>JANBXG010000002.1:0-600000 GCA_024271865.1 Nakazawaea ambrosiae
TAGACTAGAAGAACTTGGGGTTGGGGTTGGAATTTCAATTTCAACCACTTCAGTTCCTGAATGATAAATTGTTGTTGTCGAGGTAACAGAACCGGTCCATGGAATGGTTGTAGACTCTGTCGAAGTAATACAGGTTCCATCTGGAGAGTTGGGAAATTGATAAATATGTGACCCGAGGTTCTTTGATATAGTGTCACCAGTCGGTGTCCTGACCGATACATGGAAAGTATATTTTTCTAAGTTATTCACGTACACGAATCTAACCGGATAATATTGACCTTTCGTCAAATACACAGTCCCGGAACCTGATCCTTTCTTTGTTTCAGCGGTAAACAGTGTGTTATGAGACTTTTGTATAGAGCTGCTGTCACAACATGCAAATCCATTTCCAAAGAACAGCACGGCACTATTATCGACATCAGAAAATGTGACTGTATAGTTACCTGTACTTGGTGCTTTGAAATATCCGGTCAATTCCAATGTGAAAGATCTTGCGTATATAGTCTTTCCATAAAGCTTTCCATTTCCAGTATTTTTATTAGGTAACGAACTAAAGTTCGGGTTATTGATGCCAGAATAAGTTCTTTCGCGAGTAGCTGAGCGGTAAGCAAAAGCTAAATCAGTTGTCTTGATACCATCTGTTTTATAAACACCCCCTACGAACCCTGTTTTAGTTGTGTCCTGAGCAGTGTTAACTGCACACGGTGAAGGCGTGATAACGGCCGCGGAACATGCCGACAAGGAGGCAAAAGTAAAAAAGAGTATCTTTTGTGAGGAAATCTTCATGATGCAAACTTGATGGTTTGACAATTTCAGAAGAAGAGTATGAGAACATCGTGACCTTTTATGCTGAAATGAACTTCTGTGGATGAAAGGTATTGACCAAGAAACATTTTATTCTCTGAAAACAAAGTTCACCTTTTCAGTTCAAGCCCATGATGAAATAGAGAAGTGTGCTATGATTTCAACTCGGATAATTCCTTTTCATGAAGAAGACTAATCTGAATTTGTTAGGATCACTCAGTAACTACGCTTCGGGAGGTTCTTTGATATTTCCCGTTCATGGTAGATACAGCGAAAACAGAAACCAAAAACAGTCGATATATGAATGATATCAGGGATTTTACTAGCATGAAAAGATTTTCCGCAATTCAAGTTTTAATTCGGAAAGTAGAATTATGATAGTAAATTTATTATCATTTATGGCAATTGCCCCTTGTCCTTATAGAGGTCTTTTAATGGAAATCTTTATTTTCCTGTTCTTTCTCAGCTTGAGCCTTCAATCAAAAAGAGTAGATCGAATGAGATTGTAAATGTGAATCTGGAGAGAGTTATTTTTTAGAAGAAACACCTCATTTGTTAAAATGACTGATCTCATTGAGTTCGTAAGTATTAATTCGATGATCTGCATTTCCAAAACTCCACCAAGTCTTCTCAAACGAATGGCGTTCCAATCTTCCAATCCAGAATAGAAATACCTCAAACGCAGATCTTTTCCCTCCGCGAAGTAACCAAGGTAATTTCAGAATATGGTACAAATCGTTTACCGAATTCTCTCTTACCACCTTTGGAAAACTTGGTGTTGGATCCCTTTTCTTTTTTTCTTCTTTTTGCTTTCGGGAACAAAAGGCGGACTAAAGAGTCAAATGTTTCAGAGGGACGTTGATCCTATTATTATCAAGTCTGTGGATCAAACAGAAGGATCATAAAGAGAAGATTTCGGCCACAGCTTTTGTTCTTCGGAGCTGCAATTAATTGCTTCAGTCCTCGTCAATTGCCGAGTGCAGAAATTGGTTTTTTGGATACAAAAACTTGTCAAATGGGGAAACGAACTAAATACCAGATAGGAATCAGTTGCAAGATTATCAGAATGCCATCCATGCACATCGACAAGTTACTCATTACTTGCCCTTGGAAGGGAGTAAAAAAGTATTTCCTCTCTAGAAATATTGTTACCGATTCGTATCTCCAACAGTCCGAAGCGTTTTAGTTATTCCTACTTAGATCAACAAATTATCGAAAGGAGGGAGAATAAAAAGGGGTAGCATTTTACAAACAAAAAGGGTAAACAAAAGTAGGCCCCAATGATCGAACCCAGAGGTAGTTTCTTATTCTCTGACTTTTCCTTTTCACAAAACTACCTCTTACGGCAAACAAAGTCGGCGGCCGTTCTGAAATTTTTATCATTGATCTTCTTATCTATGGCTACAATGCATTAGATGCTGAAAATTTACTTCTCTGGTGAATTGTTTTATTTTTCAACTACGAAGTGTGATTGGTGCAGGTCACTTGCAGAGGTTGAAATGATGGGAATCGCTCTGTTTTGCGTACAAGTCACAAAAGGCGAGTCCTTTGAACTGAAGCATGCAGAACTCAACACTGAATATCATAGAGAGTCCTGTTCTTAACCTTGTGCTTCCAGTGAGAAGAGAAATCCTTCTCAGCCGGTGTTGACCGCCTAGAGTTCTGTAGTGTCGGTTCAATTATGGATTGAAGTGTTGTCATGTGAATGTACAAAAGTTGAAATGTAATTTATGTCAGACAATTATCTGATGTTGGCATGTATTACTGACGATCAGTATTTATTATATCAATATATAGTCACGTGACTAACTACCCGCGCGGAATAAGGGTCCATGCCCCAATACTTGAGACCATAATATGCAAGTTTATTATTACTTATCATATTACTGTGTTATCAAGTTAGTTTAAAGTCCCACCTTTTTACTATCATTTAAGTTTTTATTGAAGAATATAAAAGGATGGATATGTACGACGACAATTCAACGGTGAAGAAAAACAGGACCTTTCATATCGTGAAATTTCGAACCACCTTCAAAGCGACTTTAGGCTTTACGAATTATATAACTAATAAACATTTTATATTAACTATCAACTAACAATGAAGTACAAAGATTTACAACCATCAACCATCGGTAATGAGGAAAGTAAAGCCAGAAAGTCCCATAATTTACGATTATGTCTCAAAATATCCCTCTGCCTTTGTTGGTCTTCCTCTCTTATCAGTAAAGCAAAAGATCTCAATTTGAACTGCCGACTTCTTGAATCGGCTTTTACGAATATCTGTTGATCCTGGGAAAGAGTTTTATACTGTGTAATTTAATTTTTTTTTGAGTCCAACAGACATAGTCTTCTCTACATCCATTGAGTGAAGTTTGCTGTCTCGGAATGAACTTGAATAGACAGATCTTTCAAACTACATACCGCCAGTTTTCCTCGCGTTCCTTTCTCCCATTCAATTAGACAAACAAGAACTAGGTAATTCCGAACTGAAGTGCATGCAACCTGACATCTCAGTCTCGATCTTTGCGAACAATTTTTCATCATTTGCCCAGGAGGCAGATTGTGAAACGCTGATCTTTTGCATCTAAGACAACGCGGAATCCCGGAGCAGAAGCTCACATGGCTCCCAGGTAAGGCAAGGATATCATCTAGGGCGACTTTACAAGGCACTACATTGACTGTGTACTCGTTGAGCATTTATAATTCCGGTAAAAGTAAGAACCCATGTTCAAACATGGGGTAAAACGAAAAGTGACACACATGTTTGGAAGAAAAAAATCTTGGGAAAGAAACTGATCGAATTGGGACTATAAACTTACCACATGTAGTTCCTGCATGAAGCCACTTCTGTCGATCTCGAAAACCTTTTTGTTGTTTCGAACATTTCCAGATGACAACAGCCTGATGCTGGTAAATTGCATCTAATAAGATTTATTTTGATTTTCGATTTACTTCTAAAAATATGGTTTCTGCCCATCGTCGCCTGAGAAAGTAGGAGACCGCAGGGGAGACGAGTAAAAAGAAAGCCTGGATGTTGAAAGGGAAGAGGTTGCGTATGGACGTGTGTGGCATCTGTATGCTTACTGTGCTATCTGTACAGCACCGTCCGTTTAAAGACCCCACGAAGCCACAAATCCACGACCCCACTAGCCAGCCCCATCCACGCCTTGGAAAAAAAAAATGTGAAGACATTAAATAACAAGGAATTCGCTCTACATGAGACTCGAACTCACAGTCTTCGCATTAGGAGTGCGATGCCTTACCATTTGGCCAATAGAGCTAAATCTCAAACAGCAGAAGCGAGAAAATGGATTGATATTCCAACGACACAGCGAGTGGAGCGGGTATGCATATGTATATCGTGGCAGCGGTGAATGGGTAGTTCTGGTGGAGTTGGTGATTGAAGATGTCAGAAGACGAGACGAAGTTTGGCTCCACGGGTGGAAATGTGCATAGCTCTTGTAGGAATACTTTGAATGGTTGAAACACACAAAAAGATTCGCAAAATGTGCCCAAAAACACAGGAGAAGATGCCTCAATCACTCGAGATTGCGTCAGGTCAGTAAACGGGATCAGTTCACAACGCCAGAACAGCTTAGGTGAGTGTATGGAGGGAGAGGAATTGTTCTTTGGATGTTCTGAGGGAACGGTTACACCGGGGCTCAGAGTTTGTTCTTGATCGAAAGAGTCACATTGACTGGAATAAGTTGGGGTTCCAATTGTCAAAATTAACGCAAATGTCGAATTAATGTAATTGCTTAAGTTAATGCCCATCTAGTTCAAAACACGGGAAATGACTGTGTATCAAAAGATGCCTGCTAATACCAGAGAACACAATACACGGCTCAAAGTTGATGTCTCTATTTTTAGTTCGAGAATTTCAATGAGTTCAATTTATAGTTGATTTCAATTGGCCAAAAAACAATGAGTACGGTATATAAGCAGGTTCGAAGACGGCAAGTGGTGTTTTGGAGACAATGCAACGGCTGCTTTTCAACTAAATAATTACTGATGCTATTGACTTGCGATGGTTGGATATATCAGTGGTACTGTGTTGGGTACTGCGGGGACTTCAGCTATATCATGCTTATCGTTTTAGATTATCTAGATTATGGCCAGAATCATACTTATGGCTATAGCATCCTTCTCAAGGTCGTGTATTATGCTTTGTGGTGAGATATTCTGCTTTACGGTCATAAAAATATGACTGCAGAGTCTGCTCAAGAGTCTGCTCGGCATCTGTCCAGCCTCTGTCCAGCATCTGCCCTACGTCTCCCACTCTCAAAAACAACTTTATTACTAACTATATATGCCGACTACAACTTCACTGAGCATTTGTCAGTGGCATTTGTCAGCCTAACTTGCACAACTTGTCAGCTATATCTTGCAGAAATTGTTACAACTTGTCACTGCACAACTTACTATGCACAACTAGCCCTGCACCCGTTACAACTTCTCACCCAACAACTTGGTGATCTCCGCAACGGCCTCGTCGATGCCCTGGAACTCGGACCCAACACCTTGCACGATGTTGCCCTTGCCCCCGGCCTTACCTCCGACGTGCTTGCTGGCAACGCTGGACACGTCGGTGGCCTTGAGACCGTGCTCCAACGCAGCATCCGAGATGTAACAACCATGGGCAATCTTCTTGTCGTCGCCGGACTCGAGACCCGTCAACAAGTAGATCGACTTGTCCTTGTCCTCCTTCTTGACAAAGTTGATCAGCTCCGTGATGGCCTTGGCATTGGCACTCACTGGAACGTACCCGACGTAAAACTGGGCCTCCTTGTGCTCGGCAAAGTGCTTCTTCACGGCCTCCACCACGGTCTTGGCCTCCTCCTTCTGCCGCTTCTTCAACTCCTCCTTGAGCAGCTTGTCGATCTTGGCGAACTTCTTGGTCAACTGGTCCTTGGCGATGATCGAGATCGACAACTTCAACAACTCCACGTTGGCCTGCTTCAAGGCCTTCTCCTTGGCGGCGCCGGAGGCCATCTTGGCGAGCTCGTCCAACCGGGCGTCGAACGCAGCCGCCTGCCTCTGCACCTCGTGCGCCGCAGTGCCGGTCACGGCCACGACACGACGGATGCCCTTGGCAATACCGCTCTCCTCCACCACGACAAAGTCCTTGATGTCGCCGGTCTTGGCCACGTGGGTGCCACCGCAGAACTCGATCGACACCTCGTGCCATTTGGTGCTGCTAGGGTCCAGCAACAACTCGCCGATTGGCACACCGACAGACACCACACGCACTGGGTCCGGGTACGTCTCGCCAAAGACGGCCCGGAGCCCGTTGATGCCGCGGGCAGTCTCCAATGGCACCTCCTCCGCGTACACGGGGGTGTTCTTGCGGATGTAGGCGCTGCACAACAGCTCCACCTGCTCCACCTCGTCCAACTTCAACGCCTGCTTGTGCGAGAAGTCGAACCGCAACTTCTCCGGAGCCACCAAGGACCCACGCTGGTCCACGCCGTCACCCAACACCTCCCGCAAGGCAAAGTTCAAGATGTGCGTCCCCGTGTGGTTGTTCCTGATGGGCCACCGGCGCAACTCGTCGTACGTGGCGATCACCTCGTCACCCACGGCCAACGAGCCCTCCGCAATGTACCCCGTGTGCAAGACGTACCCGGCCGCAGCCTGCACGTTCTCCACGGTGAACTCGGCCACACCGTCGATGACAATGGTCCCGGTGTCGTACTCCTGCCCACCTTGCTCCGCATAGAAAGGCGTCCTGTCCAAGAGAATGCCCACCTGCTCGCCGTCCCCAGAGGCACTCTGGACAAACTCTTTGCCGTTGTAGATGGCCACCACCGTGGCCTTCACGTTCAGAGTGCCGTACTTGAAGTGGTCGTCCGTCTTGGCGACGCTGTCCCGGTCCAACTGGCCCAACGCGTGCACGTCCAACTTCACCACGGCCTTGCCGGCCGCCTTACCCTTGCCCTTCGACGCCTCGCGCGACTCCTCCCGCAGCCGCTCGAAGGCCTCCTCGTCGATCTGCAACCCGGCCTCCTCAGCCATCAAGCGGGTCAAGTCCACTGGGAACCCGTACGTGTCGTACAACCGCCACACGTCCTTACCGGCCAAGGTCTGCTCCGGCGTCTTGGACGCGATGATCGCGTACTGCTCGAACAACTTCTCCCCACGGTCCAACGTGCGGGCGAACGAGGCCTCCTCTTCGTTCAAGATCTCAAAGATGTCCGCGTTTCTGCCCAATTCGGGGAAGATGTCGGCCACCTGCTCGATCAAGGTCGGTGCCAACTGCGAGAAGAACGTTCCGATAGGGTAGTTCATGTACTTTCTCACGTACCGGGCACCACGACGCAAGATACGACGCAACACGTAGCCCCTGCCTTCGTTGTTAGGCACGCCGCCGTCTGCCAAGGCAAACGTCAAGGTACGCACGTGGTCCGCCAACACCCTGTAGGCAGTGTCGATGCCGTCGAGGTCGTCCTTACCGAACTTGCCCGTGTAAGGGCGCACGCCGGTGATCTCCTGGATCTTGCGGAACAACGGCTGGAACACATCGGTGTCGTAGTTGGAGCGCACGTCCTGCAAGATGGACACCAAACGCTCGAACCCCATACCGGTGTCGACGTGCTTGGCCGGCAACGGCCGCAAGGACCCGTCCAGCTCCCTGTTGAATTGGATGAACACGTTGTTCCAGATCTCCAACACGTCCGGGTCGTCCTCGTTGACCAAGCTGGCGGCGTTGCGCCCGCCAATACGGTCGTAGTGGATCTCCGAGCATGGTCCGCATGGCCCTTGGTCGCCCATCTCCCAGAAGTTGTCCAGCGTGGACCCGGGCAAGATGTGGTCCTCCGCGACGCCGACATCGAGCCAGAACTGCTTGGCCTCCAAGTCCGCAGCCAACTGCAACAGCTCGTCGCCGCCAAAGTAGGTCACGTACAACCGGTCCTTAGGCAACCCGTACACCCCGGTCAACAACTCCCAGGACATCTCGATCAGCTCCTTCTTGAAATAGTCGCCGAACGACCAGTTGCCCAACATCTCGAAGAAGGTGTGGTGGTAGGAATCCCTGCCCACGTCCTCCAAGTCGTTGTGCTTGCCGCCCGCACGGATGCACTTCTGCGAGTTGACGGCGCGCTTCAACGTGTAGAAGTCGCTCAGCGGGTCCACAGTGCCCAAGAAAATGGGCTTGTACTGGTTCATCCCGGCGTTGGCAAACAACAACGTTGGGTCCTCGTACGGAATCACCGACGACGATGGCACAAACGTGTGCTTTCTCTCTTTGAAATACTCCAAGAAGGTGTTACGCACCTTGGTGGCATTCCATTTCTCTTGTAAACTGGTGGCACTCATCGTGGATTGCAAACGGGATAAGTGTCTGAAGTTCACAGATCTCATATATGGTGAGTAGTGAAAAGGGGGGGGGGAGAATTGGAATGAGTCAAGAACAAACTTGAATCGAAGAATTGGCGACAAAATTTGCGCGGAAATGGCAGTGTGTGCACGACAAAAGGTGGGTGAGGAAGTGATGAGAAGGGAGAAAAAAGGGAGAAGGAAGTGAGAAGGAAGTGAAAGAAGTGAGAAGGAAGTGAAAGAAGTGAGAAAGAAGTGAGAAAGAAGTGAAAGAAGTGAGAAAGAAGTCATGAGAAATAAGTTACCAGAAATCATGAAATAGAAGTCGATGGAATCGAAGCTGTCAGTAAGAGAGAATCGAAGCAGAAGTCACAGTCTCAGCCCGATGCCTTGGTCTGTGCACGACCTACGCGATGAGCCAGGAAAGTGGCAGAAAGTGTAGGGCAGAGCAGACTGGCATGAGCAGTAGTGGTAGGAAGTGGAAGGAAGTGGAAGTAAAGTAAGCAGTAAAGTAAGCAGTAAAGTAAGCAGTAAAGTAAGCAGTAAAGTAAGCAGTAAAGTAAGCAGTGTAAGCTGAAAATTGAACGAAGTGATTACAAGGCATTGAGCACTGAAGTGGGAGTAAACCAAGCACTAAGGCACTAACTTAAACCGAAGTCCAGGGCATTGAGCATTGAAGTAGACAGTAAAGCACCGAAGTAAGCAGTAGACCACCAAAGTAGGCAGTAAAGCACCAGTAAGCAGTAAAGCACCAGTAAACAAGCAAGTAAAGCACTAAGTATGCACCAAATCAGTAGAAGTCAGTCAGGCGGACTCACATATTAAGCACTGCTATAATCAGTAATTCCAGTAAGCACTGAAGTAAATCCAGTAAGAAGTGAAGTAAACAGTCACTTCTGGCATGCAGCTCAGTAAAAATCTAAATAAGAGGTTCAGTCCAGTGCAGTGGTGAGAGCTGAACGCAGTAAAATGAAGCACCCAGTGATCTGTGTAGTAAACCAGCACTTCAAGTATGCACTTTTATTTACAAAAGATTCACCAGCGATATGGAATAATTATCGAACTCAGTAGTATCCAGAAGTGCTCAGTAGTGCTTAGTAGTGCTCAGTAATATCCAGTGATCATTAATGCTCAAAAGTGTTCAGTAATAATCTAGTGCTAATGCCCAATAGTCACTAGGGCCACTCAACTTCGATCCGTAAATCTCAGTAGCACTCAATGCTCGTCACAAGTAATCAAATATCCTCATTAAGGTGAATCTCATCAAGGTGAAGGCAGATTAAAGGTGATTGGTGATTGAAATGGTCGAAGGTTAATGCTCATTACAGTTCAATGGTCATCATTAATCCACGTCATGCACATAATGCCCATTCATTTCGATGCCCATTCATTTCAATGCCCATTCCCATCACAGTACCACCTCTACACCTGAATCAAACTTTATACAAAATGTGTTGACTATATACATCGATATATACATAGGGCTATAAAACAAAATTATTAAACAAGAAAAAGACACTTCTGGCGAACTGACCTGACACTTCAATGCACTCAATGCACACTTCGGCCTCAAATCAACCCCAATCTCACCGACCCAACCGTGGGCCTCGTACCTCACATCGACCTCACAATCAGCCGCAACTTCTCGATCGACAGCTTGCTGTTGGTGTTCTCCGTATTCTCCAAGTACTCACGGATCAGCAGCAAAAACCGCTTGCTCACGTCGTCGGTCTTGCCCTTGTCCACAGACACCAACTTCTGGACGACGTAGTTGCCGTACGGGTCGTTGATCAACTGCACCAACCGGCTGTTCTTGTCCTCCATCACCAGCTTCTTAATATGGCACCGGCTTTGGAACGGCGTGGCCACGATGAACGACTCCACAACGTTGGACGAGAACTTGTTCTGCGACAACTTGGTGAAGTCCGTCATGATGGTGTCGTTGATGATCTGCACGATGCCCGAGGTGTCGCAGTTCGACTCCCCGGTCAAGATGCACTGGATCACGTAGTTCCCGAACTTGTCCACCAACAACACATCCACATACTTCTCCAACACGGAGATGATGTACTGGCACTGCCGCTCCTGGCCAAACTCCAAGAGCTTCTGCACCACGCGGCACCCGAACGAGTTCGTCGACAAGTGGTAGATCTGCTCCTTGATCGCATCGAAGATGAACTCGATGTCACCAACGGGGACCAACTCGAGCAGCTTCTGGATCACGTGGTTGCCGTTGGCGTCCTTGCAGCACTCCACCACGGTGCGGGCGTCCCGGAGCTCCAGCACCAAGAGCCGCTTCTGTGCAATGCTGATGTGCTCGATGGCACGCTGCACCACACGGCACCCGTACATCTGCAAGGACAACTCGCGGATGTGCGACGTCATCGTGTCCAACAACACGGCACGCTGCACCTCGTTGCCGAACTCAAAGTACTTCTGGATCACGTAGTTGCCGAACACGTCGCTCATCAAGTCGTACGCAAACTCGCGGATCTCGTTGAAGATCACCTCCTTCTCCTCCTCGCTGGACTCGCCGAGCTGTGCCTGGATGAACCGCGAGCCGTGCTGGTCCTTGGCGAACTCGATGCCGTGGCCGTAGATGTCGCTGAGGCGGTACCGCCTGCCCGCGGCATTGGCCCGGAACTCTTCCAAGAGGGGTGACCGCTGCACGAAGGGCGCATTGCGTGGCCTATGCTTGGGGCCATTGGCACCATTGGCACCGTTTCCGCCATTTCCGCCATTTCCGCCATTTCCAGCGCCATTTCCAGCGCCATTTCCAGCGCCATTGGCACCGTTTCCACTTCCCTTCTTCTTCACTGGCACGTCCAGCACCGCGGCGGGCGACTGCGACGGCGACACCGGCGTCTTGTACAAGACACCCTGCGCCAGCTCGCTGCCCTGCGGGAAGGGCATCGGCGAGAACATGCCGAACGGGATGAACGGAGGCACCATGAACGCTGGCGGCGACAAGGGTCTGTTCAAGAGGTTTACGGGAGCTTTGGTTTGGGCCTGGGCCTGTGTTTGGCCCGACTGGGCCTGCGTTGCGGTTTGGGGGGCTAGGCCATTTTGGGGGGTTAGGCCGGGGGCTAGCGCCACAGACTTGCCGTTTTCAGCGACAAACAGCCCAGGCAACAGCGCCGGCACCGGCTCCTGCCACGACGGGTACATGCTAGGCGGGAAAAGCGGCGCCTGGCCGCCGTAGAAAGGCAGCAGGGCGGCCGACGGCCTGAACGTGTGTGCAGAGGCAGGGTTCCAGATGTTGTGCTTGACCGGCTGCGGGTCCACGCCCGAGGCAGACGCATTGTCCGAGCCCAACACCTCCGAGGAGAACGACATGCGCCGCTCCTGCTCCTGCTGGTAGCTGTCGATGCGGTCGCTCACCGACTGGTGCCTCGAGGTGGTGTTGAGAGGCTCGTGCATCGAGTGCGGCGAGCTCGCGGACAACTGGGGCTGTGGCATCTGCTGCTGCGCCGTCTGCTGGGCCTGCTGAGCCTCTGTGGCGAGTAAGCTACCACGCCGCTCCACCACTGGCGACACGGCGTCCTCGCTCAAGTGGAAGCCCGCGAACCCGGTCTCCAACTCGCGCGTGCGGTCTGCGACCGACCCGAACTTGTCCAAGAAGTTGGACCCCCGCGCCAACGGCTGCCGCAGTTCGAAGGGCGACAGCTGCGTAATCACGTGACCGGCTATCGACAGCGAGCCGAACAAGTTGTGCTTGACGGGGCCCCTGCTCAAGTAGGGCGCGCTGATCACGGACAACGAGTCCTTGTTGAGCCCCGAGAACGGGTTGCTCAAGCCGCCGTCGGACTCTGCCTCGCTACCCGCGTACGACGAGTTGTACGGTCTCGCGGAGGAGCCCAACTGCGTGGGCGAGGCCTGTGTGGCGCTCAACGAGGAAATGAGGCTCAGCACGTCGGCGTCCATGGTCTGGAAGTTGGGCTGCTGCGGCTTCTGGCCCCCGAGCCCGCCGAGTTTCGAGCCCGTGCTGAACGAGGAATGGAAATCGTCGTCGTCTGAAGTAGATTACTGATGTTAGTCGTCTTTGGTCTCGATAAATTGGCCTTGGTGTGAACGCTGCTTCCACCCAAAGTGTGGCGCTGTACTTACTCGATAAGTTGTCAAAGTCCATTTTCGAACGGTATTTGGTTCGCAAGTATCTAAGGATGGTTCCGACACTCTAGCTCCGTATAGCGTCGCTGTTCTACTCAACCTTTCCCGCTCTCGTGGCTCTTTAATCCACTACTGCTCTGTTTAAATCTCGACAAAAAGTGCTTTGGTTTTTTTTTTGGCCTTTTTTTTTTGTTTTTTTTGTTTTTTCACTCCGAGAATTGGAGGAGAAGTAGCAGGAAAGAGGTGAGTAGAGAGGAAATGGAGAGGAAAGCGTGGGAAAAAGTGGGAAAAAAAGGGAGAAAATGAGCAGAAAGCGAGCTTTCATAACCTGGCCATGACGCCATGCCATTGAGACACCTCCTTCTCCCTTTTTGCCTCGGTTTGGCCCGATTTGGTAACTCAAGGTCAGGTTCGAGAAGTGTCTGGGCTTACGGGGATTCGGTGCGCGGGCTGCGTGGTGGCCGAATCTTACACTGGGGCTGGGGGCTGGGGGCTGGCTGGCTGGCTGTTGCTCACCACCTACTTGGCCTTCAACCTGGCAGTTTTCCCACCCCTCCAACTCCTCACTATTACACTCACCTACAACACCATTTTCGTAACCCGCTCCAGCTCAATGGCACTGCTCTATTCTGCCATTTGAAACTGTGTCCCTTACAACTGCACGCTGTAATTACTGCATCGTGGCATGTCTCATGTCATTTCCTATCTATTTTCTGTGGGCACTTAAGCTCTAAGTCATGGGGTGAAATACACTCTATGACTCAGAAGAGAGCAATTTTAGTGAGAAGGCGTAGAGTTTGAGTCTGAAGGTGTAAATGACAAGATATCTAAATCGGAAGCCATTTAAATCGGAAGCTATTCAAATCGGAAGCTATTTAAATCAGATGCTATTCAAACCTAAATCTATTCAAATCAGAAGACATTGAAGCCAAAATCTATTTAAATCAAAATCTATTTGAATCAAGAGTTATCTGACTCAGAAGGTGTGAATAAGAAATCAAATCAGATGTGTAAATGAATCCTAAGTCAGAAGCTATCTGGTTCAAAAACCTATTTGAATCAAAAGCCATTCAAATCAAAAGCACTTTACATCAAAAGTCTTCTACATCAGAAATTATTGGAATTGAAAACTATTTACATCAAAAGCCATTCAACCCTAAAGCTGTTGAAGTCAAAAGCTACGTTACTCTAAGTTTGCTTATCTTATAGACCTTCGTCCTATCAGCTTAGTCACTACTTGTTTGATCAGAAGTTGTGCATCTTGTGAGCTATTATCTTATAACTTCTTCAATTCATAGGCCCTGAATCTAAACTTCTCCAACTCATAAGCTCTAGAAGTCCGAGCTTTAGTCGGAGTCTCTATCTTTTGGGTTATTCAATGAAAAGTTCTGAGTCAGAAGATCTTTATCAGAAGCTCTAAGTCAAAGCTCTTTGATCCATAGATCTTTAACTCATATGCTAGGCTAGTTCACATTAAGCCGACGGTAGCTCATTCTCTCAAACCCATAGTCTTACAAGTGCTTTATCGTTTAAGCCCATTATTTGGGCCCATTTAGGCTCATTAGCCCTTCTTTCATGCCCATGATCTATAACTTGTTCATCTCATATGCCATCGCCCGTGCCAATCACTGCCCCACTAGAACAGCTCAACCCCAACCAACGGCATGTCACTGTTGTGGTACCAATGGACCCCGTCGAACTCACGCACACATCGGTCCCTCTCCTCCGAGTTTTCAAATATCACCAACCACAACCCTTCGTGCACCTTGCGGATACTGGCCCCCTCGATATCGAACAAATCGTAATCCCAAAGAGTGTCTCCAAGCTCTGCGACTGTCATATGGCGAGGCAAGTTCTTGAAAAAACAGGCCTGTGAACGATCAAATTGCGGCAGAGGCTCCAGTAGCTCCAGAAGCAGCTCCAGCAGCAGCTCCAGTTCCCCACCGGCCACTTTCTGCTCCTTTATCCGCACCTGCCGCATGAACTCAGCCAAATTCGCAAGCTCCTCCGACTCCTGCACCTCCAGTGGGCCCATCTGCGACTCCAACTCCTTCAAAAACCGAGGTGCTGCCACCATCGGATGCGGCTGGATGTAGCGGAACTCCTTCGCAGGGTCGGCAAACTCCAAATGCAAGTACTGCCCGTTCAACTGCCGGTTCAACGTCTCCAAATAGTAGCATCCCAGGTGCTCGAACGACGGGAAGACCAAGTACACCACGCCGTTGCTCAACAAGGTGGACGGGAAGCGGCCCTGCACCATGTCGAAGTCCAACTCGCACCCATCGTCCCACCGGTACTGCCTTTCCAACTTGCTGGGAAACACCCGCACCAAGTCCGACCGCATCAACAACGAGTCCCGTCTCTTCAACTTCAAGATATTCGACTTGACTCGCAACGACAGCAACTCCATCGGCACGTCTTTCGTCAAGGACTTGCGAGGGAGCACGAAATCGTCGTCTACAACGTCCCGCACGCTCAGCCCGACATCCGGCTTCACCTCTTCGAGCAGGTTCCCGAAGAGCAACCGCATCATCGTGTGCTCCACTGGATCGTAGCCGGAAGGCTGGATCTCTTTCACGTTCTTCTCTTTGAACACTGCCAATTCATGGTTAAGATCGTTCAATTCGGCTGGGATTTCGAATGTCTCGTCGTGGATCTTCTTCTGGACATCGCTCAACTCTTTGTTGCGATGCTGTACCAACTCGCCGAAGATCTGCTTGCTGCTGACGTACTTGTTCTCTTCCAAGACATGGGTGGAGTCCGGACTCTTCTTGCTCTCTTGGAGCAAAATGGGGTTCGAAGACACTTTTCTGAGTTGGTGGCCCGCCCGTAGGTGGCTGGCAAGTCTGTGGGTACGACGAAGCATCGTTTGGTGTTTATTGCAGTGCTGTTTATCGAGTACCGATGCCTGTTGAAGCCATTGCAAAGTGGTCAAATACAAAATTTTTCACTTTTTTTCTTGTGGCTGGGGCGCGAGTAGTGGCTGGTGGATGGGAGGGGCTGCGATGAGGTGGGAGGGCAGATGAGGTGGAAGAATGGCACGAAGAATGGCACGAAGAATGGCACGAAGAATGGCCCGAAGAATAGCACAAAAACATTGAGGTGATACGGAACGGGTGCGGGGGTTGTAGTACTGTCGCATGAAAGTGCTGATTTCGATAATCATTCAAATCAAAGTACACAAAAAGGCTCGAAGTGGATATGAAACAGAGGTTCGCTGTCTTTTGATGAGAACACACTGCCAGGCCATTAGAGTGCGGTACCTTAAATTGTACCAGCGTATCGCTCCTCTCACATCTTCACAACATCATACCATCGCAGGTAGATCACCGGGGCTCTAACATCGTCACACCACTTGCCAACATCACTACACCACATCTCTACTTCAGATCACATCACTCACTAAATCACCACATCACAATTTCACTACATCGCTAAATCACCGAATCCCTACAGCGCTAAATCACCGAATCCCTACAGCGCTAAATCACCGAATCCCTACATCACTACACCACTACCCCCACCCCTATTACACCACTGCATCCAGATCCAATGCACCTTCCTTATCTATTTAGCCGATAAGGCTTATCTTTTTCCCTATCGGCAATTAACAGATTAGGCCCGATCGAGAGATTTTTCACTTGCCTATATCGAGGCTGACAGTATAAATAGGCCCACCAGAGCACGAAACAAACACACACAAGTACACACACAAGTACATACACAAGTACACAAGTACACTAACAAACTCAAGTCACCATCATGCCTGAACAAATCACTTGGGACAAAGTCGGAGCCAAAACAATTCCAGGATTATCACCTGCCTACAAGTCCAACGGCCATGTGTTCACCTCTGGCTGTGTGGGCTCCAAAGCCGATGGAACTTTCCCAGAAGACTTGGCCGAGCAGACGGAATTGGCCATCAAGAATTTGATCCAGGTGCTCGAGACTGCCGGGTCCAGCTTGGACAAAGTGATGAAGGTGTTGTTGTTTGTTGGTCATCCAAGTTACAGTGGTACTGTCAACGAGATCTACTTCAAGTATTTCAAGACGGAGCCAGCGAGATCGTGTGTTGTGGTTTCGTTCCCAAACCCTAGTATTAAGGTGGAGTTGGAATGTGTAGCTGAATACGAAGAGATCAAATAGGCTGGCTTGAATAAGGTCAAGGCTTAAATAGGCTCAAATAAGACTTAAGAGTAAAGCTAGCTTAATAGATAGCCTAAACACTAATGCACTCGATTAATTTATATAGTATACTGTCGTACTTCTCCCATACTGACTTCCATACTGAGTTTCATACCTACTTTCATACTCACTTTGATACTCCTCTCATATTATCATATTAATTCTCTCATGTTAATTCTCTCATAGTAGCTTTCTCCAGCTCTCTCTGATCAACTCGTACTCGCCCGGCCGGTTCTCCTTCTCGATCAAGACGTACTTCTCCCATTTGGCAAAGTGCTTCCATATCACAATGACACTTTCCTCGTCGGCCCAGCCCAAAACTCCAACGTCGTTGTTGTTATTGTTGTGCAGGAGTCGCGTCCCCGGCCCCAGGGCACCGCCTACCGTCGCGGCACCGCCTCCAGCATCGCCCACACCCAAGTCCAGCGCACGGTCGCTGATGGAGGCGTCCAAATGGCACGACAGAAACGACCACTGGCTCTTGAAGTACTTCGGCATCAAGGTGCTGTTGAACAAGTGCGACTTGTTCGACACCTGGCCCGAGATGCTGTAGATGTGCAAGGTGTTCTTGTCGCTCAAGACCGCCAACTTGGACCCGTTGGGCGAGAACCGCATCGAGTAGATGATCAGCTTGTCCAACCCGCGCCGGAACTCGAACAAGAGCGAGCAGTTCTTGACCGAGTGCACTCTCACGATGGTGCCCGTCTCGCTCAGCGAGGCGATCATCGTCAGCTGCGCGTTGATCAGCAACGACTTGATCTGCGACTTGTGTGCCTTGATGAGCGAGACCAAGTTGCGCTCCTGCCCCACGGAGGAGATGTCCACGAGCTGGATCTGGCCCGTGGAGCGACCCGGGAAGGCCAAGATCTGGAAGTTACGAGCGATGCCGTCGGCAATTGGGGGCGGCGACGCGGAGGAACGGTCCCCCGAAGTGGCCACGCTGCTGCCGCTGCTCAATTCAGCGATTCCGTCTATATTCTCAATGGTGTCGTACTTGGAAATCAATCTCGGCGGCGAACTGAACCCGTACACCACGACGGAGTTCTTCAACACCACCACGATGCGGGTCCTGCTCAACAAGACGTTGACCACGTTATCGTTGAACTCCAACTCCAAGGACTTCTTCTTCTTCAAGTCGTCCCAAATGACCACCTTGTTCACCGCGAAGCTCGGATTCCTGCCGCCTCCAACCAAGGCGAGGTAGTTGGTGCGGTGCAACATGGTGATGGAGCCGACGCCCTTGTCGAAATTGCGCTCGACCCGCAACTCCAAGGGGTCCGTGTTGTACACTTTGAACCCGGAGTCCGTGCAGATGGCAAAACATCCGTAGTCCTGGTTGAAATTGGCGTTCAAGAGCCTGTTGGTGTTCTTATCGGTGCCCGTCTGGATCGCTTTGTGTGTGTTCATTCTGCCAGCACCAGCCACGAGTCCTGCTCTACTCCACAATTCTGCGCCACTTCAAATTGCGACGACTCGATGATTCGATGGCTCGATAGTTTGATGGCTCGATAGTTCAGTTATTCGGTACCAACCTGTCTCAATGCAATTCGCTTGACTTCAAATCAAAATCAAAATCAAAATCAAATTGCAAAAATGACTAGGTAAAAAAATCAGCCAGCCTTAGTTTAGAGGATTTAAAATTGGGGGTGATGGGTGAATTGGTGAATTGGTGATCGGGAGGTGGGTGGTGGGTGAGGAAGCTGGATGTTGAATGGATATACACTATTTGGACTATACGATATATTAGAGGTGTTAGAGGTGTTAGTGATGTTAGTGAAGCTTACTGCTTTCATGTATACTTAATGCGTGCTTATAATAAGTTAACTAACTATTGGTGTAGCGATTCTATACAATTATGCTTACTGCTTACTGCTCAAATAGAGCTGGTGCTAATGCTTCAGCGAGCTCAATGATGTTTAGAACAGCTTAGGCCTGCCAATGTTTCAGTATACTTTATGCTTCAATATACTTAGTACCTTAGTATATTTAGTGAAACACCTCAGTATATACGGTATACTTGATACTTCAGTACTTAAAACTTCAGTCCTCAACACTTTAGTACTCAATGCTTTGGTGTTTGATGCTTCAGTATTTCAATACTTTGGTAGTGCCCAATTATTCAGAACATGATCTAATAAAGCTTAAGGCAAAGCTTAAGGCAAAGCTTAAGGCAAAGCTTAAGGCAAAGCTTAGGCAAAACTTAGGCAAACCTTTGGTGAAAACTCAGTTTTCCAGTAAACAGGATGCTCATGATTACTTCTACGCCTAACATTCACCATCGCTTCTCAATCTTCTGCCCTCCGTTTTATTCCTATTTCCCTTACCAACTTCTCATCTTACATCTCCTCCGCACCACTAGTCACTCCCCATCTCCAGATCATCCTCACTGTCGTGCCCCTCAATCAGCTCCTGCACCATCGCCTCCACCTGGTTCATTATACTATTCAACGTGCTCTTCTTCAAAGCGTCCGCAGCTTTACCACCTCCTCCGATATCCAAGTTGTTGAAAGGCGTCAAGCCACTGCGTTGCAGCGGCTCTTGGTTATCTACGAGCTGGATCAGATTCTCCTCCAACAGCTTCTTCAACAAGTCCGACAGTACCGGGTCGTTTGGCTGCAACGACAACAGAATATGCAAGTACTCGATCAGCTTGCCCAATTTCTTCACCTTCAAATAGATCAAGCCGATGGCACAGTACAAATTCGAGTCCTTGGACGAGATCTTGAGCACCTGATTGAAACATTGCAACGCCTTCTCGTACTGCTTCATCCTACGATACACATGGCCAAGATTTGAGTGCACAGAGAGCCAACTCTTGGAGTCGGAGTTCAAGTTCTTGGCACTCTGCAACAGCTTGTTGAAGAAATGTTGCGATTTCAACAAATCCCCCTTGTGGTAATGTATCACACCGATCTCGTTCAACAACAACGGGTCGGAGGGGCAGATCGAGTAACTGAAATTCAAGTACTCGTGTGCCAAGGACAAGTTGTTCATTTGCAAATATTGCATCCCCAAGAAGAGGTTTGGAAGATGCGTCCCCGGCAATAACCTGACCAGAGTCAGGTACAGGCTGATGGCCTGCTCGTGTTCTCCTTCCAGCAGGAACGTGTGAGCGAACCCGATCCACAGGGGCCCGAAATTAGGGTTCAACAAGGACAGCTTGCTGAAGAATTTACGCAGTTCGGAGATTTTACCTATACAGAGATAATAGATGCCGATGGCCAACCAGGTGATGTGGCTATTGGGGTGGAACTCGGCCAACTTGTGTGCCATCAAGAATAATTTGTTCTTCCCGCCCAACTCGTGCAAGCAACTCAAGTAGTTGGGCAACACGTTGAAGTTGAACTTGTCCCTCTGCAAGATAGACTCGCAGATGTCGAGGCACTGCTGGAACTTGCACTGTACAAACAACAAGTCCAGCTTGCTCAACAAGAGGTCAGTGTTCTCCTGCAAGTTGTACTCCTCTTTCAACCGCAACTCCAGCTCTTTGAAGTTCTGGATGTTCAAATACTTGTTCAACTTGGTCGTGTACAACAATTTCACCAACTCGTTGTTGTTGTCGGCGTCGTCAAAGTTCAACTCGGACAAAAACTCGTACTCCTCCCTAGGGGACATCAAGTTCTTCTGCACCAACTCGTCAAACAGCTCGTAGCACTTCACGTCGATGGTGCACAGCTCTTTGAAGCATTCTTTCAGCTTGTCGAAGTTGTTGAAATTCGAGTAGATGATCCCGCGGAGGTAGCACATCGACAGTTCCAACTTGATCCCGCCGTCCTGGTTCTTCACCCGGTGGCTTGGTGCCTGCCCTGGCCCGTTTTTGAACGGGTTCGTCTCGCCAATGATGTCGAGCAGCTCATCCCACTTCTCCAACTTGATCAAACACAAACACGCCAAGTACCGGCAGCTCACGCTCTCCTCGAACTCCTTCCCGCTCAACAATTCCCGCAGTCTCTGGTAATTCCCGCTGTTGTAATGCACCTGGGCGAGCCAGAACAGGTCGTTCGGGTCGTTCGTCAACAGCAACACCTTGTCGCCGATGTACTCTGCGGTCTTGTAGTGGTGCTGCATGAGCGAGTCGTGCCTCCAGAGCCGGAGCTTGTCGGCCTGCGTCAACGGCGACGCTATCAGATGCAAACTGCCGTCGTCTTCACCCGCCGCGGTGCCCTCATCGTCGTCGTCGTCGTCGTGGTACCGCACAGTGTGCAATTTGGACGACGACAGCGGCGTCGACGAGCCGAAAATTCGTGTAGTGCCGCCGCCCACTTTCCCGGGCTCCGCGCCAGGTATTATCCCGTTCCCTGTCAAGGGATTAGGAGGTGTCGTTGTGTAGAAAACATCTTTCCTTCTGTTCGTGATGAGAGGGGAGATGGTGAGCGTGGAGTTGTGGGGTGAACTGGGACTGTTTGATGTCATTTGATATGGGATTAGATCGTTATCGAGTGGTTTAGTTGAATTGGGTTGAATTAAACTAAAATAGAAGGGAATAACCGAGTTCGTTGGGCGTTTGAAGTGATGCTGATCTGTGGTCTTCACTATTTGATTTGGTTTGGTTTGGTTTTTGATTTTTTGATTTTTTGATTTTTAATTTTTTTGTTTTTGTTTTTGATTTTTTAGACGGAACATCGCTACACCAGATGGCATGGAAAGATTGGGGGTTAGAGGTGGAGGGGTTAGAAGTGGAGGGGTTAGAGGTGAGAGTTGGTGACCAAGTTAAAGGTGGGATGGAATTGAGAGGCCTTGGGAAAGGATGGGAAGGATGTCATTGATGCTTGAGCGAGAAGAATTAAGTGGATTGTGGCTTGTCGTTTCTGTGTTACTAGAGCACGTCGGGGAACAAACTCACTTTATATAAATTATAAACTTAAATTAAGCTGGGCAGGTTCACTGGGTAAGTGAATCCACTTATAGCTGCTGGTGCTAGTGCCAAAAATGCTGGCAAAGATGACAGTATTGAAAAAGTATCAATATTGGCATTAGTATCACCATTGGTCATGAAATTTTCTTAGTGTGTTGTGATCAGGATTTATGGCAGTAAAGTTTCAGTATTTTGGATATCACCATTGATATTAATATTAACTATCAGTACTGATATTATCAAAAATTTTAGTTTTAGTATTAGTATTATTATTATTCTTATCAGGTTTAGTATTATTATTAGTATTATTAGTATTATTAGTATTATTAGTATTAGTACGATTTTACTGTTAGTGTTAATGTCAAAATAAAATTAGCGTATTATGAAATCAAATCAAAATGTATTCAATTATCTAACACACTCAATGTCACAAGAAATGCAATCAAAACGATACCGTTTGAAACTCCTATTGCTAGGACTTCCATAGAACCCTATATTGTCCCATTCAAGTCTACTGAGCAGCCAACCTCGCTTCAACCTGAAATCCTCTTTCCAATGCTCCACCATTGAAAAAAATGTTTTTCTTCCCCAAAACCAAAAACTCGAAAGTTGGAAAAAAAATTTAAAAAATTCAAAAACTCAAACAATCAAAAAGCTGCTACAAACTTTCTCTATCTTCAAAAATATAGCTGTAAATGGAAATTGATTCCAAAGGCACTACACCTTACTCTGAAAATTGATACTTAATACACTACTTTATGGAAAAAAATTGACAGGGTTCCCCCCTTTTTTGCAGCCTGGTATTTTAAAGTGGGGGTCAACCATGGCTAACTATGGCCAACCATGGCTAGCCCCCACTTTAAACCACTAGGCTACAAAAGGTTTGAAACTATAAAGCTATACTAACTATACAGTCGGCAGTGCAGAACTTGACGGGGAGAGTCATGTTGGTCACCTGATCAACTAATTTGAGTTCTCCCAACAAGCGAGCATCTTTGCCAGCGCTGCCAACCAAATGAGCCAACAGATGAGCGAACAGGTTTCAACTCAAATCATATGTCCATCTCTATCAGCTCTGGCAATCCTTTACCGAAACTGCAGTCACAATCACTTGAGTAAGGCCAAAATCACTCAAGGTCATGTGATTGAGTTTGTACCACAAACAACAAAAGCGGATTTGTGGAACTTTTCTGGAGTATTTCCTGTCATTCTGTCAAAATTCGTCTTCAGCTGCTTTCATGGCTTCTTGAATTTCTTCAAAGTTAGTAATTGTTATTCAGCTCAAAGACCGTCATCAGATGAGTGGAGTCTACCAGTGATTATTCTGAGCTGAATACCATTTGTCCCAATGTTAGCAAAAGCTCCAAGATCGAAAAAAGAAGTGTATGCACAACCAAAATTTCCGTCTTAAGCAGATGTGGCACAGAGATATAAACTCAGTTGCTTGGACCAACTGAGTATGTATCTTTTGGCCTGATTCTTTTGGCTCTTCCTATGACTTCAGTGTATCAAGGACGATTTTCCTCTCACTATAAGATTTGAGCATTCCCCATAAATGTTCAAGATCTTTGAAGTGAGAATGGATCAGCTCCTGGAGCACCTCAAGTCATTTGAGGGCCAAGAGACCATCACTGTGACTTTGATTTCTCAAGAACGATTCTTAGTCTCACTATAGGACTTGAACATTCCCCATAAATGTTCAAGATCTTAAAAGTGAGATTAGATCAGATCCTGGAGAACATCAAGCCATTTGAGGGCCAAAAGGACCATCAACTGTTGTTAGATGTTAGTATCTAGCACAAAGATACAAACTCAACTGCTTGGACCAACTGAGTATGTATCTTAAAGCCTGTATCTTCTGGCTCTTCATATGACTTCAGTGTACCAAAAAAGATTTTCCTCTCACTATAAAATTTGAGCATTCCCCATAAATGTTCAAGATCTTAAAAGTGAGATTGGATCAGATCCCGGGAAACTTCCGAACCATTTGAAGGCCAAAAGACCACCGATTGAGTACTGTAGCTTCACCACATGGTAATAAGAGAATGCTTTTGCCTTTTTTTTCTTAATACCACTAAAATGTCACCATAGGTACTCAATTGGCATCACAATCAACCAAGCAGCAACTTTCAAGTTCATATCCAAAGCAATTAGTCGAATATTTCCGGGAGTTAAATCCCAAGCAATAGTGCATATGATTTAGATATAAACTGAGTATTAAAGCTCAGGTCAGTTGTGATTAATAGTAATATAAATATGATCAAAGAACTGGGGATTTTGGTTGATTTATATATTCTTCGAAACAGACTCATGAAACACCTAGGAGCCACAAAGACGTCGATAGTTGGAGTTTCACAAACACAACAAGCCACTATTGAATAGTTGGATGGGCAAAAAACCACAGAAGCGAGTTAATAGGTTTTATTCGACAACATCAAGGTTAGATGATTGAACGAAAGATAACCACAAAGTTAAGAACGGTGGTCCACAAAAACGACTTTTTTCCCTATGACTACATGGAACGATATGGAAAAGAATTATGAAGAGTCTACTCAAAAATGGAAGATATCTTAAGTTTTGTAAAGTTAAACTTCTTTGTAGTTGGATACAAATTAGTAAAAATGCGTAGCCTTGTAAGAGACGAGAACTCTTTGACGTGGGCTAGATCTAGGAATGGAGTTTTATGATTCAATGACGCGGGATATCATTAGCCCCTACTTCAAACGACTAGGCTACAAAAGGCTTGGGAATATATAGCTGTACCAAATATACAATTGGCTACACAAGGTTTGAGCAGGTGAGTTTTGTGGGTCACCTGACCAACTAACTTGTTTGTAATAAAGAGAGATAAAGAGGGGGTTATTGAATATAACCTGAAAAGTAGATTGGGCTTCTCTTATAGATAAAAATAGCTGAAAACTCATACCAAATTACTCAGTCAGTTAAACAGGAAAGCAATATTGTAGTCATTAGTAAAATTCAGTCCCTCAATTGGTTAATGGATTTGAAGCTTAATTCCATTCTTCGTAAAATGCTAAGAATAAAATGATAAAATTTTTTGATCGCTTCCATGACTGCAGAGAAATCCAATAGACCAACCAAGGAGATTCCAGAAGCAGGATCTGCTATCATGTAATACATACTAAGAATCTGAACTGACAAAAATCCCAAACACCTGAGTGTCCATGAAGCCGAGGAAGTACATCTGATTTAAAGACCACAAAGCCGTTGTTTTTCTGATTTCAAAAACCCCCAAAATAAAGAAAAATGAAGTCTTCTCTGTTGTAGCCTCCAGAAGAGAAATGGGAAAGACTCATCAACGGCTTCTTACCAAGTACATACTGTGGTTTCCAAATTCCATTCATGAGAATCGCTCAAGAGTAAGGTCTCCAATGAACTAACCTTGAAGATAATTTATATTGTTTGAAATAGAACTAAAAGGAGAAAGCATAAAAACCATTTATACTTCTATCGCGATCAGGGGAACAGAAAATGCAAAAGAAATGAAACCAATCGAAACACATACTCCTAGGCTTTCTATTAATACCATTGTGAATCTAATTAAGATCCCTTCAACAATATCAATATTGCTTAAACCTAAAATCCTCTCTTCACCAATGGTCCACCATTACGAAATCACAAAAAACTGATTTTTACTGAGGAGATCAAAAATCGATTCAAAGAAATCGAAAGTGAAAAAAAAAAATTGCAAAAAATTCGAAGATCTAAAAAGTTAGAAACTGGCAACAAAAGTTCGATCTTCAATAACAGTCGCTGAAAATGGAGATTGATCACAAACACACAACATTTACTATAAAAGTTGATAATAAATACACTATTCCGTGAATGGAATTTGAGAGGGGTTGACCAGTTAAAAATATAGTTCTGTGTTAGTGTATGTATTGGTATTGGTAGCACATAACATGAGCATGATCTTCCTCCTCTCCTCCTCTCCTCCTCTCCTCCTCTCCATTCCCTTAACCTCCTGCCACTCATGCAGCTCACGGAGCGCATTCGGAGCTTATCCGGACCGCTTTGAGTCACAAAAATTCAGCCTGCGTTTTTCCAAAATGACTAACATTTTTTTTTTATCTTAAAATTTTTCATCTTATCAGCGCTATAAAAACCCGCAACACCACACCTGGAATTGACCTTGAACATCAAAACCACGACCGCAATACACAAAATGGCTAAAACCGTATTACACTTGAGAGCTGAAACCAAACCTTTAGAGGCAAGAGCCCTGTTGACCCCAAACACCGTTGCCAAGTTGTTGAGAACAGGTGACTTTGACATCTATGTCGAAAAATCGTCTCAATCCACTTTCGACATCCAAGAATATGAGAAAGCAGGCGCCAAAATCGTGCCTCTGGGCTCCTGGGTGAGTGCCCCAAAGGACCACATCGTCATTGGCTTGAAAGAAATGCCAGAAGAAGACACCTTCCCATTGATCCACGAGCACATCCAATTCGCCCACTGCTATAAGAACCAAGAAGGTTGGGACAAAGTGTTGTCCAGATTCCCTCTGGGGTCGGGAACCCTCTACGATTTGGAGTTCTTGGAAGACGACAAGGGAAGAAGAGTCGCCCTGTTCGGTTTCTATGCCGGTTTTGCAGGTGCTGCCTTGGGTTTGAAAGACTGGGCCCACAAGCAGGTCTCCAACACTCCATTGCCTGGAGTTACTCCATATCCAAACGAGACTGCCTTGATCAAAGACGTCCAACTGGACTTGGCCAAGCTGTACAAGGCCAACGGCGGCAAGAAACCAACCGCCTTGGTCATCGGTGCCTTGGGAAGATGTGGTACCGGTGCCGTCACGTTGCTCCAACAATGTGGCATTCCTGACGCCAACATCTTGAAATGGGACATGAAGGAGACCGCCAAAGGTGGCCCATTCGAAGAGATCGTGCAACTGGACATCTTCATCAACTGTATCTACTTGTCCAAACCAATTGCCCCATTCATCGACAAGTCCTTGTTGAACGACGCCAACAGAAAATTGAGAACCATTGTCGATGTCTCGCTGGACACCACCAACCCATACAACCCAGTGCCAGTGTACACGGTGCTGACCACGTTCCCTGAGCCAACGGTGCCAGTGGTCGGCTTGCAAGGTCCAAGCTTGAGTGTCATCAGTATCGACCACTTGCCTTCCTTGTTGCCAAGAGAGGCCTCGGAGTTCTTTGCCAACGACTTGATGCCAAGTTTGTTGCAGTTGCCAAACAGATACGAGCTGCCTGTGTGGACTAGACTGAAACTGTTGTTCGACAAACACGTTGCCAGATTGGACAAACTGAAATTGTAAGCCTTTTAATATTTTTCTTTCTCCACTTTCAATTCTATCTTCAACTTTTTACTTCGAAACTCATTGTAGCACGATGCGATAAGATCAATTTCCTCTCTATTTACCTCATTATATAATTACTATTTCACTCCAAGTCAACGCTGATCTTCTTCTCCTTCTTCTTGCCCTTCTTCGTCTTCTTCGTCTTCATCTGGTTCTTCACCAACTGCTTGATCTCTTCCTCGTTGTCGGTCTCGAACTCACTCAAATCTTCGTCCACCAACCCACTCTTGACATGTTCCGAGGCCACGTACTTCTCCACTTCTTCCGGACAGCATGTGATGCAGGTCAACCTCTCCCCAGTGTCGTAGACGGCCACTTGGTCTCTCTTTGCAAGGTCCCAGACCACAATCTTACCATCGGAACTGATAGAGATGAAGTAGTTTTCGTAGATTTGGAAGTCCTTGATTCTGTTGGTGTGTCCTTGGAAGTCCCACATAGTCTCCAAAGTGTCCAACTGCCCGATCACATCCTCGCTCTCCGGTCTCTTGGTCAAGTCGTCAAACTTGTAGAAATTGATCTTACCGTTGTTATGACCAGTGATGAGAACTTCAGTGTCGTCAAACTTGACGATCTCTAATTTCATTAAAGTGGACTTGAATTTCCAAATGCCCACAATCTTACAGTCAGAAGTGTTGTACACAAAGATCTTGTCGTTGAATCCCACGACGAAGTAGTCTCCTTGCAAATTCCATCTCACGAAATTTGGCATCAGCCCCAAAGTGTCTTTACCTTTCAATTTCAAAACAGACAGTTTCTTGGCAGTCATCAAATTCCACAAGATGACATGGCGATCGTCAGAGCAACTGATAGCCACCTTACCACTAGGGTGGATGTCCAAGTCGTTGACTCTTCCCTTGTGGCCTTTCAATCTGCCGAAAATCTCCCAGTCTTTCACCCTCCATATGACAATCAACCCGTCTTCTGATCCACTCAACATCCACTTCAGCGAGCTGAACTTCAACACTGTGATGGAGCCTTGGTGGCACAACAAGTCGCCCAACTCCTTTCTCTTTTGCAAGTCGTAGATCTTGATATGTTCGTCGTTGGAGCCGCTCACAAGGTATCTCTTGGCGGTATCTAAACATCTTATGGATAACAGATGAGCTTGGAAATGGAAAATAGGTTGGAAAACTGGTGTCGAGACCGATTTCAAGTCGAGCGACAAACAGAGCAAATTGTGTTCATAAGACCCTACAATTATACGGAACTGTGTGTTGGTCATGACGAGGTTTTTTATAATGATTTCTTTTGTATTTGAACTTCAATTCAATTCAAACTTCAATCCAAACTCCTTTTCAAGTTCTGCCTTTTTCACTTTAAATTTTTCACCTTAAATTTTTTCACTATAAAAAAATTTTAGAGTAGTAATTTTTTTATTTCTTTTTGCAGAGAGAAAAAAGTTTAGATTTATGTGGAAAAAGCCACTTAGGGGTGTCAAAAGAGTATTGCAGGGGGATTTGGACGCATTTCAAGGTACCAATGGAAAGAACAAAATAGTGGGAGCAGCGTAAAATTTTCTGATTCGCAATTGGTCCACTCTAGCTCCATCCACACCACCTCCTTTCTTATCTGATCACACTATCTATTTAATACTCTGGAGCTCATCTCGAAGGAAAAAGAAAAGAAAAAACGGTCGTCCAAATTTCACTAATCATGTTTAAAAACGGCATACTTATTGCAGAGGGACGTGAAACTTTTCTTAATTTGCCTTCGAAGAGCATTCAAGTTGGAACAAGACCGCGTGTATTTTGCAGGGAACACCACAAAAAAAGTACTGGAAATGCCACCAGCACGCCAGAGAGACTCCAATCAGGTCAGAGGACCTAACAGTGCGTTGACAGCATTCTTGAGAGAGCAAGGAATCAATGCCAATTTGATCAGACAGCGTCATTTGAGACGCTTGGAAGAAGAACAAGGGGAAGAGCCAGAAGAAGGCGAGCCACGTTTCAACGTCAGCATCGAGGACGACGACGTCAGCGAGAGTGAAGACGAGGTCCTATTGAGACAACTGGCACGTGAAAAGAGACGTCGTCTGAACGGCAGCGACGACGACGACGACGACGATGACGTCGACTACTCAGATTCAAATACCGGCACGCCTCGTAAGTCGTTGCCCGGCGAGACCATCAAGTGTATCGAGTGTTCCAAGAAGTTTAAAGTTTCAGTATACACCAAGAACTTTGTGAAAGACGGAGTCAAGGGCTACTTATGTGAGGAATGTAACGAGTTATACAAGATCAAGATGAAGAATATGAAGAGAAATCAGTTGAAGCTGAGGAAAAAACGTCAATTGATCCTGAAATCGTTGTTGGACCAAAAGGAGTTCAACATACCTAAGCTTCAGGACATCTGCATCAAATTAATATCGGATAATATCGATAATGTGGAGAGTTTAGGCGACATCGGGTCCGTAAATTACAACAAATTGAGCCGTATCTTGTGTAAAAACAGGTCTCTCAACGACAAGACCATGTCCTTGTTCTTGATGGCACAGTTGACCTCGTTGGAGTTCTGGGATTGCTCAAATGTAGGAAGCGACACATTCAGAAAGATGATTCTGTATTGTCCGAATTTGGTCTCTTTGAATCTATCAATGTGTGGACAGTTCAATAACGAAAACCTCTTATATCTTCTGACGTCGTTGCCAAAGATCTCAAAGATCAGACTCGACGGCCCATTCTTGATCAACGAAAAGACATGGCAACTTTTCTTCGAATCGATAAACTCTTTGACTTGTTTCAAATTGAGTAATACTCATCGTTTCAACAACGAATGTATGCAATCATTGATGCTGAACTGTGGTGAGTCGATGCAGGAATTATCACTAGGCACTTTGGACGGCTTGAACGATCCCTTATCGTATGAGTTGATACCTCACTATTTCAAGAATTTAACCTCCCTTGAGATATCGTATCCAAGACTGGAGATATTAGATCAAACCTTGTTGAACATTTTGCAAGAGAACCCAAAACTCGAAACCTTGGCTTTGGAACATTTAGTCTACTTGACAGACGGTGCTATTAGAGGACTCTTGCATTCGGATTTTGCCCTGAATCTTCAAAACTTGACCATCACCAATTCCAACATCACCAACTCTGGATTCTATGAAGTGTTTTCTAACTGGTCTATGAACCATGGTTTGATGGAGTTAAATCTATATAATGACTTAAACTTGCAAGACGATTCGCTGTTGCTGATCTTGAACCATTCGAAGAACTCTTTGATCAAATTGAATTTAAACTCTTGCAAATCGTTGACCTCGAAATTCTGGAATTCGTTCCCGAAATGCCCATTGTTAACTATATTGGACTGCGGGTTTGTAAGAAGTTTCGATAATAAAGCTTTGAAGAAAGTTATCAAGCAATGTGAGAACTTGAAAATCTTGGAATGTTATGGGGACAATAGGTGCAATGATGGAGATATTTATAGGAGTGGGTTGAAAATAATTGGAAGAGAGATAGATACTGTGTGAATGGTCCACAAAGATGCTCAATTAGAGGGGCTAGATCTGGCGCAGAGGGGTTTTGTTTAAGCAGCAAAATGTATTATATAGATAATATTTATACGTTAAAAAATCAATAAAACTGGTTCAATTTTCGAGAGATGAGTTATGATTCAATTTCCGTGCAATTTCCCAAACTGCTAGCTTCAGCAATACTCCTTATCATCTTCCTTCTCTATCTCCCACCAAGAAATTCCCACAGTTGCTCATCTCTCCACAATGAAAAATTTCCAGCCAAAGCCTGGAAATAATTTTTTCAGTGCCAAATATCAAAAAATCCACTTTCGATTTCTTGACTAACGGCATATGAACTGAATCGGTCAGCAGATTTTGAACACCACTGGGAAGACTAACTTGCTAAACATTCACTCATCATAAGAAAATGGCAGCCCAATTGAAATTCGCAAAAAACATCACCAAAGTCATCCTCGATATCGAAGGTACCATCTGCCCAATCTCGTTTGTTCATGACACTTTATTCCCATATTTTGTCAGTCAAATAGACCCGGTATTGTCGAGCTTTAAGTTCCCGTTGTCTGCAGCAAATAGTGGGGACAGCGAAATCTTGAAGACTTTGAAAGAGTTCCCACTGGAGCATTCGAACACGGAGTCTGCTCTCTCCACATACATCAAATCTTTGGTCGCTTCAGACGTTAAAGATCCGGTATTGAAGAAATTGCAAGGGTTCATATGGTTGAATGGGTACGAGTCCGGGGAATTGTCATGCCCGATATACCAGGATGCCATTGACTCCATCATAGCATGGGCTGGACAAGGTTTAAAAGTGTACATCTACTCTTCTGGTAGTGTCAAACTGCAAAAACTATTGTTGAAATATAACAAATCCAAGATCGATTTGAACCAGTACGTTTCCGATTATTTCGACACCGTGAACATTGGATCAAAATTGGAGCTGAAAAGCTATGATTTGATATCGGACAAGATTGGAGGTGGAGAGGAGCTGTTATTTTTGAGTGATAATGTGTTAGAGTTGCAACTGGCAACCAAGACTTCCGGTATCAATACCTGTTTGGTGGTCAGACCTGGAAATAAACCTGCTGATTATGAGTTGAAGACAGAGACTTTTGCAAATCTCTTTTAAAAGCATGGGGTTTGGATATAGATGAGGTAGTAGAATTGTGTTGTGAATGAGTTACAAGACTTGTAGTTTGTAAAGTTAAGAGTATTGAAAATAAATTGACTAAGACTTGAAGTTTGTAGAATTGAGAATACAGTGAATGAGTTGACCACTTGGCTAGATATAAAGTCCTTACGATTATCACCACACCAACTGAGAGCTTAAAGTTTAAATTAGGTGAAAATGACTAGGCAAACTAACTCTAACTACCTTTATCGAATCAATTTCAACAACATATTATACTAAACTAATTTCAAATAGAACAGAAACTTACACTACTCAGATCAATCTTCCATTTGTTCACTAAACAAAATATCAGCGGCCATCTCCTCATTCTTATCACATGCAAAATACACTTGGATCACCATATTTCTGTCGAACCCCAACTCACAAAGACGGTTTATGGCACTTTCCTCCTCTGGAGTGATTGCGATTCTAACGCTTCCATCACCTTCACCTGCTTCCCCTTCCACGTCGCCTTCACCACCGGCAAATGCTCCAGCCAATAAGTCGTCTTCACCGCTTCCCATCAACATGCTCACGAATTGTTCAGGGTTTTCCTGGATCAATTGCAGTAATTGTGGGTTTTGTTGCAGTATCTGTTGCAACAAGGTCTCGATCATCTCCGGATGTTCTGAAAGAACCAGTCTCAATTGCAGCAATTGCTCCAGCGTGACTGCACCTCCAGCTGGGGAAGGATCAGAGGAGCTGTTTTGGGCAGCAGCGGCAGCAGCTTGCTCGAACAAGTTCCCAGAGGTCTCCAAATCAGCTTCTGAGGCAGCCTGCGGTTGTGATTGCAGTTGCGATTCCGTGGAGGCCTCTGGTTGCTGTTGCTGGGTCTCTGGGATACCGGTTAAAAGATATTCTACAGCTCTATCAGGGTTATTGAACGCAGCTATCAAGGCTCTTTCCACCTGAGGTCTTTCGTAACCCATTTCCATTATATTACGGATGGCAGCTTCACGGGAGTCCCCGGTAGCGAATGTGGAGGCGTCGAAAGGTTCGTTGGAGGTGGAGGAAGCAGCAGGTGGGGCCTGGTCGGCGGCAGCAGAGGACTCTGCAGTGGACTCGGTGGCAGCAGCATTTGCACCGGCACTGGCCTCTTCAACCAGCGGGGTGCTTGTCTCAACTGGAGTGGCGGACTTCTTTGGCTTGGACACCATGAAAATGATCTGATCGTTCTCCTTAATCTTGAACGACTCTACAGTCTTGTCATCTTGTAACACTTTTCCTGAATACACAAACTTCAATTGACTGACATCGCACTCTTTGATCAGAGCTAACTTCAGCTTGGCGGACCCGATGGTGTCGCTCAACTCAACCTCTATAGGAATTTTTTCTTTCTTGAAATCTTTGAAGATGATTTGCATATTAGATACAGAGGGAACCAGTAGGGAGTGGGAATAAGTTGAAGTAAATTTTTTTACTTGAAAATGAAAATTGAATGAAAATCAATGAAAATAAAATTGGAATAAACTTGAAATAAAGTTGAAATCTGTTGAATTTGATTGAAATAATTTGATTGAAATAAATTCAACTTGAGCTTTGATCTGTTAACCTTGATGATGCTGAATGATATCTGTAATATATCCCAGTAATCACAATTATTCAATTATTAAATATAATTATTCAAGTTCTCGACCGACCAATCAACTCTTCTATCCAATCAATCTATCCTACCAATCGATAAACTTAGCTACCAATTATTCAATCGTTCGGGATTCAATCTTGAATTGGATTCAATCTTTTTCCCTGCTTTTCTTCACCTTTTTGCTTTAAAACGTTTCCAAGATCCAAGATCGAAACTTGTTTGCCACTTTTTTTTGTATGGAAAATTTTTTCTAGTGCCTAACAACTGGCTGGAATAGAGTGAATGTGCAATGCCTGACGAGATGCTTTAAAATGGTTCAAGTGTCTAAAAAGTGCTTAAAAGGTGCTTAAAAATGCCGGACAATTGCCTCATAGCCTTTCCTGGTCGATTTGTGACAAATGCTTATCAAAAGCTGAACTAACTTACTATAAATCCCCTATCCAACTCCCTGTCAAGTCCCCTAACAAGTCCCCTAACAAAGCTCCTATTCCTTAACAAATTGACTATTTCCACTACCAAGTTTTTCCTTACATTATTTTTATTCTAACCCTTTAAAACTCTCTGGGCATTGCACAGGCACCACCAAGGCACCACACAATGTCCTCTGAGTTAGACTTCTCGTTCAACGCTATAGAACCGGTGTCCACGGTGGCATCCAAGTACCCAGAATATGGCAATCTCATCAAGAAAGTCAACCATGAGCCAGCCAACCTCTCAAACTGGGACAAGTTGTTCAGTTACCTAGACACCATCTTGGAAATGAACCACAAGGACGATGATCCGGTATATGACCTGATAAAGTCTTCCACGGAGTCCCTATACTACGCCTTGCTATACAAGTTCCCCTATTTGACCAACCATCGGAAAAGTTTTGTCACTTTGCAATACCAATTCGGCGGTATGAACAAATGTTTCCAAACTCTTCAGAAATCTTTAGAGTTATTTCCAAACTCGATCGATCTTTGGATGGACTTCATCAACATCATCATCTCCAACAACCTCCACAACAACGACGACCAATTTGTTCGCAATTTGTACGAGAAACTGGTGTCCAACTGCGGCTTGCACTTCTTGTCACACCCAATTTGGGACTCTTATTTAGAATGGGAACTGAGCAAAAATGGCGAAAACTCAATTGAATACTTGAACATCTTGTTGAGAGTGATAAGAATCCCATTGCACCAGTACGCAAAGTACTCGGAGAAGTTCTTGGCCATCAAAAACAATTTCAAAATCGAAGAATTAATGGGCAATGAGAGCTCCGAGACCATCTCACTACCGGATAACATCAACGACTTGTCGCTTGAAGAGCACATTGAGATCTCAGATAATTATTTCAACAAGGTTATCGCATCCACCTATGACAAGACAACGGAAAGGTGGAAATTCGAACAGAATATTCAGACCATCCAGTTCTCAATATCGCCCGTACCTGAGACGGAGTTGAAAAATTGGTCAGAATATTTGGAGTTTATTGAAAAGACAAACGACGATAGTCTGATTGTAGCATTATACGAGCGGTGTCTTGTGCCTTGTGCCATGTATGAGCAGTTCTGGATAAAATACGTGAAATACTTGATAAGACGTGGTACAACTGAGGGTACCACTGCACTGGAAATCACGCTGGTGTTTGAAAAAGGCATCAGAAATGTCCCTGCCAACTTCGTCAAGTTGAGATTGATGTATGCCAACTATCTACTATCAAAATCCAATGAAGTCAGCACCAATAACCAAAAGTCGTATGAGATTTTGATTGCAATATTGAAGCTGAATAATTATGAATCGAGTCCAGAAAACGAAAAATTGGTTTACAAGATCTTGATAGAGTTACTTTCATCAGAGCCGGGTTTTGATGATGATCTAGAACTGTTTTTAAATGTGTCGTTTGTTGATTTGAATCAAGAGGACGATGCTGGAAAGAAGAAGAGAAGAAAATTGTCGTCGGAAACGTCTGCAACCGGTGGTAATGCCACGAGTATCGAGGACATCAAAGAGATATTGACGGAAACACTCAAAAATGATAAATTCAAACAAGCGATTTTGTTGCTCGACAATTACGAACGGTTAAACCATCTCATAATCAATGACAAAATCCCGAAACTAAACGATACCAAGACCAAAAGAGACTTCTTCTTGAAATTTATCAGTAAAAACAGTATCGCAAGGAACTTCGATTTCTTATTCAGTTTTATCTCATTTGAGATCTCTCAAAGAAATGACAAGAACCTTCGAAACATCTTGACCTATTTATTGAACTACTCAGAGTTGCCTCAACAGCAATACAGATTTTTAATAAGACAAATCTTGGAATTTCTCGACAAAAACGATGCCACGTTCTCGAACTTGTCAGAGGCCAACAAGATCATACTCGAGATCAGCCCGGACTCGTCTTTCAACTACAAGAAGTTCTCAAGACAGAGAAACCAACTGTCTGATTCGTGGTTATTGAGACAAAATGGCCACCCCGGTATCGAGACGGAGCTTAAACCGTTGGTCACCAACAGAATGAACTTTTTCGACAGCTATGCCACCACGACGCCTCTATTGCCAATGTACAAAAACGTGGAAAAGGCCAATCTTCTGATAAAGTATCCGAAATCTGAAGAGCCCTCGATATGATGCGAACGGGGAACATCAAGATACCCCGCCCGCCTCAATTAGGAAATGCAAGAACATCGAGACACCGGGGCGAATCACATGTCGTTGAAGAGTTGGAGAGCAATTGACGAGGTCATTTAATGTCAACATGTAATATAAACAGTTTATATACGAAGGATAGCTTAAGTAATGCCAAGCATTAGTAACAATCTGTTGAAAAATCTATTGATATTTTATAAATACAGGGCCTAAGAAGCTACTGTAGTGCCAAGTGCCCTTCTCTTATCAAAAGCCCAGCTCCATTATTCGATCGCTTGCTACAATAAATAATGTCAACTACTCCCGCTAAACCAAAAATCACCTTGCATTGGTTGACTTCCTCTCGTGCTACAAGAGTCGTCTGGCTCTTGGAACTGTTGAATCTCGATTATGAGATCAAAGTCTACAAACGTGACAAAGGCTTGAGAGCTCCTCCAGAGTTGAAAATAGTCCACCCTTTGGGCAAGGTTCCCGTCTTGGAAGTCAATGGAGTTCAATTGGTCGAAAGTGGACTTATTTTCCAATACCTTTTGAAGAATTTCGATCCTGACCACAAGGTGTCAGCAGATTCAGAGGCAGACCAGGTCCTGCTCGACTACTACCTTCATTACAGTGAAGGGACATTACAACCGAACTTACTAGCCATACTCGTCTTGGATGTTTCCAAAGAAAGAGTACCATGGACATTGAGAGGTGTAGGTGGGAAGGTTCTTGACAGTGTCAGCGATCGGTTCTTCTTGAAAGAGGTGGAATTGAACATGGAGTACTTGAATGCTCAATTGGAAGGCAAGTCGTATCTTGTAGGAGACAAACTAACTGGGGCTGACATTATGCTCTCGTTCCCCGTGGGGACCATTATCCAGGGGAAAAGGGTCAAGTTGGATCTTTCACACTACCCGAATGTCACCAGATGGTTCAGCACGATACGCGAGGACCCAAACTACATCAAAGCCGGCAAGATAAGAGAGAAGTACGAGTCAGAACATTGACTGAGGCCCCCTCCTTTCCCCACAACATTTGCAGCAAGCTGTTTTCTGCCATCTTTCTTTTTACCTTCCGAAGCTTCACTGAAAGATAACAGCCGATCTTATCGGGGATCTGCATTTTTCAACCGTTTTTAAGTTTACCGTTGGCAAGCAGGACGTTGACATTAGTAAGCCGGACAAAGAAACACAAGGTCCAGAACCCCTTGCAGCAAATTATCAAGATTTTTAGTGAACACTAGTCAAGTTAAGTCCCGAAGTAGTGGGGATCATGCCATTTTACACTTTGATATTTGCATAAAAATGGAGATATTTATATATAAATAGAGCAATCGATAGAGTCGAACGGATTGACTTGAAATACAGCATTTAATATATACATCGTAATATCAATTGACAATGTCTGCAGTAACTCCAGAACAACCAAAGATCGTTTTGCACTGGTTGAACTATTCTCGAGCCACCAGAGTCATCTGGCTCTTGGAACTGTTGAAACTCAAGTATGAGATGAAAGTGTACGAACGTGGTGCAGGCATGAGGGCTCCACCTCAGTTGAAAGAGCTCCATTCTTTGGGCAAATCGCCAGTGATAGAGGTCAATGGCAAGGTCATATGCGAGAGCGGGTTGATTTTCCAATACCTTTTGAAGAAATTCGATCCGAAGCATATCTTGACCCCAGACTCGGAAGATGAGCAATTGGACGTTGACTACTATTTGCACTACACTGAGGGCACTTTACAGCCAAATTTGGTTGCCATTCTCGTTTTGGGTATGTCGAAAGCAGGTGTGCCAAAGGAGCAACAGGAAACTTACGGAAAGGCGGTCGATGTCGTCAGTGACGGGTTCTTCTTAAAAGAGGTTGAAGCCAATTTGGAATTTTTGAACTCGCAATTACAAGGAAAGTCATATTTTGTAGGAGACAAGTTGACTGGAGCCGATATTTTGCTCTCATTCCCATTGGAATCGGTCTTGGTTGGGAACCGGATCAAGTTGGACCTCTCGGAATATCCAAATGTCACCAAATGGTACGAGACGATCCAAAAGGACGCTGCCTATATCAGAGCTCAAGAGATCAGGGAGAAGTACGAGTCCAAGGCTCAACACAAGTTTTAACATCGTTACACCAGGTGTGTGAAAAATGGAAGTAAAACAGTAAGAGCAGTAAGAGCAGTAAGAGCAGTAAGTAGAGCAGTAAATACAAGTAGTAAATGCAAGTTACTCCAAGTAGTAAATACAAGTTACTGCAAGTAGTAAGTACACGTAGTAAATACAAGTTACTGCAAGTAGGAAGTACAAGTAGTAAGTACAAGTAGTAAGTACAAGCAGTAAATACAAGTAGTAAGTACAAGCAGTAACTACAAGTAGTAAGTACAGGCTAGTACAAATCACTGCACCAATTTTACAATTCACATCTTTCATACTCCTGTAGACGTATCTGTACCTTATCGAGTGCTTATTGAGTGCTTAGTACCACACTAAAATCACACTCACACTATTTTAGTCGTGTGACCCGTTTTGATCTACTACGTGGTCTGTTAAAAGCACAGTAAAAACACTCGCTCGATCTTATCCGCATCTTGTCCGCAATAGTATCCGCCCAGCGATCCCCCTCCTATTGCCTTGCCTCCATTTGAAACAATTTCCACCAAGGCTTATACCTCTGATCTCACTGCGAAAAAATTAACGCCAAGCAGAACTCAGCGCTACAAAAGGAGCAAATACTATAAAAGTTGAAAGGGAAAATTTTGAAAAAAACTAAAAAAAAAGGGTAGAAAAAACAAAATACAAAATATAAACGGCCGTTTTGAATTTATCACTCGTATATTTCTGAGACAACGGCGGATACTGATCTCAGGTCAAGCAGATCATATCGAGAGAGACTTGAATTGCATCGATACACGCTGTCATCATCACACACGGATCAAAACCAAAACCATATTTCATAAATGTTATAACTTGATTGTTTGCTCCCATTTTGCCTGATTTTTCTAAAATTTCCCATCCCTTTTGCATATCCGTCTTGTACTGGACCCTCCCCACAACCATATAAACCATGAGACGTGTCAGTTTGATACCCAGAAAGTCCCGATGTCTTATCTTGATAGTGCTATTGGTCTCTTTCCAGTTGATCTCGCTCCTCATCTTCTCGGTCACCGATGCCTCCACTAGGGAAGAGCACAAGGTGCTCTCACAGATCGACAACTTGAGCGTGGATTTCAGCAAGGCACGCACTTTTATCAACAAATTGTTCGCATCTAAAGAAGAAGAACAGGATTTCAACAGGGTCTTGAGCAAAAAAATGGAAGAGATCGACGTCCTGGACAAGAAATACTGGAAATTCCAAAACCTGTTGACTCATACCACGGTGCAATTACCCTTGCAACAGTTCAAGACCCCGCAGAAACTCAATAACTTCGATCCGAGATTCACCTACTCGGTGTATTTGAACTACATCAGGCACCAGTACCAGAAGGTGAACCCACACAACGATATCACGTTGCAAAACGACACCAAGAAGGTGTATGTGCCATTCCACTGGGCCGACTGGGTCGATCTCTCGGTTTTGAACCAGTACTTGGTACTACCGGAGCTGGAGAAACCCTCGTGTGACTTCCTCTATCCACACAGAGCGCCAAACAGACTGCCGCGATCCGGCAGGAGACGTATCGACGGGCATCCGATCCCTCCGAAGGACGAAGAGGAGCTGAGGAAGCAAAAGGAGCAGGAGGAAAAGCTCTTGGAGAGCAAGTCCATACCGCGAGACCACTCACGGTACTGTCTCAGCAACGAGCAGTACATTGCCAAGACGGGTGCCACTGCGGACACATCCACTTTACCCGGTTTTAACGTCGTGGCGGCCGGTTTGAAGGGCACCTGGGAGAATAAGTTGATCCAGCTGAAGTCCTTCTTGTACTCCACGTTCGAACCTCCGAGCTCGATTGTTTTCTTGTCCGATTCCGGGATCTATGAGGTGTTCACCGAGCCAGAGAAGAAAAGATTGAGCTCGAGCGAGTTGATCGAGCTGTATTTGAGCGAGAACCCCGCCAGCGAGATGGTGTCGTTGGACCCAGTAAACGAATTTGTAGAGTTGCAAAGAGCTGTGCCGGCGCAGAAGTTGGCCAACGACCGGGGCGGCACTTTGGACGACTTGTTGTTGGCAGACCCGGACACCCGGTTGCATTTGGACCACTCCATGTTTGTGTACAACCACGAGAAGATCGTCGCGGACTACGAGGCCACGATGGAGCAGCAGAGATTGACGTCCAAGCAGCAGCTGCACTACAACTCGTTAAAAAGCTCACAGTCTATCTCTTCGTTGCGATTGAAAAAGCACTTCGAAGAGGTGGGCATCCTGGGGAACACCGCTAACACCAAGGAGAGTGGGGCCCATTTCGACTGGCGGTTCTTCAACGGGTTCATTTCGTTGTCGCAGGTGAACGAGCTCGACGACGTGGCGGAGAAGAAACGCATCATCTTGCACCGGTTGTTGAAGACGTGGTTGCAGTTCACGTACAGGACCAACATCATCACCTGGATCCTGCACGGGTCGCTCTTGTCGTGGTACTGGGACGGCGTCTCGTTCCCGTGGGACGTGGACATCGACGTGCAGATGCCGATGATGGAGTTGGACCGATTCTCGCTCATGTTCAACAAAAGTTTGATCGTGGAGAACATCGAGGAGGGCTACGGCAGGTTTTATGTCGACTGCTCAAGGTACTTGACCCACAGGACCAAAGGCAACGGGCGCAACAACATCGACGCGCGGTTCATCGACGTGGACTCTGGTTTCTACATCGACATAACCGGCTTGACCTTGACAAACACCCAGATCAGCGACCGTTACAAGACCATGATCGACCCGAAAAAAGTGAGCTCCATCATCTCCGACATCCGCGCAGAGCTGGTGCTGCAGAAGAACTTGCGTGGCCGCAAGGCCAAGGAGGAGCTGCAAAGAGGTGTCTCGATGCGGTATCTGGAGAACTTGTCTTTGCAGGCGTACAACTGCCGGAACAACCACTTCTACCTTCTCCCGGAGTTGTCTCCGTTGCGGGTTTCGTTGATCGAGGGCACCAAGACGTTGATTCCCAACGATTTCAAGTCCATCTTGAAGCTGGAGTACACTCGAGGCATGACCACCTCCACTTTCAACAGGAATGTGTACGTGCCGCACTTGCGCTTGTGGCTCCCGTTCGAGTCTGTGTACCGGGTGTTGAAAGATGAAGTGGAGCTGGTGTATGCGAGAACTGCAAAGAGACCTTCCAGGACCAACCGAGTGACGCTGTCGAAGTTGATCAAGTTGTTGAAAGAGATTGACGAAGAGATGATTTTCAAGTTGTTGACAGACGAGGAGATCTTGAAGGAGTTCTACTTGACCAAGGATATTACATTATTGCACCAACAGGAGATGGAGCAGATCGAGAACAATAAGGTGGATAGAAAGTTCATAGTGGAGCAGATGGTGAATCGGAGGTTTGATCCTTTGAGAAAGGATATGTTTATGTTTAGACAGGAGGTTCTGAATTCTGGCGAGGCCCGGACGACGGTGGACGATGATGAGCTGATTAGGAGGAGATTGGAGCTGCTTAGAGAAGAAGAGAGGAGAGCAGAGGGGGGAGAAGCAAGTGCATAAGTAAAAGCTCTTAAATCCAAAAGGACTATTAAAGAGCAAAGCATCTTTTTCGATCTTGATACTTTATACTTTTCAGTAGTATAATAAACGATAGACAGACATTTAGAGTGATATGTAGACTAAGCAGTGCTATGGCTGTAGTAACTGCGTTCGAACTAATTTTTATTCGCTAAGACGAAAAAATGCACCTATTGAACCATTGCAAACACATCCAAACTTAAACACCTGCATACTAACCCCACACTTAAACTCAAACTAAGGTTTAACTTGAACTCCATACTCAAACTTCATACTCAAACTTCATACTTACGCTCCATACTTGAACTCTATACTCAAACCCCATATTTACACTTTCCATGCTTGAACTTACTAACTTCAGACTCAAACTTTCCATAATTTCAATTCCCATACTCCAACCCCATACTTCACCCCCATACTTCACCCATGCTTACACTCTCCATACTTTAGCTCCATACTTCACCCAAACTCCTCCAAGCCCCAGCTAAAGCCGAGCGAAAAAGTGAAAAATTTCATCGCTTACTTAAGAAAGGTATGGTATTATATAGAATAGAAACAGTTCAGTTTGTGTTGAAGCACTAGAAAAAGCTGCAAATCAAACGATAGCCTCAGCCATCCCCGTCACCACAAACAAACCCATTGCCAAGATGAAATTGAAAGTGGCTCTTGTCCAGTTGAACCCAATCATTGGATCGTTGAAAGAGAACACCGAACGTGGGTTGCTGATCTTGGAGAAGGCTTTTCCAAGCACCCAAACAGACCAGCACCCTGACTTGGTGGTGTTCCCGGAACTAGCCTTCACAGGGTACAATTTCACGTCAAAAAACCATATTGCCCCCTATCTCGAAACGGCAAGAACGGGCCATTCTTCCAATATAGCAGCGATGATCTCCAAGAAATACCACTGTTATACCGTGATAGGATACCCGGAAACAGTGTCCGACAAGATCTATAACTCCGCCATCGTGTCGTCGCCCACGGGAGAGTTCATTCACAACTACCGGAAGACCCATTTATACGAGACAGACGAAGTCTGGGGAGCCAGTGAAAGCGACGTTGGGTTCTCCACGTTCGAATTGAAGTTCCAATTGCCAAACGGCATTGCTCGTCGTGTAATCAGCTCCATCGGCATCTGCATGGACTTAAATCCGTATAAATTCGAGGCTCCCTTCATGGATTTCGAGTTTGCGAGCCATTGTCTGGCCAATAAGACCCAGTTGATCATCTCTCCCATGAACTGGCTCTTGCACGATTCTCCCAGTTTGAAAGACTCCGAGCAAGAGAAGATCAGGGCGCGAGACCTGGCCCGCAAGGTGTTGGACAACCTGAAACTGGACCTTCTGCAATTCCAGATCAACAAGAGTCAGGACCAGGACGAAATCAAACACTATTTAGACCCTACAACGGAAACAGATCCGACCAATCTCCGCCAGCCTGACGTCTCTAATGTAAATTACTGGATCTTGCGGTTCTTCCCGTTCCTTAACTACCTCAATGTCCGCCGGTCCTCCACCAAGCCTGTCGTCTTGTTGAACAACCGTTCCGGCTTGGAAGACACCGTACAATATGCCGGGTCGTCACTGATCTTGCAATTTCAGGACTCCACGGTGGGTACTGAGTTCTACGATAGCCGAAACGAGAGTGTCAAGGTTTTGGGATACTTGGGCCAGTCGACAGAGGGTGTTTTAGTACGTGATATCGAGATATGAGTGGGTATAGATCGCTAGTGTAGATCGCTAGTGTAGGAGACCACGTGATTCAATTTTTTTCATTGAACATCATTACACCACCACTTCAACAGCACCAACATTACACCACCACCACTACATCGCCTTAATACAATATACATCTATTTTACTATTCAATTCTACTCAATAACCCTCTTCCAACCCTCAGACCCTCATTTCTTATCATTTCCACTAGCAATCTTCTTCCAATGCTCAATCTCCCTGTACAGTTTCTCCAACTCCTGCTTCAACTTCTCATTGGACGTTGCCAACTCGCTCACCGCCTGGTCCGTCAACAACTTCTCCAAAGTCCACTTCTCGATATTGTTGTCCTCGTTCTCTTTCAATCTCTTGATATATTCAACGGCATTTCTCAACGTCTGCAGTGTGCTCACGTCCTGGTGAGGAAGCAATTGGCCCAACTCTTTGATCAGCTGGTTGATGTTCTCCCGACGACGTCTTTCAATCTCCTTGTGGTAATTTTTGCGCACTCTGTGCCACGCCTCGGTACCCGCAACGGGTTTGCCCAGTGGGGCCTGTTGTTGGGCCTGTTGAACCGGCTGCTGCTGCTGCTGCTGTTGTTGTTGTTGTTGTTGTTGATCTGCGTTGGACTGATCCACCACCTGCGATGAGGCACTGATCGGCTTCTTTGCATCTACGATCCCCGTTCTAGCGGCTGGATCGTCTTGGCTGGGCTGGCTCGTAGTTGTGGACATCTTTTCTCGAGTATCGTGCTTCAAATGGTCCGCTCTATGTCACCTGTTGATCTTGAAAGCCTTATATAAACAAATTTATATTAGGAAAAAGCCCCAAGGGAAAATCAGGTGAGAGGTCATGTGGTGCAATTTGATAAAATGTGAACGACCCAAAGGAGAACAGAGGTTGGCAGGGGTTAGTGTGTTGGGACACGGCACTGGCAAGAGGGGATGGCAAGATGGAGCTGGCAAGGTGGTGGTATAAGGATGTTCCACATAGTTCGGAGTGCTCCGATTGAGAAAGGTGAAAGTCTAAAAGCCTTAAAGTGTAGTTCTTTGTTTTATTCCTGGATTTGATGGTATTAGTGTACGCAGTAAGTGCCATAATAGAGATACACTATCAAATCAATTACATAGTGCAAGGTGTGGGATCCGAATAACCCCGTATTACGAAAATCGGCACAATCATAAAAAACACCATTGGCACTCGTCCAACTTCCTTTTTTTTAGACTCCATCAATACATATATCCACATCTGTCCACGTATGTCCACATATATCCACATCTATATATGCAGTGCATCTAGCCCCTCTCTTGCTCAAAAGAAAAATATCCTATATAAATTATTTACCTTGACAAAATGCTCAACTGAATAACTCCACTGAATAATCACAAAGTGGTATTATTCTACTCAAACCAACCACAACCCAGTTCCTCAAATCATCAGCACACCAAATACATTGCCATCTCCGTACATACTCATCCTCCATCATCTCATCTCCATAGTCGTGCACATAGATACCAAACTTCCAGAACCTTCCATGCAAAAATTTATTTTCACTATTTAAAAACCAATTTCCCCCAGATGAGATGAAGAGGAAAAGGTAAAGCAAGTAATCAGTAGCATACTAGTAGCACAAGATGGAGAAATTATTACAGTGGTCCATAGCACAGCAATCAGGCGACCAAGAGGCGATCGAAAGGATCGGAAATCCAGATCCAGAGCTCTTACAGCAACTCTTTGGTAACGCCCAGGTACAAGATGACCCAACGTTGATGAAACAAAACTTATTCATAATTGAAGCAGACGAACTGGATTTAGAAAACAAGATAATAGCATGTGAGAATTTCGAGATGTTGATCGAGAATCTCGACAATGCCATGAACATTGAAAACATGAAAATGTGGGAGAAATTGATCAACTTGATCGATCCCAAGTTGTTGAAAGAGGAGAAATTGATCTTTTACATCTTATCGATAATTGGCACTGCATTACAGAATAATGAAAAATCACAACAAGATTTCATGACTTACTCTAACGGGTTGGGCTCATTAATATACCATGCAAAGAGAACAACAGATAATAGTGATGAAAAGGTCAAGTTGAAAGCCTTATATGCATTATCCTCTCTCTTAAGACACAATGACAAACTGTTGCAACTGTTCAATGCAGACGAATCAAACTACGAGTTGATCTTGGATCTCTTGGAAAACTCCAATTCAGACAAATTGAGATTGAGAACACTTTCATTATTATCACTGATATTATCAACAGGATTCAACGGTTCCAACAACGATTACAAATTGAAAGTCATATCACAACACAAACTTGTCAACGAGTTGATTTCCTTATTGGATGCCACGGGAGATGATTCAATAACCAGTAACAATCTCAAGGACAAAGTTTTGAACATCTTACTGAACGACTTGATACAACAGAATTACAAGTTCACCGATGAAGAAAAAACTCACTTAAACGACGTATTCAAGAAGTTAGATGCTGACCAATTCAATGAAGATGACTATAAATTAATAAAGCAAGTATTATAAGTTCAATAAAGATTTGGGGTTCCCACCATTTGTTTTCCCGCATGCATGTAATATTAACAATTTTATCCGATTCAATAGAACTTTCAATAAAGTGGAGTCCATAAAACAGATGAGAAAGAAGAATTGAATCGTGTTATAACAATATCTCATTTGCGTTATCACAATTGAAAAATTTGAATAATGACAAATCAACAGATTCTCTTACGCCATTCTTATCCAACCGTTTGTGCAGATTCATATGATTACTCAACTCTGTGAAGTTAATAAAGTTGGACATGATTTTCTCTGCAACCAAAGGTGTGACAAATTTGAAATGTTGTAATGACTTCAAATATGTATCTCTCTTATCGATCCCACTTCGAACTACTCCAATAGATGAAAATTCAAACTGTCTTTCAAATTTGTCATATCTCAAGTTAGATATCGTATATGTGAACAGTTTCAACCAACCATGTGTATCGTGTTGGTTCTTTGTCGGGAAAAGGTGAATCTTGTAATCGATTTGAAGGTCGATCAAAATCTCGTCATACTCTGCCTTGGTTATGGGCACATGATCAGGATCAACATTCTTTTTTTTCCTTTTATTGTTGGCACCACCTTGGCTTCCTTCGTCTAGTCTTTCCCTCACCTTCTTGGTATAATTCCTATTCTCTATAGTTCTCAATTTTTGGAAATACAAATCCTGCCCTTCAATTACCAATATTATGCAATAATCTTTGTTGTTCAATCTTAGGCTCGCTATCTGACTTTGAAGTGAGCCAGTTTTCAAGTCATCGGCTAACTCGTCTGATGCTTTACAATAAACTACAATAAAATTCTCATCTAATAATCTGGACTCTTTCAAAGGTATGAAAACATCTTGTTCCAGATAATAGGTGGAGTTGACATGACGTTTCCATCGTATCACGTTTTTTTCCTCACTCTGTGTCAATCGGATTGGCTCCAACATTGTATGGTCCAATTCAAGATTCTCGATATCGGCAATCATCTCCATTTCTGATAATAGTTCTTCTTTGCCCTTACTGGTCTTGTTCACTTCGTTCAATTTCTTCAAGTCAGTGGCTTTATAGTAGTTTAGCCATTGTAAAAGGTTCTGATCAACACATGTCGAAGGAGGAGGCGGAACGTTTTGTTTGGCCTTCTTTGGCTTCGATTTAACGGGCTTTTTCAACTTTTTGGACTCATTTCTTTCGATCTCTTTGAATTTATTGGACAAATCGGTGATGGTGTTGGTAGCATGTATCGTGCGAGAAACAGCAGGATGAGAATCTGCATCGTCGCCTTCATCTGAGAAGTAAAATAGACTCTTGCTTTTGGTTTTACTGTCGCCTTTCTTATCGATGGAATCAATGTCAGAAAGTTCTGACAAGAACGACGAGTTCAGTTTGAAATGCTTATTTGCGGCAGCATTTGAAGTGACACCTTTGTTGGAGTGTTTCACTGGCGACACTGAGTACGACGAAGATGACTGTGCAACAAATAACCTTGAAACAGGCGGACTGCTGCTCGACAGTGGTAGCGAACTTATGAAGAGCGGGTCCGCGTCACGTGACCGTTTTTTACCCGCAGCGAAGGGAAGCGGGATGGGGGCATTTTCCTCGTCGTCTGTCGATAATTCGAGTATATCCGCGTCACCTGCCTTTGTTTTCGTGGAATTTGTATCCTTTACCGGTAGCGCTGGTAGCCGCAGCGCCACTTCGTCGTCTGATAGTATGGAAATATGAGAAAGGTCTCCCTTTTGTATGGCATCGATTCGAGGTGAGCTATCAAGGACAATGATGCTTGGACTGGACGGCGCGGTCATGATGAAGATATTAGTGTGCAGCGGTAATGTACGGTGTCAGAGCGGAATCATGTACTCATTCTTTCAGCTATTGCAAGTGCAAGTACGATCGAATCGGTTATTCTGATGTGATGAGATGCTTTGTTTTGGTTCTGGTTTGATTTTTTTTGTGCTTTTTTTGTGGATTTTTGTGTGTGGATTTTTGAGTAGACTTTTGAGTAGATTTTTGTGTGCAGTTTATTTTGTGTGTGGATTTTTTGTATGCAATTTTTTTTGTGTGCAGTGTCCCACTTGCTTTTAGACCACTTTGTTAGTTCCACTTTAATGCAGATCAGATCAACGGAGACCAGTGACATTTAGATTAAAACAATTGTAGAACCTAGACACGCCAAGATCTTACTTGGATTGAGGACTCATTGCAAAAAAGGATATAAGAACCAGCATTGTAATTTGTGAATGGGAACGTGGACATTACAAGGTGAAAAGTAAGATGAGAAGAAGGTGAATCGAGAGATGAATTTAAGATTAGTGAATAGATTATAAGATAAATTGTAAGATGAATTGTAAGATGAATTGTGTTGGTGAAGAAAGCCCTTTTTGTAGCGTAGACTGCATATCAAAATGTCAAATTTAGAATTCTTCAATTCATTATCCTTTGTATCACCTTTGTGATGGTTACTACTCCAGACCCCCTTTACTTTCCACCTTTTACAGTAAAAATCTGACTGATGAACGGTGTTGAACCTAAAAAAAATGTAACTAATCGACCCAGACAATTGCATGTCCAAAAACCCACCCCACGACTCCTAGACAACTACGTAAGGCTGCATATCAACTAGATCCGTATCTCTGTTAGTTGTCAAAAACAAATAGCCCACAAATTCCCCTATGGAATCCGAAATGTCTAAATAATATTGACCTGACTTCATGCATGAAGAAGAATTTATTCAATTTATTCTAAGACATGCAAACAAACTGAAAACCGGCTTCCATTCTATGCCGTGTCTTGGGTAAATCTGCGTTTTAAAACAGATAAGCAAAGAGGGAAGGGGGAAAAATGGGTCTTAGGTACAGAAGAACATTACAATTAGAGGGAATGAAGGATTTACAACTAGAGGTTGTTCATTTCTCAACACGACACATTCCTTTATCCCAGCCCAAATTCGATTGTATAACACCGTTTCAACAGAGACTTTGCTTCTCCGGGCACGAAAGCAATGCAGTCACCTAGTAGGCAGTTGTCTTGGAGTGGAGAGTACGTTATATTATCACACCAAGACTCCAAGACAACCTGATCAAAGGGTGTGACCGGCCGCAATTGGACAAAACACTACCGAATCAAGGTATGAGAGGGCGAAGAAAAACAAGAAAAACAAGAAAAACAATAGTGAAACAAGACACGATTTTGAGCCCCAATTAATCTTTGAGATCCGAGCTTATTTTTTGTTCTTGCTCAGTGTTATGGCAATGTCGAGGAAAAGGTAAACAAGCCAGCACGACTGGGAGAAGTAAACAAAATGGAGATAGGGCCGGCAGAGCCAGGGCCAGTGGTGCTGGTTCAAGACCACCTGAATTGATCAAATCTCAGACACTCCAAGAATTCAGCACCTGCCTCTGTGGCCCCACTGTGGCCTCAATTTGCTTCACTTTTCCACTTTGCCTCACTCCGCCTTATCCAAAATACAACCACTACTTTATCACGAGGCAGCACCTCACTTGTCCTCCTACACATACATCGCTACTCTTCACTCTGTCCTCCGCTCACTTCAATTTCATTTTATCTTTTTTTATTTTGCAACATTAACCCTGCAAGCATGAGTTCACCGTAGTTATGCTGCACCATGGCTGGCCCTCTCCTCCTGTTCCACTCTGAGCCACCCTCCTTGTCCTTCTGAGGGTCGCTCAGTTTCACATGCACAATCTGCATTCCCATGCATGATCATTGCCGATTTGGGCAACACACTTGTTTACAAATAAATAAAACTTTTTCCAAGGAATATTGAAAAATTAATTTCTTCTTTTTTTTTTTTTTCTTTTTTCTTTTGCCAAATAAACAAAATCGGTTTCTCTCCAATAAATAATCCCAACTTCGCATTTGTAAAAATTTTCTTCCCACCTATATGAAACCTTGATACACAGTTCTTCATCCGTTCATTTATAAGTTCAACCAAATCAATATCGTCCATTCCTTCAGGTAATAAAAACCCTTTTTATTTTGATATTAATTTGACCATAACTGTTCCTTTATTTCCAACTCTTGTTCGTTCACTTTCAAAAAGACTTCAATCGTTTCCAATCATCACTCAGATCTCGAATTATCGTTTGCCATGCAATTAAGTGTCTTACAAACCATCGCCGCCTCTTTGTTGGCCGCCTCCGCCGTCGTTGCCTCTCCAATCGAACATGTTCACCACCAGCATGACAAGAGAGACGTCAAGGTTGTCACCAGAACCACTTTGGTCACCGTCTACGGTAACAACGCCGCTGCCCCACCAACCACCACCACTTCTTTCAACCCAGAGGCCACCAGTTACTCCACCACCACCAGTGCTATCGAGCCAGTCACCACCCTCGACACTTCCTCTGTCTCTTTCTCCAAGACCACCTCTGTAGGTGCTCTCACCACCTCGTCAGCTTCTGCCTCGGCTTCTGCCTCATCTTCTGCCTCCGACGATGACGACTCATCCTCCTTCAACGGTGGTGCCAAGGGTGTTACTTACTCCCCTTACACCGCCTCTGGAAGTTGTAAGTCTGCCAGCGAAGTTGCCGACGACTTGGCCTCGCTTACCGGTTTTGAAATCATCAGAATCTACGGTGTCGACTGTGACCAAGTCTCCACTGTCTTGCAAGGCAAGACCAGCAGCCAAAAGCTCTTCTTGGGTATCTACGATGTCAGCAACATCGACTCAGCCGTCGAAACCATCTCCTCCGCCGTTGAATCCTACGGTTCTTGGGACGACATCTACACCGTCTCAGTTGGTAACGAGTTGGTTAACAACGGTCAGGCCACTGTCTCCCAAGTTCTGGGTTACGTCCAGTCTGCCAAGTCTCTGTTGACCTCTGCCGGTTACTCTGGCCCAGTTGTCTCTGTCGACACCTTCATTGCCGTCATCAACAACCCAGGTTTGTGTACTGTCTCTGACTACGTTGCCGTCAATGCCCACGCCTACTTTGACGGTGGTATCACCGCTGAAAACGCTGGTGAATGGGTTTTGGAGCAAATCCAAAGAGTCTGGACCGCTTGTGGCGGTAAGCAAGATGTCTTGATCACCGAGACCGGATGGCCATCTCAAGGTGAGACCTATGGTTCCGCCGTTCCTTCCAAGTCCAACCAAAAGGCTGCCATCTCTGCCATCAAGGAAAAATGTGGTAACGATGCTATCTTATACACTGCTTTCAACGACTACTGGAAGGCCGATGGTTCCTACGGTGTTGAGAAATACTGGGGTTTCCTCTCTGACAACTAAGTGCGCAACTTGTCACCACTTTAGTGTTACTCTAGTATAACTACTATAGTATAATCTTTTTTTTTAAACATTATTTGTTATATTCAACTTTTCCAACTTCTTATACCGACCATTGATTCCCACAAATCATTTTCTTTCTTAGAACCGCTTTATGTGAATCAAGCAGAGCGGAAATAGAAATTAAATTTTATTTTATTAAACGAGAGCTGTAGAATAGGCAATTTGTAGATGAAGGTGGTCTGATATAGTGAAAATAAGATGGATTAGTTGTGTGAATGAAGAATAAAATTCAGGCAATATCAGAAGTGACAGCCTGAACATAGTTAGAAGATGATTAGAATATAACTTTAAGATAACTAGAATATGACTATAACATAATTGTAACATAGCGATAACGTAACTATAACATAGCTGTAACATATCTATACATGGCTATAACACCACTACGAATTACTGAAACATAGTCATAACACGATTACAAAATAACCACAAAATAACTACAAAATAATTGAAAAATAACTACAATCAATTAAATCATAACTTCAAATTATTAGAACAGAATTAAAACATAATAAGAACAGCATTAAAAAATAATTGAAACATAATTAGAACTGAATTAAAACACAACTATAACATAGCTGTAACCTAAGTACAAAATAATTGAAACATAACTATGACTGAAGTAAAAAGCACAAAACAATCACAACATATCTTAAACACAACTATAACATAAGAACAAAATAACTTCAACTTACTACAACTTATTACAACATAACTACGGAAAAATTATAACATATCTACAACATAGGAACAAAATATTGAACATAACTGCAACACAACTACACTACAAATTAAGTAAAACATAATTAGACACTTTACACTACCACATCTCACCATCATGCTTATTTCATAAGAGCTGATTTCATCAGTACCAAATTTTCCGTACGATCAAGTCAATTCTCCGTACCAATTCTCCTACCAATTCTCCAACCAGTTCTCCTACCAATTCTCCGTATTGATCCTCTGCACTGATCTCTATTTACATATTACCATTTATGCTACTCATTTAGCTCTTTCGTCCTGCCTGTTTGCAGACAATCACAAGCTACATTATTCATGCATCTCTGCAGCCAAACGACCAACTCCACCATTTGCAACTACTCAACCTGACTTTTGCCAAGCGCAAAGGTGAAATTTTTCACCTGGTGCTGCCTCAAAGACCGCAGATCTTCAACAGTGGTACTGGATCAGAGCTCATCTGGAGGCAGTCTAGACTCCGATCTGTGATGAAAAGCCATCTTTTCATCTTTTGTGGACTGGGCTTCTTGATCCCGATCTGGATCTGGAAAACGACTCTTCTCTTGGTCGTTTCAGATACCTTTCCTCATCATCTCTTGTTGGACTCCTTCCTCTACCTCTCTCTTCCTCTTCCTCTTCCTCTTCCTCTTCCTCTTCCTCGTCCTCCGATGGTAACTCCAAGAGCCTCTCACGCATTGACTCCGTCAATATCCCAAGCCCAATCAGCGTGAAGAAATTGATCAGAAACCGCAAATGCTCCAGACCTTCGGTCGGAAACATCCCATTGATATACTCCTTCAAATACTCTTCTTGCAACCAGTCTCTCAAGAAAGGCGCACCCAACTCTTCCACCATCTGTTGAAACATGAACTTGAGAAAGATCCTGCTCAGTGCACTGCTGTCCTCCTCGGTCAACTTGACCACATGCAAACACTCCCAGCTCATCTTGTCGGAGCTGAACATGTGGCCCCAGAACTTGGCGATGTTTCGCAACTGGTTGGTTTCCAAGCTTTCACACAGCTCGTAGTACTTGACAAATTGGGTCTCGAACTCTGTGGACCATGTCCTGTTCAACGACGAGAGTCTTGAGCCGATCTCGCCGTAGAACTTGGAGTAAGTCTTCTCCTGCGAACAGCTTCGGATGATCATATCGATCAACTTGTCGTTCATCTGGGCATTTACAAGGTTTAGTTTTAAGAGCTTGTGCACGGCCTCTTCGGCGTTCATACTGGACATCATCGTTAGGTAGACTGTCTTCTGGAAGTTGGCCAAATCGGTCAGAGTCATGTCTTTGATCTGGAGCTCTGGCTCTGACTTTTCCTCTTCCTCTTCTTCTTCCTCCTCCTCCTCCTCCTCTTCATCTCCCAAGATCTCTCTCTTAATCTCTTCGTACTCTTTCTCATGTGCCTCATAATCGGCATCGTACTTGAACACCGCAGCCTCAGCAACAGCGTCCACCAAGTCCTCATCGTCCAAGGTGATCATGTGCGTCACCTGATCGTCCTCCTCGACAAGATCCAAGTCCTCGTCCACCTTGGGGAACCCGGCAAAGTCTCTGTTACGAATCTGGAGCAAGTTCTCCACCTGGACTTGCACCTTGTCGCTGATCTCGCCTTCTTGCAAGACCGTCCGTAAGCGCTCGAACACCGCCAGGTTCAGGGACTTACTTACCTCCTCCAAGTAGCAACCACACAGCTTCATGAACTCGACACTCACCTCTACATTGTCGTCCGTGATGGGCGACTCCAACAACAAGTGTACGATCTGCAAGATCAAGATCTCGTGCAGCACCTGCTGGTTGCACAAGTGCAGAATAAACATGGTCACCAGGTGCAATTGCGAGCGGTGCTGTTTTTTGAACAGCAGGCGGAATTGCAACACCAACAGCGAGATGAGCGACTCTCCAATCTCTGGGAGCTTGGAGTTCAACACCAGCACCAACGAGGCGTAGATCGCCGTGTAGGGCACGGCCTCTTGCTGCGCCTTGAGCAAGCTCTTGCACACGAGCGCCCTCCCACGGTTCAAGTTCAACTTGAACATTTCCACGATGATCGACTGCACATTGTCCCTGTTGACCCTATTGATGAGCCCTTGAATGTTCTTCCTCAACTGGATCCATCTCAGCTCTTGATATTCCTTCGACTCTGGCTCCGAGTTCTCGAGTTTTTTCAACTTGAACGGTGGAATGTATTTGTCTGATGACATTATTACTGGAATTGGCAAAATTGGCTAATTTCCTATCAACTAAAACCACCTCTGACCTCTTTACTGACCCTTTGTACCTCTTCTCCTTTTTAACCTTTAACTTTTTCTTAGCTAAAAATATTTTAGTGAAAAAAAAAAAAAAAAAAAATGCAGGTGGACTTTTCAAGGGTATTAATTCTTGATGTTGGGCAAGCGATCAGGCATTGAGGAGCAACATGACGCATAAACACACGCTTTTGATTATCGACGAGCACGACAGCGGTGTGGAGTCCTTGGTGAGCCAGCTGTTGGAAGAAACTAGCGATTGTTTGGACATTCTCTCGACACAGCGGTTCTCGCAGTTGAACGAGTTACAAGATTTCCTAGTCAAGATGTACGATGTGTTGAGGTACCAGCTGGAATTGGTGCAGAAAACGGACGTTTTGACACGCGTCTTGTACAACGATGGCTACAAGGACAAGGAGGACCTCTGGGACGCGATCTTGGTGAATAACCAGCAGATGGAGAACAAGATACACCTCCATATCGTGTCCCATTTGAACTACACCACACACCCAATCATCTATCTTTTCCCGACACTGAAGCACCGTTTGGCCGTGGAGCGTACCTCGAATGACACCACAAGGTGTCTGCAATACAAGACCCTGCTGTGTGGGGGCACTTTCGACCATTTGCACGATGGACACAAGATCTTGTTGACCATCTCCAGTTTCATCTGCTCCCAGGTGTTGATCGTTGGAGTCACGGGCGAACAATTGCTAGTAAATAAAAAATATAAAGAGTTTCTTGAGAGTTACGACACTAGGGCCGATGCCGTTCGGCAATTTATCAAGTTTGTCGCTCCGCATTTGGACTGCCAAGTTTATGAGATCAACGACGTGTGTGGGCCTACACTGTATTTGGAAGATATCGATGCATTGGTGTTGAGTGACGAGACAGTCAAAGGTGGAGACTACGTCAATAAGGTCCGCGAGGAGAAAGGGTTCAAGAAATTGCAACTACACAAGATTTCCGTCATTGGAGGGGGCTCAGCGGACGATAATTGGCAGGATAAGTTGAGCAGCACCAAGTTGAGAGAGTTGGAATATAAGAAAAGTGTACTGGATCATAAATAACACTTGGCCATTAACTATTTATTTATTTATTGCGATTAAGTGTAGATGAATGGCAGATGTAAATGGAGTAATGTAGATATGAGTTGAGTGGTAGACAGAGTTAAATTGTGGAGTAAATTGTAAATGGAGTGAATTATGGAGTAACTTGTAGATGGTAAATTGAGCAGATTGTGGACAGGTCACTCACTCTACGACGAAAATTGAGCAAATAATCAAAAATCAAAACCTGCCAAACCTGCCAAACCTTAAAAGCCAACCATCTCACATCAACCTCATAACCTACGAATAGCCTTCATCTACTAATCATTTTATCTATTCATCAACTTCAGATACTAATCAGCCTCAAATAACCTACTAATCACCTTCGTTCACTATCGCCTCATTTAGTATGACCTCATCTTCTAATCAACTTCATTCATCACTCACCTCATCAATCTTTAATAAAAATAGCCCGCTCGAAATTGGAACCACGTCTGACGGACCGGTCTGGGTGGTCGAGCGCCAAGTGGTCCTCGACATCCAACTCGTCGAACAACTCGATGGCATCGTCGAGCAAATACTTCGGTTTCCAGTCTCCATACAGCGGAGACACCGCCACCTTGATCTTGGAAAACTCCTTCGCTCCCAAGCCCACCTTCTGTTGCAATCTCAACTTTGTATACTTGAATTTTTCACCTTTGATCAAGATAAACACAAATGGCACGCCATGGCGCGAGTTGAAGTCCTTATAAAACTGGAACACATAGGTGGTGCGGATGTCGGCGATCTGCGCGGGGAAGGAGATCTCCTTGACGATCTGCGGGTCGATGGAGTTGCGGATCGTCTGCAAGCGGTCGTGCTCGTTTTGATTGCCAAGGCCATTGGCAGCGTAGATTTCAGGGTATGCGCCCAGATAGATGGTGAATCTGGAGGAGTCGATCGGGGAGATCAGGATGTCAGGGTTCAACACATGGCTGATCCGGTTGCTCATAGTGGTGTAGATGAAGACGCTTTTCAGCTGGGTCTCGTCCAACTTGAACTTGCTCAGGATCTTCTCCATCAAGTCCTTGACGGTGCCGTTCTTCGGGATGAGGAGCTCGTGTTTCTGGCAGTGCACTACGCCGGAGGAGATCCAGTAGATCTTCAACAGCTTCATGTTCTCCAACTCTTGCAACGGGATGTTCATGATCTCGTACTCAAAGTTGAACAAGCTGGCCTGCGGCACGGTCTTGGTCAAAAGCTGCTGCAACTGCGTGCGGCTCGCGATCGGCAACCGGGTCTCGTTGGAATACACACCAAAGATGCGGATGTAGTCCGGGTCCGCATGGATGCGGTCGCCGATCTTGCGTGCCAACTCCTTGAAAGTGATCGACCCGATCACCCAGAGGTCGAACTCCATCGTGTACTGGCCCACCTCGTTCTCCTTCTGGTACTTGCCCGTGTCCTGGTCCGTCTTCTGGAGCGGCTTGATGCTGAGATGCACTCTGTGGCGGAGGAAGCGGTAGAAGCTGGGGATCGTCGGGAACTCGAGCCCCAGCAGCAGCAGTTGGCGGCTGCCCTTGGCAAAGCAGAGAATGTCGCCGCTCTGCAACTCGTGCTTGCCGAATGTCATCGCCGTGTCCACCGGGTCCACCGACGTGGGCTGCACCTCCTCGTACAACTCCACCTCCGTGTCAAACGACCAGTTCATCAACACCTGGATGTACTTCACCAAGGACCCGGTGTACGAGTCCCTGTTCACCACGACGTGGCCCGCACCGCGCAACGACTGCCGCTCCGGGTCGTAGTACTTCAAGAGGAGCAAGATGTCCTGCGAGTCCACGTCGATCTCGGCAAACGCCTGCGGGTACTTGTCTGCTGGGATGGACAGCAGCACGGCCTCGAAATGCGGGATCAACGATGTCGAGTCGATGTCCGCCGCGCCGCTGCTCACGTTGTTCACGTCGAATTGCGCCCCCTGCTGCAGCCGCGCCTGCTCGATTATCCATTTGGACACGCTGGTCAAGCTCTTGTGGATCTCCTCGACGTACAACGTGAACACGCCCGGCCTGCGGCCCGCCCGCTGCTCTACAATATCTTCGATCGTCACGTCGTCGAGGAAGTCCACGTCCAAGTCGATCGGGAGCTCGGGCCGGATCGTGGTGTTCTTCCTGTTCATCACGATCCAGAGCCGGAACTGCTTCGCACTCAAGCCACCCACCACCTTGGACACTACCTCAAACAACTCCTTGGCAGGACACGTCTTCAAGAGCCGGAACGTCACAGGGTAGCTGTCGTCGTCGTACACGTCGTGGGCGTAGTACAACTTGGAGTTCTCATCGGGAGCAAGGTCGAATCCTTGATAGTGCATGAACGTGGTGTTGGTGATCACCTTGAAGTTCAGGTACAAGTGCATCTCCTCGAGCTCCTTGCGCTTGCGCTCCTTCTCCAGCTCCTCCTTGTCCACCTGCACCGGGATGTGGCGCGGGATATCCAGCTCGGACACCTCGTCCAACACCTGCGCCAGGTGCGACCGCCGGATGTACACGAGCATGTACAGCGAGGTGTGGCGCCGGTTCTGGTAGGCAAATTGCTCCGCCCGCGTCATCGCGCGGATCTCCAGCTCGCTCTTGCGGTCGCACCCAAAGTTCTCTTCAAACACGGCATGCGGCGTCACCTTCCACACGCGGTCATCGTCGAAGCGAAACCACTCGTCCTCAAACGAGGGCTTGATCAACGCATAGTAGTGGCCCGTGGAGATGTCCCCAGTGTGCACCAACACCCCGTGGAGGTCGTAGGTCCAGTCGGCGTCGAGGTTGGCGCCGCTCGGGTCCAAAAAGGGCTTCAAGTCGATTGAGCTCGTGAACTCATGCCGGTCGTTCACCTTCACCAACTGGTCAAAGTTAAAGTCGTACTCGAACCGCTTCAATTGCAAGTGCAAAACGGGCGGCAAGCTCTCAAAGACCACACCTTTCTCTGCATCTTGCAACCCAAACCCGGACGCATCGTACTGGTTCTCCCCTGTCAAGGTCTCCAACTCGATATAGTTGGCAAACGACTCGCGCAAGTCCTTCATTCCCTTCACGTTCAACTGGATGTCCCAAAAATCCTCGATCCTGCTGCTCTCGTATTCCACCTTGATGCACCGGATGAAGCTCTTCATCTTCCCGACAAAGATATCCGACAAGCAGCCCTCGATGTCGGTGCCCTTCATCTTGTTCTCCAACCGGTCCATCAAGATCCGGTTCATCTCCTGCACGTCGTGTTGCGTGAACAGCTCCGAGCTGTCCCAGCCGAACGACAGCGTCAACTCGTTGGTGTCGATGGCCTCTTTTGACGTCTGCAACCGGTAGAAGAGCCGCTGCAACGCCAACGACACACTCTTTGTCTCCGGGGCCACCTCCTCGCCGTCGTCCAACGTCACGTTCTCGTCCTGCGTCGGGATCTGGTACACTTTCTTGCGGAACAACTTGGTGAAGTAGTACGACTGGAGCAACGAGTTCAAATAACAGGTCGCCCCTTGGTTGTTGATGCCCACAAAGCCGGTCTCCTTTTTGGAGTCGTAGTTGACAAAGTTGTGCCACAAGACACCGGTGTGGTCGTTGATGATCCGCACGTACACGGTGAAATTGACCTTGTCCTCGTGCACGAAAGGGTGCTTGTACAATCTGCTGGGCGAGTGCAAGTGGCTCAACTCGACAAAGTTGCCGAACCCCCAGTCGTTCTCCTCAGAGCTGAACCGGTGCTGCGACACGTTGTGCTTGTGCGTGGAGGGGAACTTCGGGTTCCAGATATCAATTACAAACTGGGCACACACGTGCCAGTTCGGGTCCAAAGGCACTACCAGGTGCACATTGTTCTCCTTTTCTACGCTGTCTACGCTGATTTCATTTACGTCATTACTAGTTTTACCATTTTGTGTGTTGTTGTTGTTGTCGTCGTCCGAGATTTCGATCGGCTCAATGCTGTCCTGCAGGTCCACCACGACTTTAGAAGGGGGATGCGGCTCCAAATATGTGGAAAGATGCACTCCGCCGTTGCCCTTAGGGAACAAGAGCAAGTTCCATTCGAAATCGCCAATCTTGAACCGCGGTCCACTCACTTTGGCGGCTTTCAACTCTTTCCAACTGTCAATGTGCCAGGTGTGGAACCCCTCCGCCAAGATCTCGTGGTCTTCAGGTATCTTGGGCATGTACCGGGCCATCATCAGCTCCGGATTCGACGAGTCGTCCGGGATCGAAATTATACTGGCAGACGCGGAGTTCGATCCAGCGGCTGACTCTTCAGATGACGCCGATGAGGAGACAGGCGACTCCGACCCGTCTTTGATGGAGTCCTGCTGCATGTTGTATTTAGGCGTGAGCTCGTCTATGAGGAAATCAGGCATTGTTCAATGAATTGGGCGCGGACTTTGATGATGAATTGATGGCAATTCGTGATCTGATCCCTTGGATTTAATGAGTTTTGGGTTTAAAATTAAAGCATCACAAAAAAATAAAAAATAAAAAAATATAAAATTCATTTTTGCTTTTGGCTCTTAGTAATGGGGGGTTAGGAAGAGAGGGAAAATGGGAGGAGGAAGGGATTGGGAATAGGGATTAGGTTGACATTAGACTGGAATTAGTGTAAAATTACACTGGGATTGGGTTTGGATTAGTGTGGGGTTGGTCAGGATCCGAAGAGGGTCTACTGCTAGTTCATTGCCAATCCATTGCCAGACCATTGCCAGTGCCTGCAACCTAGAAATGGCAGGTCGTGTTGAGTCAAAAGAGATTGGGCACGGATGAGGCAGAGGGTAGCGTAGTTAGTAGTGCAGTGTATAGTAGTGAGTATATTAGTGTAGTGCATTTGTATTAGTGTAGTGCATTTGTATTAGTGTTTCGTGTAGTACAGTAGTGTATCGTAAAGAATGTAACGCAGGTATGGTAGTGCAGCATAGTGTAATTAATCGGTGTATATAGTGTGTCGAGTGATCATGACAGTGTGCAGTAGTGTATAATTTGTGTAGTGTATAATGTGTGTAGTGTATGATGTAATTATTGTACAGTGATGCAGTTTAGTATGGTGTGGTCGGTAAAAGTATTAGTGCAGTATAGTAAAGTTTAGTGTGATGCAGTATACTAAAGTTTAGTGTAATGCAGTATATTAAATGTAGTATTAATCAGTACAGTGAGGTACAGTAATGTAATCGGAGTAGTGATGTAGTGTAACACAGCTAAGAGGGTATACAAGAAGAACATAGCTTAGATCGGCACCAGAGTAGTCATATCACTGTATAATATAGGGTATAGTTTAGTATAGTATAGTATAGTATAGTAGAGTACCCTCTAGTATACTAGTAAAGTCGTAAATTATTCGTACACTAGTACAGTAGTATAGGTATAGTGTAGTATTATAGGTTTAGTGTAGTAGTATTGTATAGTAGGTACTGTAGTTTAGTTCAAAAGTTAACTATAATATCGTACAGTAGCAAATTGATGTAGAGTAGTTAAATATAGTACTAATGTAAGTACAGTAAAATACATAGTTCAGTATTGCACTAGAATAGTACACTAACCAGTCGAACGCCATCGTCACACCACCACTCCCCTCATTGTCATGCATTCACTACAGACTCGCTGTCCTAATCCTTCCTACTCAACCGATTCAAATTGTCCAACAACTCCCCAGTGAGGATCTGGCTAGCCTCTAAACTGCGGTTCGCCCGCACCTGGTCAAGCAACGGCATCTCGTCGTCCACCCCAAGCGTCGAATTGCTGTCGGTGACCTCGTTCTTCAACTTGGACCCGTGGTGCACACTCACCGTGCCGGTTTCCAGCTTCCCTGAGCCCTCGTGGGTCTCGTCTTCCTTCTCGTCGTCACTGTAATCGATATCAAATACCCCGTCAATGTCCTCTGGCTCAGCGGCAGCGTCCTGCCCTTCACTTTCCGCATTGAACTGGTCGTTGTCGTCGAAGTACAGCTGGTGGAAGTCCATCGAGTCCACAGAGTCGTTGTCCTCAGTGTCCTCGGTGTCCTCTGCATCGCACATGTCGAACATGGGAGGCTTGGAGTCGCGCTTGCTCTGTTTCTCGCTGTTGTGCTTGTCGAACAGGAGCTTGTTCTTGTCGCTCAAGAGGTGCACAAACGACTTCTGTTCCTCCCGCACGTTCCAATTCAAGATCCTGCTCACGGAGTCGATGAACTCCGTCTTCGACGACCGCACCGTGGGGAACGGGAACGGCGACAGCACCACGGTGACGTAGTCCCCTTTCTGCAACTCGATCCGCGACCGCCCGTCAAACGAGCACCACGCATTGGACCGGCTCCGCAAGGGCACCTTGATGGACAACGTCATGGAGTCGGGCAACAAGATGGGCCTGAAGGACAAGGTGTGCGGGCAGATAGGAGTCACACTGATGGCACTCACGCCAGGGTGCACCAAGGACCCACCAGCGGACAACGAGTACGCCGTGGACCCCGTTGGCGTCAGCAAGATCAACCCATCGGCCTGTGCCACTGTCAACAACGAACCGTCGCCGTACAACTCCAACATCGAGACCCACGGCGAGGGCCCCCTGTCGATGACGATCTCGTTCAACACCTGCTGCTCGCATACGAGGTCACCCCGCAGCTTGTGCACCCGGCACGTGAGCCGCATCCGCAAGTTGGTCTTGACACCTTTCCGCAACACCTGGTGCAACAAGGTGCGGAAGTTCTCAAATTTGAAGTTGGTCAAGAACCCGAGCGAGCCCAAGGAAAACGACATCACCGGCGGGACCACCTTCTGGAACAACGTGGACACATACAAGACGGTGCCGTCGCCTCCCAAGGTCAATGCCAAGTCGAACAAGTCCGGGTTCTTGTGCACCAACTCCTTGGACCAGTACTTCAACCGCCTCTTCCCCTGAGGATACTCTTTCAACAAGCCCAGCAGGTTGAACCGCGACGAGTTCAAGAGGTGGTGGTCCACGTAGACGTCGATCTCGCTCTTCTGGATGATCCACTCCAGCAACTCCCGCGTCAAGTAGATCAAGCTGTTGTCGCGGGCCTTCGTGACGATCATCACCGACTTCAAATGCAACTTGATCGTGGCCTTGCTCAAGTTTTTCGCAAGGATCCGCACCCCCTGGGCTGTCTTGGCCAACTGCAGATGCGACTTGACCGATTTCAACCCACTACTGGAGAGCCCGTCCAAGAACTGGCTCCCTTCTCTACAATCTACGGCTGTCGAAGGGTCCAACTTCTTCAACAAGTAATTACGAAAGTTCTCATTTTGCCTCGTGGTGATGGATTTCTCGCGGGACATCGTGCTGCTGTTGAGTGTCTTGCCGTCCGCGTTCAAACTGGCGCTGGAATCGTCGTTATTCCGGTGTTCGCCAATGGAACTCTGCAACAAACTGTTGTGGAGTAAAGGCTGGATCTGCCCGTGGAGCTCCACCGGTATCACTGGCACACCGGGCGACATCTTCATCAATTCCTCCATTTCTGATTCGTCCTCGACACTGCCATTGATATGGGACTCGTTGACACCAAGACTGCTGTTGGTTTCGCTATTGGCGCCGCTATTTTCTGTCATGTTCTTGTGTCCGATAAAATGCTTTCGGTGGTTCTGCTATGTGGGCAATAAGTGATACAAATGATATCAATTGGTCGTTTTTCTGTCTGGACCTTGCCTTGATCTTGTCTAGATCTTGTCTGGATCTTGAAACTATAATTTCGAACCTCTGTCGTGTCCTAAGCTGCTGTTATCAGCTCTTCACATCAACTTCCTCTTCTCTTTCGTTTTCTCTTCCAATTTGATTTTTGATTTTTCTTCGGAGACCAACATCGGGACACCAGAACATGGAACATCGGGACACCACATCGGGACACCACGAAGAAAAGGTGGGACAGGGCAATTGGGAATGAAAGAATAAGGGAATGAGGTAACCGAGGAACGAGGTAAGAGATCAGAGAGATCAAAGAAATCACAGAGAACATCGAAGAATGCAACAAGATACTCGAAATCAGATCAGCTCTAGCACCACGTCCTAATACAGTACATGTCGCAATAGGGCATTTCTCCAACATCACTACACCACTACACCACTTGATCAATGAACGCTTTATTCGCATATATATCTATGGAGATCCAGCAACGGCCTTCTTGTCTTCCTTGACCTTGCATGTCCAGCCTCCAGAAGTCTTGTCCAACAACGGCAAAGAAGCACCAAGACACCAGCCCAACTCGTTGTCCTTGATGGTCTTGGCCGTCTTCAACTCTCTCGACAACGGAATGTCGTAACCGGTGTGCAACAAGGAGCCCATGAAGGACAAGTCCAAACACCATTGAGGCTCTTTTTGTAACTCGGCAGCACTGGACTCCGTGTTGAAGTACTGGGTCCAGAACTTGGAGCCGGAACAGACCAACTTGGTGATGTCCTTGATCTCTTCCAAGGTGAAGGAGTCCGGCATGCCCAATGGGTTCAATCTGTCGTAGAAGTACGAGAAGATGTACATGTCGTTGGACTGTGGGAACTGGTGCAACAACGAAGGCTGGTAGATACCGTTGAACGAGCATGGCTCCTGGGCACACTTCAAGTCCTTGTTCAACACAGAGTCGGCCAAGAATCTGCACTGCGTGCCGGCGCTCGCAGCCAACGGGTCATCCTCGTTCAGTGCTGGCGACTTGAAGTTCACCAAATACGACGTCTTGTCGTCGATCTTCACCTTCACGTTGTTGGCACTGACCCCAGGCGGGATGCATGGGTGCTTCAACGTGATAGAGGCCTTCAACTCCTTGTCGGCAAGCTGCTCCAGCGTGAGGGGCTTCAAGTCTGGCACCTCTTTGAGGTTGTTCTGCACGACCAACCCGTTGATTTTGTTTCTGCCCTCCATCAAGCCGTAGCCCAAGTGCGAGTACTGGTACAAAGTGTACTTGTGCTCGCCGAAATTGATGGCGTACTTGTGCTCGCCCTCAAGCATCTTCTCCCCCTCTTTAGGCTCGAACACGATCTGCGTAGAGCCACCTCCAAGGTCGAAGACGGCCGCGGTCTCGCGCTTGTTGTCGGCGCCGATGTTGCCCAACAAAAAGTTGGTGGTGATCCAGGCGAAAACTCCCTCGTCGCCGCCGCCCATGATGGAGATACCGTCCCCAGGGACAACGGCAAAGGGATAGTCCTCTTCCAAGTGTCTTCTGACCTCCTTCAAGATCAGACCGGACTTGGCGTCGCCCAACAATCTCAAGCCGGCAGTGGCCTTGACGGCGACCGGCGTGCAGCCTCTCAATTTCTCTGGCACAGTGTCCAAGGCCAATTGCAACAACGGGTCCAAGGACTTGGCAGCACCCACGGTGTCCGTGTCGAATGAGGACAAGCCCGGGTTCAACATCTTGAACTCCTCGTTCAACAATTTAGGAGGTGAGAAACACAAGTCAAAGGAGTAGATGTGCACTCTGGAGCCAGTGGAACCGGCGTCGATCATCACCACGTACTGGAGGTCGTCTTTGCACTCGGCATCGGACCCCTTTGCAGGGGTCTTGTGAGGGGCATCTTTGAAAAACTCCTCCTCCTCTTGAGCCGTCTGCTTGTCCAGAGCCGGGTCTTTCACCGTGGAGTCGTCTGCAAACGACGACGAGCCCGTTGGCACATCCGTCTTTGGGTCGTTTTTCTTGGCCTCCTCGACGGCTTCGGCCTTGTCCTTGTTGGCCTGGATCTTGTTGTCCTTAACTGGAGCTGCGGCATTGGCAGCTGGCTCTTTGGCAGGCTCTTTAGCTGGCTCTTTGGCTGGAGGTGCGGCCTCCTTAGCGGCCTTGTCCTTCTCGTTGGATTTTGCCTCTTCGGGTTTACCATATGGCGCAACAGCGTCCCCTACAGGTGGCACGGAGTTTGGCACGCTGATTCCAGGCGCATTCTCCAATTTGGATGGCTTGGTGATGGCATTATTGACACCTGAAGGTTGTGCCAATAAGAACACGAAAAGTACAAAGATCACCAAGGAACCTGCAATCACTTTCAAATGACGGTTGGATATTAACGACATGGTGCAAGTAGTGTGAATGGATGCCACAGCGAATAATTCACCAAATAACCTTGAAACCAATCGACTTGTGTCTTTACTTGCTCTATCAACTTCTTTATCTCTCAAGAAAGCGCCAAAGTATTTTTCGATTTGTTCCAAGTTTCATTTTTCCTGGCCTTGAATTTTCGCGAGGCATCAGAGGCACGAAAGAGTAGAGAATTTTTTTCAGACGCTGCCCGGTCCAAAGTGCAGGGGCAGAAATGAATAGTGGTAGTGACAGTGGGCAGTGGAGAGTGAATAGTGGCAGGGATAGAGTAGGAAGAATGGTATGGCAGTCTAGTGGTAGATTTAGAATAGTTGAGTGAAGTTACTGTAGTGTGTAGTGAAGTGCTCTGTGTGTACCGTGTAAAGCTCACAACTTCTTACTAAGAAAGAGATATATCATATTTTTATAGTCCATTTTTCACAGAGCAGGAGTAAAGCAATAGTACTGCACTTTAGTGCTATATGCCAAATCTAGCTAGTGTAGACACATTTATACAGCACTAGTCCGTCACCACTCCGTCCCCCGTACCCAGTCCACCCTAGCACTACACTGAATATGGTCGTGCACACTCCCCTAACTCTGTCCTGCCCAATTGTCCTTCGGCGGTGTGTCCAAGATAATTCCACCTCCGTTGCATCCTATCGATTCCCGTACCTACATCCAGATCTCTTACTGCACTCACCGTGTATCCACGCTCCAGATCTCACTCTGTCCGCACCAGCTCTCCATCCGCACCAACTCTGTCTCACCTCTCGTCTCACCTCCCCTCCATTATCTCTCTGCCTTAAACATTCCACTCTAGATCTGCCCCGATCTGCAAAATCTGCCTCACAATTATTTGGTCTGCCCCATTAAAAAGTATTCCATAATTATATCATACACAATAACTTCTACACATTACTTCTACAGGATTCTACATTCACCTCCCACTCACAGATTGTCGGTCACCATCCTTCGTATCTCATACAGATAGTCTCGATCATAGCTGGCATCCGGTTGGAACCAATTCTTCACTTTCTTATTCCATTTCGCTTCCTCGTGACGGAATCTATGCACCAACTCTCTCGACAATTGGAACGCATCTGATTTACTATTGAACTGACACGATTCTTCCTCATTTATATCGTCGAGCCGGTTATTGTTCGGCATCGTAGAACTCGTCAACACTGTCGAGGAACTGGCGCCTCTTCGCGACCGTTGCAGCGACGGCCTCGAATCGATCAACCCCAAATCCATCTCCAACTCGAGATCGTCCAAATCTTTAAACGGATCGTCCTCTTCGTACCCGTCCTCTTTACTGTCCATATTGATCCAGCACATCTTCTCCGGATTGAACACCATATTCCCCACGATTTGGTAATTCTGCCCTTGCTGCTTCTTGGTGATTGTGTGAAGCGAGTTATTGTGATTTGTATTGATATTCTCAAATTTACTAAGATCAACTTCGTTCCCCTCCCATCTATAAGTGTTTGGATTATATTTCATGTCATTGTTCTTTTGCAGATAAATGTTGTCTGCACCTCCGTTTCTCCCACTCAATTGCTTGATGAGCCCGAGCTTACTACGGCCTTTCTTCCTATGTTTCCCACTCTCGTGCTCTTTTTGCTTGCGATTACTCTGGTGTTCCGTGTAATTGGCAAGGTTTATCAACTTGCGGATCGATTTCTGATCCTGCCTCGTTAATGTCTGGTCATTGTCAATGACGTCCATATCGGGAATGTGGTCCAAGTCGTTGCGGTCGTACCTCTTGATCGTGTAATTGTTGTCCAAATTGGCCAACGTCGGTGCTGGCCTGTTGTACACATCGAAATAGTTCGACGCACTGTGCTTCAACCGTCTCAGATCAACTCCAGACCCAGAGGGCCGCATCAGAGGCATCGATTGCTTGCCCCGCAACTGGTACGAGCTCTGCGACTGCTTGATCCGGGGCATATTCTGTTGCAACGTCCTCAACTTGGGCCTCTGGAACGCATTCGCGTTCAATTGGTCGAACCCCTCCATGAAATCTTCGTCGTCGGCATCGCCACCACCTGTTCCTGCAGTGGTTACAGTGCCAAGGTACTTGGAAATGTTGTTTGAGCTCTGCACTTTGCGGTGTAGAAGCGAGTTGTACTTCATCAGGGTCTCGTATTCCAACTTGGCCTGGTGCAATGCACGTTCTTTACGGAGCTGGTACTGCTTGATCAAGTTGATATCGTTGTTCAACTCAATTCCCTCAATAAGTTCCTCGTTGTCGTCGGTGTAGTCCGACTCACTGTATGCACTCAAACTCCTGGACGAAGTGCTTCTACTGGGACTGTTGAGATGCAGTTGATGTACCTGGCCATGCAAATGGTCCCGCTGCCGCGGCCCCTGCAGGGGCAACTCCTCAAAGTCGTCAAAATCATCTTCAAAACTGCTCATCTCCTCTTCTTGCGCCACGGAAAACCGCAACGACTTCTTCTTCTGCAAAGGCCGCAGCTTCAACGTCTGCAATTGGGCCGCACTGATCGTCCTGAAGTCGGCATCGTCGTCGTCCATCCCGTCTACATACTCGCTACTCATTGCCATGTGATTACCCACCTTTTTCTTGGTCAAAGTGTCGTTGTCGTCGCCCATGTGCCCATTGGCATTCACTTTCATCTCGTTGAAATCTTGCAACGAGATGAACTTCTTGGATCTCTGGCCCGCATTTTGACGTTTCGGTACCTTCTGCTCGATCCCGTACCCTTGCAGGGTTTCCTTGACGGGACTCTTGCTATAAAACCGTCCTGATTTACCCGCCAGTGACACACTGGTCCTCAACACTTCTTCAAAGTTGTCTTCGAAATCGTTATTCCAATCGGACTCGTTCATTATCGCAAAGTGGTCAAATTTATTCTCTCACAGATACTAGCTCAATGAAATCACAATACAGTCGCGAAAATGCCACTTTTCTATCACTTCCCGATCTCTACAACTCCCCAATGACTTGATCTTGATCCTTATTTGTTTATTTTCCTCTTTTGATTTTTTTGAATCTTTTTTTTTTTTAAATGTAAATAGAGGTGGTGTCTTGATGTTCGTGGGAGAGAATTCGACTTAGATTTGATTTATGGCAGGCCAATTGCCAATGACTAGTCATCATATTCTAACTTGAAAATAACACTTCGTAGTACTCTATACCACTATCAACTATACACGGCTCAAAACTGCAGTTTCAACTCGCCCAATTGCTTCAATACAGCACTCTTGGCTGTACCTCCAATGGCATCTCTTCTCTCAACACTCACCTCAAAGTTGAAGACATCCTTGACATCGGAGCCGAATCTGGCATCGATCTTTTGCAATTGCTCCAAGGACAACTGGTCGATACCGGACAACTTCAATTCTTCAGCAACTCTCACACATTCTCCAGAGATATGGTGGGTTTCTCTGAATGGAACACCTTTTCTAACCAAGTAGTCGGCCAAATCAGTGGCCAACATGTCCATGGTCAAGGCACCTTCCATCTTCTCTTTTTTGATGGCCAACGTAGAGATCACACCTGTGGCAATCAAGATAGAGTGCTCTACAGTCTTCAAAGCATCGAACAATGGCTCTTTGTCCTCTTGCATATCTTTGTTGTAAGTGGAAGGAATCGACTTGATCGACATCAAAAAGCCGGCCAATGAGCCGAACACTCTTCCAGATTTACCCCTCAACAACTCCAAGGAGTCTGGGTTCTTCTTTTGCGGCATCAACGAAGATCCAGTGGAATAGGCATCGGCCAATTGCACAAAGCCAAACTCAGCCGTGGAGTAGATGATCAAATCTTCACTGAATCTGGAGATGTGGTTCATAAATAAGGAGGACCAGAACATGATTTCGACGACAAAGTCACGGTCAGAAACCGCCACAAGAGAGTTTCCAATGACCCCGTTGAAACCCAAATTGTCAGCCAAGTACTGTCTGTCGATACCGTATGGGTGACCGGCCAAGGCACCTGCGCCCAATGGGGACTTGTTGGTTCTTTCGATGATTTGCAACAATCTCTTGTAGTCCTCGGTGAAGTAGGTGGCGTACATGCTCAACCAATGGGACCATCTGATCGGTTGCAGTCTTTGCAAATGGGTGTAACCAGGCATCAAGACATCGATCTCGGACTCAGCTCTCTTGATGATGGTCTGGATCAAATTGGTCAAGAACCCGGCCAACTCGGTCAATTTCTCACGGACGAATATTCTCATGTCCGTGGCAACTTGATCGTTACGAGACCTACCGGTGTGCACCTTACCTGCGATGTTTCTACCGATGATCTCACCCAATCTTCTCTCGTTGGCAGTATGAATATCTTCATCGTCGGCCTTCTCGATGAACTTCCCACTACTCCACTCGACCCTGATGACTTCCAATCCACGGTGGATCTCTTCCAACTCCTCTTTCGTGATCAAGCCAAGCTTGTTCAACCCTTCGGTATACACCTTGGTACCTGTCAAATCGGCATCGTACATCTTCTTGTCGTATGGTAAAGACGCATTGTACAAATCCATCAATGGATCACTGGCTCCGGTAAATCTACCTCCCCACAATCTTTGCTCGGCTACTTCTTTGGACATTGTTGTTGCGACTAAAACTTTTGTTTTGGCTTTCCCCAATCTTATTCAATCCTTATTGAATTATCGTTGGATGTGAAGGAAAAATGAAAACTTTGAATTTTTTGGAAAATTTTTTATTTTATATGCCTGAGTCCCAAACGGGTAATTTTCAGTTGCGTAAGCGCCTTGTTTGATCAGTAGACTGAGTCATTGAATTTCTTTTTCTGCGCTTCAAATTTTTCATTGACTAGTGGCAGAGAGAGTTTGGATTGGGATGGTTGTAGGGCGTTGGATTGTTGGCTTAGGTTGGTTTTGTGGTGTCTAAATCTCAAAAGCAAAGTGTTGGATATAAGTGTTATGGAGTGGTATAGTTGACAGTTTGTTATTTACTAGTAGTTCTACATGTTCAGATTTCATCTGCTACATTAGGTTTACAAATGTCTGCTTTTGGCATGCTTTTGGCTTCCATTTGATTCCAGTTTGCATAAATTGCTTGACATTAACTTTCAATTTCTTTCATTTGCTTTGGATTTCTTTCTTTTACTTTCCTTCTTAATCCCTTCAGTCACTTCCAAAACACTAGCCCCTCTAGCCCCTCTAGCCCCTCACTACATTCAAATTCAAAATTATATATATTCAATTTATCAAACAGTGTATATATTCTCAAACCACTCATGGCTTGCATCTGCCGGTGTATCTTGGGTACAACGAACAGTCTCTAACGGTGAACCTGTTACACAACCAGGCCAAAATACGTTCTGTTCCGATACCGTAACCTCCGTGAGGACAGGTACCATACTTACGTTGATCAATGTACCAGTAGTAAGACTTAGGATCGATACCTTCTCTGTTGAAACCCTCGACCAATTCTTCCTCTTGGTCAATTCTCATGGAACCACCGGTGATTTCACCAACAGTTGGCATCAAGACATCGACAGACTCGGTAAGTCTTGGATCGTCCTTACATTTCTTCATGTAGAAAGACTTGATCTGCAATGGGAATCTGTTCAACAAGATTGGAACACCGATGGTATCGGTCATCTTTCTCTCGGCAGCCTCGGCAATGTCGTCTCCGAACTTGAACTTCTCACCTTCCTCGTTTGGAATGCCGTGCTCGTTCAACCAGTCCAAGGCCTCGATGTATTGCATTCTCTTGAAAGGCATCAGTGGGGCAACGAAGCCAGGGTTCAATTGCTTTATCAATGGGCCGGCAACAGGGTCTTCCAAGACGTATTGGACAGACTTGGTGATGACTCTCTCGATGTGGCTCAAGAACTCTTCAAAGTCCAAGAACAGCAACTCGGCCTCGATATGTGTGTATTCGGACAAATGTCTTCTTGTGTGCGATTTTTCAGCTCTGAAGGACTCTTGAATACAGTAGACGTCACCTAAACCGGCAAGCAAGGTCTCCAAGTAAAGTTGCGAACTCTGGGTCAAGTAGGCCTCTTCCCCGTAGTAGTCCAACTTGAAAAGAGTGGACCCACCTTCCACTTGTGTTTGCACCATACATGGAGGTGTCACCTCCAACAAGTTTTCTTCAGCGAAAACTTGTCTGACGGCTCTCAAATACAGAGCTCTGATCTTCATCACCGAGGTCAAGGTCTCCCCACGCAAGACCAAGTGACGTTGGTCCATCAAAATGGAAGGATCGGTGTCCTCTTGCACTTTCTGAGTGAAGGACTCGGATCCTCCTGGAGCCAAGCCCACAACGTCGTAGTAATCGGCGACGAATTCCACTCCACCTGGGGCGACTTTGCCCTCAGGCAACTTCTTGACGGTACCCTTCACCAGAAGCGTGGACTCGATGGTCAATTGAGTGGTTTGGTAGGCGTTGGCCAAGTCTCCACTCAAGACACATTGGACAAAGCCGGTTCCGTCTCTCAAGACGAGGAACACCAACCCTTTTTGGATACGCAAACGGTGGATCCAACCGCATATCAAGACCCTGTTGTCGATGTTGTCTGGGGCCTTGCCGATCTTGATCTTCTCGGCCTTTGGCAACGACTTGTCCTCGACAATCTGGATCTTCATGGCAGCCAATCTCTTTTCGGTCTCTTCCAATTCTTTCTTCTGCAGTTGTTCTTCGGCCAATTTGGCCTTTTCCAGTTTCTTCTTCAAGCCCTCGGCACCCTTCTTGGCCTTCTTCAAAGCAGCTCCGGAGATCTCATAGTATCCCGGCTTCTCTTCCTCGCTGGCGGCCTCTTTGTAAACGTAAAAAGTCTTAGCCTCTGGGAAGGTGTACAAGGCAAAGGCAGCCGTTTCAAAAGGTTGCTCTTCGGTACCTGGGATCTCAGTGGAGTCTTTCCCCTTGGTAGCGTGTATGTAGTAAGTAGACATTCTTGGTTTTCTCGATGTGGTTCTACCGATGTGATCGACTCCCTTGTGATTTGAAATAAAAAAAAACCGCCGATGAGTCAAAAAATCGAAGAAATTGGAAATTGGAAGAATGAAAAATTGGGAGCTGAAAAAATTTGACGAAGGTCGTGCGCGGCGGATTTGCGATGGGGGTAGAGGGGCTTGTAGTGGTGAGTAGATGGAAATAGTGAGATGGCAGTAGTGAGATGGCAGTAGTCACTAGATGGCAGTATAATGGTGAAAAGGTTATCGCGATATAGAGTGGTGACGTATACGATGTGTGTTGTGCTGTGTATACTGAGCAGTGAAATGCTGAGAAATTCCAAATTTGACGTGGCACTTTCCACCCATTCCCCTTATCACAACAATCTCCTCTTATGCTTTTGTCTTACCCAGGTATTCAAAAAGTCGTGCACACCGAACCAACCCATATCCATCCACCCGCTACACCTCCAAACCCCATTCAATTCTCCCACTTCTCACCCAATCGTGCCCAAACAGACACTATTCAACAGCTCCCGGTATCCACTCCACAACACCACCCTTATCTCCCCAAAATCTCCCCTGTTCCCCTCAAAACCACCCTACTTCCCCCAAAAACCACCACCTTCTCTTCCTCTTCGCACATTTCAAACAAAAAATTTTTTTAGCTCAAAACTCAGCGTCACTTTTTTCCTTTGATCTTTATTTTTTGAAATCTTCAAAAAAAACTCCCACGAAACAACCTTTCATCCCCTATACCAACACCAACTGCCCACCCCGCCGCCAGAAATATCGATCGAAATGGCTTTAGAAGCATCCCTTGCCCTGTTGTCCTTAAGCGTGGTCTCTGAAGAGAACTCCGTCGCCACGAAAACCTTGGTCTTCAAGCCAAAGACCGCCAAAACGGCCACCCCTATCCCTTTGGTGGTTATCGCCTTGAGTTCCACCCAGACCCCAGGCGGTGCCATCGCCAAGGCCGCCGGCGTCAAGGAGCCAAGATTGGCCAACGAGGAGTTGGTCCAGCTGTTTTTCAGCACCTCTCCAAAGGAGTTCTCCATCGCCAACTTGTCCAAGGACCACCTGGGCAAGATTAAAATCTTGTTAGACGCTGGAATTGAGGCCGACCCAGCTCAGACCTTGGCTTTCTCAACGGAATCGTCCAAAGCCGCCATCTCTGCATCGTCCTTGCTTGGATTCTTGAAATCCACAGGTATCGAGACCGTTTCCGTTGATTTTGCAACGCTTGCTGCCGCCTCTGCTGCCCCAGCTGCTGCCAGTGCTGCTGCCTCCGCCCCAAAGAAGAAAGATGCCAAGTTGGACGAGGCCAAATTGATCGGGATCACCGTCGACAAGGAGTTGGACTTCCCAGGCTGGTACTCGCAAGTGTTGACCAAGGGTGAAATGATGGACTACTACGACGTTTCCGGCTGTTACATCTTGAGACCTGCCTCCTACGGTGTCTGGGAACAGATCCAGAAGTGGTTCGATGCCGGAATCAAGAAGTTGGGTGTCAGAAACGCCTACTTCCCTATGTTTGTCTCCTCCAAAGTGTTGGAGAGAGAAAAAGACCACATCGAAGGTTTTGCTCCAGAGGTTGCCTGGGTGACAAAGGCCGGTTCCAGCGACTTGGAAGAGCCAATTGCCATCAGACCAACCTCCGAGACGGTCATGTACCCATACTATGCCAAGTGGATCAGATCCCACAGAGACTTGCCTTTGAAATTGAACCAGTGGAACTCTGTCGTGAGATGGGAGTTCAAACACCCTCAGCCTTTCTTGAGAACGAGAGAATTCTTATGGCAAGAGGGCCACACTGCCCATTTGACCAGAGAGGCTGCCGAGGAAGAGGTGTTGCAAATCTTGGATCTCTATGCCGGTGTCTATGAGCACTTGTTGGCCGTGCCAGTGGTCAAGGGGAAGAAGACCGAGAACGAGAAATTCGCTGGAGGTGTCTTCACCACCACTGTAGAAGGTTACATCCCAACCACCGGCAGAGGTATCCAAGGTGGAACGTCGCATTTCTTGGGCCAGAACTTCTCCAAGATGTTCAACATCTCCGTGGAGAACCCAGAAGGTGCCGACAAGCCGAAGTTGTTTGCCTGGCAAAACTCGTGGGGTTTGTCCACCAGAGTGTTGGGTGTCATGGTGATGGTCCACTCGGACAACAAGGGTTTGGTGATCCCTCCAAGAGTCGCCCAGGACCAAGTGGTGATCATCCCAGTGGGTATCACTGCCAAGACCACCAAGGAGGAGAAGGAGCTCATCTACTCCACTTGTAAAGAGATCGAGTCCACCTTGGTTGGTGCCGACGTGAGAGCCATCGGTGACTACCGTGACACTTACTCCCCAGGTTGGAAGTTCTCCGACTCCGAGTTGAAGGGTATTCCTATCCGTTTGGAATTGGGTCCAAAGGACCTTGCCAAGAACCAGGTGGTAGCCGTACGTCGTGACAATGGACAAAAATACCAAGTGGCCATTGGCGAGCTCTCCACAAGGATTCCAGAGATCCTTGACCAGATGCACCACGACTTGTATGACGCTGCCAAGGAGAAATTCGACACCCACAGGGTCACCGTGGAGGAATGGAAGGACTTTGTTCCTACCTTGAACAAGAAAAACGTCATCTTGGCTCCATGGTGTGGAGACGGAGACTGTGAAGACGATATCAAGGACTCTTCTGCCAAGAAGGACGACGGTGAGGACGAGGAAGTGGACGAGAAGGCCCCAAGTATGGGTGCTAAATCTTTGTGTATTCCATTTGAACAGCCAGCTTTGAAGCCGGGCCAGAAGTGTGTCAAGTGTGACAAGCCTGCCGTCAACTACACGATGTTTGGTAGATCATACTGAGCGAGGTCGTACTGATTGTATAAAGAATAATAGCTACTAATATATTAGGGATATGTAGGAGTAAAGGAGTAAAATCAAATAGGCCACTGTAGGCCATGGCTTGAGCCGTTTCCAGGGTCATTGTCAGGGTCATTGTCAGAGCCATTGTCGGTGCCATTGTCGGTGCCAAGCTTGATAACCCAGAACCTTCCATGTCACAATTGTTCACATGCCTCTGATTTTCACTCTTAACATTGTCGTGCACACCCAATTCTCAAACTTTTCACCAACTTTTCAGCGGCCTTCAGTGTGAGTGGAGTTGTTTTAGTGTTCGCCAGCAGACGCCCAGGAGACCCGATAACCAGCATGTTCCCGTTCAGAGCAGTCGTGAAGGCCCGGAACTACTCCACTGCGCAACTCCCGATCACCATCAATGACATCTTCAAGAACCCTCCACCGTTCCACTCGCCGTTGAACGTCCAAGGCTGGGTCAAGTCTGTACGGGTGCAGAAGAAAATCGCCTTTGTGGACCTCGCTGACGGGACCAGCCACCACTCCTTGACCTGTGTGGCACCTCCCGAGTTGGCGCAGGGCTTGCAAACGGGTGTTTCCGTGCTGATCCAGGGCCTCTTCGTGCCTTCCAAGGGCAAGCAGGACTTTGAGTTGAAGATCCCAAGCGATGCGAGAGACGACAAGTTCTCGTTGAAGGTGCTTGGAAAGGTGCCACCGAGCTACCCGTTGCAGAAGAAGACCCACACGTTGCAGTTCTTGCGGACGTTGCCGCACCTCCGCTGGAAGACGCACACCTTGTCCTCCATCTTGCGGCTCCGGTCCCACACAGAGTCGCTGTTGGTGGACTTCTTCAATACAGAGGGCTTCACCAAGACCTCTCCGCCGCTCATCACGAGCTCGGACTGCGAAGGTGCCGGGGAGTTGTTCACCTTGGAGTCCGCGTCCAAGGTGGGCTCCCAGGACAAGTTCTTCGGCAAGAATGCGTACCTCACCGTGAGCACCCAGTTGCATTTGGAGATCCTCTGCATGGCCTTGACCCGTGTGTGGACGTTGTCGCCGTGTTTCCGTGCCGAGGAGAGCGACACCAACAGGCACCTCAGCGAGTTCTGGATGATGGAGCTGGAGATGGCCTTTATCAGCGACGTGCACCAGTTGACCAGGTTCTGCGAACGCATGATCAAGCACGTGGTGCGGCTGTTGGTGTCGAACGACGGCCACAGCGAGGACGTGCTGAAGTCCAGGCTGGGCAGCAGCGCCAAGATCAGTGCCAGGTGGGCCAGTTTGTTGCTGAAGGAGCAATGGGACAACATCACGTACACGGAGGCCATCGAGATCTTGCAAAAAGCCGAGTCCGAAGGCCAGCTGGCGTTCAATTACAAGCCTGAATGGGGCAATGCCTTGCAGAGCGAGCACGAGAAGTGGCTCGCGGGCGAATACTTCCAAGGCCCCGTGGCAGTGACGGACTACCCGAAGCTGTTGAAGCCCTTCTACATGAAATTGAACCCGGACAACAAGACCGTGGCCTGTTTCGATTTGTTGGTGCCAGACATGGGCGAGTTGATCGGCGGGTCGATGAGAGAACACGATTTGGACACTTTGCGAGGCGAGATGGTGCTGCGAAACATGGATTTGAACGAGATGCTGTGGTACTTGTCCACGAGGGAGAACGGGTCCGTGCCTCATGGGGGCTTCGGCATGGGGTTCGAGAGATTGATCTGTTATTTGGGCGACGTGGAGAACATCAAAGATGTGATCCCGTTCCCACGATACTCGGAGAGTTGTTCCTGCTGAATGCGGATTCGAATATGTATTAAATAAGCACTTGTATATAGTCTGTTAATTTACAGAGCACGGTCTTTGTCTCCGTGGACGATGTCGTCGTAGGTGTCTTCAACAGAGTCGGCCAACTCCTCAATGGCGTCAGCGATGTCGTCCATGATGTCGTCGAAGGTGTCGAACAAGTCATGGGAGTGGTCTGAGTGAGAATCTTGATTTTTCTCTTTATTTTCTTCTTCTTTATCTTGTTTGTCTTGTTTGTCTTGTTTGTCTTGTTTGTCTTGTTTGTCTTCATCTTCCTCTTTTCCTTCTTTTTTATCGTCATCATCGTCATCATCGTCATCTTCATCTTCATCATCTTCATCTTCATCGTCATCTTCATCGTCATCTTCACTGTCATCTTCATCTTCTTTATTACCTTCATTTGTATGGTCCTCAGCCTCACCATCGCTTTCACTATCACTGTCACTATCACTGTCGCTCTCTTCCTCATCACCCTTCTCACCCTTCTCTTTCTCACCTTTCTCTTTCTCCTCCTCTTTATTATCCACATTCCTGAACAACTCATCATACGTCGCCTTCTCCCTCATGATCTCCGCCGTCTCCGCGAAAGAAACATTCGGATAATCATAAGTGTCGTACCAGTCTTGCTCCAAGATATTCAGCTCGCTGATGAACGACACATATTGGCCCTTGACCTCTGTCCCGTTATTGGCAGAAGGTGTCAAATTCAAAGTTTCACATACAATATTATAGAGCTCCACGTTGTGGAAGGGCTTTACGCGGGTGCCTCCTGTTGTCAATCTACTCTCCAAATAAGGACCTGTTCCTAAAAACAAAGCCCGCATCAACACCTCGCTATTGTCGTAACCATGTACACCTTTAGGATGATAATCGTGCCCTTTGGCTTCCCAATCTTTCTTTGTCACGATGGAATACCCCAACTTCGGTATTATCCAGATAGGTGCCAATCTACTCGAGTACAGGTTATGTATCTTGCCGCCAAACTGCCATTTCTCGGGCAAGTCTCGCTCCAAGTAGATGTCAAACTCCAGCAGGTCCAGCAGCAGCAGCTTCATCTCTTCAAACACCTCCGTCACAGAGTACTCTTGGTACGGCCTCAAGGCGAACAATGGCCAGCCATCTATATGTTCGATCTTGGTCAAGTTCACAATGTCGTCGAGCACGACGACCCGGTCGTTGGACGTCGGAGCCATGCCATGGTCGGACACGATCAACACATTGACCAACTCGGTGAGGTTCCGCGACACCAACCCGTCATACAACTCGCCGACAAACTGGTCTACATCCTTCAAGGCGGCGTCGATCTCGTCGCCAATGCCGAACTTGTGCCCATAGGTGTCCACGGTGGGCACATATGTGAGAATCAACTCCGGCCTGTGGTCGATGTCTCTGTCGAGCCATTCCAAGACACGGTCCTTCTTGGTGGACAAGAGCTCGGTCTTGTTGAAAGGGTCCACTTCTACAGGTTTGAAACCACGGGCTTGGAAGTCCACCTCGCTCCCGGGCCACATGTGGATCGCAGAGCTGATGCCTTGCAACTGGGCAGTGTGCCAGACGGGCTCGCCGCCCCACCATGCCGGATCAAGACTGAGGTTGGCGTTGGTATTTACAAACTGCTTGCCCAAGGCAGGGTCGAAAAAGGTGTTCCCGATGATCCCGTGCTCGCTCGGGTATAGCCCCGTGACAAGCGTCCAGTGGTTGGGGAACGTGGACGAAGGGAACGAGGGAATCATGTAAGGAGCAGCATACTGCGAGGTGAAGAGGGTGTGCAAGTTGGGGGTCAATTCCTCGGAGATGTAATGCGGGTGGAACCCGTCAAGCGAGATCAATAGTGTGGTTGGGTAGAACACGGTGGTGCCGTTCGACAAGAGCCGTTTGCCTCTGGTCAAGGAGCCCACTGGCTGGTGGTTCTTGCCAAAGGGGAGCGCCGAGAAGACCACCATGAACACCAAGGACGTGAGGATCAGTATGCCAATGGATCGTTTCACCTGTTTCGTGAACTTCTTATCATGGTATCGGCTCTCCAAAAGGTTCAACGTGCGGCTGATGAAAGCCGAGTCCTGAGTGTCCTGCTCATTGTCGTCGTCGTCGTCGTCGATCCTGAATACCTCGGCATTGTTGGAGCGGTCTTGCAACTCGATGGAATCACCCACCTTGTCGAACCGCCTGTACTGATTGCCGTGGCCCGTGAAGATCCTTGTCACGGTGGTTTTGATCTTGGATGCAATCGACTCGTCCGTCTCTTGCAGCTCGATGTGAAGACTGTGGTTGTCGAGCTCGTAGTCCAAACTCATCACGTCCGAAACGTTCGACAACTCGGAGATCATTTCGTCGTTTTCTCGCTCATCGAGATCCGTTACAGGGACGTCGACATAATGGCCTGACATTGCAATGATTCGTTAGCGATTATCTGAGATTGATACCTTGGGGTTGTTATCAGATAACAATTAATTAATAAAAAAAAAATTATCACTGGAGAGAAAAAGTGCCCTTATAAAAGGCTGTGAAGGGAAGCTTGGCGGGGTGGAAGAATGAGGAAGCGATGGAGCTTGCTGCTGGAGTTTCGTGGAGTTTCGTGGTGATGAGCAAGCAAGATGTGTTAAACTTTTGAGGGGTTGATGGATCGTCATGATTTTGCTGTGGTAGCTGGGAGTTAGTAGTTAATGGTTGGTAGTTAGATAATAGTAAGCAGTGGTAATTAAAGGACAAAGGCAGTGCTATTTATAAGAAGCAGGTCATCGATCAAACGTTTAAACATTTGAGTCCTGCAATGCTTTTGCACTACAGTATTACAATTACACTACCAAATGGTATTGAATATCAAAACACACTAGATACGATCATTGACTGGCATTTCATAATTAATAATTAACAGTTTTGAATCAAAAAATTACCCCTTTTCTTTAAAAATGATTTTTATTTTCAATCTTATTTTGTACTTTTTATTTTTAATATCGTTTGTGAGTTTGATTTAACTTCAGTTTAATTGTCAGCAATATCCAGTAATAAGACCATATCAATCTGTCTGGGATTTCCATCAGTCCATGCCAATAACATGCATTTGTTTCTTATATATATCCATCTCAGAAAACAAGACAAATCGGCAAATTATAAAAAATAACTTATATAAATTATATTTTCAAACTAACCCACATCATCGCAACAGGATCAATACAACAATAACAACACCAAAAGGTCTCAACTATTCTACCACCATCCATCATAAATACCCAATCAACGTTAAACCCAATCAACATACAAGCTCACCGTTCAAGTGCACTATTGCAACGATGGACCCCCAAAATGAATCCTCACGCATTACATCTTGCTGCAAATATACACTAATTCTTTCACAACGTCTGACCACCAACTGACCACACACCATTCCAACGTCAAACTTTCTACATATCAAGCACTTGCAATTTCCCAATCACCTTCAATTGCCCAACTCTTCAACCCAATTCTCCATCCCTACCCCCAATCTTCGTCCCCCCAAAACCCTGAGCCTGAAAAAAAGTCAAAAGAAAAAAAATAAAGAAAAAAGTCAAGTGAAAGTAGAGGAAAAGTTGTCGTTGAGAAAGAAAGACGACAAGCGAGCCCAGAAACGAGCAAGTGGGAAGCGAGGGCAAGTACTAACCGTTCCAAAGCCCCCCAATTAGTGTCATACAATCATATTCTCCTTGCATTAGTGTCATACAATCATATTCTCCTTGCAAAATGATACGAAGAGGCTTTTTCCAGCCTTTGTTTAGAGTGCCCAGCTACTATCTCCATACTCAACGCCAATCACCAGTGCGAAGACCTGAGTTCCGGCGATTCCTCTTCTCGTCCAATGATCAGACGAGCACTCCCACTGTGGAGGAACAGTCCCGCTACTTGGAACACCTTCTCGAGATGTTGAACGATGTGGCAAAAGATCCAATCAAGATGAACCAATTGAAACTTCCGCGAACTTTACCTTTCTACAACGACACCGCACGATTGAAGAAACACCTTTCACCAATTCAGGACTTCAAGTTCGACAAACATGTGCTAGACTCCCGGGTGAATCATGCCTTGCAAGTTGACACCACTCTGTTCTCCAAACTGCTGCAAGACCTGCTCAGGTCTAACGACTTGAACCTCTTGAAAGATTATCTCAACATCATTACACCAAAAGAATGGAAGATCATAAGAAACACTCTACTGTGCAAGAGCGACCAAGATCCCAATTTCTTCAAAACAACATTGTCGAAGTTGCTCATCAAGGTGAACTCCTCGAACGACCCTGATCTACAAAAATGGCTCGATCCAACGTTCTTTCACGAACTGTTGGTGCCCTTGAGTATCAAAAGACAAGACTATCAAATGGCCATCCAGTATCACAAGACACTCTACCCTTTGATAAAAAGGCTGGGACTTCAAATCGACTGGTTACCAGCGATTTTGAGCAGCATGTTGGACTCGAATGTGGAAGGTTTGCAGACATTGATGATGATCCACCTCACGTTGGACATGAAATCGGAGGGGTTTTTCGATTACATCATTCCATTTCTATGTGATCACTGTGTAGACAACTGGGATTTGGAGATGTTACTGAAGTGGACATTTGCGTTGACCAAGATGGGCGATTTGCCCATCAATTCGGATCCCCACTTCACCGATCTGATCGAGTTGCTCTTAAATCACAATTATCACCGTACAGTGCTCTCCATCACTCACGAATTGTCAAGAGACCGTAACATCGAACAAGTGAAACACCCCAATTGGGCTAGTGCAAGGCTCATTTTGCTCTTGATAAAAGGTGTGAACTTCAACCAGGTGAAAAACCCGAAACTATACCTCCAAGAACTCCTCTCGCTCTTCAACGACTACCTGTATATAAGAGATGGAGATTTTTGGTTCAATTTGATCCGGGTCATCTCGTTCCGCGACAAGGACCGCACCTCCAACATGCTTCCTTGGATTAACGACAAGATGTCGCAGTACCAAATCGACGAGTCCTACGATATTTATATGATCAAATGTATCAAGGCACCGGACGACGAGCTGTTCTTGAAAAACTTTGACACATTGCTCAATTTCCACGACTCGTTACACCACCAGGGACTGGCAAGGCCGATCCCAAGTAAACTTTTAGGTAAATTCATAAATATCTTGATCTCACAAACCTCCAGTAAGACTGAGGCGGAGGCGGTGAAGGCCCTTGAAGAGGCTTTCGCAATGTTACAAAGCTACTCACTCGTGCAACTGGAGAAGGGATCCGACCCGCAATCGCATGGCTTTTTTGCAATGAGTTTTGAACTTTCAAAGGGGTTCTTAAGAGGTCTTGGCTCAAATAAGGCCATCTCCAAATATGTGAGATTGGAATATCTTTTAAAATTGGAAAATTTCACTTATGATCTCCTGCACACCAGAGTGGACAGTACTCTGAATAAACTTGATAAATATAACCAGCGATTTGTGATTCGGTTGGAGTTAGAGATCATCAAGTTCAAGATCTCAATTGGCCAATTGGAACAGAGCTTAGACCGGCTACAAAAATTAAAGGGTTCAATTGGCTCCAAATACCAAATCAACAAGTTGGACCCTTTCTTGACAAACCATATTTGTTCCCATTTGGCAGCAAAAGTGATTGAGAACCTCAAATTAGTGGAGTCCAAAGTGTACGAACTGGATCAAGTGGCTCAATTCAATAACAGAATCATTTTAAAGACTTTAGAAATATTAACTCAGTTGGAGAAAGCCGAACCTCAATCGGTTTCCTTGCAATCTTGGAGAATGTTCTTGACCACCACTGCAGCTATTAGACCTTTTAATGAGATTGAGTACCTAGTATGGTGGATAATAAGGAACATCGCTGTGCAAAATAGGCACCAAATCAAGATAAAACCTTCGCATCTGTCACACCCATTGAGCCAGATCTTTTCCCCTTATGTGATCTCTAGATTGTTGAAGACATCTTTCACAAATATTCAAAACGGCTCTAACTATCAACCGTGGAAGATGTTGGAGTTACTCTTGAAAGTATCGGATGTTCTGCTGATCCATTTGGACGACAATTTGATCAAGAAAGAGTTGGCTTGGGGACTCCGCAAGCTTTATGTAGACGATTTCAACACATTATCCAAGCCTTGGAAGGAGCTGAGATTCAAGAACGATAAATCTGTCGACGAGATGGTGGGGAAATTCAACGAGATTTGGGTAAAGACATACCATGACCAGGTCTCGGTCGCTTCTGAAGCGTAAAACAATGCATATATACACAATTAATCTAATGAATCAACGATAGTTCAATGTTCGTCTATCTAAATATAAAATTTATACACTTTATGGATTCTATCAAGAGTTCTTAACTTCATCTCTGTGGTGAAATCCTTATCTAGTAAGTCGTTACAATCTCTGATCCACTCGAATCTCTTGGTCTTTGGGATTACAAGCAAACCGAGCGATCTCAACTCAATCACTTCCAATAATATCAAGCCGTCCATCTCGAAATCGTGATACTGCGAATTAGTCAAGATGAGAAACCTCTCCACGTTATTCAAATTGGTCAAGATCTTCGGCTTCAAAGAAGAGTTGAATCTTGTGGCTCCGTTTTTCCAATACTGGTTCAAAGAACTAAGAATGTAGTACACCACCAATAAAGAGGGACTTACAGCTACAACGGTGAAGACCAATTCCTGGGATTTTAATAACTTATCGATTCCTGTCATTGCAACTTCACCATCGACTTTCAATTTTTGGATTTGAATCAATAAGCTTCTTAACAATTTGCCCTTCACGAAGTTCAAGGCCGGACTCTTCAAAGCCTTTTCATAGTCCAACATAATAGGAGTCAAGTCTCCAGCTTGGACAGAGTCGGTGATCTGTCTTTTCAACATCTCCAATTCGCTCGCATTTACAGATCCGCTGGCATTGTCAGTGGCCAAGTCGATCACCATCCGGGTCAAGGAATCTAAGTCGGAGGCTAAGGACTTTTGCGACATGATGGCAACTTCAGATGCTGGATCATGTCTTACAGTGGCCAAAATCTGGTTGAACGGCTTGACGATCCAGTTCTGGTAGAAGCCCTTCACGGAGTCGATCAAATTCTCTTGAATCCAAGCCTGGAGTTCCAGCTGTCTGTCATAGATAGTCGCAGCAGTGCCTGGAAGATACAAGAAACCCGCCAACGCCAAGATCCAGTACCTCACAGCCAGAGAAGGTTTACGATTCAGTTGCAGAACGGTTTTAAACTGTTTATTATGGATAGGCAAAACTTGGGAGACCAATTTGTTCAACTTTACGAACGAAGAGTCGATGTCGGAGAAGGAAGAGTCAACTTCCAATGGGTCTCCACCTTCGAATACTACAGATAAACGGTCAATGGACTCTGTGATGTTATCCAACAAGACGTCGTTGTCAAGAAAATCGGAGATTTGGTTGATCGAGACATCGGAGTCGTCGATAGAGAGATCGTATTTGTGCATATCGGGCAATTGGTTGAGAAGCAAGCCCAATTTGACAGCACTTGAGCGTTGTAACGAGACCAAGTTCTGTTTCTTGATGATGATCTCTTGTCTAACGGAGTAAAAAGGCGATCCCAAGATTGCAGCGATATAGCTGAGTCTTCTTGGCGAGGTAGCGTTGTTGATTTGGAAGTTTTTCAGCAAGAAAAACGAAGGAGATATGATGATCTTGTTGAGTTGGTGTTTAGTTGCCTGGATCAGAAGCGATGAAAAATGCATCACACGACGATATAAATGGTGCAATTGAACCGGGAGCCATGCAGGAGGGGACAATTCGGCCACAGAGTCACTGGAGTAGTTCCCCAAATCCAGATACACACCTTTCACCAAATTGTAAAACTTTATTGGGCTCATCTGTAAGATATAAATGGCAAATGAGATGTGGGAGTTCAACAATTGGTCATAGTAGTCGATGTCGTTGGACAATGGGATCGTCTTTGTCAACAACTGTTGTGATATGAGGAAATAGGTCAACAAAGAGTTATAAAACAAGGTCAATTTCTCCAATTTGAACAAGTTTTGCAAATCAGATTTCAGTTCTTGCGATAACTCTTTGAAAGCGGAGGAAGAAGTGATCTTCTTCGAGATGGAACCATTCTGTGAATAACTCAAGCTTTTCAGTAGTTCTGAGTTGGAGAGTTTGCCCTGAATGGAAGTGTTCTTGGTCTGCGAAGATGAACCTGAAAGTAAATTGGTCGACAAGTTGAAAGCGTCATAGAAACTCTGCTTCAAGATCTGGATGTCTGCTTGTAAAGATGGATCCAAGTGTGAGATGTCCTGCTGGTCGATGATTTGAAGAAGATGCGATGAGTACGCGTCTAGAGACTCGATGTTGGTCTTGAGAAGGTCATTGATGATTGAATTGACCATTGTCGATGGGTATATGAGGTGTGGGCCACTGGTTTGTCGATGATTGCAAAAGCAACTGTCTCTGAAATGAGCAAGGGAAAAACACTTTTTTATTTTTTTTCAACCTCATCTCCAGGGCAAGCGCAAGCTTGAGCCAAAGGGGAAGAGCGAAAAGGCCTTCGGGTGAAGTGAATGGGGCAGTAATGGGGCAGCAATGGGCTACTAATGGGCTACTAATTGGGTAATAATGGGAAGGGGGTGGAAGTGGGATGAGGTTATGTGGATACTTGTATAAAACTGGTAGTGGGCAGCTGTGCCAGTCAGATAGTGGCTTATAGACTGGGTTAATCTGGTTTAATTTTGGGGCAGCTCAGAGTGACAAGGCAGCTTAACGAAGAAAGTGGATCAGATAATTAGATAGCTAGAGAGCTAGATAAGTAGATAAATAGATAGCTAGATCAGTAGATAGTTAGATCACTAGATAAGTAGATGGCTAGATAACGAAATATCTACTCAACTACATCAAACAGACCTTCATAACTAAATAACTATTTAACAACATTACCATAACATAGTCCCATCAGTACGACACTCACTAGAGCTATTGTCTTCTATTACACAATGAAAAAGACAAGTAAATTAAAAAAAAGTTTTTCTTAACTAAGCCAAAAAAAAAAGTAGAAAAATAGAAAAATAGGAAGATAAAAAATTAATTAGCATAAAGGAGGAAGGGCTTGGAGAGAAGTGACCGGAGACGAGAACGAGAGGAACCAGCGACGTTCTGAACGGAGATAGATTATACACATCAGGATATATCGGTGAGTCAAATAAGATCCAAGACTTCACAACTGAGTGCCATTTTATCGCCAACTTAAACAGCTCCCCCTCTAGTGTCTTACCGCTGAAATGGAATCAGCTCCAAAGAGAAAGAAGACGTTCACTGGTTGCTGGACTTGCCGTGAGAGGAAAGTGAAATGTGATTTGAGGAAGCCGGAATGTTACAGGTGCGAGAAAAGCGGGTTCCAATGTACAGGCTACGATATCAAGTTGAGATGGTCGAATCCCGTGAGATTCGATAAGTATGGATACCAACTATCAACCAATAATGGCAACAATAATAACAACCAGGGCAACGGCAATGGTGGCCCGGCAAAAGACGAGCAGTACTTCCAAAGAAGAAGTGTCAAGTTCGTCAAGTACCGCAACGAATACAAGACTTACGACGAGATGGAGAGGCATCTTCTGTATTTACACAATAATTCCACATTGAATCTGAACGATACCAAGACAATGGGTCCCTTTGGTGTGTTTAGAGGGAAAGAAAATGCCAAGAAGAGGCGGCCATACGTTTCCAAGTCGAAGAGAAAGTCAAAGCTAGTCAAATCGGATTTGGTTAGAGGCAATACCACGACAGGGGCTGCCACGAATGGGGCTTCAAATGCCGCAATGACAAATAGCTCGGTGAAAGATCCTTACCCCGACATCAATTTCTTCAACCTGGCCCCGAATATGACCCAAGGGAACGAGTGGTTGAGTAAAGACTTGATCGACGATGCCCTATTGACGGTGTCTGCCTTAAATGGTGACACCCATTTCCTTGATTTCTTCAATGTCAACGAGAACGGCTCCAGCTCGATGATGGACCAGCAGTTGGGGCTGAACAATCACCATCACCAAGCACAGCACCATGCTCCAGGACACTCGCAAGCACATTCACAACCAGAACCACTGCAACAGGTGCCTGCACAACAAAACTCCAACGCTAGAACGCAATTCTCGCTGGTTTTCCAGCCAGATCTACTGCATCTGCAACTGCTGACACCGGTTTCACTGACCCAAGACGAGTTGTCGTCGACTGCAAATCTCCAGCAGCAACAGCATCAGCAAAATCAAGACGAAATGTTCAATTTATTGTTCCATAGAAATTCCCAATTCGATAAACAGTTCCCTCTGCTTACTCCTCAACCCGTGAAGCGGTTTTTACAGCCACGGTTCAAGTTGAATGCCAACAACGAGTTGCATTCGATTGCATCTCCAAGCTCGGGCGAGGATTTATCTGAGACTTCACCTTCTCCAGGAAGAGAGGGTGTCACAGCAGCGACGATTCCAACGGAAACCACCGTGAATTCGTCGACAGCGGAGGATGTCGACGATTCGTGCAATAAAATAACCATAGACGCACCGGACGGCTCTTGTAAAATGCCACCTCTGATCATGGAGGTGGTGCCTTCAGCCACAAGAATTCCCGAATCGCTCCAAATCGACAATTTCCCGATCTCGAGCGTTTCTTTGCATGTAAATCCCATGACGAGGTATTTGTTGAACTACTATATCGAAGAAGTGGCCGATATGATGACCGTGATCCCATTGCCGAAGAATCCTTGGAAATTCATCTACTTCCCACGTCTGGTGATGGCTGTAGGGGAGCTAGGGTCCATTGGAAAGACCTCCAATGCCCGTAACTGCCTTTTGAACCTGTTATTAGCAGTGAGTGCGTTCAACTTACAGAGTAAATTCAACAGAAACAGTGACGAGATGAAGTATTACTTAAATTTGGGAATTCAGTTACGTCAACAACTGACAATTTTCTTGAAAAACTGCTTGTTGGACGACGTGATGAACCAAAAATATAAAGATGTATTGGTTGCCGTGTTGAGTATGGTCACTGTAGATATGGTGTGGGGAACGATGAGCGATTGTAAATTGCATCTTGATATATGTGAGAAGTTTATTGGGAAAAAGATGGAAACAAAGAAGAAATTATCCTCCAAGGCACTCATCTTGCATAGAATTTTCAGTAATTTGAAATTGATCCAAGACTCTACAAGTTTGGACAACATCAAGAAGGAAGAGATCTATTTGAACGATGAGAATTACAAGGATTTCTTGATCGACCACAAGAGATCTCCCGAGGAGTACAAGAGTCCTTCTGTTGTTCCTACGAAGGGTGTATTCCATGAGAAGATCAATGATAGGGGAAAAATTAGAATCGAGTATATTGTGAATGCTGAAGAAGAAGAGGAAGATGTCTTCGATAATGAAGAAACTAGGGCAAGAGGGGAAGAAAATGATGATGAGAAGAAAGATAGACTAGATCAGGATGATGAGAGGAAAGATTTGCCGATGAAGAAAAAGAGCAACATCCCAGCCTTTATTGATATCACCCGTAACTCTTTCCGCCCTTCCAAGAACAAATTGAACGACCATGAAATCTCCTCGGACGCATTCTATGGGTTACCTAATTCTTTGATTTTGTTGTTTTCAGAGATTGTGCATTTGGTGAGGTTTAAGAAATATCACGAAGACAAAAACATTGAAATTCCTAGTTTTTTCAACAAGTTACTGGAAGAAATAGAAACAAAATTGCAAAATTGGACCTTGGAGTGGAAGTTGTATGAGGAAAATGGAGAATCCGTGGCTAAAAAAGATGATAAAAGTAATGATGGTCATGATGATTTTCTGGATAAGAAATTTCTCACCAAGAGACACGAAGGTATTTATCACCACGTGCTTTCATTTTATCACGGATTGGTGATTTATTTCAAAAGGTTGGTCAAAGAAGTGAACCCAATGTATTTGCAAGAACATGTAGAGAAAGTGTTGATTCATTTGAATTTGATACAACTGATCACTGAAAACCGTACGCGAGACAACAAGGATCTCTTGATCATTCCGTTGTTTTGGCAAGGGTTCATTGCCGGATCTGAGCTGATGACGTATTTCTTGCAAACGGGTTTCAAAGATTGGGGAACTAATATCAGCAAGAGTGGTATTGGAAGTTATTGGGTGCTGCGGCAGATCATGCTTGAAGTTTGGAGGAGGAAAAACACCAACGAGAAGAGGAACACATGGTGTGATGTTATCAAGGACTGGGAAATGAATGTCATGTTGAGTTGAAAGGGGATCTGTAATATAGAAAACAAGCCAAAACTAGTCGAAACTAGTCAAGAACTAGTCAGGTTGAATTTATTTATATATTGTAACAACAGATTATTTATAGGGTTAATTAGAAATAAAAGGTTTAGGTATATGAATGGAAGTAATTGAAGCAATGGAAAGCACATTGTAATTATTCGGTGATTTGACATACAGTTTGTACAGATTCTACAGACTGTACAGTTTATACTGCCCACCCATACTACCCTCACCCAACTCATCTCCATCTCAGTACTGCACAATGCCACTTCCATCAAACGTCACAAGAAAATGAAAAAATTGAAAAAAAAATAAAAATGAAAATAAAAATAAAAATAGTGACAGAAGTAAAATACTAAAAAATATATGTGTCTTTTAAGTAGATGCGATTGAAGGAACAGCTTACAGACCATGTTCAAAGTATTCAAGACGTCGGGGATAGAGTCCCTGTATTCGATATCGGCGAATGCGCTTTTCTCGACGGACGGATGGACCATCTATCCGCTGAAACACAAGCAATCCAAGAAACAATGTTCTGTTTGGGTGTACGATAAGAAAAAACTCGAGGCGGCCTTGACAAAGATGGGAGTGATCCATAAGAGCAACAAGCACATCGTGTTGGAGGATTGCTTCCAAGTGCTGAAGAACTACGTTTCCAGTCTGGTGAAATTGAAACATCCCTCTCTTTTACATGTCATTGAACCTTTGGAAGACCACAAATCGAGAGCCTTGTTTGTGACAGAGTATGTTGTAGGGAATTTGTCAAAGATGGACAAGCAAGATTTGGACGAGATCATGATCACAAAGGGTTTATTGCAAGTGTCGCATGGCTTGCAATTCATCCATGAAAATTTGCAAAGCGTTCATTTGAACATCCAGCCTTCCACCATCTTCATCAATGAAAACTTTGATTGGAAATTGTCCGGATTGAACTTCTGTCAATCTTTGGAGACCGGTACAGGGGAATTGAACACATTTGATCCAAGAATGCCCATTTTCGTGAATGTGAATTACAGATTTTCATCGCCAAATTTGGTCCTTAACCATAATTTGAGCTACGATGAAGATTTGTTCAGCATCGCCCTATTGATTTATTATCTCTTCAATTGCAAAAATGTCAATTCTTCCAGTCCGTACTTGATCAATTGTGAGAATAACAACTTGAGTGAATATCAAAGGGATATCAAGAAGTTGGAGAATATCTTGAGTAGTAGGAACATGAGTATTTTCAGAAATATTCCGGAAAACTATTTGAAAACTTTCTTAACGTTATTGAATAACAATCAGCAACAAGGCCAAGTCTCGTGGTCTATTTCTCAATTCATAGAGAGTGACATCTTCAGCAACGAGTTGATCAAAATATTGAATTTTTTTGACTCTTTCCAAAGTCAAGAACCTCAAGATCAATTCAAATTTTTGAACAAGTTCAAAAACTACTCGTTGAAATTCCCAAAGATCTTATTATTGAACAAATTTCTTCCAATACTTTGTGATTTACTAGAGACTTTTACAAAAGATCCAAAGAAGCAAATCACCACAGAAGAGGAGAATTTGATTCTCATAACTTTGGACAATGTCTTGATCATTTCGCAGAATTTATCACAATTGTCCTTTATTGAGAAAGTGTATCCAAAGTTAAATCAAACCATTCAGTCGCAGGGCTTGATCAGTTGTAAAATCTTGATAATCAATAGCTTGAAATTGATTGAAGAGAAATTGGGTGTCTCAGGTGGAACTGATAGTGGTTCTTCTGCCTCTCCCAGCAAAAATTTCGAAATGTTTCTGAAATTTTTGATGACGCTTTTCAAAAATGGCATCGCTCCTTCTCCAGATCAGCAATCTCTTCAATTCCAAGAACGTATATTGACAAATCTTTCAACCTTCACTCAATTCCAAAACTACCACACCATAAGTAACGTGATTTTCCCCGATGTTTGTCAATTATTCACAAAGACCACTTCTTTGAAAATCAAAAATTTGACCATCGATGCATTTGTGATCTTGCTTAAAGACCGGGAGCACTCCTTGGATACTTTTATCATTGTGGAGAAGTTGTTGCCAATCTTGCAAAATACTTCTACAAAGACTTTTAGTAATGCCGATTTCTTGAAGAAGTTGGTGTCGCTATATAACGAGATTTTCATGAAATTGGTCTCCAAGAAGCAAGATCTCACCAATTTAGATATACTATTAGAGCAGGTTTATTTCCAGATCTGGAAGCTTTTGAAATTCAGTAAATCGGTTGTTGTGTACGACTACATTGTGGGTGTGCTCAGTAAGATTGACAAATTCTTGGTTCTGAAGTATAGAGAGAATTTGTCATTATCCGAGAGAGAGGAATCACCAATGGTGGGTGCAACGGTTATGGGATCAACCATGACGGGGAATGTAACCACGACAATCCCTAGTAATAAAGACGACGATGATGATTTCGGCGAATTCAATGGAGATATATCTCCAGTGGCCTCGCAATTGAAACCGTCGAACCCTACAGTGATGACACCAGCTACAAGATTACAACTTAAGCCAACTACAAGACAAATCTCTACAACTCCCTTGACACCGTCGTCCAATTTATCATTTGGATCTACTTCTTCGAACAACACCTCGCACCTTGTGGCATCACTCAAACAGGCACCAGTGTCGACTCCACTTATGAGCACAACCACCACAAACACAAACACAACTATAGATTGGACTCCAGCTACGAGAAACACCCCTAATTTGGCCAGCTTGACTCCTACACCGGCCACGAACAACACCTCTTATCCGCCTGGTTTCTCTATGGGATTGATCCAACCTACAAAGAAACAACCCCAGCAGCCACAGACGTTGACCAATAACACCACCACCATAAACTGGAATGCCAACAACGGAGCAAGCTTGATATGAATGCCATTGCAACCTCCATCTCTATACATAGTCTATATATTATTCGGATTAAACTCTTTGATTTTTCCTGCGCGCCCTAACCCCCTTTCTCGGTATATTTTCACACGATCGGCAAACGATTTTGACTAGTGAATGAGTCGTTTGATAACAGAATTGCCAATAGTTGGATTGGGAATTGGTTCATTCAGTGTTGCCCTGTTATTTTGTTCTCTTCCATTCACTTTCCACTTTCCACTGTCCCTTTTCACTTCTTTCCACTCCCTCCCCTCTTCCACTCCTCCAGTCTTTTGGCCTCTTATTGCCGCAAGTTTTTTTTTCGGACAAGGCTTTCCTACATAGATAAGATGAGCATATTTTTCACCGCAAGTAAAATATCGGAGACTTGGAAATAAGTCTAGATGAGAACTAATGAGAACTAATGAGAACTAATGAGAACTAATGAGAACTAATGAGAACCAATGAGAATTAATAAAAATGACAATTAAAAGACAATCAAATGACCATTAGTAACAGTTGAATGACAATTAAATGACGATTAATAACAGTTAAATAAGAATTGAATGACAATTGAATAATAGTAAATAAAAATTGAATAACAATTAAATCCCAACTAACCCAACTAACCCAACTAACCAAACTAACCCAATTAACCCCACTATCACAACTACACCATAACAAGATTGGAATTATTCTATTAATCATTTTCTCCAGAGTATGAAGAAAAATAATATCTCTATAAGTAGTAGGACCCAATAAACCAACTCAGAACATGAAATACATAAGCAAGACAAATACGAAACAAAACACAAGACAAACAAAACAAAAACACTAAACGTAACTAATGACCTGTTGTTGGTAATCCGACAGCCAATTTAAAAGAATCATAACATAACCATTGCAATCCAGTTAATGTACCAACCATTACAATACGTACCGTCAACCCGTTCCAAAGACCTTTGAACCCAATATCTCTATAAATCTGCTTCACCATCTGCGACAATTTCTCCTCCTGATCCAAGGAACCTCTCTTGGAATTGATCTTGCTGAACATCACGTCTGCCGGGTGACTGACGATGGCACACAGAATACCGGCGATGTATCCTGCCAGGTAACTGATGGAGGTTTGTTGGAAATGGGAGTACTGTTCTTTCAGCTTTGGCAACGTGTCGTAGATGATGGACACCACGTTCTCGAAAAGGGCAAACTTGGTCATGGTGAACGGCAATTGTCTTGACCAAAGTGGGATCAAACCTTTGTACAAGGCACCGACACCTTCCAGTTTGACTATTTTACTCAACCCATCAAAGGGACCCGAGGCGAAAGTGGGCATGGTCAGTTGCATTCTCACCTTGACCAGCTCCACGGGACAATACAAGATATCCAGAATGAACTCTGCACTCAGCCCCGCGGCCAAATACACCAGTGTATTGTATGTGGTTGCCATTTCGTCGCCCAATTGGTCGGTGTACTGCTTCTTGAAAAACTCGTACAACCCGTATTTCAGGGCACCTTGGATCCCGTAACCGAGCATGACCGCTGTGTAACTCGTGTAAACACCTGTGATACCTTCATTCTTCAAAATGGCCCCCAAGGCTTGGAAAGTGTTCTTGTAAAGAGTTGGGAAAACCTGCCGTCTACATTTGATCAAGTCCAATGGGCACACCAACGAGTTGGTGAACAGACCAGCTAGACCACCGCCCACCGCACATGCTAAGTAGTATTGAGGAGAGTATAATTTGATGGTGCCGTCGACGACTTCGGACTGTTTTTGGATAGGAGAGTGGTGCTGGTGGTGCGCTGGTAATAATAAGTTGGCCGCTATACCTGCGGCATGGTGTTCATTCGATGTGGTGTTTGGTGCTGTTTCTGCTGTTGGAGTGGTGCTTGTGGTTTCGTTCATCAGAGCCGCTATTGGCATGGAAGACATTGGACTCGGTGGATTGTGAATTTGGGGCACTGGCGGGAACTGGTTGTTTGGTTCGTTGGCTAATAAATGGAATAAGGGAAATGCGCCTAATAGTGGATTGAGGTCCTTCAAATGACTATGGAATGAGATGAGTATGGATACTTTCTAATGTACTTTTATACTCTTGTATGAATACTTTTATACTTTTAAAAATACTTTAATACTCTTATATAAAATACTTTATACTTTTATACTTCACTGTTATGCAATTTTTTAGATAAGGGGTCTCCCTTTATATATATATATAGACGAGATGTTAAATTAATAAAAGAAGACTTAAGCGATCCGGAGTCAAGAGTAAAACAGTTTTTCGCTCCTAACAAAAGTGTGTATTTACGCGTGGATTTGCCATGAACGACCCGTCCACATTTGTTGGGAAACAAGACCCAGCCCGAATAAAACGGCATCTGGTTTGGCCGAAGATGCAAGTCCATTTGCTGGTAGGCGCCAGATTTCAATAGGCAAAAGGGAGGATGTCGCCAATTTTTGCAGCTTGTGGACAGATTTGATCTTTTCTTTTTTTTTTTTTGTTTTTTTTTTTTCTAATTTTTTTTTTTCTGAAATCCGCGCTAAATTTTCCCTTTTAGTAATGAGCTCTGATATCGGATAAAACAGTTTGAGATAGAGATTAAGTGACAAGTGGAGTACTGTAGAGGGGGTGAATAAAGTTGAAGGGTGAAGGGGGAGTGTGAGAGTGGAATTGAGGATCCAAGATAAAAGAGGGAAGGGGTTTTTTTTAGACCTTCTTCCATGGTCCCTATTCTGGTGACTTCGCTGCCCTCCCCTTAGACTCCTCTCGGTGTCTCTAATGCCTGTCACTCACTTTGGCACCCAGCCCACCTGTTACTTTCTGTTCCAACTTGCATCTTCTGATAAAGAAAGAGCCGCTTATTTTGTTTAACAAAAATTTATCAGCAAAGGGAAAGAAATAGAGAAGAACACAAACACGGGCGGGACAAAATTTTTTAGTGAGAGAGCGAAAGTGTGTGACTAGTGTGGTTGCGTGAGTGTCGGTGAAAGCTTTGGTGGTGGACAACTCAGTCACATGGCATTACGAGGATTTGTTCACCTGACACTGCTGTCTTAACTCCGGTTTTGTTTCTGTTTTATTGTTCACTTCGCACTTTAGTTTCATAGTTTATTTTCGTACTCTATCTTCAATACTCATCTTCACTGCTTCATCTTTCTACTCTTAGTTTTGGTCGTGCTTTTTATCTCAATTTCATCACCTATACGATATATACATTTATGTATACATTTATTTATGGATTCGTGCCATAATGCCAGATCTGCCGTGAACTACACAGTAATTCACTCAGAACATCAACTTCAACTCGTCATCATTAACATCACTCAACTCCAAATACAACTCATCCTCATCCGAGCTTTTATCCAATTGCTCGTCCAGTTCTTCCTTCTCGTCTTCGCACTCCTGTATCAATTTACTCAATAAATTCTTCTGCACTTGCTGCTTTCTTATACTTGACGACTTGGTGCCCATCATAAATCTTTTCTTGTTGATTGAGGACCCGTTAGACTTACCTCCAGTGCTCGTGAGGGTGCCTCCACTTCTTGGCGATTTCAACCCAAAACTAGGTGTACGACATTTGACGTGATCCCAAGGCAATTCCTCTTTGAAAAGATCCTGATTCACCGATAGGGTGTCTTGCAATTTACACTCATCTTGTACATCCGGTGTATGGAATGGTGTCATGTAGATTTTGCCCAAGTCGATCTCTTGGAACGAGATCAAGTCATCTGGTGCATCTTCCAATGGAGGCTCGCGAATCGTTGGGGTGATCTCCAACTCGATGTCTTGACCCATCTCATGCTTCAAGAACTCGTCTAACTTGGAGTCGTTATGTTCGAACTCGTTGGTCAATTTCTGTAGAAGTTTATTGCCAACTTTCGGTTGCCGCTGTTGAAATTGTGATTGTGATGGCTGCTGCTTCTGCTGTTTTAACGATTTACGTGTATCTAGACCGGACCTCTGTTGCTCTACAACTTCCACAGCCTTTTTCTGTTTGTTCCGCAACGTGATCCGATCATTCTTCACGTCAACGCCTTGCACATTCAATGGAGGTGTGTTGAACTGCTTCTTGATCGGCTTTGTATGCTGTTTCTCTCTCGGCGTGTGTAACTGCTTGGGTACAAACACCTGGTTTTCTTTATCCTCGTTGAACGCACGCACATACGAACTCATCTTGCAATGGATTACACCTCGTCTGGTCCAGTACTGATTGACCGTGTCTTTCTCTTGGTGGTGTCAATATAACGAATATATCTTTATTATCCTTTTATTTTGATCTTTTTTTAGCTTTTTGACTTTTTCCTTTTTATCTTTTTTTGTTTTTTTTTGACCTGACTTTTGACTTTTCCCTTGTTTATTTCCTCCTTCCCTGTGGACCTCAACCTTTAGTGGCTCTGCGTTTTCTTGCACGCACTTTTTGTATCACAGTTGTCTTTGTTTTGTTTGGGGATAAGTCGATGTGATGGAGTTGATGATTGTGTTCTTGAGTTGTGATGGAATTATGCTTTTAACTTCTTCTCTGTAATGGATTCGTGATTTGTTCGCTCTTTCTGCGGTAAGGAGTGCTGGGGGTGAGAAGGGACTGGTTCTCATAGTTAAGCTGATTCAATGGTTCAGACGATACACATACTCATCATTATACTGTCATAGTCATATTTGCATACTATACTGTCGTTCTGCCATACTGCCGTTCATTCATATTTACGAATTTCTAACTCCGCCACCCTACTAGCACGCCATACTACCAGCTCCCATTCTCACTCCATCCCTGATCCTGCCATCCCCCCCTCCTCAGCCCTTAAAAGGCCTAGATGAGCTCGAGGGCAAAATCTCAGCAAAAGTGTCTCTTGTGCTTAGCCATTTCGGGGCTGGCTCGTTGCGAGCTGAAAAAAATAATTTTTCAAGTTTCTTCATAGTGAAAAAGAGCTCTACACAGTTAGAGGAGAGAATCACACTAGCGATGAGATGAAGAGCATTCGGTTCAACGCAGTGCCCGGGGACTCATTCCTCCCCATCTATAGACACCTCACAAGACTGATCAACAAAGTACCTTTAGATCCACAGACCGTGGCGTTACTTCACCAGTATAAAAGATACAAGTATCTGAACACCAAGATCAAGCAGAATGAAACCTATCACAAAAAGTTGGCTTACTATTACATCAATGTCTTGCACCACCTGGCTCTGAAAGCAGATGCTCTGCTGGTCGAGGAATTGCTCAATATCGCATACTTGAAAACGAGATCTCCGAGACTCCGGTACCCTGATTGGTACATGGATTTTGTCAATTTGAACAAGTCCGACGTCAATTATATCTACGAGAAGGGTATTTGGCCCCATAAGCATTGGCTGTTGGAAGCTTTTGACAGTCCTAATATGAAGTTAGCTAAAAGGCAGAAGAATATTGTGGAAAAGTTGACTCTGGACTATAGAGGTTACTTGGAGAGACAACATATGGTCAAAAGAGATGATATGTCGATATTGGATGTGTTTCCGCATTTAAAAAATCACAACACCACGTTTGACCAGGACATTCCAAGACTCTTATCGAAACACCCTAAATACGCTGTAGAAAAGGCTACTGTGCCCTATAAGAACCACGAGAGAATCAAGAATAGTATCGATAAACTAAGCATTTTTATGCGATATATCAGTAAATCTCATCCGGTTGCCTCAAAGATATCGATTCCTCCAATGAAAATCGTTTATCCTCTGACACCTTTTGGGAAACCAATTCTGAAGTGCAGACAGCGTAATCTCGTTGCTAGAAAGATCACATCTTTCAAGTCTTTGATGTACTCGAAATTGGAACCCGTCTCAGAGCAAGATTTCAGATTTTTGGAATCGGTAGTTGATGGGGAACTCGATGAGAAGATGTTAGAAAAGCACAAACAGTTGGATAGTTATGAATGGGCCAAGTTCAAGAAACGAATAAAGAATTTTTTAGTGCAGAATTACTGTTTTTCTCCTGAAAAATCTCTAGAGCTGGTGCCGATATTCAGTAAATATCGAATATTGAAGTCGTCGTTCGTTGAGAAGGAGTAGTCGGGGTACAAAATATACTAAACAAAAAGGTTCATTGTAACATTTCAAATGATATAGAATAAAAGTAATAATAATAGTAACGAGTGATGAATGAAAAAGAAAAGTAGAAGCAAAAGTGTGTAGAGACCAAATCCAGTTATAACAAACTGATCAAGAATGTAAGTAAAGTGACAACACCTGCGTTTCCGTAGCTTTGGACTAAAGCAATGGCCAGATCCTTTGATTTGGAACTGCTGCTCTTCGTCGATGTCTTAGAAGTAGTGGAAGAGGCGGAGGCCGACTTGGACGACGTCTGGATGGAGCTGGCAGTTCCACTGACGGAGTTGATTTCGTTTTCTTCGGAAAACTCAACGATTGGATCGTCGATCTGGGTGTTGTTGTTGTCGGTGACGGTGTAGTTACCCAGTCTCGACTCTACGTTGACAATTTTACCGATATTGGAGTTGTTCACACCGTACAGGATCAAGTCCAAGACATCGTCCGGGGTGGAAGGCAACGTGAAGTTGGCTCCGAAGTCGCTGTACAGGCTTTCTACGTCCTTGGCATTACACTTCACAATGGTGTGGTTGGAAACGTCAGATCTGGAGATCGTTGGCAAGTCAATCTTGTCGTACTGGTGCAGCAAGTTGGCCCAGTCGTCCTCATAGGTGATGGACCCGTCGCTGTCGTCGATGGAGACAAGGCCGTAATCGGAGGCCTCCTGTGAGTACTCGTACACCAAACCGCCACTCAAGGAGTCCAACAAGCCGTCGTACAAGCCTTCGCTCACCTCGGTGAAAGTTCTTGGAGAGTTGGTGTTGCAACCGTACTCACTGAAGAAGACAGGAATGGTGGACTTGGCAAAAGTGGAGTTCACCTTGCCGTAACCGGATGAGGTCCAGTCACTGGTGCCGGAGCACCACTCGTAGGAGTTCAAACCGAAGAAATCGGACTTGGAGATATCCTCCTTGCCGTCGATGTTACATTGGAAGTACTCCCAGGTGGCCTGTCTCAACTCGGTGACATCAGCCAGCGAGTAACCCACTGGGATGGTTCTGTTGGCGTTGTTCTTGATGTACTGCTTGACGTCTCTTTGGAAGGCTCTGATGTAACGAGGGGTGTCCAGAGCGGAGGCCCCATCGTTGATGACCTCGTTACCTACGAAAAAACCTAAAACGTTTGGGTAATTCTTGAAAGCATCGACAACTTTGAAGAATCTTTGTAAAGTTGCATAGTTGTACGAGTCCTCAGGGTCCTCTCTGTAGATGGAATAGGTGGAAGAACCCAAGTCCAAGATGACGTAGATGCCGGCGTCGTTCAAGATGGACATACATTTGTCGTGGTTGAGATCTGGGTTCACGGTGTATACTCTGATGGTGTTGACGCCCAACTGTTGTAAGGCATAGACGTCTCTGTAACACACTTCTTCGTCACTAAGGACATCGGAATCACCGTCGTCTTGGAACTCAGAGGATCCGCCCGGCTGGTAGTCGACACCTTTGATGAAAAAAACCTCATCTTCGCTGGAAGAGTTGATTGCTGGCTTGATAAATCTGTTGGAGTACACTTCAATAGGAACAAGCAGCTGAGCCACTTGCAAGAGAATCAGAGTTGCTGCCAAGAGCCGAGAAGTTTTGTTGCTGAGCATATTGTTGTTTTGTATCTTGTTCGATAACCAGGCTGTGTAATACTGTTGCTGACCTGTGCTGACCTAATAACACTGACACAATACCGTCCTGACAATACAGACCTTATTGATGTTTCAAATGGAATAAAATCAAAAACAACTTCTCCCCTTTTTTTAGTTTTCTTCTTCTTTTTTTCCATTGTTTATTATTGTGGCAGGGCTTCGAAGCCCATGGCTCTGCAGCAGAATCCGCCAAGTTCGCGTTTTTTTTGGCGTCTTGGGGATTGGGGGCTGGCAGGGATTGGGGGCTGGCTAAGAAAGGACTGGGAATAGGACTAGGGCTGGAGTAGGAATGGGGTAGGACTTGAGATGGCTGATATAGTGGTATATATAGAACTGATATAGTGGTATAGAACTGATATAGTGGTATAGAAATGATTCAGAAGCTGGTAAAAGATTTCAAGGCTAAATGCATGAAGTTTTGATTTTAGGTTTTGGTTTTGGTTCCGATCATGGTTTTAGCTCGGTTTTTGCTCCAACTTTTAGATTAGCTTATCAAAGATTAAGTGAGCCGAACGTTTTTTTTTTCAGTTCCTACTTTTATTTCTTAGTTTCTTCAGTTCTTACTTTTTATTCTTAGCTTTCAGTTCTTAGCTTTTCAGTTCTTAGCTTTTCAGTTCTTAATTTCTACACTTAGCTTCAAGTTCTCAATATTTCAGTTCTTAGCCTTCAGTTCTTGCTTTCTATTCTTAGCTCTCAGTTTTTGGCTTTCAGTTGCTATTTCGAGTTCTTACTTTCTATTCTTAGCTCTCAGTTCTCGATTCCTCGGTTCTTAGCTTTTTAGTACTTTTTCTGTAGGCAGTTTTTCAGTTTTTTTGAGTTTCTTTCCACTATTAAGCGAATTCCAAGTTAGGGCAAACTAACTTAAGTCTCTGAACTCATCTCAGATCATTTATCGTTTCAAAGTTCTTGTGGAGTTCTGATAAGTAAGGTCTGGTAGTCAACTTCTTGTCTTCAAGTCTTGTCTTCTGTCTCGTCATTTCAAAACCACCTTTTGTTGCTTCCACTTTTCTTCAGCTCTACCGGTATCATTATATTCACACAATCACTATTCATGATCCATACTTACATGATTAATATTTTGCATATTTTTATGCCCTTCCCTGACCCAATCAGAAATTTTGATAATTTATCCCCAGTTTCAAACTACACTGATCCACCTTCGCACTCTCGCATCCTGTTAATAAAGCTGTATGCACTTCCGAGTAATCAAATCGTTGCATAGCCGTAAAAGTACACTCCAGTATTTGCCAATTCACAATCCAAACACTCCCAAGAAAAGTATCACATAGCCGTATTTAAGCTTTGTGTCTGCCCACACCCAAGTTCATTCGGCATTTTGACGGAATCACCCCATTTAGCAACCATGGAAACCCTGACAATTAAGCTTTCTCTTCTCCCAATAGGCTCCTTGGTTCACTCTACATGCTATAGTTTGCATATGATCCGCTCCCAGACCATGCGATGCCTAAGCGCCCTTGAAAACTAAAATCTTGATGTTCCAATGACAATTTTTTCTATCACTTCACAATAGAAACAGAGCCTCAGCCAAGACTTTTCCAAATTATTCATCCACACACCCCACAGGAGTTTCTTTGTTTTAAAAACATTTTGGCTAATATTTGTCTTTGTGTCCACAATTTGAGTGTTCCCTGCTATTGTAATCCCAACTTATTTGCTCAATAATGCCACAGGTATATTAAAAATTAAAGAAAAAAAATTTTTAATCTAAAAAATCTTATCAATTCGATCATATGTGACTAAATTTTAAGGGGTACGGCATAAATACGTTCCAGCCAATGCAAATTGTTGGAAACCTTTTTTTAAAAAGTACATGCATATCCGTGTTTGCCTTGAATTGTATACCGATCAATCTTCGGTTTTGGGACTTTTAAAGATCTAAAACCAGCCAAAAAAGCTTCAAATGCATATTGTAGCTAGTCAATATGCATGAAATATTATCGTAATAAGGTACATATCGAAAATTTTTTAGTACCTTTTGGCCAGGAGTTACACTGCAAGACTTTCATGGGGCCAGGCTAAAAAAATCATATAAATGAGCATTGTCCCATACTCTCCTTGTCTAGTTCTCACTTATTTATGCCCTCCAAATAACAATGAAGTTCCAAACTGCAGTTCTAACATGTCTATTGTTGATGGCCCAGGGTATATGTGCCATCACGACTGAAAAGTTCAAAATTCCAGGCAGAATGGCCTCTACGAGGTGTATGTCCCTGACCTTGCTCTATTCATTTGGTTATAACTCAACTCTTACTCCTTATTATGCTGCCATGTGTGGTTATCAACCAGTGGTAGGCACTGTCTTGCAATGTGTCAGAGATTATGCTGAAGATTATTTGCATATGGACAAAGATGTTGCCATGAAGCAAGCATATTGGATGTTTTATGACAGGTGTCCCGATTATGTTGATTTTACTGTCGACCAATCCTATTTGGATGAATCCTTCCTGAACGCTTCAAAGTATATGGTCAATTCCACAAGTTTGAACCTCTCCGAACCAATATATGTGCCAATGCATATGAATTTGACCGGTGTCGACCTCAAGTATAAAGCCTACTTGGGATTCTATGACAATCTAGACATGTCCACATACTACGGTGCAATTGTTTTGCTGTACTGGGGTGTGGTACTCTTCATTTCCTTCGTCTTCAAAGTCTTGGTTCACACCAGACTTGTTCAGAAATTAAGCAACCCATTATTGAACTACTTCCGCAGTTTCCTCACCACGCCAACTTTGACATCTAGTCCAAAATATGTCAGAACTGCAAGAGTGTACTTCCATAGTATTAGATCAACCTTAGCTACCAGGTTAGAGTCCATCATCATTGCGGGATATTTAATCACTCATATCGCAGTAGTGTGTGTTAGATATAGCTATGATAATGATTTGGTTGTTTGGACAAGCAAACAGCAACAGATTTCCCGTTATGTTGGTGACAGATTTGGTATTATAGCATTTGCCCATATCCCGTTGATTACCTTGTTCGGTGGAAGAAATAACTTTTTCCAATGGCTCACTGGATTCAACCATGCCAATTTTATACAATTCCATAAATGGACAGGAAGAGTCATGTTCATAGATCTGATGATCCACGGTGCATGCTGGACACACTATTTAATATTGGGAGGTTACTATAAAGAAGATCTGAAAAATGATGTTTATCTTCAAATGGGAATGGTAGCCCTCGTCTTCTGTGGATTGATAGTACTTCTATCAATACAAGTTCTGAGAGAAAAGTGGTACGAAATGTTCCTCTTTATCCACATTGTTTTTGCACTGTTATTCATATGGAGCTGTTGGCAACACTGTCTCACGCTTGGTTGGATGGAATGGATCTATGCCTCTGCTGCCATCTGGAGTTTTGATCGTGTTCTGAGATTGATTAGACTCTTAATCTTTGGATTCCCGAAGGCAACTATTAGTTTGATTAAACCAGCAAACACTGAGGAAACAGCAACATTGAAGGTTGTTGTTTCTACCAAGTCTTCCATTTTGCCATGGCATTGTAGTCCGGGACAATATGGGTTTGTATATTTCGTATCGCCAACGATGTTCTGGCAATCTCATCCTTTCACTATTATGGACTCTGTTCATAACGAGAAGGAGTTGGTCATGTACGTCAAGCCTAAGAACGGGTTGACCGAAAGATTGGCAAAGAAATTTGAAGAAAAGCTGAGTATTGATATGAGAGTAACTATTGAAGGTCCATATGGTGAATCATCGCCTAGTTCCAAATACGAAAACGTCTTACTCATTGGTGGTGGTAACGGTGTTCCAGGCCCATTGGATCACCTGATCAAATTATCAGGGAAAAGAAATTTCGTCAGATTGTGTATTGTTCAAAAGACCTTGGAGTCCTTAGTTTATTTCAAAGAAGATTTGGAGAAATTGGAGTCCAGTGAAAACGTCGTCGTGGATATCTATTTGACCAGAGGCTCGAACGAAAGCTGGCGAAGCGAGAAAGATGAATCTACGTCGTCGGAAACTGGTCTGTCAAGCACAGTATCGTCTTCATCTGATTCCAAGAAGCAGGAATCAGAAGTGGAAAAGACAAACTCTTACCCCCTTTCAGGACTCAACTACCATGTCGGTAGGCCAGATATAAAAGCCGTAGTTGGTGAGGCGATCAAATATAGCAACGAGTCAGGAAAATCGTTGGCCGTTGTCACGTGTGGTCCAGAACTGCTTTGCGGAGACGTCAGGCAACTGGTCAGTTACGGGTTGCTTGTCGCCAAGACAAGAGTCGATATCTTCGAAGAGCTCCAAGTTTGGTAACGCCCCCTTTTTGGCTTTCCCACTTTATATATTTTTCCCTTTTCGTTCTTATTTAACAATACAATATACTTAAAGTCGTGTCTTTACAAACAAATCTTGAACTGAAAAATAGAGCAAAAAACAAGCTGAGCTTTTTTTGAGGATTTTTTTTTAAACAAAATGCAAAACCGTTAAAAGAAGTTCAACTATTCGAACAAAGAGTCAGCAAAACCGAGGGAAATGTCGGACAATCGAAGCAAGTACTCGTCGAATCGATTGAGCAGCCAAAGACATGCTCCATATCTGAGAAAACAAGGTGTAAGTATCGCGAATCTTCGTTTCATGAGCAGCTTTTCACTAACTGGCCAATTTTTTACAGATCCTTTCGAAAGTGAAGACCTTATTCAGCTGGGGTTCCAAAGAAGATACCAATGTGGCCCGTAAATCGAGTAGTGGGAATTCACCATATAGCGAGCCTCACTTTGACTTACAAAACGAGAAAAAACCAGCAAAGAAACCAATAATCAATCCATTCAAATATGCGGAACCAGTCATAAAGAGTCCCAAGCCTTTGGCGGCTAAAGAGAACGGACACACTCCACTGGGCACAGGTTCCAGGCCTTCATTTATAGGTGTCACCGAGTCTCCAAATCAAACGTTATCCAAGTTTTTCGCAGAAAAGGGCGACAAGCCATTGTCAAAGCTCGAAATGGAAGGGGTTCTTTCATTGATGAGCAAAAGTTTCTATGAGCAAGAGGAATCGCCAGAATACAACAATTCCACAATTATATCCAATGCAAATGAATTACAAGTGGCCAAGAAGAGACAGCCTCGGTCTGAACCTCAACCACATCAACGTGTAATACCATATTCTTCCATCCCAGAGACATCAAAGAACCGTATAAGGAAGCCTCTTTTGAATTATAGCCACAGATCAAACACTTCGCGGTCGCCATCGATATTGGCAAATGATTCGCAAGTGTCGTCGTCTACGACGCTGCACCATAGCGATTTCAACCAGCATAGCAACAACAGTAAAAAATTAAGTAACACGGCAAATGCTTTATTGTCTCTCTTGGATTCCAAGGAACCTTCCACAGTGAACAAAAATCTTCCAATTGAAAGCTTCGCCAATCCGTATGCCTCTTCTCCTTCTTCCACCTTCTTGTTGTCTTCTAAGAAAAGGTTGCAGAGACAAAGACAAGTGAAAGAGGAGAACAAGTTTTTGAATTCTCCGACCCCGGCAGCTGAGCTGGAGAAAGTGCAACCTACGACGGCATTCAGCTTTGGTTTGAACAGAGTGGAGCAAGAGGAGCAAGAAGTGAGTGAGAAAGAAGATGGAGAAGATGATGTAGAAGTGGAAGATGTAGAAGTGGAAGATGTAGAAGCTGAAGATGACGAGGAAGAAGAAGAAAAAGAAGAAGAAGAAGAAGAAGAAGAAGAAGAAGAAGAAGAAGAAGAAGAGGAGGAGGAGGAGGAAGAAGAAGAAGAACCGGAGGAAAACGAGAGTAACGAGGTTGTAGAAATATCTGATAGCAGTTCGTCTGAACTGGAAACAGAAACGCCAGTCAAAGAACCTGTCCAATCCAAAGCAGCTCCCGCATTCGAAGCCATCTCGTCAAGTTCACTGTCAAATCCTATCACCGTTGCATCATCTCTCACTCTGAGTTCGAACGAATTCCAATTCCCTGTGATCGAGGCCCCATCGACCCCTGCCCCGGTCGACGAACTGAAGGTTTTGCAATACAAGCCATTGTTCAACTTTTGAATGTATAGTGTTTCAATAGAATGTATCAAATATCACCTAGTCACTCTTAAACGAGCTCATCTCATGGCACATCATCGTAACACCACAAGAATTCTGAAAAACAAAAAGTGAAAAATAGAAAAAAATATAAAAAATAAAAATAAAGGAGTGAAAAACTCGAAAATAAAGCGGGTTCAAGTCATCGATCGCATGGGATTTGGTGGCGATATATGCGATAACGATGTCAATGGAAGTATCTCAAGTGGATAAAGAGATATTCAGTGTGGTTAAGGAGCCCTGTGTACTGCTTTCGCAAGTATCTTTCTTGCCAGGGGAAGTACTAAGGACTTCTACGAGCTCTGCTCAGTTGACTACGTGCCTAAAGAATTTATATAACAAGTTGAATGACACCGTTCAAGAGAAGGAAAACCTTGCAGGGAAAGGTATCGTATTGAATGCGAAGTTGGCTGATTACATCTTTGTGCCGATCTCGTTCTTGTTGAACCAGGACATCCGGTTAACTGACATCCAGACAGAATTGATCTTCAAGTTACTACTCATCTTGATAAGTCGTTGCTGGTGCTATGCTGTGAATTCCTCGGTGAAATTGTTCTCCCAGTTGTTTGCATTGTTCATATACCTCTTGGATACCACCAAGAACTCCGATATCGAAGCTAGACTCTCTGTGGAGTCCAAATTGGCGGGAGTCAGGTGTTTATACCTGTTGCTCGAAGCTCTTGTCTCTTCCAATCAGGCTTCTCTGTTCTTCAGAGACAGTCCCAATCATCTTGCCGTGTTGGGGCAGCTTATATCGCTCGTGCTAGACTTGAGTTTGACACAAAATGCTGTGCTGTTGCAAAAGAATTGTCTTTGCTTGCTAGAGCTCTTGTATACAAAGATCATCAACGACGGCGAGATGTTGTCTCATGTGCTACCAGGTAACGTTTCCAAATTGACTAAACTTATAGCACAGAAAGATGGCATGTCCACACACTATACGGTCTTGGTGGAATCAGTAAACTTACTCTCGACTCTTATTTGTAAAGTGTTCAACGATTTCGAGTTGCACACTCAAGACAAGACACAAGAGGTGTACGATGTTCAAGATTTGATCAAGTTGGCTAATGACACTGTAGAGAGAAGACACCAGCAGGATGTCAAAAATGACGTTGTAGACTTTTCAGTTGAGAATCTTGAAATCCCCGATGCTGGAATCAAACAGCACAGAACCAGTAAATGGCTCCATGCGACCTCTCAGCAGGTCAAATTGGCCATACCGATAATTGTAAATCTAAAAGATCACCAGAGATTTGAAGTTCGCGAGTCATTGCTCGAGTTCTGCGAGTCGATCATCAAATGGTGCTCGAAATCACTTCGTGTGTGCTTGACTTTGATTGTAGATTGTTTATCATTTTTGAACAATGAGCATATCTTCCACGAAAGAATATCACTGTTGACATCTTTGAACTCTGATCTTGTTCGTGAGATAAGTCGCAAGCTTGACTCGAAAATAACACTGCTCCCAGTAGTACTTGCCTCTTCGAATCAGGATAAAATCACTGCCCATATAAATTCTCTATCGTTCTATTTGAAAAACTACAATAACATGTTGGATCCATATCTCTTGGGGACTTTCACCAACACATTGACAAAGAGTATATACAGCTATATAAATGCTGAGGCGGGTACCAAGAAGTTCAAGGCCAAAAACATCCAGCTTGTAGCGAAGCCAGATTCCATTTCCACAGAATTGATGGTGATACAAAGAAATACACAGCTAGAACCGGCAACTGACAAAGAGGAGCTACTCTTGTCTAAATTCTATGACTCCGAAGTGGAGCTTGCAATGTCCAGACTTTTACAAAATTTGGGTTCGGATCCAGAATGGCTTAATATTTTTGCCCAGTCTTTACCCGATACCCCCAATGCAGATCCATTGTATAAATCGATATCTCTTTGGATCATTAACAATATGCTCAAAGGGTACGTTGCTCATGACAGGCAATTGGATGCTGCTGATCGTAATAATACCTTGGACGAGTTTTTAGTGCTTGATGAGCCAGATTTGGACCTGGGCAGTGATCTGAGACAGGAACTTATGCAAAGCACTATCTACTTGATATTGGAATCCGCAAGCGACTTCCTTCAAGAGCTTGCCCGATCGGATCCTGACTTGATCGTTTCCATGGAACAATCCATTGCTTTAGACACTATTGGTAAGTCTGCAATGGTGTTGAAAGAGCTGTTCAAAGATGAACTTATCGACCATCTTTACCCAGTGGTGGATAGTTTAGCCTCTTCCAGTGAACAAATTCGACTGCATGCCCAACGAACTTCTCTCATTATTGCCAATGAGTGCTACGGTGGTTCTCTAAGAGAGCTTATATATAGTAATTGTGACTATTTGATGGACTCTTTGAGCTTGAAATTGACATCCGAGTCCATCACTCCAAGAACTTCGGCGGTGTTACTCGTGTTGATCCAAGTTGGAGGTTTGCAATTGGTGACTCAATTAAATGATATTGTGCACACAATGTTCACGTTACTCGATCTTTACCATGGCTACGATGTGTTGAGTGAGGGGTTCTTTGTAGTTTTCAACAGCATCATTGACAAGATCTCCCATGGTTTTTTGAAGGACTATGACTATGGAAAACTGTTGGATAACGTTGAAAACTTCAAGAAACCATGGGCCATGAGCAATTTGGATCAAGTGTTGGACATGGTTGACTCCAAAAAAAGAGATTTGAGCATCAATCTTGAAGGTGAAGACATTCCGCTTGTGAAACACCCAAATAAGCCCTTTGGAGAGTTACCAGATAGTGACGACGAAGATGAAGATGACGACGATTTGGCCTTGATGAAGGAAATCGATAATTACCAGTTGGATAAGCAGAAAGAAGAGCAAAAAAAATGGGATTCACATATTCCAAGTGATTTATACTTCTTAGTGCAGCAGATATTATCCTATGGAGATCGGTTGATCTTGATGACCGATTCAATAAGACTACAGGCTAGAATCCTTGATATTTTCAACAAAGTTGTACCAATTTTGTCCACATCACAGAAGAACTTATTACCAGTTTTGGCAGATATATGGCCTTTGGTCTTGAGACTTTGCATAGACGATGATGTGCGAGTTGTCTCCAGTGCGATCGAGGTTGCTCATTCCATGATTGATTTCGGTGGGGACTTCATGACCAAGAAATTCTCCGCATTATGGACTACTATCCACAAAGAATCAGGTCTATTTATGGAATACAGTAGATTGCTTTCATCCAATGAGAACAAAAGTGATTATTTGGTTAGGTTGAACAGGTTTCAAGACAACTCTCGGTTCAAGACATACTTAAAAATGATGCAAATGCTCGTTCTTGGAATTAAGAAGTTGGGCACCGCATTGCCCAACAGTCTTTCTAGAGAGATCATCACTTATTCTGTAGCGGTAATCCCAGAAGCATGTAAATACGGGTACTTATCGGATGTTGCATGGTTGGCAAGGTACAAACGGTTTGGTGATCTCGACAGACTGACTCCGAATCCGGTTGTCTTGAGTAACGGTGAGACTTTTGTATTTAACGATTTTATGTAATAATAAAAACTTATCAGCATTATTGATTTTATGTTTTCAATGGTACACCTTTGTGTTGCCAGCTTGATCACCGACAGAACATTGCTTTTGTGTATATTCATAGATCAAATAATTATATTTACATTGCTTTTGTGCTCTCACTCAGCAGTCCAAAATATCTGATATGCATTTCGGGGTCTATATATATCAGCGATGGAGCTCCCAAAAAGTCAAGGTTACGACTTTGGAGATTTTTGGATTGATTATTTACATGTCTACAAATCTGTTCGAAGCGCAATTCAAGATCAAGAAACCATCGTTTCTGGTCTTAAAGGACTTACATACTGTGGAAGAGATTGAAATAGCCCAAAATTTCTCGCAATGGGAGACAATGAATTCAGAGCTGGATGATTCAGAAGATTTGCCTAATAGCAGTGGGGACATATCGGAGAAGAGCTCGAATGAGCATCGCAAAGAATATCGTGACAGACCAGATTTGAAAACTATCTCTAGAGAAATAAATAAAGAAAAGAAAAGGATAAGTCTTCTATTACAATTACAACAAACCAGTTTGTGGACTGGACCATTCACTAGCCAGTCGCGAACTCATCAGGTCAATGCAGTGCACCACAAACACTAAAATAGGACAAGGATTCCCATAAGAATTTCCCCGACTATAAAAAATTTATGCGGAGAAAACTGAGCCAGCAATATGTTTTCGAGATGAGATTGCTGTGCTGTCTACCACTGGCAGCTTTATACGTAGAATGATCCAGGGACCCGAGAGGATTGATACCCCGAAATTTATCTTTAATGATTTGCACTATTGAAAAGAAAAGGCTATGGAAGGCATTCGCACACGCTGATGACATGTTTAGACTTGTAATCTCCACCTCCGCCCACTTCAAACCCTCAAGTTTGTCGTCCCACTAACAACCAGAAAGCTTGTAGATACCGTCTTTAGCCTAATAAATTATAAGAAAGTAGCATATTCCAAGAAAAAGCAAGCGGAAAAAAAGAAATTTTATGTACCTTAATGCCTCGAAACTTTAAATACAAAAGCTTAAAGAGGAAATAACAAAGCCGTGAAGAAAAAATTCCAAACCCGTTGAAGCAAAGATGCCGAGCAAAGTATGTATAATTATTATTGTTGCCGCATGAAAAACCTTATGTTAGGCCGCAGAGAAGAGGTACAAGGAATTTGAAGCGAAGCTCTGAGAAGGCATTTGAAAGAAATGGAGAAGGAATTATAATCATTTAGAGCGGAACTCATGTTTTGGTATGTGATTACTTAATCAACTGTCATGACTTTTGGAGAAAAATTTATTTGATTATCAGTGTTTGCTTATCAGCCGGATGAAGAGTGTTATGAGTTAAATTTATATAAATATATATATAGAAGGGAGAGTAATTTGGTTGGAGTTCTAGCTGTTCTTTTGTAAACTCTTTCTCCAAGGTCAAAAGAATGTCGTACGAATCTGACATCGTCAAAGTGGAGACTTCCAACTACAATGAATCTTCCTTCAGTAGGGGAGAGAAATCATCTAGAGATTCTTTGACCGGTACCGATGAGCTCATCAATGGGGAAGTCAATGGGGAAGCTATTGAAGACAAGTACTTGGACAAATCAGTACAATTGAAGAAGGATTTGAAGAAAAGACATCTCATCATGATAGCCATCGGAGGGCTGGTGGGGCCTGGTTTGTTGATCGGTAGTAATAGTGCTATCTATAACGGTGGTGTTGGTTCTACCTTCATCGCTTATGTGTTTGTCGGTATGTTGGTGTATGGTGTTATGACAGCTTTAGGTGAAATGTCCTGTTGGATCATTTTGCCAGCCAATTTGAGTGGCTACCCAACAAGATATGTTGATCCTGCTTTGGGATTCCTGACTGGTTACTGTTATTTGATTGACTATTTGATCTCAAGTCCAAATCAATTGACAAGTGCAAGTTTGATCATGCAGTATTGGGTCAGTAGAGATACTTTGAATCCTGGTGTTTGGATTGCCATTTATTTGGTCTTGATTATGCTGATCAACAGTCTTGGTGTCAAGCTGTTCGGTGAAGTGGAATTTTATGTGTCCTCCTTGAAGATTATAACTATTATTGGTTTGATCATTTTGATGATTGTATTATTTTTTGGTGGAGCGCCAGCTGACCACTCAGTTATTGCGTTCAGATACTGGAAAAACCCAGGAGCTTTCAAAGCGTATGAGGGAATTGAAAATGAACAAGTTGGTAAGTTTGCTTCATTTGTTTCTGTCTTGGTTACTGCTGTTTTCTCATATGTCGGTTTGGAACTTTTGGTTGTCACTTTAGGTGAGGTTAACGGTAATGTCAGAAAAGTCATTCCAAAGGCTATCAACATGACTTTTCTCCGTATCTTGCTTTTCTACTGTGTTTCTTTGTTCTTCGTTGGAAGTTTGATCGCCTATAACGACCCTCGTTTAGTTGAAGCAGTAACTTCCTCTAGAAAAACTGCAGCATCATCACCATTTGTCATTCTGATTGAGAATGCAGGAATTTCTGGATTACCACATGTTGTCAATGCCTGTATTCTTATTTTTGCATTGAGTTCAGCAAACTCGGATTTCTACGTCTCTGTTAGAACTCTCTATGGTTTAGCTGTCAACAAGCAAGCACCAGGATTCTTTGCCAAGACTAACAGATTTGGTATTCCATACTTCTCATTTCTGATGAGTTCTCTCTTTTGTTTATTGCTGTTCATGAATGTTTCATCTGACTCGAGAACTGTGTTCAAATACTTTGTCAATGTCGTGAGTGTGTTCGGATTACTTGTCTGGATTTCGATCTTGTATTCTCACATTTGTTTCATGAGAGCCATGAAGGCACAAGGTATCTCAAGAGACCAATTGCCTTATAGAGCACCTTTCCAACCATATTTCAGTTACATCACTTTATTCTTTGTCATAATCGTCACTTTTGTCAATAACTTTGGAGTTTTCATCAACGAATTTGACTACCAAGATTTCATTACCGGTTATATAGGTATTCCAGTATATTTGATCTTGATTGCCGGTTACAAGATTGTCAAGAGAAGCAAAAGAATCACATCAACAGAATGTGATATGTGGAGTTATAAGGAAGTTATTGATCTGCAATGTCAACAAGCAGATGAAGAACTGAGGGCTCATAAAGAATTGCATGGGTCAACTTTATCTCAACGGATTTACGAGAGATATTTCGAATGGTTATTTTAACGTGTTTTATTTTGTTTATTTAATGAATATATTTTCTAATTAGTGCTTTAACCTATTGGTTTGTACCCGGTGAGATGGTCTCGAAGTGAATTCAAGTAGCTAAACCCCCCAATCGACATCCCTCTGAGAGGTCGTGGGCATGAACCCAAATTCTACTTTGTTACGTGTAAATTTCCACCCCGTTCCGCGTAAAAATGGTCCTTAACAAAAAATCGAAAACTGAAAAATTTTTTCAAAAGGTTCAAAGATTTTTTTTCTTTTTTTTTTTTCATCTTTCACCCTTTATTGATACTTTATAAAGCCAATATAATACATTACCATTTCATTAATTTGATATATCCATCAACAACTCAATCACTACAATATATAAAGTATGTATAACTGATGTTTGCATTATGCCCTGGGAGGTAAAAGAGTATACAACTATGGTTTATTGTGCTGTGCTGTTATTTTGCGAAATTTCTCATTTCAAGTTCTGAGGTTCTTCTTCAGTGCTTGACGATTAAATGACTCCTAGGAATGGGAAATCCTGAATTCTTGAGAACTAATTTGCAATGATTATTAGATAACCTATCCAATAAGTTTTGCAAGTTGTTATTACTCGAGGGCTTTCTTGATACCCCATCCTAGAGAACTCAATTATCTTGATAATCTGAGTTCTGGCTCATGACTTCAAAGGTTTTATTATCACGGTAATAAGACTACATTTGAACACTCATGTTGGCTCTTTTGTTTGTCCATTTAATTGTAAAAGAAATGAAAACTCAAAAATACTAACGTTGATTTTGGTTCAGAATGACTAGAACTTCTGTCTTAGCTGATGCTTTAAATGCCATTAACAATGCCGAGAAAACCGGTAAACGTCAAGTTTTGATTAGACCATCCTCAAAGGTGATCATCAAATTTTTGTCTGTCATGCAAAAACATGGTAAGTGAATCTTGAAGTGGATTTTTTTAACAGTGGTACGGGAGGGATAATGTACAAATGTCGAATTTTTATTGCATTTCCGTGGGTTCTATATTATTTTTTTTTTCAACACACCTGGATGATAACTGGATGGTTAGATCGGATATCAGTCCCTTACTGTCTTTTAATTTCCAGGAAGAAAAGTCTCTTTCATTAGGGACGGGGAGATGAATTCTTACACAATCTTAAGTCGTTTCAATACTTTTCGGTTGTTTACTTCACCTCGACAACTCTTGTCTAATTTTGTCTAGAATTTTTCACTCTGTACTTTATTTTTCCCCCACACAACAAAAACTCAAATTGGTATTTCACTAATTTTTACTAACAAAAATGAAGGTTACATTGGTGAATTTGAATACATTGACGATCACAGATCCGGTAAGATTGTTATTCAATTGAACGGTAGATTGAACAAATGTGGTGTTATCTCTCCAAGATACAATGTCAAGATTGGAGACATTGAGAAGTGGACCGACAACTTGTTGCCAGCCAGACAATTTGGTTTTGTTATCTTGACTACTTCTGCCGGTATTATGGACCATGAAGAAGCTAGAAGAAAGCATGTCTCTGGTAAGATTTTGGGTTTTGTTTATTAGGAGGTGTATAGTATAATAAAAGTAATAATGAGAATTGGAGACGTAGTGAGTAGTGATATACAGAAAATGGTTTGCAGTGAAGGGTTTGCAGTGAAGGCTACACAAAACAAAAAAGCATTTACACAAAAAGAATCTACACAAATAGATCTACACTGAAAGAATTAACAGTTGGAGACTTTTTGAACAATAAAGACGTTACACAAAAAGACGTTAAACAAAAAAACTACACATAAGATTTAGGCAGAGAATTTTCAAGCAGAGAATTTTCAAGGAGACTTTCCACCAGAAAAGTATATATTAATCTACACGGAGACTTTCCACCAGGAAAGTATATATTAATCTACACTAAAAATTTACACTAACAGCCTACTCTAATAATCTCTACAAACTTACAAAACTTCACACAATGCTTCAAAACTTCCCAACTCCAACCCAACCCAACCCAGGTACAGTCACTTACACGGAAAATAAGGGAGATAGCTTCAAAGGAGAACACTCAAAAATAATGCTAGAGGAGATAATTTTTACTGCTTACGTAATTTGGCCCACTACGTGCAACAAGCCATCAGTATACTCCAATCCCTGATAACACAATATTTACCCACTGTTTAGCCGTGTCCAAATCTACAAGGCAGTGACTAACCAACCCCTCAGCTGCACGATCGCATCACAATCGTAATAGCAACCCTAATCAGCCCAATCTCTCGTTTTCTCGTCCTTCTCACTTGCTTTCCAACTCTATTTTTCCTTTCCCAGCATGTGAAGGTTGACCCGAAATTTTCTCCTGTTCGAGAAAAAGAAGAGCCACACTGAAAAATTGCCATCGACGATTATAAAAACAGACGAAATTGACAATTAGTAATTCGAAATCAGAATTGGAAAACATTTGAAAAACAAATCGATTCAATTCAATTCAGCTCAATTTAATTTAATTCGAGTAATTCAATCAATTCATCAATTGAATATTCAAAAACTTAACTCACCCACCAAAATGCCAGCCACTGTCAGCTCCAAAACTTTCAAATTGAACAACGGTACCTCAATTCCAGCCATTGGATTGGGTACTTGGCAATCCGCTCCAAACGAGGCCTACAACGCCGTCTTGGCCGCCATCAAGGCCGGTTACAGACACATTGATACCGCTTGGATCTACGGCAACGAAGAAGAAGTCGGCAAGGCCATCAAGGACTCTGGTGTCCCAAGAGAAGAGTTGTTCGTCACCACCAAATTGTGGAACACCGACCACAAGAGAGCCGAGCAAGCTTTGGAGATCTCTTTGAAGCAATTGGGCTTGGACTACTTGGATTTGTACTTGATCCACTGGCCTGTTGCCTTCAACCCAGAGGGAAACGATCCAAAGGCTCCTAAGAAGGTGAATGCCCAAGGCGAAGAAGTCGCTGACATCACCGGAATTGACTTGGTCGAGACCTGGAAATCTTTGGAAAAGATCTACAAGACCACCAACAAGGTCAAGGCCATCGGTGTCTCCAACGTGACTGTGGAATTGTTGGAAGAGTTGTTGAAAGAGCTGGAAATCGTGCCAGCTGCTAACCAAGTTGAGAACCACGCTTACTTGGCGCAACCTGAGTTGATCGACTACTGTAAATCCAAAGACATCGTCGTCGAGGCCTACTCGCCATTGGGTTCCACCGGTGCTCCAGTCTTGCAAGACGAAACCATCCAAAAATTGGCTGCCAAGTACGAAGTCTCTGCTGCCACCATTGCCATCTCATGGCAAGTTGCCAGAGGCCTTGTTGTCTTGCCAAAGTCTGTCACCGAACAGAGAATCATCGACAACTTGAAAACCGTTGAGTTGTCCGCTGAAGATATCGAAACCATCACTGCTCTTTCCAAGACAAAAGCAAAGAGAATCTGTGATCCTGCCGGCTTCTGGAAATACGACCTTTTCGGTTCCAACAAATAGGTTTGATAGATTTATTGTATATATGGGTCGATCGAGTGGCTTTCACATTGAAGTATTTACTAAATATATAACAATTATAAATAAGAAACAGCTCAAATAACTTATTTGTGGTAATTTGGTACTAGCTACAACAGTTAGTTAAGCAACTGTTAGTAATAAATTTGGTCAATTGAGGTGAAAATAATCTTTTTGAACTCACCAATCCTCTTCGACGTACTTACCATTTTGAAAGAAGCTGCCTTGTGCAATAGGAACATCCTTCTCGTTGAGATCTATCTTGGGCGTCACTTGATTCCTTTCAAATGTACTACCATCCAATCCGAAAATCTCATAAGTGGTGGTCAAATCTTGCTCAGTGAGTGCGACAAATTTTCCTCTTTTGGAAGTAACCCCCATTTGGATTAAACTGTCTGCCAAGCTGACGGGCATTCCCTTGGAAATATCTAAATTTTGATACTCTTCCTCGCAATATTCGGGTCTCGCTTTCTTCAGCTTGAGGAAGGACCTCAGGATAAGCTCCTTGTCCGGCTCAATTACTTGGGAATACTGTTTTTTTAAAGCGTGGAAATCGGGTAGAATCATAACGTTACCTTCCAGATCATGTTCTACAAGTCCATAATTGTTTGGCTCTTGGCTGAACTCATAGATGAGCCCCCCACTAAATACCCCTGTCATGTCGTCAGAGTAAAGGCTGGCCACTTCTTGGAAAATCCGTGGTTGTACTTCATTACATCCGTACTCTGACAAGAATACAGGTTTCTTGTAGTCTTGGTAATCTTGCACTAATCTGTCGAACCCACTCGAGTAGAAGCTTTGTTCTCCACACCATTGGTAGGAGTTTACCCCGTAAAAATCAACAGACAGGTTGTCCTCTTCACACCCCAAGTATTTGGCAAGAGACACTCTGTAATGCAAATCATCAGCTGCGGAATAACCCACTGGAACTCTTCTTGGTGAGTTTTTGTCGATATAGTTTTTCAAATCCCGGATGACTCCTTTCATGTATGTTGCACTTGCCCTTGCAGATCTGTTGTCGTTGATCACCTCGTTCCCCGCGAAGAACAGCAACGTGTTGGGATACAAACTGAACTGTTCGACCACTTTGAAAATATGCTCTAAATAGAATTCATTGTACGTAGTCCAAGGCTCATACCTGTTCAAGTACTCATTTTCCAAAGGGGAATTGACATCCAAGATGAGGTAGATGCCCAGTTGCAGTAGCAAAGTCATGCATTTGTCGTGGTTCAAGTCTGGATTCACAGAGTATACTCTTATAGTGTTTATGCCCAACTCTTGGAACAAGATGATATCTCTTGCGCAGGCATTGACGTCGGAGAGCGGGTCTTTGGAAGCGCTTACGCCAGAAGATCCCCCTGGTTGGTAGTCGACACCTTTGATGAAGAACTGAGAGGTTTAGGAGGTTAGCGTTTGGATGTACAGAGAGAAGTGTTGAAAGTCTTATTTACGGGCTCATTTGTGATCGAGTCGATGAAATAGCGCCCTTGGATAACAATTGGGTGGATTGAAGCTTTCACAAAGGACAGAAAGTAGAACAATGTGAAAGTGAGAAAGGTTCTAGATATCATTGTGAAGTGTTGGTGTGGTGGGCTAGATCGGTATTCAATAGAAGGTCTTGAATTGTGAGACTCACTTTTTTGAAGACAGGTTACACAAAGGGAAGAAAAAGTGAGTAAATGCACCAAGTCCAAAAGGTTTTGAAATAGGAGATTTTCTCGGGGTTTTCTCCGTTGACTAGTGAGTATGACTTTAGATCTGAGCTTTTGCTCTACGTTATTTTATACTTTCTCTTAAATACATTTTGACTCTTAACTGGTCATGATATTTCAAAACTTAATCTGAATTGTATTCTGTATATTTTATAACCACTTGTGAATCAATTTGATTCTAAATTGACCATAGTGATGCAAAACTTCAAGCCTTTACAAGTTCTAAATATCTACTACATCAATATAACATTAAACTGAGCTTAGTTAGGCAATATTTTCCAGACTGAACTTGTTTTCCATCTTTTGAATTATCTTCCAGATGAGTTTGTATCAATTTGACACTGAACAAATCATAGTTAGGTGACACTTAGAATTAAAATTGTTTCATCTACATTCTACATCAGTTTTAACTCTATAAACTATTCATTTCATTACTAAATTGTATTTGGTCATCGGAACAATAAACTGCAAAACAGTATTGCAAAGCACTAGGGAAAAGCCCTGTTGCACTCACTCCTGTGTGGCATTGGTCTTGGCCGAGAACTCAGCTTGCTTGACCAAGTTGGCTGGAGCATCCATCATAGGCAACATCACCTCGATAACTCTGATCTTGTCGTTCTTGTTGAAGGCTGGGTCTGCGAACAACTTGTCCACCTCGCCAGTGGTAGACACTCTGATACTCTCGGAGTTCTTGGCGTTGAACAAGTCCAACAATTTCAAGTGGTTCCATGGCTGGATACAGTTGTACTCGGCATATTTGCCGTGGATCAACCTCTCGATGGTGTAACCGTCGTTGTTCAAAATGAACAAGTATGGGGTCTGGCCCAATTTGGCCATGGTGGAGATCTCCTGCACGGTCAATTGCAAAGAACCGTCACCAATGAAAAGAATGACTCTCTTGTTAGGGTCGATTTCCTGGGCAGCCAAGACTGCACCCAAGGTGGCACCACCGGTGTAACCGATGGAACCCCAAAGAACTTGGGAGATACCAATGGTGTTACTTGGGAATCTCGATTGCACGATACCGAAGGCAGAAGTACCTGTTTCGGTGATTACAACGTCGCCCTCTTTGAAGAAAGACGAAACCTTGGTCCAGAACCACTGCTGGGAGATTGGCGAGTTGGTTGGAGCTGGGGTGTTGAGCAACTTGACGCTAGGAACTGGCACTGGCTTGTAGTTGGCGGCCAGCTTGGCCACGTCCTTCAACAAGTACTGCAAGGCCTCCTTCATCTGGACACCTGGGAACACGGCAGATCTGATCTTGGAGTGGTCAGAGTGGAACTCGACAATGTTCTTGGTCTGGTAGTGGTACGAGAAGGATCCAGTGTTGAAGTCAGACAACAAAGCACCCACGGACAAGACCAAGTCGGCACTCTCGACAGCTTCTTTCACCTCTGGACTGGACAAAGAGCCCACATAGGCACCTCCGAATCTTGGGTTTTGCTCGTCCACGGCACCTTTGCCCATTGGAGTGACAAACACAGGGAATTGGGTGCTGTCGATCAACTGCTTGACCTCCGCCTGGCACTCGTGTCTGTTGGCACAGGCATCGACCAAGATGACCGGGTTTTTGGCCTGCGAGATCAAGTTCAAGACACTCTCGGTGAACTCTTCCTGGACATGAGGGTCGTTTGGCTTCAAGCTCAAGTCAATTGGGGTGTCCAACAAGCTCAGATCAACGAGCCCAACGGCAATGTTGGTTGGCAAGCCGAGATACACTGGTCTCTGGAACTTGTAGGCAGTGGATAACAATCTGTCGATGGCCTGAGGCAGTTTCTCCACATCTTCCAAAAATGCGGTAGTTTCGGAAATTTCGCTCGACATCCGGTAAAACACGGTAAAGTCTCCGTTACCCAAGGTGTGGTGCAACAACAACTGCTTTTGCTGCGAGGAGGTTGCTGGGGTACCGACGATGTGGACCAACCCAACATGCTCGGCATAGGCACCGGCAACACCGTTCAAGGCAGACAATTCACCAACACCAAAAGTGGTGATGAGAGCAGCCATTCTCTTGACCCGTGAATATCCGTCGGCAGCGTATGCGGCGTTCAACTCGTTGGCATTTCCGACCCATCTGGAACCTTTGACAAGGTCAATGTCGTCCAACAACCGCAAGTTGAAATCACCTGGAACACCAAAGATTGAGTTGACTCCCAATTGTGAAAGTCTCTCAAAGAGATATTGACCAACGGTAATCTGCGACATGGTTTAATGTGTGTGATATTTGTTTTATTTGTGATGTATTTAATTGCTTTTCAAATATATATATATTCGTATTGGATACTTCGATATACTATTGAAACTTGATATTCTAATCTGTTGAATTCAATCCAACCTGAAGGAGATTCCAGCCTTATTTATATCAAAACCAAGGCAATTTTACCAGAAGAGCAAAGAACTTTTCGTTTTCCGAATGCTGCTGACGCCATTCCGAATTTATCTCAACATACCACGGTTTGTTCCGAACAACGTAAAGAAAAAAATTTATTTAGCAGCTTTTCCTGATTTCTCTTGTCTAAAGTTTGGACATCATCTGACAACAATGCGGGAAGGGTACCAAAATAAGGAAATGAAGGAAGCTCATTTTAATGTTTATTATAATTATGGAAGATTGTGTGGTAGTACGATTTTCACGAAATGAGAGATTAATTTTAAATTTTAGGTTCTAGCAATCAAGATTTAGGTCTAAATTGTGATTTGTGGTTCTTAAGTAGATATCGATTTTTGCTGGTCTTTGCAACGACAATTCCCTCCTTCTCCTTTGTTCCTCCTCGAAATCCAATTCCCAAGCTTTAACTCTACTCTCCTTTCACTCTACTCCAATTTCATCAATCAATGGATCGACTAATGAGGCACCCCGAATTCTAAATCCACTTCTCTTTTCATTCTCGCCTTTCTTTTTTTTTGCACCCCTAAGGTGATCGTTTTTTGTTCGTTTTCTTTTTTTCTTTCTTTTTTTATCTCTTTTCTTCCATTCAGCTCATCCCACGCTATCCCGTTTGAGTGTTCTTGCGCCACTAGTAAATTTTTATCTCCCCTGCCCACTTTATCTCTTCCGAAGAGGTATCAGATGCTGTTACTCTGCATCGATAGTTTATCCGATATCTCACAGGGGTTTCGTAATAATCAGGATGGAGCACATTCGAGTGGCGAGAAGAGCAGAGTTAACTGCGGAATCCTGGTAAATGAAGGCTTTAGATGATTGTGCACTTACATGTCGCTCGCCTCTTTGGTTCCTTTAACGGAAAAACTCGTTCACTTGCAGTTTACTCACCTCTTCGATTCTGAAAATTGGAGGAATCAGTTCCTGGTTACCCTTTGGAGACGATGAGTTCTTGATTAGTCATTTCTGGAATTTCTTCTCGCTGCAAGAATGGCTTTAGCTTTACTCAAGAGTTGACTCTGTGAAGCAAACCCACCCGAGTTAAATCCCTCGGAGGCAAATGCCGACCGTTGAGATCTCTCTTCAACGATTTCCTCTTTGGAGCACAATAGCGTCTGCTCATCAATCTCTGGTTCCTCGTCGCCTGCTCAATCCCCAGTGGCCACTTACCAGAATTCGTGGTGTAATGATGTTATCACCGAGGGGTGTAGAGCTCCGGTTTTGTATCATGTACACGACTTTGATTGACTAGAAATGGTGCCATCTTCAACTGCACGCATTAAAAAAACATCTCACCAGATCATTTTGATGTCCGAACAAAAAGCAGTAGTGGCCATCATTTTTGTGCTTTTTTACATTTCTGCATCTCCTCTGATACGATTCATTTACTCCAGTTGGATTTTGACCCCAGACCAAAAGTGTAGCACTGTTGTAAATTGTTCGAGACAACGTTCCGTGCTATCGAACTTTTCTCTATAATAAATCAATGCACTGAATATTCAAGACACTTTTAGAATGTTTGATTTTCGCTATTTAATTTAGTCTTTTAAAAAGTTAATTAAGGGGGTTTGATTTATTTTTTGCTTGTCTCAAAAAAAGGCAAATTGATTTTTTTGTTAGATTGGATTGAACAAACTCAATCCCGCTGATGGATTGAATTAACCACTTGTTGATTAACTCATTGACAAGGAATTGAATAACTCATCAATTCATCAATCACTCATTAATTACTCATCAATCATTCATCTATTGCGATATGTTTCAAGTGTCCAATCAAATTCATCTTTACAATCTACACCTCTCTACATCGTGTTAAACACTGAATGATTCTCTTCTAACGACTTAAAAAATGACAATAAAATGGTTTTAATTAGATATGTCAAGAAAAAATATTATACAATCACTTGACAGATCCATGATAATGAAGTAAAATAAAGTTGTACAACTTTAACTCAACTTCCGCCCAATCTTGTAGCATAAAGATAAGGCGCGAGCGAAGTCGAACGGCGAAGAATGATTTAAAAAAAGAGGGGTTTGGAACAAGTTTTTTTCTCGGTTGTCGATCTAACAGTCGACCAAGTCAACAACTTGCAAAACAACTTCGTAACAAACACTTCCAATGTCTTCATCGTACAAGTTGTAGAAGTTTCCAGACAAACATTCGTAGAAGCTGGTTGAGTTACCAATGGCTAAGTTACCTTCAGAAGTAATAGACCAACCGGCAGCGTAGATGGCACCAGCTTGTGGAGGTGGACCATCAAATTGGAATTGTCTGTTAGCAACAATGGATCCGATCCTTCCTTGGGCATCAGTCAAGATGGAGTTATTCAAGGTCATCAGCAAGGTGTCATCAGTGTAACAAGAAACGGCAGTAACTGGGTCAGCGACATCGTCACCATCGGTGTCAGTAACTTGACCATCAGATCCTTCGGATGAAGAAGAAGCGGTAGCAGCTTGAATTTGTCCATCAGTGATTTGAGTGGCTCCAGATTTCTTGGTGGTGGTACCGGTGGTGGCTTGAACTTGACCGTCGGTGATTTGGGTAGCAGCACCCTTCGTGGTCTTTTCGGTACCGGTGGTGGCTTGGACTTGACCGTCGGTGATTTGAGAGACGGCAGCCTTGGTTGTCTTACCTGTAGTAGCTTGGACTTGACCGTCAGTGATTTGCGAGACAGCAGCCTTGGTGACCTTACCAGTGGTGGCTTGGACTTGACCATCAGTAATTTGGGAAACGGCAGCCTTGGTGGTCTTTTCGGTACCAGTAGTAGCTTGGACTTGACCATCAGTGATTTGAGTGGCAGCAGCCTTAGTAGTCTTACCAGTAGTGGCTTGTACTTGACCATCAGTGATTTGAGTGGCAGCAGCCTTAGTAGTCTTGCCAGTAGTGGCTTGGACTTGACCATCAGTGATTTGAGTGGCAGCAGCCTTAGTAGTCTTACCAGTAGTAGCTTGGACTTGACCATCAGTAATTTGAGTGGCAGCAGCCTTAGTAGTCTTACCAGTCGTAGCTTGCACTTGACCATCAGTGATTTGAGTGGCAGCAGCCTTAGTAGTCTTGCCAGTAGTGGCTTGGACTTGACCATCAGTGACTTGGGAAGCAACATCTTTCTTAACCAAGTGGATGTTATCTCTCTTGTTGATGGTGGCAGTAGAAGAAGCGGCAGCGAGGGCAGCAGAACCAGTACCAACAGTAGAGATAGCAATTCCAAAAGATGAGGCATAGTTAGTGACAGCACCAGATGGGTAAGATGCATCTGGGGTCAAGGTGGACCAAGGTTCGCTTGGAATGTATGCTCCGAAAGAGACTTGGGATGCCAAAGCGATTGATAACAAGATGGATTTGGATAATTGCATAGTGTCTAGGTAGCGAATGAATAAAGATTGCTCAAGTGGAGGTAAATTCTTAACGAAGTTCGAAGTCAAGGGTATTCTTTGAACTATATATAGTGGGGAGGGGGGAGAAAGAAAGTTTTACAACACTCATATTATTTATTGAGACATTCAATCATGTCTAAGATATTGAGTGAAGGCTAATGCAACAACTAAAAGCAAAAATACCCAAGCACAAGAAGTATTTTTGGTAACTAATGCTGTTCTTATTGACGTGTGATTGGATCGATCTTTCCGAGAGCACTGTATATTACTGAGCTTTGGCCTCAAAGCCAAAAGAGGAAAAGCATGATACTTGCCCTGCCCTGCCCTACTTATGCAAGGGACTTTTCTGAAGTGCAATGTTAGTAAATAGACTATGGGGCATACCTTGGATTGTAGTCTTGATCAAACTCTTACGCGGTAGATAAGCAGAAACACTCGCAATAAAATAAAAAGATGTTTAAGAAATAGAACATGGTTGATACTCGTTTCCAACGAGACAAAAGGACAATCGATTTGATTCGACTCAGAAGCGAAAAAAAGTAAATCAGGGATAATGAGAAACACTTTGCAGCCTTTTTATGGAACAAGCCTTGTTTTTCACTGTGGTGTCGGGTTGAGAAAACTTTAAAGTCTAGTTCTGTATGGACAAAACCAAATAATTTCAGTTTTATTATTTATCATATTATTTACCTCACTGCCTTCAAAATGTTTTAATTATTACCATGGAAACTAACGCTTTTTTGGCCTTGACTTTTCAGTTTTACCCTTGAATACATAGAATTTACACAAAATGCATTATCGGAACTTACGACCTCACAGTGACGTGATGTGGTCGAACCTCTTTTGGTTTTAATTTTGGGTATGTGCTGACTGCCTCTTTGGCTTGATTCGTAAGCTACATGGCATTACGTGATAAACAGAGCAAGATAGGGCAGGGAGATCAATGTAGACCAAAGCAAATGGTCCGCTGGAGCACTGCCTTTGAATAGTCGTGAAGTTTGTTGTGAGTGCTCAACTTCAAACAAGTTTTTGTGAATGTCTAATCTCTTTAAGTCAAAGTACTTACTACCTATGTCAACTGCTTGATATTCGCTATAGAAACAAGGGTAACGAGTGAAAATAATTTCAGTTCTAAAAATAAATTAAACTTTCACCAAAAAAGACAAATTTCTTGCCCCTAGCTCGAGGATTGCAAATATTATTTTTTTGCTGTTCTTCTTTTTTTTGATAATAAAAGCTTAAAGCGCAAAAAATAAATCGAGGAAGATCCGGGAATCCATGGCAACGGCAAAAGGGGCACAGTTCAAACTACCGATTTGAGTATATTAATTGGATGCGTTAGATTTGACTAAACCAAGATTAACAAAGCTTCATGTATGTATTCAATAGAATGGATTCTGCTAATTACAAGCAGCGAAGAAAAACGAAGAGTGAATTTTAGGCAGTTGTGAGTAACGACTGAATACTTTTACAGCTGGGAAAAAAGCCTTGTTTAGTTCCCAAAGGCTTATGGTCTGCAAGGTTGTTCTCCTAGTGGCAAAGTCATGCACTGAACTTCCGGGTCAAATTGAAGATTTTAAGTTCTCGTATAATAATTTTTTTGGACCGAAAAAAGATTTGCAAGTTTATCCAGTTGATGATGACTGGGAATCTTGAGCAATTTGGTGGTGGTATTTCACAATTCTAGGACACTTTTAACTTTTTTGAGCCTTATTGTAGAGTTGATCAGGGTTTAGATAAATAATATCTGCCGACATAGTTTGCCGATTGGATTGTTCGTTCAATTAACCACCACGCAATGCGGGGATAAAAATTGAAGTGCTATTAAAAGAAACTCCCATTAAAGATTCTGCATATTCGAGTAATTTCGAAGGATTCTTGAACGAATATGGAGTTATATTTGTCACCTCGAGAACAATATTCCACCCTAAGTGATCCGATGGAAATAAATAGATTGCATGCTCGAAAATCAAGAAAGGCAATTAAAATTCAAGGATTGTGGAGAATAAAGATAAAAGAAGTTTCTGGCAATAACTGACAAATAGTTTATTTCAGCTATCTGACATCTTCATCTTTTTATCTTGATCTCTTCATCTTCCCCTCCACAATATGCTAACCCTCAAGGTATCTAACGAGCCTCCACTGAATACCTGGTCCTGTTTGCACGACCATTTCGGAAGCGACAAACAGGAATAAGAAAAAGGATATTGGTGCCTTTGTTTTTTTGTGGTGAATTTCTCTGTTTTTCTTCCATTTGTAAGCAATTTTTTCTTTTTGAGAATTAAAGCATATATTGAGAAGAAGTTATTGATCTCATCTAGTCATATAGGCAATAGCAAGTCATCAAAGATACAATGTTCAGCAGAACTCTTTTCAGAACCAGCACCAGATTGGTGGCACCTTCTTTGAAATACACCACCACACCTTCATTTGCAAGATTTCTCTCATCAGAGACAAAGGAAGCCATTGAGGCCCTGGTGAATTCGGCTCCAGTAGTATTATTCATGAAGGGAACACCGATGGCACCACTGTGTGGATTTTCCAGAGCTACAATTCAAATATTAGGTCAACAAGGTGTCGATCCAGAAAAATTCGCCCTGTATAATGTCTTGGAAGACGACGATTTGAGAAACGGTATCAAAGAGTATAGCGAATGGCCAACGATACCACAATTGTATGTCAAGAATGAGTTCATTGGAGGTTGTGATATCATTATGAGTATGAGTCAAAGTGGAGAATTACTGGAATTGTTAGATAATGCAGGTCTGCTAGTTGCAGAAGAAGAGTAAGCTGTATATATATTCGTTTGCCTTTAGGTTCCATAAATAATTTATCTTGAATAAAAATAGTTATTTCCAACACACAAAAAGAAAAAAACACTGCAACAGTATTAATTCTCACTTTATGTATTATATAAAATATTATTTTATGTAATATATGAACTCCATTAAAACGAACTCGAAGAGAATGGGAAACTATTGTTTCTCTCTCCTCGTTAATTGATGTTATGTCAATCTACTGATAGATACTATTCTTATGGGCTTTTAAAAAAGAACACTCTAATGACAGTTGACATCATAATATTCACATATCATTGGAGTATTAATTATTTGTAAACTAGAAAATGAAATAAACATAAAAAGTCTAAATGAGATTTTTTTTCTTTTAGAAATGGAAACAAGTCGTGGACTTTTGGAGAATTGATAATTTGCTCATGGGACTTCTATGCAATCAGTGACTCGTTGTTTCTCAGCTTCAGCTGTTCGTAAAGATGGTCCCAGTCACTGTAGAATATGTACCAAAATTCGACCACACTGTTGATGAGCAACAGGCAAGAAGTACCTAACCACAATCCCTTCAATCCCAAATGCCCTGTAAATGTCAAGTAATAACTCAAAGGTAACCCTAACCCGTAGTAACTTACCAAGTTGATCACACTGCCAATCTTTTGCAAACCCTGACCTCTGAGACATCCTGCACCAACAGAGTTTAGCGAGTCTACAAATTGGAAACACAGCAATGTGGGCATAACCCCGGCAACTATCGTCAGAATGGCAGGATCAGAGGTAAATACAAGGCTGATTTGCTTGGAGAAGATCAACAAGACCAGACAATTCAACAATGACACCAAAATGGCGAACCAGAATGAAATTTGACAACAGATTCTGCTGGCCTCGATCAAACCGGCTCCTAAATAGTTCAGCACTCTTGTAGACAGTGCCACACTGATGGCGAATATCAATTGCCAACTTAGGGCAGAGATACTGGCGACACAACTTTGCAGCAGCAACTCCAAGATACTCAATTTCGAAGCAAAAATGGTCATAAACTCAAACAGCAAGAACTCCAGCTCGATCATGATCAACGAAGGCAATGCCAAGTGCAACAAAGTAGAAAGATTGGTGAATATCTTGCGGACCGGATAGACTTTCCAACAATTCAACAAGTTCGAATCAAATTTTACTGTATATATAAACAAGCCTAGAGGCATCAACCAATAGGTGATCAGCACCAGCAATGGAGCACCCAAGTATCCAACACCAATGTATCTATTCCAGACCAATACATAGTTCAACAATGCGTTCAAAGGAGCGCAGACAAACAAGACATAAGTGGACAGATGGAACACACCTTGGCATTGCAAAAACCTCTTTCCAGTTTCGAATAAACAGTAGCCTGGAAGTCCAAGAGAGATGGTCTTCAAGTACTGCAGCAGGTAGTCGGAGGTCAACTCGTCCTTCGTGATCCAATACAAAGCTTTATAACCGAATAAGAAGTACAAGGCAATTATGGGGATGATGATCAAAAACAATATGGCGTTACAACGCTGGAAATACAAAGAAATCAAATGGTGCTTCCCTGCACCGTACAGCTGAGCACATAAAGTGTCCAAGCACGTGGAGACTCCACTGATAATACTGAAGCTCGTGACGTTAGCTGTCATGGAGCCCAAGGTGATTCCTGCCAATTCCACCGAGCCAAGGTGACCAATGCTCATTATGGACGCCACACTTAAAGAGTTCTGGAGGAAAAAAGTTATGATCAATGGCAACGAGTTGAGGGAGATCGAGATGAACTCCGACTTGAAAGAGGTTTTCTCGCCCGTCAAAGCCAGGTCCTCATCCCCTGTGGTATGCGGCGATTGTGGTGTTATTAGCGTGGTAACAGCACTTGCGTTGGCGTCGTCAGTACTACCATAGTGCATGTGGGAGTTCTCGTCGAGGTGCTCCTCGCCTTCGAGAGTTTCCACGTCTGCACCGTTCTCACACTCGTCGTCGTCATCGTCATCGTCTAACACGACTTGCAACCCCACATGGTCGTTTTCATTGCTCAAGACATGAGTCGTCAAGATACTTTCACCCCTTCCATAGGAACTCAGTAACATACTAGACAGAGAATAATCCTGCGTCAACGACCTCGACAAGGAATTAGTGCTTGCATGTCTGCTTCTTCGTCTTGTTTCGATTTTAGGTCCAAACGCCCTAGGAGAACTCATCTTGCTTTATATCGCTGCCTCTACTTGACTGGTCGTCACTCACTTCTCTTGTACGATGGGCTCGCTAAGCTCATCTCGAGGGAGTGAAAATCATGGCTGAAAAACTTTTTTCTTAATTTTTTTCACTATTTTTTCTTGCCCTTCTTTGACACATTGGCAAGTGCATGTGGAGTGCGGTAGTTAGAGAAGAAAAGAAGGGCAGGGAATTTAAGGTGGAGTGAAGAAAAAGTATAGTGGGAGAACATGAAGATAAGGTGAGCTCGGAGTGAGCTCGGAGTGAGCTGTAATGCAACTTGAGGTGTGGGCTAGTGAGTTGAAGTCGAGAGCTAGGAGTAAGAGAGCTAGGAGTAAGAGAGCACGAGTGCATTCCAGTTCTCAAGAACTGTTTCTATTTTTGTATTCTTTTACATTCTTTAATATTATTTTGAATTAATTTGTGTATTGTTTCTTTTTGATATATTTGACACATTCTGCAAATGACCTAGATCAATTCAAAAGCATCAACGCATTACTTATCCTCGCACTTGAATCTATTATGGGAAAAAACTATCCACCAAAGGGATAAACATTATCAACTTAAAGGGATAAAAAAATCACCCTGCCAACAAAAAGTCGCCAACTGAACGCGCACTCACACTCTATCCTCTATTACGTATCTCCAGATCTTTGACCAACTGGTCGTAGTCTGCATGGATCACAAAGTAACTCTGTACCACCCCGATGATCAACAACAGCAACCCTGTGCCCAACCACAACCCTTTCAAGCCCAAGCCGTACTTGAAAGTGAGCAACACCAGCACGGGCAACCCAATCAAGTAGTAACTGATCAAGTTGACGATGCCTCCAATCTTTTGCAGCCCTTGTCCACGCAACAATCCGGCACTCACCAGGTTCAACGAGTCGAAGATTTGAATCACGGCAACAAAAGGAATGATCGTCGACACTATGGCAATGGTGACTGGGTCGTTGGTGAAGAAACTGGAGATCACATTGTCGCCGAAGAACAAGAGACTGCAGTTGACCATTGAGATGCCGATACTGAACAAGATGGCCACTTTGCTATGCACTTTCAGTAAAGGGGTCAAGGACGCCCCGAGCAAATTGGCAACTCTTGTACCAGATGCGATCGATATGGCGAAAGGCACTTGATAGGTCAACGACAGCATAGTGGTGACAATACTTTGCAGGGCCAAGTAGTCGGTACCCAAATACGAACTCAACAAGGTCAACAGCTCGAATGCGATGAACTCCAGCTCGATCATGATGACTCCAGGCAAGGCCAAGTGGAACAAGGCACCCCACCCACTGAGACACGAACGCAGATCGATTGGACGCCAGCACTTCATCGGGTTGATCTCGCTCTTGGTGTTGACAGTGTACAAGAACAAGCCACTCAGCATCAACCAGTAGTTGATCAGCACCAGGATAGGTGCCCCCAAGTACCCGATGCCAATGTATTTATTCCACACGAACAAGTAGTTCATCAAGGCATTCAAAGGAGCACACACACACAAGACATACGTGGAGGCATGAAAGATGCCTTGACTTTGTAAAAATCTCTTACCGGTCTCGAACAAGATGTAACCTGGCACACCCAACGACACCACGTTCAAATAGTCACTCAGAAGCTTGGCACTCTCCAGATCTGGGATCATCTTGGACAACAACCAGTTGCCCCTCGTCCAGTAGAATATGAAGATCGGTATGAACACCGCAAAGATCAACAGTGAGCATTTTTGGAAATATACGCCAACCAACTTGTAGTTCTGCAGCCCATACAGCTGGGAGCACAAGGTGTCCAACGACGTGGCAAGTCCATGGATGATGGAGTACAGGGTGATGTTCAGGGTCATTGCTCCAAGCGACACCGCCAGCAACTCGCGCGATCCAAGATGTCCAACACTGAAGATGGACAGTACACTCATGGAGTTCTCAAGAACAAACGTCAGAATCAAAGGTAGCGAGCTGAAGACCAAGTTTTTCAATTCTAGGCTGTATGAAGAATGTGTAATTTTGTGATTCTCCACTGCGGACTCCCATGCTTGACTGATTCCCTCAGCTGGAACGAGAGACGGTGATCGTAAAGGGCTTGCGGACCTGGCTGTCAGTGAATAAGACCCCATTGTTGGGATGCCATTTTCGTTCAACAACTGCGCTTCCTCGTCGAGTAATCTTCTGGATGTGGATTCCGTGAGAAGGTTCTGCTGTGACTCTATGGATATGGCACTATTGTTGGGCAGGTCCATGAAGTCTCCAGGCGAAAAAATCCCGGTACGACCTAAGGATCCAATCACCACGGAGCCTCTTCTCTGTCCAGAGGTGGTATAACTGAATGAGTGTCTCTTATAGGACATCTGGAAGGGATTTATGATGTAGTGTGTATGCCTATTGAGGATAAATACCCAATTTCCTCTTCAGTGATAACGAATGACTAATGGTACACTATATAAAGTGTTTTGTCGTGCTGCTCTTTTCACTTGTTATCTTGTGTTTTTTTCTTATCTCAATGTATAGCCGGTGGGAGGTTGTTCCTGTTGCATGATTTTTTAGCGACCAAGCCTAATCAGTCGTGCAGGTTTGAAAAGCGCGGAATCTTGGGAGGATGATTCTTTGAGGGCTGTGAGCTGAGTCGGATTGAAGTGGTGTGGTTATGTGTGGATATGAGTCGTGTCTGCGTTTTCAAATTACAGTGGTGTGCGGTAGTGTAAGGTGTTAGTTGTGAAAGAATGTTAGAGGGGAATTTCAAATTCTGCCTCGAGTAGATTCTGCGTTCTGCTTGATTTTTGTTTGAATTGTGATTGTTTGTGATTGTTTGTAGTTGTTTGTAATTGTTCGGGATTTGTTTTGTGATTGGTCCTGCCTCGGCTGACTTCAGTCAAAATATCCATGTTGAGCTCTTCATCTATTCAATACTTCTAATAATCTACCAGACCCTATCTATATCAACAAGCATAAATGCAAGTACCTACTCGTATCTACTCGTGCATCTACCCACTCGCATGTCCTGCTCGTATAAACAATCGCCCTGTCTCTACTTCAGCCCTAGCACCACCCCACACTTCGGACTCTGCAATCCCGTCTGAACCCCAATCCAATAATCCTAGGGCAGGCATGGGTTAGGGCAAAAAAAGAATTTACTCCACAAAATGCAACCCGCTTTGTAAAAATTTCTTTTTTACCCCAGAAAAAGTGAAAATCTGAAAAATTCTGAAAAAAAAATACCAATAATAGAAGGTCAAGCTTAAGAAAGACTTGTCTTTGTTTAAATTTTTTCCTCCAACGAGGTGTCAGCCAACTTTCCCCATATAAATAGATTTGAATACTTCGCATCTTTCATCAATTGAACTGAAGTGATTCACTAATTGACACAAACAATCGATTACCCAAACTTTTGACATACTACACAATTGAAATGATCAACATCGCACAATCCGACAACCCTTCTGTTGTCTTGACTGGAATTCAACAAGTCAAATTTGAAGACAGACCAATCCCAAAGATCCTGGATCCTCATGAAGTCAAAGTTGCTGTTAAGAAAACAGGATGCTGTCACTCAGATGTCTTATACTACGACGAATTCAAATGTGGTTCATTCAAGGTCACCTCTCCCATGGTTTTAGGCCATGAAAGTGCAGGAGTCGTTGTTGAGGTTGGTTCTGCTGTTAAAACCTTGAAAGTTGGTGACGAAGTTGCCATGGAACCTGGGGTTCCTTCCAGATATTCCAAAGAATTCAAGCTGGGTTATTACAATTTATGTCCTGAAATGAGATTTGCTGCAACACCTCCAATCGACGGTACCTTGCTGAGATATTACATCTTGCCAGAGGATTTTCTTTACAAGTTACCTTCCAATGTTTCATTGGAAGAAGGTGCCATGGTTGAGCCATTGTCCGTGGGTGTCCATGCCAACAACCAAGCAGGCACGAGATGCGGTGACAGAGTTGCCATTGTAGGAGCTGGCACCATTGGTCTTGTCGTTGCCTCTGTTGCCAAGGCATACGGGGCCACAGAGATCTTGATGTGCGATTTGGTACAAGAGAAATTGGACTTTGCTCAAAAGACCTTGGGTGTCGCTACACACATCTACAATGGGTCCAATGACAAAGGATTGTCGTTCGAAGAGATCAACCGTAAGCAATTGGCAGCTTTTGACGGTGAACCACTGACTGTAGCCTTTGATTGTACCGGAATTGCTCCTTGTATCAATCAAGCTATAAGATTGTTAGGACCAAAGGGTAAATACTGTCAAGTTGGTATGGGAGCTGAGACGATGAACAACTTCCCAATCTTTTTCCTTACTGAAAAGGAAATCACATTCACGGGATCCAGTAGATATGATGCTGGTTGTTATTCCACTTCGATAAAATTGATTGCCTCTGGTAAGGTGAACGTCAAATCTTTTATCACTCATCATTTCAAGTTCGAAGAGGTTGAAAAACTGTACGAGCTGTTGAAGAGCGGAGAGGCAATCAAGGTGATGGTTGATGGACCAGAAGATGAAAGAGAGAACAAGATTTTTAACTAAGGTGAGAAAATGATTGATATTTTGATTTAGTATAATTTACTATATTCAAATTGATCAAATCAATTTGATTAATTTGATTTATTTGATTTATTTGATTTATTTGATTTATTTGATTTATTTGATTTATTTGATTGATTTGATTTAATTTGATTTAATTTGATTTAATTTGATTTAATTTGATTTGATTTGATTTAGTCTATGTAAATTCAATCAATCTAATTCAATATGATTGATCAATCACTAAAAGATCAAAGTCTCAGGTGTATTTGATTATTGGATTTTTCTTTATAAGATATATAATTATATAATAGTAAAAAATAAAAGTTCAAAAGAGCTAACTTGTTGATTGAAGAGACGGAAAGTATATTCAAGATACCCCAATACGCTAAATGTTGATAATGTCTCAAAAACCACCACAAAGACCAAATTAAGTTTATTTCTCCAATCCTTCCCATCACGCCAGCTGCACAATGACCATGGCCCTGCATTCCTCCTCTTTCTTCCCTTACAGTAAAAACAGCCTACAGCCAATCCCCACAGACAGCCTCCACCCGCTGCGTCTCCACTTCAGGCCTAAACGATCTCGCTTCTGCCCTTTGGCACGTAAAAAATAAGGAAAATCAATTTTTGCCCAAAAGAAAATCCAATTTGCTGGCATCAAATCACTGCATTCTTGGATTGAGATTTAAAGTTCACGTCGACGTCGTACATATATATACACATATATATATTATTGGATCCGCTTAAAATTGTCATCATCACCAATCAATCAAATGGACTCGATCATCAATTCAGGATCGATCGATTACAAAAGCCAGGCTCATTTAGAAAAATTAGCTAAACATTTGTTAGCCATCTCTGCAATTTTAGCTTGTACAACTAGTTGGGTCTACCAAGATTATTCATTGCTGTATTCCATCTTTGCCGTTGCGCTTGTCGTTGCCTTTTTAATTGTCGTACCTCCATATTCCAGATACCGCACTGGGCTTGCTGAATTGAAGTGGTTATAAGAAGCAAAATGACTGTCTCTTCCCAACATCCGAAGGATCTCTTTCTTGGTTTCGACTTATCCACTCAACTGTTGAAGATAATCGTCACCGATGACAATTTGAAGCATTTCAAGACGTACCGTGTGGAGTTTGACTTGGAATTACCCCATTACAACATCAAAGATGGTGTTCGAAGCAACAACGAGACCGGTGAGATTTACTCTCCAGTGGAGATGTGGATTGAATCGATAGATTTGATCTTTACAAAGATGCAAAACGATCAATTCCCATTCTCGAACGTGAAGGGAATCTCCGGTTCATGCCAGCAGCACGGGTCAGTGTATTGGTCTGAAAAAGCTGCCGACACATTAGCCAGTTTGAAGCCGGAAGTGTCTTTAAGAGATCAATTTGGACTCGACTGCTTCGCTACCAACCATTCTCCGAACTGGCAAGACCATTCCACCGGTGAGGAGTTGAAAGTTTTCGAAAAAGCCGCAGGTGACGAGTTCAAATTGAGCCAGGCCACCGGTTCAAGAGCCCATTATAGGTTCACTGGTCCCCAGATCAGGAAAATCTCCAAGAAAATCTCGCACGTATATGCCAAGACCCATCGTATCTCGTTGGTATCTTCGTTTGTGTCCACTTTACTCTGTGGATTCATCACCAATATCGAGGAAGGCGATGCCTGTGGTATGAATCTTTACGATATCGAGAAATCCCAATGGGACGACAACTTATTGCTGGTTCTGGCCAGTTGTCACCCGGAAATTGACGGTGTCGCCGACCCAAGTGAAGGCATCAAACTGTTGAAACTGAAATTGGGTCCCGTAGATAAAGTGGGTTTCAAATCCATCAGTAGCATTGCACCTTATTTCGTAGAAAAATACGGATTTGATAAAAAGTGTAAGATCTTCCCCTTCACCGGGGACAATTTGGCAACGATCTTGGCCTTGCCCTTGGGGAACAACGACATTTTGATTTCTTTGGGAACTTCCACCACCGTGCTTCTTGTTACCGATAAGTATGTGACATCTCCGAATTATCATCTCTTCAAGCATCCCACCATCGATGGCTCCTATATGGGCATGATCTGTTATTGCAATGGGTCGTTGCCGAGGGTCTCGATCAACAAGAAACTCAATGCTGTGAAAAATACGGCTTCTTCCAGGGATTCTTGGGACGAGTTTGGCAAGATCTTGACCAATTCCAAGCCTTTGAACGGTGAGAATAAGTTGGGTGTCTATTTTGAGAAAGGCGAGATCGTTCCTAATTGTCTTGCACAAACAAGAAGGTTCCAGTACAGTGAAGGGAAGTTGAAAGAGCTTGAAACCTGGCCAATTGAGCAAGATGTGGTTTCCATTGTCGAAAGTCAAGCCTTAAGTTGTAGACTTAGAGCTGGTCCTTTGTTGGCCTCGGTTGTAGGTTCTGGAGAATCCGAATTCTCGGACGAGGAGGCAGCCGCGTTGGAGAAATTTGAGAAATTCGGTGAAATCGAGTCAGACGGTGTCGTACAGCCTCGTAAAGCTTTAGTTTCCCATCCTAATAGAATCTTCTATGTAGGTGGAGCATCCAAGAATCTCCAAATTATTCAGAAATTTGCTAGTATCTTAGGGCCTTTGAAGGGCAACTTCAAGGTAGAGTTGAATGATGCGTGTGCTTTGGGTGGTTGTTACAAATCTATATGGTCTTATAAGAGAGAGAGTCAAGATTTGACGTTGTCTTATCACGAGTGGCTTCATGAGAGTTTCAAATATGAGGAGAATGTTGAAGAGTTTCAGACTTCAGATCAATGGGAAGAGTATGTGGATGGTGTTGGCATTTTAAGTTTGATTGAAAAGCAGTTGAAGAAATAAATAGTGAATAATCTAGTATCATAAAATGATTGCAAATCTTTGTAGTGGAAGTTAAGGTAGAGGGTATTAGGATACAGTAGTGAGACCCGAACGAAGCTCTCGAGTTCAGTGCTATAGCTACGGCATTGTGTGCTCGGTACATTGACTAGAAATTGCATAGCACAAAGACTCAGTGTAGAAACACACTACACACCACACTAACTACAAGAACAGACCCAACTCAGCCCCATAATGAGCCACTAAACGAGGCCGATTTACCCGGTCGGGCCTCGCAGCCCCAGAAGGAGCAAATCAAAGATCTCGCTGGAGAGAAGCAAGGGAGCGAAATAATTGGTTGGTGGTCGTTAGGGCTGTCTAGAGACACGGGACAAAGAGGCAACGGATAAGAGACGAAGGAGGGGTTAGTATAGGAGGAATCGACGATGTGTAGCTGAATTTTGAAGGGGTTCCTCAATTATCGTAACGGAATTGGCAACTTCTCCAATTGTGATAACTTATTCATACATTGTCCATCTCTCATCCCAATACTTCGTCCATACTTCTTCCCACAATACCATTCTACCAACCGCCCCCAAGAATTACGCACTCCCAAATCCCAAAAAAAGCTCAAATCTCAAGAAACAAAATCGGGAGAAGAAAAAGTTGGCAAAAAAGAACAACGAAAATTCGAAAGTTGAATTGTTTAGACCAGTTGATTCTTGGAGATTGAGAATATAAATAGCCAGTGCGATTGATTGATTCTTTGAAAGACGTCAGTGATATCAATTAGATCGATCGATTCGAATTCACTTAGCATTGATTAGAAAGAGATAGATCGAGACATTTAAAGTATTGATCAAATCATCAAATCAAACCGAATCAATCTAGCAATTGAAACCAATTAAAGCCAATCAATTCACGAATCAATTCACTAACAATCCACTAACAATCCACTAACAATCCGCTAATCAATCCACCAACAATCCACCAACAATCCATCATAATGGCAAGCGACATCCCTATAGATTTCACCGAGCTTGCCCAATTGACGAGCTTGGGAATCCAACCGCAATCGCTCGACTTCCGCTCCACCACCTTGGAGTCCGACAAATATGTCTGTGTCCGTGAGCAGAGCGAGGCCGGCAACTCTGTCGCCATCGTAGACTTGAAGAACAACAACGCCGTCACACGGAAGAACATGACCGCCGACAACGCCATCCTCCATCCGTCGCAATTGACCATCTCCTTGCGCGCCAACGGCACCACGTTGCAGATCTTCAACTTGGAGACGAAGCAGCGGTTGAAGTCGTACACGATGGCAGAGCCCGTGATCTACTGGCGCTGGTTGGACGCCGAGCAGTTGGGGTTGGTCACGCTGACCTCCATCTACACATGGGCCGTGTTCGACGGCACCAACAACGGCCCGCTCAAGTTGACCGACCGTCACACCAGCTTGAGCAACGCCCAGATCATCAACTTTGTCGCCAACGAGCTGCGTACGTGGTTCGCCGTCACAGGGATCGCCCAGGAGAACGGCCGCATCGCAGGCCACATCCAGCTCTACTCCAAACTGCGTAACATCTCGCAGCTGATCGAGGGCCACGTCTCCAAATTCGCCCATGTCCGCTTGCAAGGTGCCTCCGTCGACACACAGGTGTTTGTCTGCGGCAACCGCTCCGCCACAGGCGGCCAATTGCACATCATCGAGATCGACCACCAGGAGGGCGCACCTGTTTTCCAAAAGAAAACCGTCGACATCTTCTTCCCAGCAGACGCACCTAACGACTTCCCCGTCTCCTTGCAAGTGTCCAACAAGTACGGCATCGTCTATCTCTTGACCAAGTTGGGCTTCATCCACATCTACGACTTGGAAACCGGGGCCAACATCTTCGTCAACAGGATCAGCTCGGAGTCTGTGTTCACCGCGGCCGCCTACAACGACGACACCGGCATTATCTGCGTCAACCGCGCGGGCCAGGTGTTGAGTGTAGAGATCGCAAAGACCAAGATCGTGCCTTACATCTTGACCAAGCTCTCCAACGTGCAGCTCGCCTTGTCGTTGTCCGCGCGGGGCAACTTGCCAGGCCTGGAGAACTTGTTCTCGCAGCAGTTCCAGCAGAGCTTGCTGACTGGGGACTACGCCTCTGCAGCCAAGATTGCAGCCAGCTCCGAGCAGTTGCGGACCCCGGACACCATCAACAAGTTGAAGAACATCCAGCTGCAACCGGGCCAGATCTCGCCCATCTTGCAGTACTTCTCGGTGTTGTTGGACAAGGGCTCGTTGAACAAGTTCGAGTCCTTGGAGTTGGCCAGACCAGTGTTGCTGCAGGACCGCAAGCAGTTGCTCGAGAAGTGGATCGGCGAGGACAAGTTGACCGCCTCCGAGGAGCTCGGTGACATCATCAAGCCGTACGACGCCAAGTTGGCCTTGGCCATCTACTACAAGGCCGAGGTGGCCGTCAAGGTGGTGGGCTGCCTCGCAGAGTTGGACCAGTTCGACAAGATCTTGCCCTACTGCGACAAGGTGGGATACCACCCGGACTACACCATCCTCATCCAGAACATCTTGCGTGTCAACCCGGACAAGGCCGCAGAGTTCGCCGTGCAGTTGTTGAAGACCCCGGACTTGGACGTTGCCAAGATCGCCGATGTGTTCCTCTCGCAGAACTACATCCAACAGGGCACAGCCTTCTTGTTGGATGCCTTGAAAGAGGACCTCCCGGCACAGGGCCACCTCCAAACCAGATTGTTGGAGGTCAACTTGCTCCATCTGCCACAAGTCGCCGACGCCATTCTCGGGAACCAGATGTTCTCCCACTACGACAAGCCCTCGATTGCGCACTTGTGTGAAAAGGCGGGCTTGTTCCAGCGCGCCTTGGAGCATTACGAGGACATCAAGGACATCAAGCGGGTCATCATCCACACCAACGTGTTGCCTGCGGACTGGTTGGTATCCTACTTCGGCAAGCTCAACGTGGAGCAGTCGGTCGCATGCTTGCGGGAGATGTTGGCAAAGAACATGGCGCAGAACTTGCAGGTGCTGATCCAGGTGCTGATCAAGTTCTCCGACCTCATCGGCCCGCTCACCTTGATCAAGATCTTTGAGGACTTCAAGTGTGTCGAGGGCGAGTACTACTACTTGGCCTCCATCGTCAACGTCACCCAGGACGCGGAGGTGGTGTACAAGTACATCCAGGCTGCCGCCAAGTTGGGCCAGGTCAAGGAGATCGAGCGTGTTGTGCGCGAGAACAACGTGTACAGCGGCGAGAAGGTGAAGAACTTCTTAAAGGAGCTGGCCTTGGACGACCAGTTGCCATTGATCGTGGTGTGCGACAGGTTCAACTTTGTCCACGACTTGGTCTTGTACCTCTACAAGCGCCAGTTGTTCAAGTTCATCGAGGTTTACGTCCAGCAGGTGAACCCTTCGCGCACGCCGCAGGTGGTGGCCGCCTTGCTCGATGTCGACTGCGAAGAGTCCGTCATCAAGGCCTTGCTCCAGTCGGTGCTCGGCTTGGTCCCAGTGCAGGAGCTCGTCGACGAAGTGGAGAAACGGAACCGTTTGAAGATCTTGTTGCCATACTTGGAGGCCACCTTGGCCGGCGGCTCGCAGGAAAAGGCCGTCTACGACACCTTGGCCAAGATCTACATCGACTCCAACAACAACCCGGAGAAGTTCTTGAAGGAGAACAACAACTACGACACCCGTGTCGTGGGACTGTACTGCGAGCGCCGCGACCCGTTCTTGGCGTACATCGCGTACTCCAAGGGCCAGAACGACGCCGAGTTGATCCGCATCACCAACGAAAACGCCATGTACAAGTATCAGGCCCGCTATCTCTTGCAGAGATCCGACCTCGCGCTCTGGGCACAGGTCTTGGACGACGAGAACATCCACAGGCGCCAGTTGATCGACCAAGTCGTGGGCACGGCCATCCCGGAGTTGGAGGACCCGGAACCGATCTCCATCGCGGTGAAGCTGTTCATGGAGGCCAACTTGCCTTCGGAGTTGATCGAGTTGTTGGAGAAGATCATCTTGGAGCCTTCTCCGTTCAACGACAACCCATCGTTGCAAGGCTTGTTGGTGTTGACCGCGGTCAAGGCGGACCCTTCACGGGTGCTGTCGTACATCGACAAGTTGGACTCGTACGACCCAGAGGAGATCGGGGCCATCTGTGTGGAGAACAACTTGAACGAGGAGGCCTTCGAAGTGTACGACAAGTTCGAATTGCACTCTAAAGCGTTGAAAGTGTTGGTCGAAGACATCTTGTCCTTGGACAGAGGTGAGGCATACGCCGAGAAGTTGGACAAGCCGGAGTTGTACTCGCAATTGGGTAATGCGCAATTGAACGGGTTGAGAATCCCAGAGGCGATCGAGTCGTACATCAAGGCCAACGATCCTTCCAACTTTGAGAATGTGATCGACATTGCCGAGCATGCCGGTAAGGAGGAGGAGTTGATTCCGTACTTGAAGATGGCCAGACAGACCTTGAGAGAGCCAAAAGTGGACGGTGCCATCATCAACCTGTACGCCAACAGCGACAGCTTGAAAGAGATCGAGGACTTCTTGCAGTTGACCAACGTGGCCGACTTGGAGAGCATCGGTGACAAGTTGTACGAGGCGGGTAACTACCAGGCTGCCAAGTTGCTCTACGCCAACATCTCCAACTACAGCAAGTTGGCCTCCACTTTGGTCTACTTGAAGGACTACCAGGCCGCTGTCGACTGTGCCAGAAAAGCTTCCAACATCTCTGTATGGAAGCAGGTCAACGACGCCTGTATCGACAGCAAGGAGTTCAGATTGCTGCAGATCTGTGGTTTGAACTTGATTGTCCATGCGGACGAGTTGCAAGAGTTGGTCGCCAAGTACGAGTATTATGGCTACTTCAACGAATTAATCTCCTTGTTCGAGAGTGGCTTGGGTTTGGAACGTGCCCACATGGGGATGTTCACCGAGTTGGCCGTCTTGTACACTAAGTACGCTCCAGATAAGACCATGGAGCACTTGAAGTTGTTCTGGTCGCGTCTCAACATCCCCAAGGTGATCCGTGCGTGCGAAAGTGCCCACTTGTGGCCAGAGTTGATCTTCTTGTACTGCCACTACGACGAGTGGGACAACGCCGCCTTGGCCATGATGGAGAGGTCCGAGTCCGCTTTCGAGCACAACTCGTTCAAGGAAATCGTAGTCAAGGTATCCAACTTGGAGATCTACTACAAAGCCGTCAACTTCTATGTCAACGAGCATCCGCAGTTGTTGGTTGATTTGTTGTCCGTCTTGACTCCAAGAATCGACTTGCCAAGAGTGGTACGCATCTTCCAGAAATCGGATAACTTGCCAATAATCAAGCCTTTCTTGATCTCTGTCTTGGACAAGAACAACTCTGTCGTCAACCAGGCCTACCAGGACTTGTTGATCGAAGAAGAGGACTACAAGACCTTGAGATCTGTCATCGAGTCCAACGACAAGTTCGATGCCTTGGGTTTGGCCGAGAGATTGGAGAAGCATGAGTTGATCTTCTTCAGACAGATCGCCGCCATCTTGTACCGCAAGAACAAGAAATGGAACAAGGCCTTGTCCATCTTGAAGATTGACAAGTTGTGGGAAGATATCATCGAGACCGCCAAGATCTCGGACAAACAGGACATTGCCGAGGAGTTGTTGTCGTACTTTGTCGAGACTGGCAATGTCGAGTGCTTCATTGCCATGTTGTTCGCCTGTTACAATTTAATCAGATACGACGTTGTCTTGGAATTGGCCTGGTTGCACAAGTTGGACGACTACATTAAGCCTTATGTGTTGGCCAAGACCAGAGAACAACATGAGAAGTTGGAGAGAGTCCACAAGGATTTGATCGAAAGAGAAGAAGCCAAGAAAAACGACGAATCCGATGGTGCTGAGACCTCAGGCCTTGGTCAAAGATTGATGATCACCAATGGTCCAGGTGTTGGTGCTCCTCTTCTGCAAGGTCCTCTGGCTCCAATCGGGTTCCAAGCCACCGGTTACGGTTTCGGTAACGGTGGATTTTAGAATGAGTTTGCTGTGAGATTATCCGTTGTTTGAACTTGATATTTGATTTTTTTATTATTTTATTTACTTGTTATTGTATCCTTGTTGACTTCTTTTACTATTATTCGTTGTTAGATAGTTTTGAAAAAAGCAAAAAAAAGAAAATTTGTTCTTATATAACGATGAGGTACACTTTATTTGGCCAAGTGGAACTTTCCATTGGCATCTTTGGTCAAGTAGTCGTCCTCTGTAACTATAGAGTCGATCAATCTATGAGGAGTAACATCAAAAGCTGGGTTCCACACATTGATTCCCGGGGTCAGCACTTGCACTTTGGTCAATTTGACGTTTCCTTGTTCATTGAGTACAAACTCGCCATCTGTGGACGACAATTCACCACCTTTCAAAGTGGTCAACTCGATTCCCGGTCTATTTTCAATGACAATCTCGTCCCCGGACTGCTTATTCAAATCGATAGTGGTGTTTGGAGCTGCTCCGATGAATTTGGTGCCCGGATAAGAAGAAGAGATCAACGATAATTGGAAGGTGCCGATCTTATTGGCCAAGTCACCATTCTTTACGATTCTGTCTGCCCCTACAATTATATATTTCAAAGGTGCCTTGTTTGGCAACACGTTATTGGCGGAATCTGGGTTGTTGGTTAAAGATTCGATCAAAAATGAAACCATATTATCGGTGATCAAGCTGAATGGAATCTTCTCATAGTCCAACTCATATGAAGTCAATCTTGACCCTTGGTTATAAGGTCTTGTCTCGCATGCGTAGACATGAGACAACCAAGCCTCGGCATCGGCATCTCCGTCTGAGCCGTTCAGCTTAGATTTCTGCCATAAAGACCTGATTATCCCCAATGCGGTACCGTGGCCCGAAGTGGCCAAGGAACCTGTGTTACAGATGGTCATCACGGAAAATGCACCTTTGAAGTTTTGCTTTTTCAAGTCGTCAAAAATATATCTACAACCGTTCTCACCGATCTTGTAGTTGTTGATCAAGTCATCTTTGAAGAGCTTGACGGAGTATTGCTTGACCTTGGAGAACAAATCGTCGAGATCTGAGACTGCCGAGAGTTGGTCCTTGATGTCGTTACAAGCATTCAACAAGTTCACAGCAGTTGGTCTCGAAGTGATCAAATAATCGATTCTCTCGACCAACTTGGCGATGAACTCATCGACATTGTCCAAGTTGTAAGCATACGGAGAGCCTGCCTCTTTTTCGTAGATGGCCCTGTTCAACTCACTCACTATGGAAAATGATCCAACAATTGCAATGGCAGGCGCTCCTCTGACTTGCATCTTCTTGATCACATCGAACCCATCATCGATGTCTTTAACTTGTAAGTACACAGTCTGGTATGGGATCAAAAGCTGGTCCAAGATCGATAATTGGTTGGTTTCTTCATCGAATTTGATGGCCTCGAGCGTTTTTTGCGTGGCCATTGTGAATTTTGCTTTCGTGAAACGTAATATGCCGCTACAATGTTCCTGCTTCTCAGGGTAATGCTCTAACTCACCCTTGAGTCAGATAGAAATCAGCCGCCACAATTGGTGAAATTTTTCACATGGTTAAAAAAAATTTCACGATTTTTTTGTAAAACCGTTTTGAGTTTTGTAAAATGCTCAGGTTAGTCATTGTGACTAGTGTGGTGACTAAAATAGTTCGACTTAGGACCTGTGCCAAGAGATAGGTTGCTCGTTCTAAGAGATTAGTAAGCAGCATATTCAACCAGTTGGACCTGTCTTTTGGCAGGGTTATTATGTTCACTTTCACCGCATTGTCACCTGCATGACTCATTCACCTATCTGACCGCATTGTGATAGGCGCCCGAGTGAGTAAAAGGCGGAATATTTTTTTTCGAGCTATAAATTATCCGATATCCACAAAGACAAGAGCCGATTGAATTCGAGGTAAGCATTCCAAAAAATGACCCAAATCTTGCCTTTCAAACAAGTCGACGTTTTCACGCTGGTCCCTTTCAAAGGAAACCCTCTTGCAGTCATTTACGATGCAGAATCCTTGACGGATGACCAGTTGAAGAGTATCGCAGCCTGGACAAATTTATCCGAAACGATCTTTTTGTTGAAGCCCACCCCAGGAACTAAAGCAGATTACAGGGTCCGTATTTTGACTCCAGTTGGCGAGATCCCATTTGCCGGCCACCCGACCATAGGTGCATGCCATGCATTTAGAGAGCGCAACAACATCACTGGACAGACCCAATTTGTCCAAGAGTGTGGTATTGGTTTAGTGAACGTTGACTTGAATGAGAAGGAAGAGTATTTTTTCACTTTACCTAAGCAGGAAATCAAGCCAATTTCCACGGAGTCCCTTGAACAGATCTACGGGAGTTTAGGTGTTTCCAAGAACTCCTTGGTGAGGGAACCAATATTGTTCGATGTCGGACCAAAATGGTTAGTGGTGGAGTTCGAGTCAGCTGACCAAGTGCTCCAAATTGACTACGACTATTCGAGTTTCTTATCGTTATCTCACAAATTTGGCATTACTGGATGTTGCTGTTTCGGCAAAAAAGGTGACCTGGAGTTTGAATTCGAGACGAGAACGTTTGCCCCAGCTGTAGGAGTCATCGAAGACCCCGTTTGTGGCTCGGGGGCCGGTGCTGTAGGGCTTTCTCTTTTCCAACGTGGATTTGAAGGTGATGTGAAATTAAACCAAGGTCAGAAATTATCAAGAGATGGTAAAATTCAGGTGAAAATTGACAAGCAAAGTGGCACTGCCAAAGTGGGGGGTCAAGCTGTTACAGTAATTGACGGCACAATTAGCGTCTAAACTCTCAAAAATAATTGAACTTTGTTTTTAGCACTTTATATAGTAAGAAATGGGGCACTAATAACACCAATAACACCAATAAATGGATTCAAGTAAGATAAAAGTCAAGGTGTAAATAAAATGAATAAATAAATAGATCACATTGTCACAAAAGTCTAAAAGAAAGAAAAGGGAAGAAAAATAGACATTACCACTTACTCAGAAACTTCTCCAGTCAATGGATCTCTTTTTCTCCATTTCAAAATCAAGTCATCCTTAGGGAAGATGGTAGCAAACACCTTGATCTCTTCACTCAATGGGGTAACGGTGTGTTCTAAATCTGTGAATAACGCCAGTTTACCAGCCAAGGCTGTGAACAACATCATGACGTATTTTTGGCCCAAACAGACATGAGGACCAGTTCCAAAGACCAACCAGTTCTTCTTGGCCTTGTTGGCAGAACTCTCTGGGTCCATCCAACGCTCAGGAACGAACTCGTCTGGGTTCTCGTACACTTCAGGGTCGTGCAAAGCAGGGTAGGTGGTTGGAATGACCATGGCACCTTTTGGAACAGAGTAGTTTTCATTGATAGGATACGATTTCTTCACCACATATGGAACCATAAGGACAGGAGGTCTGTAACGCAAGGTCTCCTTGACGACACACTCGGTGTATTTCATCGAGTCGATCAAGTCAAGAGTCAATTTCTCGTTTGGATTACCGTTTCTAACTCTCATTTGCTCTTCTCTCACCTTTTCCATCACGTCTTTTCTGTCAGCCAAGATTTGGAACAACCAACAACAGGCAGAAGACGAGGCATCTTGCGAGGCAAAGAGGAAAGTGAAGATCAGCTCGGAGATCTCCTTGTTGGAGAAGTCTCTGACCAACAACTTGGCTTCCAGGTCCAATTCCTTCTGGTCTCTGGCGTCTTTCATCAATTGGATCCAGGCGTCCATGACACAGGTTGGCTTACCACCAGCGTTGATGTGGTCTTTGGCCATCTGGGCACATTCGGCAAATACGTTCATGGTTTGGTCGGCAATCTTCTTACCGTACCAGGTCTTGGTGTATGGGATAATAATTGGGAAGTTGACCAATTCCAAAGCGGCAGTGACTTTGTAATAGTTGTCTGCGACTTCTTGGATTTGGTCCTCGGTGATGTACTCACCACAGAAAGTTCTCAAGGACAAGGCACACATGATCTCTCTGAATTCTGGGAAGAAGACAACTGGACCCTTCTTGGTTCTTTCGATGAATTTTTCCAAGTATTGGTCGATGATCAATTCCAATTCTGGGATGTAAACTTCCAAGGCCTTCTTGGTGAATAATCCGTTCAACGATTTTCTGTAGTCGACATGGGCTTGGCCGTCCAAGAAGACCCAGTTGGTTGGTCTCAAGATTTTAACGGCAACATCCACAACACAAGGTTTGACGTAGGCAGGACTTTGGAACACTTTTCTGGCCAAATCTCTTGTAGAGGCAATAACGACAAACTTGTGGAAGATGGAAACACAACTCAAAGGACCCGAGTTCCATTTGGCCATGTATTCTTCGAATTTTGGGTCCAAGGACTCCAAAAATGGACCGATAACCGGCCAGAACTTGTACTTTGGACCTGCAATGGAACCTTTTCTGATCTGGTACATGACCTGGTCATATACAAAGACAAATGCAAGGAGCGCCAAGGTCACTTTCCACCACGACAAATTCGATATGAACAGATTGACCAGTTTGTGGTCAGCCCAGAGCGAGGTCTGGTCGAGATCTGGATTCGATTGGAACCCGAAATTGGTCGAGTTGTTTACAAAATCCATATTGTATTACTTCAAATGCGATGGTTCTTGTGTAAAAACCGTTTATCGAATAAACAAATATAATCAATCGTTTATAAGAGAAAAAAAAAATCAACAGAATCTTAAAAAAAAAAAAATTCTTACCTAATTTCGTCTTTTTCGTATATTAAATTGTTTTCCTGTACCTTCCTTTACACAGTACCCTGGTTGTTTTTTGTGGTTTGTGTTTTTTTTTTTTTTTTTTTTTTCCTGTTGTACCAGTTTTCTATACGAGACATGGAATGGTCGTGGACTCGGAAGATAAGGTGGTGTGATTGTGGTTACAGGTGATAGTATACAAATACACTTAGTTGGAATTATATTGTAATTATATAGCCCGCACACGTTGTCATGCCAGGTATGTTTGGTCCTGATCGTTCTCCACTTTCTTCTTTCTAGTTTATAATTTGTTCAACTCTATCACATCTTCCTCATCTTCTAACCCTTCACCATTTTGTGTTGGGAATTGTTCTTCCGTTGCACTCAAATCGGCTCCCTTCCATAAGTAACAAATGGCGATGAAATTCAAGAAATTTAAGAAAACTCCAAAGGGAAGTGAGGTGAATACAAAATAGGTACCAGAATAGAAGTAGCCGTCTCCTCCACTCAACTCCAACTCCAAAGACGATAACATTGGCAGAATGAAAAACATGTCGATCGGAGTCAACAATACCAACAACAAACTCAACGTAAATCTCTTGATCAACTTGGCATTCTTATATCTCAACAAGTTCACCGTGCTTATAGTGTTCAAGACGATCTTGATCATTATAAGGAACAAGATAAAATAAATGATCCATCCTCCTATTTCGCTGATATTCAAATTGATCTCATTCTTCTCTGCAAAAGGCTTGAAAAAATCTGATAAATAGCTCTGTATGGAGAAGATACTTGACTCCTCCAAATCAAAGATGATGAAACTTGCAAATAACAACAGAGTCAAGAATCTGGTGGTGATGATATTGAGAAGCGAATTCTTTTTGTTGTTGATCAAGTTGAAGCCGTCACTGAACAACAATACTTGGTAGACGATCCAAATGGCAAAAATGGTATTGGAAGACAATTCACAGAACTGGAATAACTTCAAGGCAACATAATCATGGTTATAAGTGGTAACATTGATGATACTGTATCTGATCAGGGTGACTAAGAACAAGATGGCATTGAAAATACAATATTTGTACAATAAATTCTGAATTCTTTGGAATCTCGTCAATTTTACTAACATTGAATAGTCTTTCAAGTTCAATTTTTTGGCGAAATTGTGATTGTAGTAGAAGAACCCACATCCAACTAAGAGATAGGCTACGAGCATTATTATGCCGGTTTCCAATTCCTCATAACCATGGACAGTCAACTCCCCGACAGACTGTTGCACTTCGAATTTTACTGGGAATTGTTGGTCATCGTGACCTTCAGCATGGATCTGAACAAATGTGCAATACCATCCAGTTTCAACGATTGGATAGATCAACAAGTTGGCCCCGTTTGTCAGTAACATCACATTGGCAACTTGGTGTTTCAAGTCCTCTGGAACTTCGATCAAACCGGTTTTTTCTTCTTCACATTTGTGTTCTTTGATCATCTCAATGGTACAATGGTTGATATTCAAATTCTTGATATTTGTGTATTTGATATCTTTCTCATTCAACAAGATCACGTTCATCTCATATTCGATTGTCTCTTCCTTGATGAGTTCCTTTCCCTCCACTTGTTCGTTTCTGTGCACGGCCTTGCTCATGGCGTTGACCGAGATGAACGGCTCTTTGTACTCGATGAAAGAATGGTTCAAATTGGTTATGAAAAAGCAATTGTCATGGTATTGGTTTGGCGATAAGTCGTAAACCGTTGACTGCGAACAACAGGCGAGCCTCACAAATATTAAGAGCAAACTTATTATATATCTCATGGTGACGAAGCGCGATGTTTGCAATTATTCCTTCACTTGATCCGATGCTCTATGTGCAACCGCTGATTGGACTTCACTATCGTTCCGTGCTCTGAAGTGTCCTCTTGATTTCACTTCTTTGTCTCAATTTCACTTTTGTGATTTTTTTTTTTTTTGATTTTGTCTAATTTGGTGTTTTATTTGTCTCGTCTGCAAAGAAAAAAAATTCCATATTGTTAAAGTTTTTCGCGCTTCACTTGGAGGTACAAATCGAGAACACTGAAATAAGGCAGCGGGACTAAAAGAGAGAAAAAGGGACAGCACAGAGCTGGAGATAGCCTCAAAAAAAAGATAATGTGGGAGTGACTAAAATGGGGGATGGGTGTAGTGGAAGTGATGGTAAATGAGGCGGGATGAAGCGATGGTAGGTGATGAACAAGTGATGACGCCTAACTTGAGCAAGGATCAATAATACGACGCGGTTTAGTCCAAGTTCCAACAATAGCAAACGGAAATTCAAGAATTACGAATGATCTGCATAAACTACTTTTCAAAAGCCTAAAACAATGTGAATTCAAGATTTACAATTCAAAGGCACAAAAAATATCATCAATTATTATTATACATTATACATAAAGGTTGGAAAATAAAAATTGATGATCGAGGTTAAAATTACAATTAAAAAAATTAATTTGAATGCTTGGGTAAAATTTATGTGTCTCTTTTCATGTTTTTATCTCTGGTTTTCATTTTCTTTTACCCTTTCTACTCTCTTTGTTTCAAAAAATAAAAAAATACATAGAACTACAAAGGGACCAAATGAATCCAAATCTCCCTTCCTCCTCTCCGTTAGTCAACAAAATCATTTATGCTTTCCTCGATCTTAATCGAACAGTACCATTGTTCTTTGAACTTGGCAAAGATCTGATCAATCTCCAGGTTACACTCTTCACTTGTCTTAATGAATTTTTTCAAAATGATCAAAATTTGAATAAAACTCAAATCTTGTAAAGAGTTGCCAAATTTGATTGGTCTTGTGATTGAGTTCAAATGGTAGAAAATCGAGAGCAAGAATTCGTTTGTCGTTGAGTTTTTCTTATTGATATTTGTTGATGTCAATTGCGTTATTAGTTTCCGGAAGCTCACCAACAATTTCAACAAATCTTCAATTTTCAAAGCTTGTAAATTTGTGAACATGTCGAATAATTTATCTATGTAATAAATTATGTTGATTGAATATTTCAAATCTTTTTCAATTACAATTGGCCTCAAATTCACTTCATCTGACGGCAAGTTCGTCATAAACTTGATGAAATTGAAAAATTTTATAGATTGGCTGTTGTAATATTCCGATAATGATTTTTCCACTTCATTGAATTGGAAGATATTGAAATTGTAGGGTAAAGTCAATCGATTATTGTTGTATTCAATAACAGAATCTTCCAATATTTGCAACAGTTTGTTGATATTCTGTGTATAATTACTCATACCTTTGAATTCATTCTCATACTTAAAAGTTCTGTAACTGATCAACTTATTCAAGTTGTAACTCAATTTCAAGTTCTTCAAAATCAAATCATATCCAAATATTCGAATATTTTTTTGGAAATCGATATAGATCAAAATATCGTCCTCTTTATTGGAGATCTTTTCTTTTAACTTGTTCAATTTGTCTATAATGAAATCTTGATCGATCTCTTGGTTTAAGTCGGTTCTACTGCTGTTTGTGTTGATGAGGATCATTTTTTCAAACTCAAATTTGAAAGTGGGCGTGGTGTCAGGAGCTGTATTTGTGTCACTATTACCCCCAAAATTACCCTCTTTGTTTGAGGCATTAGCATTCGACGCACTACCAATGCCACTGCCATTCAAGCCATCGACACTATCAGGCGAAGCATAATCATCTTTGAAATACTCGTCGATGATCATCCCGCCAGTGGTGGTCGTCGTAGAACTAGTGCTTCCTGTACTGTTGACAGACCCTCTCTTATTGAATTTCATCAATTTGAAAGAATTTGGGAACTTCATATTGAATGATCTGACTCTCTTGTCTTGGCTATTCGAACCGGAATGAGAGCCGCCAGCACCAGCACCATTGCCAGCAGAGCCACCCACACCACTGCTACTGCCACCATTGATGCTTCCAGACCCTGCAGAGCCGTTACTGAACACCGAAGAAGATGATATTGTACTTGAATGTCTCTGTTTGGTAGTGGAAGGACTGGTAAGACCACTCAAGAGACCTCCAGGACTTGAAAGTGGAGGGTTCATCGCTCCTGGATCATCTCGCGATCCGACAATCATCTCGTTGGAATCCAAATCGATGAATAAATCCCATACAGTGTCCCCAGAACCGTCGTCTTTCGTCAAGTTTTTGAAGATCGGATTGGTGGTACCGATAATAAAACTGTCAAGACCTTTCAAAAGGTCCATCTTACTGATGTCAAAGTAGGGGAAAGTGTTGAACTGCAAGATCTCCGAGCACGTTGTGGGGGAATCCTCGTGCAACAAGATCAATATCGATAAGATAAACTCGATGATCATCATTATCGGTTTAGTATAGGACATCACTACGACTTTTTGTCTTGTCAAGACAGCGTTTACCAACACAATCAAGACGGGAGTTCTGCTTTCGAATGGGAATAGACTTTTGTAAGTGTTTGGATTGAGCGACTTTATGTTCAATTTCAATAAGTCTACTGTATTGAAGAAGCTCTTTAAAATGTTGTCGTGGTCCAAATTGTAGCCAAAGAATTGTAAGGATGAGCCCAAAATTGAATGAATCGATAGTCTGATAGGTATCTTCAAGCTCAAGTTCAGTTGGAATTCAATTGGAATCATGATCTCCAAATTGTCCTTATTTTGAGTATAATTTGGGGACGAGAACTTGGTCTTTTCGAAATTGGACCCAAACACTATCTCGAACTTATTGATATTCGAATTGAACTCGTTTTGCTTCAAGAACTCTAAGTAACATAATCGGGTTTCGAAAAACTGGTAATTCAAGAGGTACGGTGTGTTGGAGTTGCTGATGCTATTATGATCATTGCCAATGCCACCAATGCTCGATAATTGATGCAAGAAACTGTGACTATCACCGTTAATTTCGTGGAAAAATTTGATGATGGGATCGAAATTCTCTGGTTTCCTGAAATAATCTTCCAACAACATGATCATAATGGGCTTGAAGATTATGAAAAATGGTAGTTTTGTCACTATGGACAACGACTTAATTGAATAGTTTCTATTGATATTGGTATCATATTTATAGTTACAAACGGTGAACAAGATCAATTGTTCGTCTTCACCGTCTGCACTTGTGCTTGTACTTCCATCATCCTCGGTGTCCGTCTTTGAATACTTGTACTTTTTCGATTTTTTGTTGTAATGAATGGGGAATAACGTGTAATCTTCTTTATCTATGGACTTATTATGTAATTGATCAGGTATGACTATCTCAGATAAAAATGGGAGTTGATCTTTCAATAGTGGAGTAGTGATGGGATATTGTCTCTTGATCTGGGGTCCGAGAGTGAGGTCGAACTCGGATGCTAAAATCAAATTTATCACCGACATGGCGTGTATATATGGATAACTAGTGTGTGTGGGTGTGGGTGTGTGTTTGTTATGTTTGTGTTAGCGCATAAATTTGTTTCCTATAAATTTTGCTCAAAGCTGAAAAAAACGCTTAAGTTACCGCCGCTTGAAGAGAAACAAAAGGGATTAGTTCTTTGGAATTGCACTTGCGAAGTTGTAAAACGTGCTTGTGTATTGCCAGTAATAGTTCAATTCGTCCGTTGTGTGTCGGTTGATCCAAGTACCAATGACCTCCTACTGCTCTGGTATCAATTTTTTCAATCAAAATAATTGCTTAATCGTTTAAACTGCTTATTGGGTTTCTTTTGTGTTTTTTTGTTTTTGACTTTTTAATCGCTTTTTTTTATATATTGAAGGGCGGTTAGTAAAATCGATAATAACAATACTAACACTAATAATTTAAACAATAGTGAATTATTTTTTAAACTCTCTAACATTTTCTCTTTAAACAAGCATGCGTGATCCAAATACATGAGACATGCACTATGTAACCTCAATCTCGCTCTCCCACACTCCAATCAAGCACACAGCACTCTTTTTCCCTTCCCCTGAAGCAGAACAGAGGCTGCGCCCAACAGCCTCTAAATTCTACAACCTAACCCCCTGTCAATTGTTTGACCCGTGCCATTAGAGGATATCTGTTCACTTTTTCAACGTCCGGCCTCTTGTCTTTTCGCTCTTTTGAATTCATTAAATTAACAACCCGCCAAAAAGAAAAAAAAAAAAGACTTGTTCATTTTTGTTTTAATTAATTCATTATTAACTAATTACTGAACAATTTAGTGAATAAATTGATTAATTTATCAATTAAACCCAATATTCAAACCCATCCATCATGTCAGCTCAACTCGACAAATCTTTAGACGAAATCATTTCATCTAACAGACCAAAGAAGACTTTGAAGAAAAACAACAAGTCAAACAAAGTTGGAAAACAACAAGTTTCCAAGAAACAACCAAAGAAACCTGTTGCCAATATCAGAAAGAACGGTCCAGCTTCAGTTGTCTCTGTTGCTGTCCCAGCTTCTGATGTCTCATATGCTTCCAAAGCTGTGGTTCATAACTTGCCAAAGGATATCAAGCAAGACGATATCAAGGTATGTCATCATTATTGTTATTATTATAATCATGTTCTTTAAACAGAGAAAGGAGGAATAATAAGAAGTAAGAAAGAAAGATAAGAATGATTTTGATTTTTAATAGTAAGGCTATCATTGTTTTTACAATTGGGACACAGAAAGAGGATGACATCCTGAGAATTGAATTTAACATTTAGTTCTCATTATCTATTCGTGTTAAAAAGGGAAAAGTTGGTCATCCTCTTCGAATGTCGTCAATTATTTTCACCGCGGGATCATTCCCCTTTTTTGTTTCTTCGTTCGATGGTTCGGATGCTCAGTTGAATTACCTAGAGTAATGTTGGAATAGTAAGTGGAAAGTATGAAATTGGTTGTTATCATTCTTCAGAGACTTTATGAGAGACAGGACTATTGCCATACCGGAAGAGTTATCAGCACATCAATCTGCATCTTCGGAGTGAAGATTCAAGGTTGAAGAAACAAAAAGGGAGAAGGGTCGGGGATAAAGGGGAGTGGTTTAAAAGAGTAGAATAGCTAAGGAGAGTAAAAGAAATTGGTATACGATTAGTTCCTATGGAATTAATTGTTTGATTCTTGTTTGCGTTCAAATTTCTCAGATTTGTCTTGATATGGATACGTGCTGCATGTTTTCATTGCAATGTCTTATGTATGGAGATTATGGATAGAAATCATGATACAAAATGAAACGGAGTTTCTGGGTTTTTCCGTTGAATTTGGATTTGCATTATGGCAGCTAATTATAACAATTATAATTATGGCCACTTCAAGAACAAATTGGGAGTTATCACGTTCTAGTCACTAGTTCGTATATAACTAAGTTGAGCAGGTCCTTTTAACTAAGCGAACTTGCATCAATATCTTCTTTCTTGGTAGATCAAGTTTTCTCAGGTACGTGAGCAGACAGAGGAACAAGATCAACAGGAGAAGAAGTCCCTCGAAATTTAGAACCTGAACTTGAATCTGAGCTTGTTCTCAACAACAAGACACAAAACCATTTCATGACCAATTTCTTTTCAATTTTTCTCTATTTGAGTTGATAGAAATGAAAAGAAACTTGATTTGTCAAGACTCGCATATTCATTCTCTCTTCATGCTGCTGACCCGTTCCCAATCCCCCCAAAAATCACATGTTTTCTGACCTCCCTTCGTTTTGTACCGCAAGCGTCAAAGCAACAGGAAAAAGAAATCATCTGTATTGGACATTCAAAGTAATACTAGCAGTTCAATCATCATCTTCTTCTCTTAATTTCTATTTTCATCCTTTTGTCTTTTTTGAGAATTTCTTTTTTTTTTTTTTTGCAAATTTCAACTAACATTTACAAAAATAGGAATTCTTCCAATCCCAAGTCGGAGGTGTTAAGGCCGTTGCTTTGAGTTACAACGAAAGAGGTCAATCTAAGGGTATTGCCACCATCATCTTCAACAAAAGTTCATTCCTGTCAAAAGCTTTTGAAAAGTTCAACGGTGCTCCAATTGATAACGGTTCGGCTAAATTGAGAGTTGAATTGATTGTTGACCCAACCAGAAAGCCTTTGAGTGCCAGAATCACTGCCAAGTAAGTAAAATAACGCAAGATCTTGTTTTGCTATTCAATGTATCATACTAACTAATAATTCAGCCCTACAAATGTTGCTGCTGTCGCCAAGCAAGTACGTGCTGCTCTGAAGCCAGTTGCTAAGAAACAGGCAGCTGCTAAGAAGCCAGCTCAAAAGAAGAAGCCAGTTAAGAAGCCAAAGAAGACAATTGAGGACTTGGACAAAGAGATGGCTGACTATTTCGAACAGAAATAAGAGCCTTCAACTTTGATCTTTCCTGTTTGCCTTCTTCGAATCTTTAGCTCTTCGCCTACAATGGTGAATGGGTTGCTTCTATTTCTACTCGAAAAGGAACCGATGAAGTAAGAAATTTATGTATAATTAAGTTTTATCTTTAAAATATTTTTGTTATCTGTATTGAATTCGATTGAATTGAATGATTATCCTATGTACATACACATCCGAGTGGATCTGGCTTGGCCCGTTATCGAACTTAGACTCGTTCCTGTTTATTTTCCCCAAATCCCGGTACTGAATTTATCTCCTCTTTTCTTGGTCTAAAAATTAGAGTAGAAAATTGCTTAGTTAGTATATGGAGATATCATGACCTCTGTTTCTCTTTTGATCTAAACTTACTAAATAACTATCAGTACTTCCTTCATATTCACTCTTCCTCTCTGAAGAATCGGTTTGCAGTGTAGGAAATCCTGGTCTGATCTTAGAAATATCATCCTTGCCATTCAGTTCATACTGACTGATTTCTAATTCTTCTGGTCTGTATTGCAGTTTCTTACGCAAGTGGATGTTCTGCTTGACATTGTATGCGGCAATGATTGCTACTGCGGAAACAAACAGGGCCTGTTTATAGAATGTTTTCGTAGTTGGGAGGGCTGCGGACATTTTGATGGCTCTTGAAATACAATATCTGGATCAAATTATTTCTTCAAGCTTCCACTAAAAAAATATCACATACTTTTTAATCCGATTTTTCATCTTTTCTATTTTCTTAATTTTGAATAGAGGCTGTCGAGTTTTTTTAACATTTAACAAAAACCAACATTCATTTAGGACTATAGGAAGGATTGATATGAAGGTATTTATTGAGGGGATATAGGTGAACGTAATACCCTTATATGAGTGGAATTCTTTGGATGCAAGAACAGTTTAGTTGTGATTGAAAATTGATTTGATATGTCCACATGGAATAGTTAAGTCTTTCGCATTTAAGACAAAAGATATATAAGTTATATATTAATTAGAGAACAACAATCGATACTGATGGAAAAACCATAATCATGAGAGAAGTTTGAGATTGTGAATATCGAGAATAGCTCATTTACTCTAGAGAGCTGATAAATATAGACTTTGTTCGTTGACTGAGTTTATTCTTTTACAAGAAGAGCTCAATAGAGATAAAAAAAATTTCGCATAGTTAAGACCCCTCAGAATTGAGCAAAAAATGGATTATTTTCTCGTCAAAACTAAAATTATCACAAAAAATCAAGTATTTATGTCAGAAGGTTCATCATGCTAGATTGAAATACTAGCAAAATTACTACCTCCAGAATCAGAAAGAAGCTGGCTTCCTAATGAGACCAAATTTAGAACATTTAGAATTCTGCAAGATCTCAATCAAGCTCAAAAGTAAATATACGACTTTAAGATTTCACGCATTCACTACAACAGGAATCGAATTGAAAATAACACCATTGGATAGCACTCAAAAAACGCTTTCTGATTATACCTATAGAACTCTAAGCTAAAACCATAAGCCACGGTGAAATAGCATTGATCAAATCCTTGACTGTTTTCAATGGTCCACCATAAAAAAATCGCATTTTTGTGGACTTTTTTGATCAAACCAAAAATCTCTTGGAAAAAATCGAAAGTAAAAAAAAAAAATCAAAAGAATTCAAAAACTAAAAAAACTCGAAAAAAAGTGTCATTTCGAAGATAAACCTTAAATTTCTTTTTTGTCTACAGTTTTGGGGAAATTGATACATAGTGCACTACTTCTTGGAAAGAAATTGACAAGGTTTCCCCCTTTTTTGCAGCCTAGAGCTAAAGTGGGGGTGAACCATAGTTAAACCCCACCTTAAACCGCCAGGCTACAAAAAGTTTGGAACTATATAGCTATAATGACTATACAATTGGCAATGCAGGAATTGACCGGGGGGGGGGGGGGTTATGTTGGTCACCTGATCAACTGATTTGAATTGTTGCACTAAGAGAGCATCTTTGCCAGCACTGTCAACCAAACGGGCCAATAGATTTTAGCCAAATAGGCTTTGAGTGAGCCGGCTTCAACTCAAATAATATGACCATCTCTATCAGCTCTGGCAATCCTATACCTAAACCGCACTCAGAATCACTTGAGTAAGGGCAAAGCCACTCAAATTCATGTAATTGAGTTTGTACCACAAACAAGAAAAGCGGATTTGTGGATCTTTACTGGAGTATTTCCTGTCATTCTGTTCAAAATCCTCTCCAGCTGCTTTTGTGGTTTCTAGAATTTCTTTAAAGTTGCTAATTGGTATTCAGCTCAAATGCCATTATCAAATGAATGGAGTCTACCAATAATTACTTTGAGCTGAATCCCATTTGTCCCAATGTTAGCAAATGCTCCAAGATCGAAAAAAGAAGTGTATGCACAACCAATTTCCGTCTTGGACAGATGTAGCACAAAGATACGAGTTCAGCTGCTTGGACCAATTGAGTATGTATCTCAAAGCCTGGTTCTTTTGGCTCTTCCTATGACTTCAGTGTCCCAACAATGACTCTTTCTCTCACTAGAAGATTGAGCATTCCCCATAAATGTTCAAGATCACAAAAGTGAGATTGGATCAGATCCTGGAACACTTCAAATCATTTGAGGGCCAAAAGGACCATCAACTGTTGTTAGATGTTAGTATTTAGCACAAAGATACAAACTCAGCTGCTTGGACCAACTGAGTATGTATCTTAAAGTCTGGTTCTTTTGGCTCTTCCTATGACTTCAGTGTACCAAGAACGACTTTCCTCTTACTTTTAAGATTTAAGCATTCCCCATAAATGTTCAAGATCTTAAAAGTGAGATTGGATCAGATCCCGGAGAACTTCTAGCCATCTGAAGGCCAAAAGACCATCAATTTAGTACTGTAGGTTCATCACATGGTAATAAGAGAATAGGTTGGCCTTGTTCTTCTTAATACCACTAAACTGTCACCAAAGGCACTCAATTGGCATTACAATCAACCAAACGACAATTCCCAGATTGATAACCAAAGCAATTAGTCGAATATTACTGGGACGTGGATCCCAATCAATAGTGCATATTCTTTGGATATCAACCAGGTATAGAGACTCAGTTCAATTGCGATTAATAGTAATGGAAATATAATCAGAAACCTGGGGGGTTTGATTGATTTAAATATTCTACAAAACAGACACAAAACGGTCACTAATGAATAAAAACTTCTGAAAGACACAAAAGCTTTTATAATTTGAGTCTCACAAACCACTTGTCATGCTTGGAAAACTACACGAAAGAGAACCACAAAAGCGAAGTTGATAATTCACAAAAGCAACTTGTTAAGTCTGGATAACTATATAAAAGAGAACCACAAAATCGATTCCGGTAATCCACAAAAGCAGCTTGTTAAGCTTGGATGACTTCATGGAATGATTTGGAAAAGGTCCATAAACTGTCTATTAAGAAGTGGAGAATAATAAAATTCTAGTTAAGTTAAGTTTTTTTGTGGTTGGACACAAAATAGAAATTTTGCTTGGCCTTATAAGAGGTGAGAACTCTTTGACTTTAATCCTCGTGGGCTAGATCTGTGGTTCCCATAACTTTTTCGAAGTTGATGAGTTTGACACCAGAATTGAAAGTGTGGAAACAACCAACTTCCTTCTTGCGCTTCATTGAGTGGTTAGTCAGAACTTAGCACACTTGGCACAAAAAATATTTAGTTGGTCCAAAGCCAACTGATGACTTTGTAAATATTATGCTCGGCAGAAAACAGATATTTTTTTATCATTGATAATAACGAATCAAAACCCGTGCTAAGATCTACAGTCATCACAGTTCAAGTACCAATAAACTCAAAATCACTTTTTACTGCATTGAATTTTATTCTTCTAGTTTCTATACACTAATTGTTACAATTAAAACTTTTCTACTCATCAGAAACTAAACTATTGATAAGTTCATCGATGGCAGCACTCAATTTACTACTGTTGTTTGTAGAGTCAGCAGCATTGAGATAAACTTTTGATTTACAAAGTAATTGGATCTTTGTATCGTCATCTAAATCTTCAAATGCGATGGTAATTGAGACCAAAATATTTGCCAGTTCTAAATAGTTGAATCTCTTCAAATGATAGTTACAAAGCAAATAAGCAATATTGATGTCATTTGAAGCAAACTCCTCCAAAAATGGTAATATGTAATCAGAATTAACTTCTAACAACTTTTCACTGCAGTTTTGTCTGATCAAAAACTTGTATAACTCAAATTGAAATGTCTTATCTTTGTAGCTGAAACATTTCAGATACAGCAAATCACGAAGGTTTGTGATCTCTGAGATTTGGTTGGTCATTTTCGATTCTAAACTCTTCACAGCTTTAGTATCTATGTCAATCAAGATATTGAAAATTAAGTCATAGAACTTCAATTTTCTCTTCAAGTCCTCATCTTCCTTCTTGACGAGTTGTGGTTGTTGATCTTTATAGAAGGATGGTTTTACTTTACGGGTTTCTTTGTTTGCCAACTCCAATAAGAAACCAATGACTTCATCGTAATTCTTCATTTCAACCATAATTTCCACACAATTTTGAATGATCTCGAAATTCAAGTCCTTTTGATCACATTTTTCGAATAATTTGATCAGAGTAGAAAGATGCTTTTTCGAAAGTTCAAAATCTTTCTTCAAATATAATTCTTTTGACTTCTTGAAATTTTCAATAGCCTTATAAATGATAACATCATCACCTGAACAGAAAGTTCCACATCTCTCTTGTAATGAAGTTGTTATAAACTCTACAGAGGACCCCTTTGAGATGTTTTTATTTATAATGGCACTCAAGATTTCTTTGATTAACTGCTTGACATAATCATTTCTTGGGGCCAAAAATTCTGATAAAGTCAAACAACTCAAGTCTAATTGAGATTGGATGGATAAATATTGGAAGATATCTTTGAAACCCGTCTTAGGATCTGATTCTTCCAATAATACAATCAAAAATGACAATGCCTCTTTGACACTATCCAAAAATTGTAATAATGCTTTGAATGACATGTTTTCAGCTTGCAAGATGATTTCTAAATTACGGTCATTCTGTTGAAACATTTCATAGTTAGAATTTTGTAAAGCCAAACCCAATCCAGGAATCTTAGAAGAGTTTTTCTCAAAGAAGTTTCCAACAATCAAGATGGAACTTAATAAATATTCAACATCTTTCTTTTGTAAATTCAATCCTTTCAATGGTTGTTCGTGTAATTCGGAGATCTTTTTGATCATCAATTGTTCATTCACATATCCATTTTTCTCGAATACCACTACGTTCTCGTTCAAGGAAAAGACTTCTCTCTGCCATTGGTCTTTGAACAATCTGGCCACTAACATTACAGAGGCGAAGAACCGATCACTCAATTCCACATTGTCCAAAACAGAGGTCAAACTCTTGTTAATATCACCATTCTTACCACCATGAATGAATAATTGAGTGGCTTTTGTTTTGAATGCTTCACTTTTGCCATATTTACAAGCTAAATATAACGAAGAAGAACAAGCTTCCTCCGATCCATATTTGGAAGAGAATTCTTTGAATGTAGCGTCATCTAAAGAATCTTCCAAGATCAGGTCTGGAGTTCTGTAGCGATAGACATGTATACCCGAGCTTGTCAAAATTGCAACAGATAAAGGTTCTCTTACATATTGTGAAGCGAATAAATTGGAATCTACTGATGTTGTATCAGTCAAAGGAATGATATCGTGAATACTACCAAAGGTGTCCAAGAACTCAAAATCTTCAATGTACAACTTATCCTTCTTCAAGATTCCGTAATCTGGAATGGACACGAACAACTTATCTTCGTTATTTTCAGACTTTGTGATTCCAAAATAGATTCCAGGTGCAATAATCCTGGCATTTTTCAAGTTTTTCAAGAGATTTGAATTTTCTTGAGCAGTTTTCAACTCCATTGGTGTGAATAATTCCAGAACTCCTTGCTGCTGCTGGAGTTGTTGCTGTTGCAAATGTTCTTTAGTCAATATACTACTAAATCTATTATTGACCTGCCCAGCTGCGTTGCCATTGGTTTGCAGCAACTGCAATTTCTTCTCTTCTTCACTTCTCTTTTCAATCTTCTCGAAAAATTGGAAGTCCGCTGGTGGGAATTTCACAAAACTTGCTGTCAACCTGGCAAGACTCAGAGTTGAACTGCCGAAACTTGCATAAGAAGCACCGTTCAAATAAATTCTCGTTCCATTGTCCAAGACTACAACTAAATACAAATTGTTGCTCTCTTCCTTAGACACATGAAATATCTTGGAAATCTTGAATGTCTTCCTTTGCAAAAGCGAGGATGAGTGTATATTGATACTTGTCGTGCTCAAGTCTTTTAACATATCATTTCCTGTCTTGGAAATCTCTGTTGGCATGGAAACGGTACCCAGCTTGACGTCGTTTTTCAACTTGTAAGCTCTCACTACAGATCTGGAGGACAAAGTGTACAATATTCCCCTAGAATGGTCCATTTCAAGCTGGATTATGTATTCTTGTTTGATGGTGTTTGGGTTTGGCACAGTGGAGTTGTGGTGGAACAAATTGATGCCACTCAAAGAGTCTGGCAAAATCGTGGAAATACCGCTTCTAGTTAAACATTCCTTCGAGCACTTGTTGGTGAACCAGTCCTGTTTGTTGGAATAATTTAACTTCCACACATTAATTCCATCTCCCAAACCGGTGAAAAAGATATCGTTTGTTTGGTTGTAAGTTATGAAATTATTTACAATCAAACCTTGGGTCGAGACCGTCATTCCAGTGTTGAAGATGTCCATCTTTTTGGTCACCAGATCATATTCAATGGCCAAAATATAGATATCCATAGGAGTGGAAATCAACAACAAGTAGTTCACGTTGTCGACAAAGATGCCCTTCTTTGGTTTGACCAACTTGACAGCCAATATTGTGTGCTGGATCTCGTCAATGGTGGAGTAATTGGCATTGGTGATATCTTCAAAGTCCCATAAGATCAACTTGTTGTCTACGGTTAACCAACTCTTGTTGAGTTCAGGGAAAATGCCCATGGATGTGATACATTTGGTGTTGCTGTACTCTTTCAAGATCTCATCTGGGATATTCAAGATGGAGGTTTTCTCGAATCTGGTGAAGTTTTTCAAACCTGTTACCGGTTGGAAATTGTAATTGTCGATCTGATATTTTGTGAACACGTCGTTTAACAGTGGGGTATCCGCGTCTTTGTTTATGGAGCCACTGATGAATTCTGTTGCTAATTCTAATGCTGGTAATTTGGAGAAATTCGGTATCTTGAATTTCAAAGGTGAAGAGACGAAATCGTTCGAGATTTGGTGATGTGAAGATGGTAATGATGATACCACGCTGTTAGAAGAGGTGGTTGAGCCGTTGTTGGTATTGGAAATAAGACCCCCGTTTGATTGCGTCGATTGGAATTGCATCGAGAAATATTGAGATCTGCCATTAAGCGAGGACGAGTTCAGTGTTCCGCCGTTATAAGATCTCGGATTCAACTTCCTTGATGCCCTTTTCGACTGTAACTCATTTCTCAAATTCAACTTCCCATTGACATCTTGTAAGGAGTCGTTCAGCGGAGCCGAGTTGAATAATTGACTGAGGTGATTTGACATTCTGCAACGACAAAATCAACAATAACAATACGATGAAGATGGGGTTGGGATTGTATCAATGAATTATATTTGATGTTGTTTTGAATTATTTTTGAATTTTGCTTCTTTTTTTCTTATTTTTTTTTTTTTCTTTTATTGAAAAAAAAAAAAAAATGTTAGTCTTTTTTCTTTGGATCTTGAAATTTTTCTACTCTTTCCTTATTTATTTATTTTTGTACTGTCAACTTTTTGTATACTTTACTACAATACAAACCCACACATTAATTTTGAACGCTCTTTCATTTTTTTTTATTTTTTTTTCATTTTAAATATTTTCTTCACATCTTCTTGTGCACTACTATTTCAATAGGCGTTGAACAACCTGACAATAAGGATACAACAGCCCAGAATACCAGAGCTGATATGGAAAGGGGTAAGTTCAAGTGTTTGAACCGCTCAAGCATCACATTACTAACGAGAGACCGATTTAGATAAGTATAGACAGCCCCAAAGAGGCCCTGATAACCGCAGAAGAGAACAACTGCCTTCAAATAGAAGATACGAACCTTATAGGGATGACCGTAGACAGAGTTCGTATGACAGAAACCGGTATCCAAGAGACACAAGGTATAACAATCCGCCCAGAGAAAGAGGTTCAGGAGGCTATTTACCACCAAGAAGAAACAACAATGTCGGCACCAATGCCAACACACCCAGTGGTCCAAGAAATGATCCAAACCAAGTCTCTTTAGACTCACTCCGTAAAGACTTCGCTTCCAAATGGGACATAACTCCAAAAGGATTCGAGAACATTTCCGCTGAGAAGGTCAAGCTGGTTGGACTTTTCCAAAAACCAGGCGCAAAGAGGATGCGTATTGATTATAGAAGAGCTTTGATGTTGTTAAATGCAAGTTCAGGATTGTCTTCGGGCAATGACAATGGCAATGGTCAAGATCTCTTCAACGTAGAGTCCACCAAATTGAGTCTGGAAAACTCCAAGTTGTCCAGAGTGGTCATATTGCAAAACGTGCAGAATTTCAGCGTCGGTAAAGACCAACTCTTACAGTTTTTGAACAACTTTATCATCACTTTGAACACTGACGCCAGTCAAGGCAAAGACCAAGTGATTCAAGACCATAGATTGACCCATGATGGCAAAGATCTGATCATAGAGTTCATAAATGACTCTGTGGCCACTGTTGTTGCAGGATTAAACGGGCAGTTGGTGCCGTCGTTGAATGAGACAAGTCCATTGAATGTAGTGAGACCCGATGGATATATAAGTAAAAGTGCGAGTTCGTCCTCGTCTGATCAAAGTATTGATTCTGATTTCAAATTCAATGCAGACTCAACGTTGGTAATCAATAATATTCCGAAAACTATAGAAGAATCTGAATTAAAGCAGCTTCTAATCGACACTTTGACACCATTAGATGCAAAGTTGATCAATTATCAATTGTTGAAAAATCAGTTGACACTTGAAAACACGGGTTTGATCTTTATCAACGTCTCTTCAGAGAATTTAAAGCTGGTTATAGAGAGATTACAAGGATTTAAACTACAAGACAATGAATTGAATTGTTTCAAAGCATGTCTGTCGAAATATAAACAAGACTTCAATGTCAGTTACTTGAATATTGCCGAAGTTGTCGATGCAAAATTGGGTCAAACTGCCGAGGCAACAAGAGTTGTGCAGTTTTTGAACTGTACTGGTGCAAAAGATTTTGAAAGTCGCGAAGCTCTCCAAACTTTGAAGAACGATTTCTTCGACCAGTGCAGCAAATTTGGTAAAGTTGTAGATATAAAAGTCCCAAAACCAGAAACCAGTTATACTGACGCTTCCAGTAACATCTACGTCAGATTCGACTCTGTCGAGTCATCCACGATACTGTATCAAACTTTAGGTGGCTACAAGTACCGAGACAGAACTGTTCTTACAAATTATTATAGTGAAAAAGATTATGATTTAGGTATTCTTTTTTGAATACTGTTCCAAATCATATGTAATGTCTTCATATGTATGTCTTACTAATAAATCGTATAATTCCTCAGGTAATTTTGTTAAAAAACTCACACTCAATTTGATTATCTCCTTGGCATCGAGCAGTGGGAAGCTTCGTAATAGACTCATGGGCTTCGAGCTCTCCATCAATGGGGTTCGTATGAGAATCAATTGCGCAATGACGAACAAGATGTTCATATGGCATCCGTAACTGAACAAGAAATCCCATAATTTGAGAACCTCCTTCAATGGAGGGGTGCACGAAGACAACGTCAAGACACTGGCAAATGCGTAAATTTCAGATTTCAAGTATTTGGAGTTCAAAAACTTGAATAATTTGTAGTCGATGATCTCAAGGCAGAGATCCAACAAGATCAACCCAGTATGGACCCCTTTCAACATCGGAGTCACATATGTTGGAATGCAAGACGTCAAAAGTCTATGAAAAATCTTGAACAGTTCTGGCTCGGATTTCGAAGAATATAGGATTGGAGATAGGAGAACGTTCATTCCTTGCACATAAGGGGACAATGGCTCCTTCACACACCATGAGTAAGCACTCAAAACTCGTATCAACGAATCTTCAGATATCTTTGCCTGGAATTCCTTATCAGTGGTCAAGGTTCTAAATGTATCATTGATTATCTTGTCGTACAGTTTGGACCTGCCCATTTGAATCAACTTTAAATACTGATCAGTTTCCATTGGAGGTGCTCGAAGTAGTATTGACCACACGTAGATCCTGTACGGATGTGTTGAAGACGAAGGCTCGGAAAACTCACTCAATCCGTCCACCAATATCATGTACCTTAATTGAGATAAAGAGGATTTTAGAAGCATTTGAGGTGACGAGATGAATTGCTCAATGTGATCTTTTTTCCTGCCCCGTTTTGTCGTTGTGAGTGTGGACGCCTTGTGCGATAGCGATCGTTGTTGTTCCATATTGGTTGTTGTGCTTGTACTTGTGCTTGCTCGTGCTCTTATGGCCAGGCGCTTGTTTTGTTTACAGTGGATCAAAAATAATAACAAAAACTTTCTGATTAGTAGTGTATCGGGTATTAGTTTTCGCTTAAAAAACTGTAAAGTGCTCAGATCTTGGCGAGATCTGAGGAGGGCAACCGGATTGAATGGATGAGTTTAATGATTTGAGATAAGATAAGTTGTGGAGTGTGGTTCATGGAATCATATTTAGTGTTATTGGTGGGAATTGAAAAGTTGTTAGTTACGTTAGTTTGTTTTTGTCACTTTTATAAGTAGAGAGTATATTATGTAAGTCATATAAGCCATATAGATATATACACGATATAGGGTATATTTGAATGAAAAATTGAATTTCACAAAAATGGAAGGAGCCTGAATAGTCTATTGCTCCAAGTGAGATGGTTCGACAATGTAATGCCATGATTATTATCCAGCCAGTGGAAACAATAAATGCAGAGAATGATAAACCCCATGTATGAAAAAAAAAAAATTAAAGTGTGAGCAAATGTGAGCTAAGGTTCAATCTCGTTTTCGTCTTGAACGACCACAAAGATAAGAAGAAAAAACCCCTCAATCTTTGATTAACTCCATGACACACCTTTAAGGTGGGTAGGAGACTTGAATGATGATAAGGTATTGAGAAATAATGATATGATGACAATGCTTCATGGAAAAGCGTATGAAAACTTTGGAGATCCTCTATTAGTGTAGAATGAAGTTTTGATGCAAAAAATTATCAAATGATCTTGATTGCACGAACATGATGACGGCTGAAAAAAGGTGGGGAAGTGAATCCATGCATAAGACTGGACTTCAACGGTGTCCATCAAGTGACATGAATTGTTTTCCACTATTGAAATCAGTCCTTCGAGTCGACCTTGCTACGCCGCCGCATCTCCCTGTGTCTTTTGTTTAATTTTTGTAGGGCAATGAAATTGTTCGGCTTAGAGTAACTTGATGCTAATAAATCCGTAGCTATGAGTAAAACAGGGCATATCAAAAAGATGCTATTGCCTGCGAATCTCATAGGGCCCATCATAAGTATGTGCTCAGGATTGTACCGTCCCTGAGTGAGTATTCGATTTGTCAAATGATTTATTTATTTGATTTTAGATTGAATAAAATTTTCTGAATTATTAAGAAGCTAGAGAAAAATTTGACCTGAAAAAATTGTTTCTTCCGTTTGCTTTTGCATTTGGATTTTTTTTTTCTTAATTTGCTATTCGTGAGGAAAATTTGACGCGCGAAGCATTTTGAGTTGAAATAAATACAAGATTAGGTCATTACAAGGCAAAAACGAGAGTTCAGTAGGCAATAACGATGTCAGAAGATAAATCATATAACCAGATACGATCAATTATAGATACACAAACAAGCAGGATCCAAAGACCTTTACAGATTGATACCCAAATCGGCCAATTAATACGACAACATGATATAAACCCAGTAGTCATAGAAAAGTTGTTGGTGAAGATCAACCTGGCGAGATTGAAGAAGTTGAAACGAGTTTACAACAAGCAAGCTATCCATTTGGTTTCACTTCAACTGCTCAACGGCCTCAAAGTGGAGAGCTTGGCCAAATTCCAGAAGTTCTTAGATTTGAATATGTTGTTGATCCCATTCAAGATCTCTGACATGGATAAACAAAATGAGCATGAGTTCAAATTGGGGCTGTTGGACAGAGCTCATTGGGATTCGTTATTAGAGTTGATCGAAGAGTTACCGAATTCCAATGAGTTGATCCCGGAAATGGGACTAGAATCAGGAGAACAGCAGTTGGACGAGATTTTGCAAAAATATGACTACATGATCAATGAGTTGATCAAAAATATCAAACTCTATCGCACCATCAATGCAAGGCTAGACAAATACTGTGATTTTCTACAATTGATTTCAAAGACTTTAGACGTGTCCAAAATACAAAAGAATCTCATATTGAGTAGTAATACTCAAATTATTGAGCAGATTAATAGGTCAAGGATATTGATGGAGAAGGTTGGTAGGAAATTAGACGTATATGATTAAATGCACATGAATGTAATTTATTTTATTATATATTGAAGAACTTAAAACCTAAGATTTTAAATTAATCTAATCGAATAAACCGAAACCCATGTCAGCATCTGATTCTTCAGCAGCTTCTTCTTCAGCTTCTTCTTCTTCTTCAGCAGCGGCAGCGGAACCAGAAGCAGCGGCACCAGAGGAGGAAGCAGCACCACCAGTTGGGACGGAGGCCAATTTGGTGTTACCTTCAGCGATCAATTCGTCAACTGATTTACCTTCCAATTCGGACAACAAAGAAGAAATTCTGGATTCTTCAGCGTCGATACCAACGGATGACAACAAAGATGAGATTTGTTCCTTGGATGGGGCTTCAACACCACCTTGAGCCAATAATAAGTAAGCAGCTAAGTATTTCATTTTGTTTTCTTTACCTTTCGAAATAAGATATTGGGATAATCACGTTTAAGTCAAATAAGAGACAGACTATTCCTTGAGTTGAAATGAATTAAATTGAAAAACTTGAATTAATTGAAAAGATATTATAACAAAAGAAGAAAATGCAAAAAATTGAACAAACTTTGTGAAAAATTTTGAAGAAAATTTTTTTTTCCTCGTAGTGGGAAATGGCACGCACTTTTTCCAAAAGGAAGGGGGTCGATGTGATTGAAATTACGCTGTGCGCATGGTATTTTTGGGCACTAACAGTAAAAAAGGGAATTAGAGAGTGTATTATTGACACGTGCAGATATGGTAATGACAGTGTAGAAAAGGTGTAGCGGCAGTAGAGGCATAGAAGGGGTGACAGTTGAGATGGTTGTTAGCACTCATCAAGATGTTTGCGTTAGCTATGAGTAGCTGAGCGTCGATTCTTGAGTTTTAGTCTTGGTTGTAAAGAGGCTGGCGATCTAAATAATTTTTTTTACAGTGGAGAATAGTGTTCCTAGTGTCTAACTCTATACGATAGAATCCTTTCAAACATAAACACCCATGCTTATATTTGCAAAGGGGATGATGAACTATTGGATCCCATCGTTATACTCCATACACAAGTAGGACCCTATAAAAAGCCACAAAGACTAAAAAAATAATAGGTAGTGCACCATAGCTCAATGTGTCAGGATCAAGTAGTTTCCAATATCGCGCTCTGCACACTTAAAACGTTAGAGACTATATTTGAAAAATTTTGACATCGATGATAGTAGTGAGTAGTCATTGCATGACAAGATGAATTCGGAAGATGTGCCCATAAACTCATATTTCAAAGAGAGCATCCGTGAAATTTTCCTAGGGAGCATATCCGGGGCTGCTGGTAAAGTGATCGAGTATCCGTTCGACACCATCAAAGTAAGATTACAATATTCACAGTCATTGAGCAAGCCACTTTTCAGTAGTACTCTTGATTGTATCTTGAAAACACAACAAAAGGAAGGCCTTCTTGGTGGATTCTACAAAGGTTTGACGTCTCCATTGCTAGGGGCGCTGATGGAATATGCATCGTTGTTTTGGTCCTACGATTTGTCCAAGATATTTTTGGCCAAATACGTCTCCGTTCAAAGAGAAAGTGAATTGGACTTGAAATGGAAAATGGTTGCCGGTGGGATTAGTGGACTGGTGACTAGTTTTGTCTTGACTCCGATAGAGTTGGTCAAATGCCAGATGCAAGTGCACAATTTGAACTCCAAGGCCAATTCCTCTACTGTCGCCAAGACAATAGCTGAGATTTTTGCACCTTCTGGTGCAAAGTCAAGTATATTGAATTTTTGGAAAGGTCAGTCTTCCACCTTGATAAGAGAAACCGGAGGTACACTGTTTTGGTTTGGCACTTATGAGTATGCATTATTATGTTTCCAACAGTTGAACAAGACCAAGGAAAACTCCAATATGGAATTACTTGCCTCTGGAGCTGCCGCTGGGATCACTTACAATTTATCATTCTTCCCCATCGACACTGTTAAATCAGTTATGCAGACTACATCATCACAGAAAAGTTATCTACCTATCGTAAAAGACATTTACATGAAAAATGGTATCAAGGGATTCTATAGTGGATGCGGGATCACGGTGATCAGAGCCATACCGTCCAATGCCATTGTTTTTTACCTCTACGAGACCATGAAAAAACGCTTCTTGCTAGATTGAATCATATATAGATAAAGAAATCACCTCTTTGCATTCTTCAGATTCAATATTGACTTGTAGATTTGGAAGTTGACTGACACCAATTGTTCTTTGAAGAAGAATAAAAAGGCCGCAGTTAAGATGGACTGTGTCAATTTCACAGATATACCGTTATAGAAACCACTCAAACCTTCTAATTGATAGATCTCCTTGGTCAATTGAGCCATTGATTTCTGCAATTTTTGCAAATGCATTCTCAGTTTCAAAGTGATGTAGGGATATGTGACACCAGTTGCGATCAATTTACCAATTGCCCCGAGATAAAAAGCATCGAGAGGTGACAATCTAGGTTTCTTTTTCAAAATGAGGTTCTTGCTTTGCTCGAAAAAAGTGTATTGCAAGATTGGATTTCCAACTAAGACTAACAGAGGTAAGACCCCATTGAACAATTGCTTCAAACCTTGAGGTTGTTTTAGAATCTTCAATATGATTTGGAAAGTGTTGAGATCCTTGTGTTCCAGAGGTCTAACGGTCAGTCTGGTGTTTGCTACCCAAACCGGGTTCGTCAGGATTACCGTTATGCAACCTGCAATTGTACTAAGAAGCATCGATTGCAAAGTGGACAAATTGGATTGTCTCTTTTTCAAATTTCTCAGTGTGATTATCTTCTTACATAGTTCATAGAAGTAGTAATAGACAAAGTTCGTTAGTCCAATACCGACAAGTGCTGATTCCAAACCGGCATACAATTTCAATATCTCCTGCTTGTTTGTTAGGAAAAATATGACATTTTTTTTCCAATTTTCAATTTTCAACTGTTTTTTCGTGTCTTGAGTTGAAGATTGGTCCTTTGTGGGTTGCACTTCATCTTGTTTCTTGGCCTCTGTTTGGGCCTGTGTGGATATGGTTATCAAAGGGTATGTCAATAGCATGGCCAGCATCCCGCCGGTGGATCCGCTTATCGCGTGGATCCAGTTTGGGATCTGTTGGGTTTTGTGGTTGCTTGACATTGGATTAGAAATTCACTTCTGACTTTTCTAATTGAGCTCCATGATATTCACGGATATAAATATTATTGGGTTGAATGAAAAAATGGCATTGTGCATTTTAATTGAGATTTCACTACGCTTTATTTGGCTGGTCATAGGAAAAAAGAGCCTTTGCGCTTCTCCTCCATTACCCCCATTTGGTGAGCATGTGCAAGAGGGGGGGGGGCGTTAGTGCGGGAACTGCGATGCGGTTTGGTGTGGGAACTGCTGTTGGAGGTGAAAGATCATGAATACACAGAATAAGACATGAACAAGGTCAATTATAATCTATACGTTATGTGATGCAATCACTCTATTTAATCTTCGATAATAAAATCATCAATGTCCGAAAAGGTCGTGCCATTGTGCCCAACATTGTTATTGTTAGTGGTAGCAGTAGCAGTAGCAGTACTGTCTTGGTCAAATACTGTGGTGCCCTGCCGCTGACCAACGAGATCTTGATCGTTCAATTCAATGATCTCAATGAGATCCTTCTTGGTCATCAACCCGTTGAACCGTAGGTCTCTTCCCGGAGTCAAGAAGATCAGCAATTTCAATGACAATTTGTCAAAGAAGGCATACAACGTCAAGATGGGGAGGTTTGGCGAGATTATGCAGTAGTCCGAGTTGGAGAGAAGCTGGTTCAAGACCCCATCTTCTTTGAAAGACATTGCATGTTCAAAAGAGTCGAAATTCTCTATGAATCCCTGTAATTCATACCTCGAACACCACCCTATCAAGATCTTATCCTCTCTGTTATCCAACACAGGGAACCCTTCAAACTCGTAATTCTGCACAAACTGCTTCAAAACGTCGACGTTGGCAATCTCGTTGTCGTAAATACACACGATCTCACCAATTGGCTTCAAAAACTGCCTACATTTAGTCACTGCCAACAGAGGTTTGATCAATTCTTCGTCTAAGCCGGACCTTAAGTAGGGGTAATTTTGCAATTGCAACCACAACTCGTAGCAGGACTTGTCTGTGCCCAAGTCGGAGATGAACTTGGACAATAGCACGCCAATCATGATCGGGATTACGTAGTTCAAAGCCCCGGTCAACTCGAACAAGATGATCACTACGGAAACGCTCATCTTGGTGACACTGGTCAAGAAGGAGGCCGCGCCGACAACGGCGTACGAGCCTGGAGTGATGCAATTATAAGAGTTCAGCGAGCAGCTCTGGAACAAGACAAACTCGGGGAACTTGAATTGCAAGTACTCCACCAAGGTGCCCAAGAGTCTGCCCATGATGGCGCCGATCGATAGGGAAGGCATCAAGACACCGCCTGGGATGAACATGCCGTAACTGTACAGGGCCAAGGCGAAGCCCTGGATGGACAGCGTCAACAACAAGAAGATCACGCGCCAAGGGAAGTGTGAGGTGTCGTAGCAGAGCGAGGACAAGATGGCACTGTTGTTGGCGTCCAGCCGGTTTCTGCAATCGGAGAACAACAACGAGATCAACTCCGTCAAGGGGATCCTGGTGATGACAAAAGGGTACGAGATCACGGCAGTGACTAAGGTGAGTGCCACAACTTCCAAGATCTTGGCCTTGCTTGACTTGTTGATCATGACACTTCTCACCTCGGCGAACTTGACGTTCAACTTGTTGAACAAGATGCCGAAGTAGCCTCCAGCGACACCCAACACCATGAACGGCACGATTTCGTAGTTCAACCAGTTCTGGGAGTCGTTGGTCACGTTGAAGATCTGGGTGTAGATTAAGTCTGCAAACGGGTGCACCAATTGCAACATCATCACGGCCACCGTGGCACATACAAACGAGTTCCACATCAATCTGTCTACGGGGAAATAGGTGTGGATCTGCTCGAGACAGAACAAGACTCCACCTATCGGGGCGTTGAAGGCGACACTGATGCCTGCCAGCGTGGACGCCGTGATCACCTCGCGTTTCAAGGCCTCGTTGGCCCTGATCCTCGGGAACCACTGCGACACGATCTCCGCGATACATGCGGCGATGTGCACCATGGGACCTTCCTTACCGACCCAGATGCCCGAGCCGATGATCAACACAAGCCCGATACTTTTACAAACTACGATGGCTACAGTTAGGAAGTGGTTCAACACGAACCCGGAGAGGATCATCTTCAATTCGGAGATCCCGCTGTACTTTGTGTACGGCTGTCTCTTCACCAAGAGCGTGGTGAGGTACGCCATGGTGCACGACACCACGACGAAGATGAGGTAGTTATTTACGTAGTGGAACATGGAGTCGTGGTTCTGGACGAAGCGGAACACGAGCACGGACCAGCTTTGCCAGTCGTCCTGTCCGCACTGCACCCTGGAGATGAACGGTGAGTAGTGGTTGTCCTTCACACACAGGCCGTACTTGACATCGTTCAAGCTCCTGGAGACAACGTCGATGAAGATGGCCAGCGGGCCCACAATGAGCCCTACAACCAACAACAGGATAGTGGCGCTGTTGCGGTGCACGATTTTCTTCCAGATGGGCACATTGAGCAACGATTGGAATTGTAGGTTGGCGCTGGAGTCTAGTTCGTATTCGTAGGACCAGTCGATGTTGGAGCGATTTGGGTACGTTTTCCTGTGGGAATCTGGCGATGGAGGAGTTGGGGGCGGGGAATTGGTGCCGTGGTACCTTAAGATGGGTATATCGAGGGACAATTGGTTTGTTTTCATGGTGGGTGGCCGTGGGGAGAGTTGAGTTTAGCGTGAAAAGTTGGGACAGAAAAAATATTATAGTCGGGACAATGTAGAGGTAGTGCAGAGATCGTGGAAGTGACTAGTGCAGTGAACTAGTGCGGAGATAGTGGAAGTGACCAGTGCAGTGAACTAGAGCAGTACTTAGTGTGATTAGCATACAGTATATGGTACTTTTAGTCTAGCGCCCTTTGAATTGATAAGTCGTGATAAAAGTAGTCATAGAAAGACTAAGGATTGGTAGTATCAAGTGGTGGAAAATACTACTAGGTAGTGAGCAGGAAAATACGAAGAGGTGCAAACGTACTGATAAGTAATAAGTAGTGAAAGCACTAACAAGTGGTGAGCAGGAAAAGTACCAATAAGTAGTGAATGGGGAAAGTGTTAAAGTAGTAAGTGGTAGTGGAGTAAAAAGTAGTAAGTAGTAAGTAGTAAGTAGTGAGAAGTAGAGTCAAAAAAATATCGTTAGTAGTTACTAGTACTTAGTAATAGTAAGTAAGCAGTAATCAGCGATAGGCAAAAATCCATAGTAGCTGAAACTAACAATGGCAGTGATGGTATTAAATAGTACATACAGTTGATAGGGGTAAGTATTCAAGAAGTAAAGTGCTCAAGAATTTAAGTGCTCTAAGTATAAGTACTAAGTATGATTAGACTAAGTACAAGTACTTTAAGTATAAGTACTTTAAGTATAAGTACTCTAGATACTCTAAGTATAAGTACTCTAAGTACTCTAAGTAGAATACACTAGTACTACGGAGAAACCATCTTCATTATTTATCACCTCAATACTGACTCACTACCAACTCCAAAGCCCCCCTTTCATTGTCACTCTGCCACTGCCATACCTTCTCTTCTCACCTCAAAACACTATAAGACAGAAAAGCACACTAAGACAAAACACAAGACAAGTGTATCAGCTATAGCTAGAGAACCACGTCAAGTAAACAAAATTCAGTGAAAAACATTTAAAGGTACTCCGTGACATTCTACACCCACTTAGTCCTTCCCAAAGATCTCACATTCTTCTTCACTTTCCTTCTCTTCCCCCTCTTCCTCCTCTTCCTCGTCTTATCTTCTTACTCAATATACTTCCCTCCCCAGAACACAGATAACCCCCATTTCAATGATCTACTTTTCCGCCCCTTTTCCTCGAGTTTCAACGTTTGCCCATTTCTGACTTTTTCAAAATTTTTTTGGTGTCTCGAAATTTTGTGAAAAAAAAAAAAAAAAAAAAAAAGGAAGATTCTGGCGGTTGAAAATAAAAAAAGTGGACGTCTTTCAAATAACAAACCAAGAGACAGAACCAAGAGAGAAAGCCAAGATGTCGGATGTCTATGTTGCTCTCCACATCTCGACCACTGCCGATGAGAACGGGGTCTATGTTGGGAAAGATTCCTCGGAAATCATCGAGTTGCTGTGGTGTTTGCTAGACGCATCCAGTGCAGAGGAAATACTCCATGACTCCACCTTGATCAAGCCAATCAACACGCCAATCACGCCTCTTTGCACGAGTATGACCTCGCTCACGTGGGAGACCGTCCGCGGGGCGGGCACTTTGAAAGATGCCATCGCCAAGTTGGACTTGTTCTTGCAAGAACATGTCATCAAACGCAACTTGGATTTTTCATTCATCACTTTGAACAGTTGGGACTTGAGAATGAAATTGCCGAAGGAATCGCGGGAAAGATCCATCATGTTGCCGCCATATTTGGAGCTCTCGCGGTATTTCGACTTGAAGAAAGAGTTTCTCAAGTGGCAGGAGGTGGTGCATCCCGAATTCCACCAGTCGGGCGTCAATCAGGTGTCGTTGACGCAGATCTTGACCCAGTTGGATGTCGACTTGTCGGACTTCCAACCTTCCACCAGCACCAACCCGCAGCAACAACAGCTGAACCTGACCCCGCTGAATTACCCGAAGCGGGCCAGCGACGAAGTGCAGATCATGATCCGTATCTTGAAGCTGTTGGTGAAGAAGCTGCCGTACAACTTGCCCATTTTGAACCAGCCGCACGACTCCCATTTGGACTTGAAACAGTTCTTCCAGGAGAAGTCCAAGATCTTGTACATGTCCAACTTGCCCATCGACACCACGCAGAGCGAGTTGGAGAGCTGGTTCACGCAGTTTGGCGGCAGGCCTATCGCTTTTTGGACCTTGAAGAACACGCTTGAGCAGCAGTCGCACCACGGCAACCAGCAGGGCACGGGCTCCGGCCAGGTGAAGCCCACTGCAAACGGGTTCGCCATCTTTGCCACGCACGACGAGGCCGTGGACTCGTTGTCCATGAACGGCCGCACGTTGAACGACAGGGTCATCGAGGTGCAGCCGTCCTCCATCAGAGTGCTCGACCGGTCGCAGGAGATCTTGACTCCGTTCCCCTCGTCGAAGAACAGGCCTCGCCCGGGCGACTGGACGTGTCCGTCGTGCGGGTTCTCCAACTTCCAGCGGAGAACCGCATGCTTCCGGTGCTCGTTTCCTGCGGCGAGTGCTGCGGCCATCCAGGAGTCCATGTACTCGAGCAAGAGCTTCAACTCCTCGGCACAGCAGCATCTGTACCATAGTAACAACAGTCATAGTCACAACAGCAGCAACATCACACACGATTTCAGTGGTCTCGGCCACTATTCAGGACAGCCAAACCAGCAGCTGCACCAGCACCAGCACCACCAGCACCAGCACCAGCACCAACACCAACACCAACACCAGCATCAACAGCACCACCAACAACAGAACAGAAACTCCTCCTCGGTGCCTTTCAGAGCTGGTGACTGGAAATGTGAGCTGTGTCTTTACCACAACTTTGCCAAGAACATCTGTTGCTTGAAATGCGGGTCGCCACGGTCGACCAATGGCATGAACAACCGGCAGGGCAACTTTCTCGGGGCCACTGGCGGGGCCAGCAATGGTCAGATGATGCTGCCGCAGTCTTTCTACTCGCAGTCGTCGACACCCACGTCCTCGCTGCTGTTGACACCGCAGTTCATGAGCCAGCCGCAGCAGTCGGAGCTCATTTTGAACCAGATCAACAGCTTCAATTTGAACAACACGTTGTACAGAAGCAACACTGGCAGCACCAACACCAACAACTCTTCTGGGAACTTGTCTTCGCAGCAGTAGAGATTTGTGACGGTGTGTAGTTTTGAGTTTCTGTGAGTATCCCGTGTAATTCTCATGTGTGAGTGTTGTATTTCTTTTGTGTGTTGTGTTTATCTTTACTTGTTCTGTGTTTCATTGACTTTATTTTCATTTTTTTAGGTATCTACAAGTTTATTAATAGAACGGAACGGTTTGTGGGGTTGATGCATGTATGGACAACGACATAATGACAGGTATGTGTAGGTGGATTATTGTAGGTGAATAGAATATGTTTAATATAATAGTGTAGTACAGTGATAGCGTGGTGATAGTGATTCTGACTAGTGCTCCAAGAGTTGATGTAGGTGGATATGAAATAAGCTCTTCAAATTTATTTAAATATACCTGCTGGTGACTAGTGGTGAAAGAGTGTATGTTCTGATATAATGTTGGTGGGTATCATGTAGGTAATAATATGAAATAAAGTTTTCTTAAATATACTTTTGACTCGTGATTCAAGAGTATATTCTATATAATGTGGGTAGAAGCAAAACTCATTTGAGTATATATGCTAGTGAGTAGTGAGTAGTGAGTAGTGGTTGGAGGGTAAGCTTTCTAGTGTAATGCAGGAAGTTTATATAATTTAGGTGGTTAGATAATTTGGGTGGTTTTACGATTTGGGTGTTTAATACTGTAGGTGTTTATATAATGTAGGCGCTCAATGGCTTAATAGTATAGGTGAATATAATCCAATGTTCATAACAAATTCATACCAATGACTACTGACCAAGACCAAATGTCTGCAAATGTCTACTCGAGCTTCTTCTTCTCCTTCTCCAGCTGCTTCTCGGCCACCTTTGCCACATGTTTTTGCGCCTCCTTGATCGAAAACGGAAGCAACACGTTGGTCACCACTATCCAGGCTACCAAGATGGCATAGTCCCTGCCGAGATTGCCCTTCCAAGTGTTGAAGAAAATCACATTCATAATCTGATGGCCCGCACGCATCGGCAAGGCATATCCGAACCGGTAGAAATCAGGGCACAAGGCAATTGGGTAGAAACTTGGCGACACATTGATCACAATGAAGAACACGATCCAGAAACCCATGTAGACTCTGTTTCTTGCGTTGATGAAGATGGCAACGTTCTCGTTGATGCCTCCGAGGGCGCTGATCAACAAGAAAGTGGTCGCCCACAACACCAAGAACCCGGACCTGCCAAAGGCCGTGTTCACAGGCACTTGGAAGGCCATTGTCATGAGACTGTACACAAGAGCGAGGTAGACAAATGTGATCTGGGACGACACGAGCCGGAACAAGATGAAGCTCTGGCTCTTCAACTTGACGATCAACTCGGAGTGGATTCGAGCGGCAAAGTTGAACTGGTGGAAGGACAACACGAGGCAGTACACGAGCCCCATCAACGAAGGCCCAAGTGCCGCAGAGGTGGTCAACGGTCTATAGTCTACAGAGGTTACCAAATTTTTCATGGTGATGATTTCCGAGGCGTTGGCATAGAGATTGCGTCTCTGGGACAGCGACAAGTGGTTGTTGAGCAAAGGCTGGAACACCTGCTGCGAGGTCTGCTGGACGAACACCGCTTTCAGGGCATTCAAGTTCGGGGTGATGAACACTTGCACCCCGGACAGGTCTCTCCCCGTCTCGTAGACGAGCTGGGCAATGGACTCGTCGACAAACGAGGTGTTGAGACTCACCATGGCATTGTACAAGTCGTAGGTGGCGTTGGGCAGCACGTGGAACAGCGCCCAGTACTTTTGATGGTGCACTTCCCGATAAATTTCCTCCACTATGGAGTTGTTGTGCTTTTGGGCAAGCTTGCCGAACGACGAGGAGCCGTAAATCTGCCAGTCGCCGTACTGCGGCAACTCTTGCAAGGTGGCGTTCATTGCGCGGCCAAAATATGGGGGGATCCCCTCGACGGTCTTGTCGTCTTCCACCACGACCAAGATCTTCAAGCCCGCAGCATGGTCGTATCTCTTGTAGAAAGACCCCCAATAGATGGCCAAGATACCTACAAAGAGCACAAAGATCTTGAAATACACTTCCAAGACCATGAGGATGGGTTTCTTCTTGTTAAATTCCTGCACGGCTTCCTTCAGCTGTTGTATGGTGCTCTGTCTTCGGAGAGGAGGCTGTTTGTCCTCTTCATCAGCGGTAAACGGGACAGGGTCCTGGGCCACGTCGTCCAAGGTGTATTGCGATTGCAGGTCCAGCGATAACGACTGCGGTTTCTGCTGAGTCGAGGAGGTGTCCTCGTTCATGGAGTCGATGGTTTCCAGCGGTTGCACTGGGGTTCTGGTGTCTTTGCTTAAGGGGTCGATCAGACTCACTAAGGTGCCTGACCTGTGGGATTTTGAGGCGAAAGAGGAGTTATTGAATTCGAGAGAGCTCATATTGGGGTTTCCATAGCTGGGGAGTGAATGATTGGCGGGTCTAATCAACAACAAGTTGAATTAAAGTGAAAACAATTGAACAATGAATAATTGGAACCAAAATTGAATACACAAAGTCACAACAATTCAAAAAATTAAAACAAAAGTGAAATATTACAGAATTTTCGCTTGCCCTTTGGTCTGCCCATTTTGCATGGCAGATGAGCTGAGAGGTAAAAAGCAAAGAAGTAAGGAAAAAGCAAAAATATAGCTGGGAGAGATGGAGAGAGAGTGCAGAAAAGTAGGAGAAAAATAGGACAAAAGTAGGAGAAAAGTAGGAGAAAAGTAGGAGAAAAGTAGGAGAAAAGAGTGGAAATGTACGAGATGAGACTGGAGTGAGAGGATTTTGGGACGACTTTGGGAAAATATTTGACAGATCTTTGAGCAAATTTGTTATAGCAGAGACCGGATTCGATCTTGATCACCGTTCAACTCTTCAACTAACCAATCAATCCCTGCAAAAACCAATCAATCCCTGCCAAAACCTCTCAAGCCACAACCAATCATTGCCAATTTTATTGCTTCCTGCCCACCTCAGCCTCTCCATCTCTCTTTTTTGCCCTGCTGCGTCCTGCGCTTGTTTTGAAATTTGAAAATTAAAAAAATCCAAAAAATAAAATCAAAAGTTAAACTCAAAACGAACTCAGATTGAACTCAGACTACAAGCAACTCAGCTGGGAGGATCAATTTATCGACAATGAGCAGCGATCAACACAGCGCCGACAGCGTCTCGTTGCTGTCGTCCATCGAGCCCGAACGCAACATCGAGCCGCAGCCTTATACCAGCGAGCTGGTCATCGCCCATGACAGAATGAGCAGGGAGAAGACTAGAGACGAGGAGATGGAGAGCGACGAAGAGTACCTCGATCCCAAATTCAACAGAGACGATGTGCACGACGACTTGACCATGGACCAGAACATCGACTTGTATCTTATCAGGAATCAGGGCGACATGATCGGCAACAGGCATCTGTCCGTCGGAATGGAGAACCATCGTCCCTCCGTGGTTCAGGACGAGGCTCCCTCCCCAAAAAGAAGAAGAAGCAATTCTGTGGTGGAGACCGTAAAACGTACCAGCACGTTCCAGTCGATGCAGAAGTTCCGTTTGTTCGACGAGAACTTCAAGCACGACCGGTGGAAAGTGTATTCCATGTTCTTGGTGAACTATGTGGTGCTTGGGATGGGGTTTGTCATTGTGCTAGCGATATATTGGGGCACCTATTACAATAGAAACCAAAGATACCACAATTTGAAGTTCTTAGTCGTGGTGGGCGAGCAAGAAGCGAATAATGTGCCACCTTTGATCGGAGAGGCCGTCGAATACACAGCAAGCTTGAGCTCTGTGCAAACTTACGGCTCCTGGCATGTGTATAACCACTCGCAATTTCTCCCACAGGCACAAAAACACGGCAATACGCTTGAAGAGGAGTTGATACGGCAAGTGCACCACAAAAAATACTGGGGAGGCATCTATGTGAAGCAGAACTCCACTTTAAAATTGTACGAGATGCTCACCAACAGCACGCAAGACTTCAACACAAGCTTCATCAACGGCTATTACGAGAGCGGCCGTGACCCTACCACTGTAACCAACTATGTAAAGTCCTTTCTAGGAGTCTATGAGACTCTGTTCTTGCAAGTGGCCAGTAAATCCGTGTACCCAACGTTGGTTTCGCTCCTATCTGATGACCAACTCTCGTCCATTCCGGCAGCGGCCATGTCCAACGAGTTGACTTTCAATTTGACCGACAGGCTTCCGATCAAGGACCCTGTAATCTACGCACCTTTGCAATTGGGATTGGTGTACCTTGTGGTGTTTGCCTTTTTCCAGTTCTTGCTCTCGTTGCGGGTGCAACTGTATGTGGCCTCGAGAGTGAAAGGTTTCAAGTACATCATGTTCCGTATGATCACATCGCACCTGGCGTACATAGTATTGGGGTTTGCCTATGCGGTGTTGAATGCGTCGTACAAGTTGGACTACACTGCGACGTTTGGTCATTCAGGGTTCTTGGTGCTCTGGGGGATCGGGTACTTGAGTGTTGGCTCTTTGGGCTCGTTGAACGAGAACGTGGCCTTGTTGTGCTTCGCTCACTACCCTCCTTTCATCGGTGTCTGGTTGCTTTTGTTCATGGTGCTCAACACGCTGCCCACGTTCTCGGCGATAGCCTTGTGTCCGACGTTCTTCAGATACGGCTATGCCATGCCTGTTTATAATGCGTATCAATTGGTGGTGGTTGTGTTTTTTGACGGTTACAAGGGGGAGATGGGCAGACACATTGGGATCTTGTGTGCGTGGATGATTGTGACGAACCTGATGCTTCCGTTCACGTTGAAGTACACTGTGAAGGTGACCAAGAGGAAACTGGCCAAGGCCGAGGCGGAGAACAATCCTGAGAAGGATCTTGTACGAGAGAGGAAGTGAGGTAAATAGATGTATAGAATGAAGTGAAGTGGAGTGAAGTAAATAAATGCACAACAAATAAATGCACAGTAAATAAATGTACAGTGGATTGAAGTGAAGTAAATTGAAGTGAAGTAAATTGAAGAGAAGTAAATTGAAGTGAAGAAATGTACAGTGAACTCAACTGAATTGAACCGAATTCAATTCAACTCAATCAGTATTCACTCCTCTCCAATCAGTATCCACTTCTCTCTAATCACCCCCAATTTTAGTCGTGCACCTCCAATAACCCCCGCTGCCTCGCGGTCTCACCTTGCCCTGCACCCTGTCAGCCCCTGTTTGAAACACTTATGTGCAGCTCCGGAATTGAAATTGTTTTGTTCTGTGCATCACTTGTTGAAGGCGTCTCTCCCAAGACATCAAACACCCTAGGCCATTGCAATAATGACCATGGTGTTCGACGACGACGACCCCTTGCCCGGGTTCGATCCCAGGGCGCAGACGCAGCGTGTTTTCCAGACCCAAGTGGTGATTTGCTCCATCTCCGGGCTCGTGATCTTTCTTCTCTTTTGCTTCTTGAGGTCCAGGCTCCCGCAGATCTACGAGATCCGGTCGTTTCGTATCAAGAACCAGATCACACCAATGCCCGCGAGCTTCTTCGGCTGGATGAAGACCTTGTACAACATCTCCGACGCAGAGGTGTTGGAAAACAGTGGCTTGGACAACTTTGTCTACCTCAGCTTCTTCAAGCTCTGCATCAAGACATTGAGCACCATCTCCGTGTTGGCCATCTTCATATTGAGCCCCATACGGTACTACTACACGGGCAGGTACGACCGCGACGGCATCTCGTGGGCGGCGATCACGGAATCGTACTATGCCCCCGCGAAATCGGACCCCAACCTTGGTGCAGACCCGATGAACGAGTCCTATCTCTGGGTGTACACCATCTTCACCTACGTGTTCACCATCTTGGTGGTGTTCTTCACTCTCAAGGAGTCCCTTACCGTAATAAGAACCAGGCAGGAGTATCTCGGCTCGCAAAACTCCATCACCGACAGAACCATTCGCGTGTCGCACATCCCCAGCCATCTCATGTCCGAGGCAAGCCTCAAGAACCACATCGAGGAGATCTCTGTGGGCAAGGTGATCAAGGTCAACATGATCTTCGACTATTCGACCTTGAAGAAGTTGTTTGACCAAAGAAAGCATCTTTTGGACGAGTTGGAGCTGATGTACTCGCGGAGATACGGCTTGAGCGTCAAGATCTTCAGCAGAAGCCCGTCCTCCACGTTGAAATGCTTGCCCGACGACGTGGATCTCGACAGCTTGCCCTACCAGCTCCGGTACGTCAACTCAACCACCGGCGTGGACGAGACCTCGACGTTGTTGCTGCTCCATGCGGCGAAAACACCACTGCTGGCGGGCTCCAAATGGCCGTTCCGCGGCCTTTCGAAGGACTGGACCACCGACTTGAAGCACAAGATCACCCAGTTGATCCGTTTGGACAACCAGATCCTCGAGGCAAAGGAAAAGCACGAGTTCCGCCCTATTGGAGTGGCGTTTGTCACCATGGACAGTGTGGCCTCGGCCCAGATGTGTGCCCAGCTGATCTTCTCGTCGAATATCATGGAGTTGATCACCGTCTTGCTGCCTTCGCCGGTGGACGTCAACTGGGAGAACTTTGCCATCTCTGTTAAGGGCAAGATTTTGAAAAAAAACGTAATCCAGCTCCTAATCTTGATCGTGTCTCTGCTATTGATCTTCCCGATCTCGTACATTGCCAAGTTGCTTAACGTTAAGACCATCAAGAAGATCTGGCCCGACTTCGGCGACTACTTGATCGAAAACAAGTGGATGAGCACCATCATCACCGGGTTCTTGCCCACATATCTCTTGACCTTGATCAACGTGTGCTTGCCCTACTTGATATCGTACTTGACCCAGTTCGAAGGCATGATCTCCAAAGGCGACACCGAGCTCTCCGTCATCAAGAAGAACTTCATCTACATCTTCTTCAACTTCTTCCTCGTCTTCACCTTGTTCGGTACATTGTCCAACTACTGGGCTTTGCTCACGGACACCACCAAGATCGCCTACTTGCTCGCCAGTTCTATCAAGAACCTCTCCCTCTTCTATGTAGACTTGATTCTCTTGCAAGGCATGATCATGTTCCCCTTCAAATTGATCCAAATCGATGTATTGTGCTTGCTCTTTTGGAAGATCTTTGTCATGCGGAAATACCAGACCCCAAGGACCTTGCGGAACTTGATCTACAAGCCTTCCATCTTCGATTTCGGCTTGATCTTGCCCCAGCACATGTTGATCTTCATCATCACCTTGATCTACTCGGTGATCTCCACAAAGATCGTCGCCAGTGGGGTCATCTATTTCGTCTTCGGCTATTACGTCTACAAATACCAGTTGATGTACTCCACGGTCCACCTCAGACACTCCACGGGCAAATGCTGGCCCATCATAGTGCGTAGAATATGCATCGGATTGCTTTTTCTACAATTGACAATGCTAGGAACGTTGGCTTTGGAGCAATCCTACTTCTTGGCAGCCTTCGTGGTGCCATTGTTACCGCTGACGATGCTGTTGATGTTCAGATTCGAGAAAAATTTCGAACCCCTCTTGAAATACGTAGCCTTGCAATCGATTTTCGAAGGCAAGTCCAATTCCAACAACGAGGACCATGAAAATGCCATTGCCAACGATACGAATGATACTTTTTCAAGTCCGAACACTTCATTATTGGGGTCCCCGGTACAGTTGAGCATACCTGGCAGTAGTTTCCTCACTTCTGCCACGGCAACGACACTGGCCTCTCCAAGATTGAGAAAGAGACGTAGTACAATAGAGGAAGAACGTGAACTGTTCCAAGATTATGTTTATCCTCTTTTAAATGATCAACTCGATGGTCCCTGGATTGGATTCGAAGGTGATTATGTAAATTTCATGAAATACGAACAACGAGAAAACTATAGTAGCACTGGTGGTGAAGGTTCCAATATCGTATCAAGAATAATACGGAAAATCAATACGAAAGCGGAGTACGATTGAAGTATTTTTATAAACAACTATATAATTTCAATATCAAGTTTTTATGTGAGTTTATGTTTGCTTGAAAACATCCTCGTGGGTGATTCTACCGTCTTTCAAATCGCTAAAAATTTGACCCACTATTCTGAAACCTTCTCCGTAATCTCGGATCACATCTTTACGTGATTCTGTGTCCAAGGGATTCTTTCTATCTTTAGTTCCATACTTGTCTAATAAAAACTGTATAAATTTGGTTTTGATTTCCCAGGCATGGTATTTCTCGGACAATTGGCCTTGTTCTTTCAATGTTTTGGCATCTGGTAATTCACGGTATCCACTCCATACCCCTGCAATGGCACTAGAACTGGCCTCTGCACGGTTGAAGAAAAAAGCCGCGTAGAGGGTTCCGACCAATGCCAAGGTTGGATCCTGACTACTGAACACATGGTCGTAGAAGATGTGGTAGTTCTCGCCAGTATCTTGCTCCAACTTATCTAAGAATGGGAAATATTTATGGTACCCAGTACCCAAGATGATCAAATCGAAATCGGACTCAACAGACCCATCGGTGAATTCGACCCCGTTCGACTCGGGCAAGAATCGAGCGATTACAGGTGTACTGACAATACCAGAAGAATAGGTGGCAAAGTCCACCCAGTCGAAATCACTCTTGGCACTTCTTCTAGAAACGAAAATACTGTCTTTGGACTTGTCGGGTCTTGGAAAACAATATTGGATCAAATCCAGAGTGCTGATACCGGATCCTACAAACAAGATCTTGTTGTAATTGTTCAACAAATGAGGTTTGGTGATGTTTTTACAATGTTTGACTTGTACCTGTGGGTTACGTTTACGGAACTCGTCGAGTTGCGGCAATACGGGAATAATTGGGACAGTTTTGCCATTTGCAATGATAACAGCATCGAAATGTTGCTGATACCATTTCTCTTCGCCTGATCCCGGGACTTCTCTGACGGTGACAGTCCATTTTGCCGAACCCGGCTTCTTGTATACTTGCTCTACATTCGAATTACATCTTATGTGTTTGGCAAGGTCATTATCAACGACAACTTGTTCCAAATATTGAGATACTTCTTCCCAAGGTTGTAAGGTCTTCAACATTCTAGGTGGGAGTTCTAAATCCTTCGTGAATGAGTAGGTCATGAGATTATAGGGAACGTTGGTGAAAAGTCCATCGTATACACCAGTACTGTTCCATTGGTATTGATATTCCACGCTTTTGAAGTCCACATCATTCTTAATGAAGGGTCTTTCAAATGTAGCGTTCTCAATTTGAGACGGGATGTCGAATTTCCGGAAACATCTGTAAGGCTTGTCTTCTTCGCCGTCCAAGATTGGCAAGTCCGGGTCCCTGTCTTCTTTCCCACATTCAGTTTTACACCAGGTTCCCCCAATAGTGGAGTTTCTCTCGAAAAGTGTCACATCCTCAAACAGTAGCTGACCTCCATTGAAGTATGGCCTGTGGTCTTCTCCTACAATAGAAGTGCCATCTTTCAAAGTGTGGAGCAACTCATATAGTGCGGCAATCCCAGATGGCCCACCGCCAATAATGGCCACTGATTGTATGTTTTTTCTGTCCAGAGTCATCGGTGTCTTGTATCAGTCGAACTTACGAAGATGATGTGAAGTTAAGCTGAAAAAAAAAAAAAAAAAAAAAAGTTGAAGCCTTGCGCATTGAAAAACGTCAGACGATGGTCACATTACTGTGGAGATATTGTGGAGAAAGTGTGAGGAGAAGAAGATGGGGAAATGGTGGAAAAAGTGGGAAAATGCTGGAAAATGGTGGAAAATGGTGGTGAGGTCAATGCGAGGTGGAACTGGAATTACTTGCTTGAATCTGCAATTATTGTCTGAAGAATTTCAAAGTTGTCGCTTTTTCATGCCATTTCTTGATTCGCTTAAAAGCACGGTAAAATATATATTTTATAGTTTCAACGACTTTAACTGTGGTACTTGAGTAACAATATGGAGGGATATTTAGCCAGATCTCGATATTTATTTAGCATTCTTACATCAGCTGAAGTCAATCGGAACCAATACAGGGATCTGGAAGTTCATCAACTCTATTTAATCTGTAGTTCTTCTCGCCAGCTTCATGCACAACGTTATGCGAAGTCTCTCTGTATTCAACTCTATTCAACTCTTGTGAAAAACTTAGTTTCGAGATGCACTCAGAGCTGAGTCTTACCAGCAAGAAAAATTGTGAGATTGAGTTTGTTATTTGGGAGGAGATTCACTTAAAAATCCCGGTCACAACCCGGTTGTCGAAAGACTTGCCCTAGAATGTGATAATTATAGTGGCTCGTAATCATCGGAGACCGTTTCAGTACAATATTTCTCCAGTTACAAGATCCAGAGCTCGCCAAATGCATTGTTCGCGGACTCTTTGCGGAGAATTAACTTGATTCAAAACACTAACGATGGATTCCGGCACGTTAAATGTAAGATTCCTGGAATTAGACTTCTAAATACAAGGACTTGATGCAAACGGCTCTCCTCTGTTTGTGTGATTTGCCTAGATCATTTTTCAGACTATTATTATTTAACCTCGAGATGCTGGTGCTCTACCAGGCCTTGATGACTACGTTTCCAAACATGAACAGGATATTACATAAGAACTGTACGTGGAGCCCCGTTAACGCATTTGTACTCTCTCTTCCAAACGAAGCACCAATAAACAAACCTCGTAACCACAGCCCATTCCAATGCAGAGGTGCGACGGAGTTCACCTTCTACCACAACCATTTCTGACCATATTGGTTCTCTTCTTTCATATTCCTTAGGCGCCCTCCAGCAGGAATGGGCACAAAAAGGGTAAAAATACTTATAAATGAGCAAAAGCAAAAATAAAGAAATTGGCCTCAAATAGAGTTTAAGGTCAAGAGATTCTTTATTTTTTTAGCCAAAAAAAGCAAAGATGCCTCAACTCTAAAGTTAATGTAATAATATTTTATGGCTAAGAAGGGTGATCATCTTTTTGTCTTGATAAAGGTGAGTGTGACACGAAAAAGAGCACGAAATCATACCAGCCAGGCATCTCCATCTGCTGAATATTATTTAGCACCGAATTATAATTGGTAAAGTCCACGGGCGGGCAATCGGGATTGTGAAACGATCGTTCTCTGTATTTGAAAGAGGTAAAAAAATTATTTGTGCTGTAAGGCAAAAAAAAAAAAAAATTGCAAAATTCCCGAGGATCTAGTGACGGCTTTGGGTGATATTTCAGATACTCATTTCAAGTTTTGTCTTTATATAATTTTTTGCTTTAAATTTTCAGAGGCAGCGAGATGAAACAGTTGCCACAAGACTGTGAATAACTACGAGGAAAAAGGTCAAACATTAATAGCTTGCACATCCCAGTATCCATGGAGAGGCATGGGTTGTGTTTAATGAGCAAGCCAATCCCTATTATATCCTCTTTTGCTAGTGTCTATTGTCTTTCTATTTTTTTTTCTCTTTTTCCCAGCGTAAATTACCTGTAAATATTCTAACAATAGGTGGAGAAAGGATCATGACTCTGAACGGCAGCGCAAGAGCAAGAGCACCTATTGTTTGGCACTTTGCTCTTTTTTTTTACGATAAACAAATTGATAAATTCATTCTTCATGCAGTTTACAAGTCCCAGTGAGCTGATAATATAATCATTTCACTAATAAACCTGCAATGTATGTACATGATTCGAAACTAGGCTCTCGAATTAAGCTCTTCTCTTATCTAGTTTGCTTTCTAGACTAAGGCGAAGATGGGGTTAATTTCTTTTTTGAGCGGTTTTAAAGGTGACTAACTGAAATCAGCGAGTTGTAGCACTTGAAAAAAAGGCAAAGCATTGCATGAAGATGCATGAAAAAATGTAAAAATTATTTTAAATTACTTCCCGGATGTTCAAATTAACACAACCTCAAAGTGATGACCAGCTTAAAACAATAAACGAGAAAGCAAAATATCAGCTTCCACGGCATGAGGTTGCCTAAGAAACAGAGAACGGATTGCCTGCGTTTTTTTTTTTTTTTTTTTGATATGCTATTTCAATTAATCTGTGCAGCTATTGCATATCTTTTCACTGTTGACTTTTTTTTTTTTGACAAGATGTTTTCTTGGGGAAATTCCTCTAAATGATATATAAATCGTGCTATCTTTCTTTCCTTCAAATCTTACATCAAATAGATTATATCAAAACTATTTTTAATTATATTTATTTATAGTAACCATGAAGTTGACAAACATTTTTTTGGTATTCACAATCTTTGCTACATTCACAAGCGCTATCCCAATATTTGACTCTCTCTTAAAGCACCAAGATTTTTTCTCTAATGGTGTTAATAAATACATATTGGTATTTGAAAATGGCAAGGTGACCCCAACTGAGAGAATCGACAAGATCAGAGAGAAAATCACGGAAATTGGTGGTTCCATCACTTATGAATATGCATTGACAATCACTGGATTCAGTTTCACCTTGGACAGTAAGATACCAGTGAGCTTATTGGAGTCGTTGAATAACTCTAAATGGCCTTTTTTCATAGAGAAAGACAGTGAAGTGAAGACAGGGTAGATTAACACCACCAACTATTCCAATTATCAGTTAATGATGTTATGACTTTGTTTTTTCTATTTATAATTTATTTGCTGCTCATCTTGCTTATACACCATACCACCCCTTCAGTTGCATCTACTAGTCGCTTAAAAAGCGGGTAAACCCATACATAAGACATTAAAGGGGGGATATCATCCCTGTTGTCCCTTTCGCAAGGCTTGACTTTGAGCAGTCGTGGGAAATGTTTCCACTTCTGTCTCGCTGTTTGTATTGCCCGTCCAACCATGTTGTCATCAAACACAAGGGCTTGTCATTGCAATGATACACTTCGTCCCAGACGCGAAAAAAGAGTTGAAGGAAACATGACGAACGATATTCTTTTGCGTGCACTCCTTTCCATTTTTTCTGTGCTCCTTTGCGGATCTCTTTAGACACTTAGAATTCATTTCGTTGTAAAAACTTTTTTTCATTTGCTTATCACTTGTCTTTAATATATAGCCTTCAGTTCAAAATAATATCAGATAAGGACCAATTCTGTATTATCAGTTGTATTCTGACTATCCTACATTATCACCTTACTCGAACTACATCGTCACTTGTATTTCTATTACGTGTTCTCCTCTTATTCTCTCATCTATGAGACCCTTATCGCAACTGTGTCTCTAAGCCTATTGTTTCCTTCTTATCACCCCAAAAGAGCGCTTCGAGGCTGCTGAGGGAAAAAAATGCCAAAAATGCCAAAAAAGCTCTAAAGAGACAGGAGAAAAAAAAGCACCAAAAAAAAACTCAAAGTGTTTGCAAGTGCTGTATTATTTATTATATATCCCTAGTGATTGGCGTACCGGCGATTGTTGTGTGAGCATTTGATCCATTTATTGACTCACGATGGACTCGGTATTGGAGTCCGTTATTGATCTGTCCAAAGCCGCACCAGCTGCTCCTATTAACAGTATTAAAGAGAAACTAGCACAGCAGATAAATCTGACATCGACGGCGACAGCGACATCATCGAACAGCGAAAATGATAACGCCGAAACTGATATAGACACAACAGAAGTCAAACCGGAGGTGCAGAATGATTCCATCACCACAAATATAGACGATGCCATCGATATCGACCCCACGTTCATCTTGGAAGACGAAACTATGCGCAACACCCAGTTCAATGCCACATTATACGACGAGAGTTCGTCCTCTTTGGACTTGAAAACCAATCAAGAGTCAAGACTAATGGAATCCACCTCTTCTTTGAGTATCACTGACAATGGGAATTTGCAAAAATTACTCAAACCTGCCCCTATACGGCCCTCGTTGTTGACTTGCCCATCGACACCTTCAACGAGCTCAGGCGTCAGTACTCCAGTGTTAAGATCACTGCTGGGGACGCCGATAAGATCCAATTTGAAAACACCTTTACAAAGAGATACCCCGCCTTCCTCTGGCTCCTTGATGCGCACAAATGCCAACTATGAAAGAAGAATTCTGTTCGACACTTTGAAAAACGACAACGCTCATAATCTCCAGATGATCTTGAAGACCAAGCACAAGCATTACAAATACACTCGGATCTCACGTACGTTTTTATGTGGTTACGACGACCATGAATACAGCGAGACTGCATTGAAATGGGCAATTGAAGAATTAATGGACGACGGAGACACCATTGTGTGCTTGAAAGTGATCCACAAGGACGAGTTCCAGGCAAACACAGACTACCAACTGAAAAATGAAAACTTGTTAGACAAGATCTTGGAGTTTAACAAGCTGGACAAGAAGATCTCGATCTTGTTGGAGATCAGTATATCGCAAAAGGTGAGCAAGAAGATTTTACAACTGATCAAGGATTATGACCCTTCGTTGTTGATTGTAGGCACTAGTGGGGTACCGAAAAAAGGGTTCAAGAACATCATCTCACCGAAATCCATGTCCAAGTATTGTTTGCAATACAGTGAGATCCCCGTTGTGGTGGTGAGACCCAATTACAAACCTTTCCGTAGGACAAAGTCGTGCATCAAGGTGAGGAAAGTGCCAAAAGACGGCCAGAGTTTGGATCAATTGGTGATGGACAGAGGTGACGACGACAGCGATGTGGGGGAAGAAGAGGAGATCGAGGTGGATGAGCTATTCTACATCAACTTGATCAAATCGTTCAGGCCTAGCGATGAACAGGAAGCACGTCAACCGAGAAATGACGAGAGGCAGACACGGTCGAGTTCCAGAAGACCGCATTCGATGTTTATCAGAACGAAATCGTCGTCGAGTGTGACCTCATCACCGTCTCAGTCACCGTCACTAACACCTGTGAAATCTACCGATATCTTGTTGAAACCTGTAAGATCAAGAGGTTTTTCACCGGTAAGATCTTTATCGCCATTCTGGAGGAAAAAACAATCATAATCAAACTTACTTGCTCTAATTCTCATCTACTTTTGTGTTTTGTTAAAACTGTTCATATACCTTTATATAGCTTCTAACCTATTTTAATTCCTTCAACTATTTTTCTCTAGTGTCCCAAACCAATGTAACAGGTCCGTCATTGCACAAGGCCACGTCCATCATCAGCCCGAACTTGCCATCTTTGACTCTGGAGCCTCCATCTGGTCCCAATCCGGCCTTCAATTGTGCCAAAAACTCATCATACAAAGTTTTCAGTATATCACCTTTCTGCAGTTTGTGGAAATCTGGCTTGGAACCTTTCTTCACTGTTCCGTATAATGTGAATTGCGACACAGAGAGGATCTCTCCGTTGATGTCTTGCACAGATTTGCTCCATGGCTTGCCTTCCCACTTGGTCAGAGTTCCCAGTTCTGTTGAAACGTCTTCGAATACTCGAAGCTTCAATATCTTGGAGCTAAGTTTACTGACATCTTCGATGGTGTCTTCTGTAGATATACCAACTAACAACAAGAGACCTTTATTGATCTGCGATATTATTTGGTTGTCCACGGTCACCGACAGGTTTTTCACTTTTTGAAGAACAACTTTCATTTTGACCTTGCCAATGTGATCAACTCACCACTTCAATCAAATCACCACTTCGATGATACCACTTTATGACTAAGAAATTTTTCAGTGAAAAATAATTTTTCACTGAAGAAGTTCATATCAAATTTCCTTATCGGGTTGTCAGAAGGTGATGGTCTTGTTGGATGGGCTTGGTTGAGGAGAAGAGGAGGTGAGTTGACAAGAGGGCTACATTGTGGAGACTGAATAAATATAAAATAAATAAAGATAAATATATATATGTAATAAATAGGTAAATAGATAGATAAATAAGTGAATAGATAAATAAATATACTGACGTGATTAACCGTATTACTTTGTCCAGAAAGATCTTCCATTATCGATTCCCGACTGTTTCTCCAGAATGGCCCAGATTCTGTCCATCTTAACACCGCCGGTGTTGTCGTGAACGTAGTACAATCTGTTGATCTCGTTATCGGGATCTTCAGACTGCCATGTCAGTCTCGGTCCAAACAATTTAGCAGTGACGAAATCTGTGAATGACGAGAATGGAGTCGATTTAGGTACAATTTTCAACGAGTTAAGATTGACTAAATTGTCGACCGCCTTCGAGCCGGAGTAATTCAATTTACTGAAGATGAAACTCTCCCTTTCCACCAAATTTTCCAATGTCTGTGGCTTATTTCTGTCGTAGATTCTGTGAATCGAGATTACATAGGGAGACGTGAGATACTGGATTAAAGGATATGGCACCAATGAGACCGCCAACGTGAGATAGCTCAACTCCAGGGCAATAAAATCGATGTCAAAGAGGATTTTGCTGACGTAAACACCCACGATTCCGAAACCTAACGATACTCTTTTCGCCATACTGATCTGCTTCAGATATGGCCCTGTATATATTGGAGAGACACCTTTCTTGAAATTAGGGTCCAATTTCCTCTTGACTAAGTTCAAACCTGCTGTCTTGTACGTGACGATCTCATTGACGTTTTTTTCAGGGTCTCTTATTCTGTTCAATTCGTCTGGTGATACGTCTAATCTGAAACGGTCTCCTTCTTTATTGAGTTGGACAAGATGAGTGTGAAATAGGGCAATTGAAGCTGGCTTGCATTGGAATAGATTATTTATTCGTGGGAACGGTTGAGTGTGCGGCTTGACCATGCGCAACATTGTTTAAAACTATATGCGATGTGGTGGCGGTACGCTGGTTATGGACAAGTCGACATCATATGAGAGGAACGAGGTTGAGTTTTTTCTGTCTGGGGATTTTGCTAGGTTTTTTTTTTTTGATTTTGCCAGAATTTTTGTTAGGGGCTTCTTACGACTTTTTTCATATATTGGAAAGGCATATAGAAAAGAGGAAGTTAGTGTGTTGGATTGAGTTGGATTTAATGAGTTTAATGAGTTTATCATTTAGTTCATCATTAAGTATATTGTTAAGCTTAGTATTAAGTTTATCAGTAATCATCAAGGTCATCATTAAGTTAAATTGACAACATCACATACCTCTAAGTACTTCCAAGTTCATATCCCCCTTCTAATGGCCCCATCAGCAATCGACTTCCCGCACAAGGCCCTGTTTAGGCACTTGCCCAGCGGAAGCGGAAGCCCCAACCTCTGTCTATAGGAAGCAGAAAAAAATAGAACAAACCACAGGCACAAATTCCCATTGAAAAATTCCAAAAAGAAAAAGAAAAACATCTGGACACAAAAAATTTTTTCCTTCCTCTCGTTTCTTCTTTTTTCTTCTCTTTGTGATGGCAATTTTTTTTTATTTTATTTTTTTTAATTTTTTTTTTTACTTTAACAAAAAATTGAACCTTTTGCAAATCAAGATTTGAAACCAATTCAGGATATTATAATTGGAGTGAGTTTGAAAAGGGATAATTAGAAACATGGATTCCGATGCTACTGAAAGATTCGTCCCTGAGTACAGGAGGACCAATTACAAGAATAAAAACAGATTTCAACAGGAGGAGTTGAGAAGACGTAGAGAGACACAGCAAGTGGAATTGAGAAAGCAAAAGAGAGACGAGAAGCTGTTAAGTAAACGTAGAAACTTGATCACAAGTTCCAACGCCAATGGTGCCGGCGACGACGACGACTCAGACGTGGAAAATGAAATGAACGATGATTCTTCTTTTTATAAACAGTTATTACAAGAGTTGCCAAGAATGATGGAACAGATCCAATCCCCAGACTTTGACTCGCAATTGGCGCTGACGGTGAAGTTCAGACAAGTATTGTCCAGGGAGCACAACCCGCCTATAGACTTGGTCATCCAAAGTGGTGTTGTTCCGATCTTGGTCTCTTTGATGGAAGACCAGCACGAAATATTACAATTAGAACTGGCCTGGGCCTTGACCAACATCGCCTCAGGTTCTTCCAACCAGACCAAAGTTGTTGTAGATTCGGGTGCCGTGCCTTTGTTCGTCAACTTGTTGTACTCGAACTCCATGGAGGTCAAAGAGCAGGCAATCTGGGCCCTTGGAAACGTTGCCGGTGACTCCACCCAGTTCAGAGACTACGTCTTGAGCCGCAACGCCATGGCTCCAGTGTTGTCTCTCTTCAGCTCCACAAAGACCTCATTGATCAGAACCGCCACCTGGACTTTGTCCAATCTTTGTAGAGGTAAATCTCCACAGCCAGACTGGGAAATCGTCAGTGCTGCCTTGCCAACTTTACTGAAGTTGATCTACTCCATCGACGTTGAAACATTGATAGACGCCTGCTGGGCCATCTCGTATTTGTCTGACGGTCCAGGCGAAGCCATCCAAGCCGTTGTCGATGTCAGAATCCCAAAGAGATTGGTGGAATTGTTGGGCCACAGCTCCACTTTGGTGCAGACTCCTGCCTTGAGAGCCGTTGGAAATATTGTCACAGGTAACGACTTGCAAACACAGATCGTGATCAACTCCGGTGTCTTGCCTCTGTTGTTGCCATTATTGTCATCACCAAAGGAAACCATCAGAAAAGAGGCCTGTTGGACCATTTCCAACATCACTGCAGGTAACTCGGATCAAATCCAAGCGGTCATCGATAACAATTTGATCCCACCAGTGATCAGATTGTTGGCCCGTGGTGATTACAAGACAAAGAAAGAAGCCTGTTGGGCTATCAGCAACGCCTCCAGCGGTGGGTTATCAAGACCTGACCAGATCCGTTACTTGGTCCAACAAGGTTGTATCAAGCCTTTATGTGACATCTTGGATATTGCCGACACCAAGATCATCGAGGTGACATTGGACCTGTTGGAAAACATCTTGAAGATGGGAGAAATGGACAAGGAGGCCAGCGGTGGAACCATCAACGAAAATGCCTTGTACATTGAAGAAGCTGGAGGAATGGAGAAAATTTACAACTGTCAAAGTAATGAGAACGACAAGATTTATCAAAAGGCCTTCCACATTGTTGAAAGATATTTCAGCGAAGAAGATGCTGATCTTGATGACATGGGAGGTTTAGCTCCTGAACAAAACGGCGAGACTTTTGGTTTTGGTGTAAATCAACCAAACCAGGGCTCGTTCAACTTCAACTAGTTTTATTTTTTGAAACTCTTTATCCTTTTTTTTTTTGGGTTGTTTTTTATATTCTCTTTTACATCTTTTTACATCTTTTTACTCATTTAATCTTTTGTCATTATCTTTTTTTATCATGATCTTTCATTAATCTCCTCTCTCTCTTCTCACTTTTATGTCAGTCTCTTGTTGTTTGGTGTTTTCTAATCTTTTATAAAAATTTGTCATTACCCTCTTCTCTTTTTTTTTGCACATCCCAAACCTTTTCTCATCTTATTACTACATATTAATTGCCAAACCATTCTCATATTTTTTACTATTTATCTTTTTTTTTTTTTGATTATTACCTCATCTTTTATGTCTGCTTTTTAATCACTTTGTTATCTCCTCTTTCAATATCTTGCTTTTCAATATCTCTTAGGCATTATTTTGTATCATCTTATCTGTCTCATCTCATAATCCTTTTTACTTTGATCTATATATATAGTGTTTTAATGAGTAGGGCCTAGTCCATCTATAGCATCATATAAGATGAAAAATGTATATGCGAGTAAGTATGGTACTGAAAAACTTACGTAGTGCTATTGGCAAAAAAGTAGTGCAATAATATTCATTGAGACTTGTTTTATATTGAGAGTTTTTTTGAAACACTTCAATTAGCACACGGGACAACATACTAAGGACGCACACCACACTGCAACCACACAACTAAGACAAAAATGATCATCTCAAACTCATCCTCCACATATTTTGGCAAAGTCGTGCTTGCCAAACACATTCTCCGTTTCTTGTCCTTTTTGTTTTGTTTTGGTCGGCTGCAAAAAGCTGCTGGACTGGAGTAACTTCCCAATAAGGAACTCAAGCTCTGCCAGCCGAAAACCGATTTTTGCCGAGAAAGTAAAAGTGGCTGCTTTAACCAGACAAATTGTTCTCAAACAGCCCTTGTTTGCGGGAATTTCGAGCGCTTTTTGCACTTTTAATATTTACAATTTTACAGAAAAAGAAGATTTTTTGAGCTTTTTCTTTTCTTTTTTTCCTTGATTATGCTGTAAACTGTACCCATTTTTCATCCTCCGTTCTCCTATTTTCACTTTTTTTTCGCAAGAAAAAAAAATATCTTAAAATTTCTTTCCTCGATACAAAACTTATTTATATTAGTGTTTTAATAAGATTACAATTCTATCAGTATTCATTGTATAATTGGTTCAAACAACAGAAAATGAAGGCTTCTACTTTGGCTATTGGATTGATTGCTGCTTCAAGCGTCTTGGCTCTGGAAACTGCTGTTACCACCGTTACTGTCACTGGTACTGACACTACCAACACCCGCAAGCACGGTAGATTCAACAAGACCAAACTGGCCAGTTCTTCCAGTAACACCGGTACTCACAGATACGGTAGATTCGACAAGACCAAGCGTTCTAGTTCATCCAGTTCCACCGGCACCCACAAGTACGGTAGATTCGACAAGACCAAGCGTTCTAGTTCTTCTAGCTCTACTGGTACTCACAAGTACGGTAGATTCGACAAGACCAAGCGTTCTAGTTCTTCTAGCTCCACTGGTACTCACAAGTACGGAAGATTCGACAAGACTAAGCGTTCTAGTTCTTCTAGTTCTACTGGTACTCACAAATACGGTAGATTCGACAAGACCAGAGCTCCTTCCACCAAGACCGTATACGTCCAAGAAACTGGTCAACACAAGGCCATCCTTTACAACAGATCCCTCAATGGTACTGTCAATGGTACCACCAACGGTACTTCCAACTCTACTGTCTCCACTGCCACTGAAAACGGAGCTGTCGAGTTAGGTTCTAACCTCGGTTACTCCTTGGGTTCGGCCGCTATTGTTGGTGCTGCCATGTTGTTGTTGTAAGTTTTTTGACTTTAAATATCCACAGAACAAATAAACACTCTTGATATATCCGAATAAAGCAAGAACTACAATGCACGCGACTCGAACTTGTCTTTTTTCTTTTCAACCTATTTATCCATTTCATATCCACCCTTTTGAATGGGATCCCGTCTGGTTCCTCATTCATTTCTTTATTTTTTCTATCATTTTCATTTTATCTTTTGTTTGATACCTCTTGCTAATAGAGATGAATTGTCATTTGTACAGGGACTAATTTTCCTTGCGTTCAATGGCAATTGATGAAACTAAGAGCTAGCCAAAAGGAAAAGAAGAAATTTAGAGAACTTTTTTTTTTTTAGTTATTGAAGCAAAGTCTAATTGACACTTACCTTCCAGTTACTTTATCCATTAATATCATATATACAATCAATAATATAATCAAAAATTTTGAGTTAGAATCGTTTAATATGCTGTAAAGGGTCTTGTCCAAGAGGTAAGGAATTATCTACGTTTTCTAAAAGTAACCAAGAACTTATTGTATTGATTGATGAAGATGTACACAAATATTCACCAATCAACTACTCACAACTACACTCATCAACTGAAATATTGAATCAAATTTAATCAATAAGAATTCATCAATTAGAGCTAATCAATTAAGAAGATCAATTAACTTTTACCCCTTTTTTGACATATCTTCCTCACGCATAGGACGCAGGAAGGTGAGCGTAGTAAAAAAGCAGAAAAAATTCTATACAAAAAAAAAAGGGAATAAAAGCTGTGTTTTAAAGACGGCGATGACAGGACCTGAAAAACACCAGTGATGCCCAGCCAACCACCCAAGGCGACTATCTTTTTGGTCAATCTTCCTACTCTGAACCTGCTACAACAGTTCTCCATAGGAATCGACTTCAATTTCTTCAATTTCGACGATTCCTCCACGTTCCACTTCAAGGGAATCAAGCTCATCGACCCAGGATTACATTTCTTTCATTATAACGACTTGAACCTCGGCTTGAGGCACGGATTTTACATGGACTTGAAAGACCAGTTTGTCTACATTTTGGAATGGAACACAGATTCAGAAGAGTTCGACGTGTTTGTGGTTGACTCCGAGTCTCGATTATGTCATCAGAGAACGGAGTCAACTCGTAAGAGGAAATTGCAAGAGAGAGCCGTCCAGATTGAGCAAGTTGATGAGGTCTCTTTGAATATCTCAAAATGGCTACCTGAGGTATATGATAATTATCAGCTATTGGTCAATTACGAGACGTTACAGCAACAGTCGACCTATTTGAATAAAGACTGGAAGACCCTCACGTCAAAAATTTCTATGAATTTGGTCAATTCCATCTTCCCTAACCATGGGAGCGATTATGTTGGATCGTCTATCTCTTCCATGGACTGCTCTAAGAAGGAAAATGAAATATTACTTGAACAAATCTATGGCAAGTTGACCAAGAAATATATCGAGGAAAACAAAGATCCAGCTTTAATAAGGCAGAGAGAACCTATAATTAAGTCTTTAGAGTCGGAGCAGTACAACCAGTTCAATTTCATCTCTATAAACTTGAACAGTTCCGTGGTGAAAGTGAACCCCACTCCGGCAGAGAAGACGGAACAGTCAATGGACAAGTCACTGTATTTGAATCAAATTCTCCTGCAAAATGGAACAAAGCGATTTATTGGTGAATTCCAACTTTGTTTTGTTAACATCATGATCTTGAATAACTACAACTCAGCTGAACAGTGGTTGGAAATGGTCAAGCTCATGAGTATGAGTTTCAAACTGATCACTTTGAAGACTCTTTTTTATATCGAATTTTTCAGCCAATGGAACATCATGTTGAACAACTTGTCCAAAGACTTGGTTCAGCAAGACGATAACGAGGGTATCGTGAAATTGTACGACATGCCGTTTTTAGTGCTGTTGAAAGATTTCCAGAACTACTTGTTCTACGATATCATTCCGCCAAATGATCTGATAAAGAAGTTACAACTGTTGATATTGGAAATTTTCGAAAAACTTCGAACTAAATTCGATATGATGATTTCCTTTGACAACCATGATGAAGTGAACGTTTTCGATGACGACATCGACGAAGATGACGAATTTAAACCTGTAATAGTATCTATATAAACATCTCATAAATAGGAACACCTTTCTCTTTATAGATTTCTGCATCTTTCATAACAAACTCGATCTGCCTCATGACAGAGAAATCCAAAGTTGGGTCTCTATCGACGGCTACTAAATCGGCACTACACCCTGCTTCCAACCACCCGAACCTTCTTCCCACTAAATCACCCCCGCAAGATTCCCATCCACGCAATGTCAAGGCTGTCAATACCTCTGGGACATCGACTCCAGCTTCCACCATCAACTCCAGCTCTCTGATATTATCCCCATGCGAAAAGGCACCAGTATCACCGCCACAGGCTACTCTGATTCCGAGATCGAAGGCTCTTTTAGTGTTCTTCAATATTTGAGGCAACTTCGAAGGTGGTTGAAGCAGTTCACACACAGCCAAAGTAGGCACAAAGATGCAGTCGTGCTTTTTAACCACTTGCAAAGTTTCTTCATCCAAGCTATAACCGTGCTCGATAGTCAAGACCCCTGCCTCTGCAGCCATTTTGACACTGTCATTTTCACCACAATGGGCTGCCACTACACATTGGTTCCTGCGAGCTTCTCCTACGATCGCATTCATCTCCTCTTGTGCGAATAAGACGATCGAAGGATTAGGATTAGGAGGTGGGAATCTCACGGAGCCCTTGTACGGATGTTGCACCAGAGGTGGGAATCTCATTATCCTCTTTCTGTAATCGGCATAGAATTTGATGATATCAGCACCTGCAGCGATTCTCTTTCTCACCAGTTTCCTGATAGAGTCTACACCATCGCAAGGCTCGCTGGCCCTTGGAAGCTTCAATCCTCCAAGAGCATTTTCAGTCCTCAACTCATACGACAGAGTGGACAGGAGTGCCTCTGTTGCGACATATAATCTTGGACCAGGTATAACTCCACGGTTAATAGCGTCTCTCACATTCGCATCTGCATCTTGCAACAGTTCAGACCCCAAGTCTCGATACGTGGTGTATCCTGCAAGCAACAGCTTCCTGCAATGGTTGGAAGCTCTCAAGATACGTTCAGCATACGACTCGTCTCGCATTTGTTCTGTGGCCGATCTTTCAGTGTAGGCATGTAAAAAGATATGGGTGTGGGCATCAACCAATCCGGGCAACACATATTTCCCTGTCAAGTCTACATCTGGAAATTTGACAATACCTAAGGGTTTTGTTCTCTCCTTTATTTCGGTGATAAGTCCAGTTGACGGATCAACAATTATAGAAAGATCTCTTCTAAAAGTTTTGGTGAAGGGATCAAACAAATGACTGGTGTGAATGGTGAAGGGTGCCTTTGGAGCAGTCTTCACTTTACCTGAATATTCGAGCTCTGGCAGCTGGTTCAAACTGCAACCACAAGACATTGTTATAGCAACAATTGACAATCTGACCCAATAATATCGAGCCGTCTCTCAAGTTGTATAGCTATTTCATTAATTTTTCAGTTCTAGGTCGGCCAAGGAACTCTATCAATGAGCCGCACGCGATAAGAAACCGTTGAGATGTTTTTGAGTTCCTATTCCGGAATCACCAAATATGGCTCATTTTCATATTCAAGTTTTAGACTGTGCTAAATTGCCTCTTTATGCTGAGATTGAAACAACAATCATTTTTGAAGTTTAGATCATTAAAGGGTTATGGCCATCAAGGTGTATCCTAGAAAACATCCTCTGTTATTGATATCAGCAATCTGGAGTGATTTTTGTAACTTCCAAAATAGTTTGTCTTCGTATTGAGTACGATATTTTTGGGGTGACTTGAAAAGGTTCCCTATGTTCTTTATACGCTGGAAGATATCGTAACACTGAAGACGGCAAAAGTTTTTTCGAGGTTAATGTAATTTATAGTGAGTGCTCTATTTCATTTTTATTTTTATATTTAAATCAAATTCCTTTCCTTCAATCTAAATTCCCTTCTATTTCTCTCAACGATAAAATTATCAAACATTTAAAAAAGGGGTTTAATTAAATAACGAATAACACAAGCATTCAGAAGGCTGTAACTTGTAATAAGAGAGAAGAGATCCTGGTATTTTAAGAAGTATAAAGTGTTTATAAAGGTGACCCAAATAATATCCTCATTGATGAACAACAGATTTTTTGGTGAGTTCTAAACTATTTTCAATAAGGGGCTAATTTCTTACTTAAGGATAAAATAATAGTTGAATATTTATTTTGATTTACATGGAAATCATTCACTGAGAGGAGTCCAAAGATTCTTTGAGTTGACGTGCACTGCCACCAGCAATTGGGACATGCTTGTATTGCGACTGCGATACCGTGACCGAATCAAGACTTTCACTATCTGGCGATCCATAGCCGCCTCCACCAGCAGTGCTGATCTTCAAAATATCACCAACGTTCAATTCCAACTCAGCGGTAGGTCCCAAATGCTTCCAATATATCTTACCGTCGGCACCTTTTCTACCTAATCTGTTCTCACCTTTAGCTCCATCTCCACCACCTTGAATACCATAGGGACTGACTGTTCTTCTTTGGGTCAAGACAGAACCGTGGACAGGCGAAGTGAACTCTAATTCTCTGATCAACCCGTCTCCTCCATTCCATTTACCTTTACCACCGGTGCCTCTTCTGATGGAGAACTGTTTCAAGACAGCAGGATATCTTTGTTCCAAGATCTCTGGATCAGTCATCAACGTGTTGGTCATATGACATTGGGTCCCACTGAATCCATGGAACCCATTACCTGCACCAGAACCACCACCAATAGTTTCGCAGAACCCAAACCCAGGCACCATTTCACCGGTCTTCTTGTCAATGCCACCTTGGCCGAAACAGATACAATTCATACACCCGTACGATGCTGCAACTGTCCCGAAAGCCTTCAAAATGGTGTCTGTAATCTTTTGAGATGTTATACCATTACCTCCAGATACTGCAGCGGTATGGCTAGGATTCAAAACTGAACCTTCAGGAATAATCACTTTCAAAGGAGCCAAGACCCCTTCGTTCAAAGGCAAGTCACCATCGGTGATATGGCATCTCAAACAGTAAGTGATACAAGCATGGGTGATGGCACGAGGCGCATTGAAACAGTTATAAGTTTCCTCTGCTGTGCCTGTAAAATCAAAAGTTGCTGAACCATCAGTTTCATCGATGTGAATACTGATTTCGATTCGGGCACCATCGTCCATGAAGTCAACTGCATGCAAGGGCAAACGATGCTTATTGTCCTTTGCTAACTGCTTGAGGAACTTTCTGACGGCAATCTCAGAGGTATCCTTGATGGCCTTCATATAGAACAAGACAATGTCCGTTCCATACTCCTGGAAAACATCTGCTAACAAGTTGATACCCTTTTGGTTCGAAGCAATTTGTGCTTTCAAATCGGCAATGTTGTCACTGACTTTTCTGGAAGGTGAAGAACCTTCGAACTGTTGTGGTTCTTCGATAAAGTATTTTTGAACTCCGTCATAATCGAACTCACCTTTTTGGACAACTTTCCAGGCAATGAATTTGGCTCCTTCTTGGTCAAGAGACGTAGCGTTTGAGTCCATACTTCCGGAAACTGTTCCTCCAATCTCAGCATGATGGGCTCTGGAGCCTACATAAAACTGGATCTTACCATCTATGAAGACAGGGGAAATCAACGTGATATCTGGTAAATGGGTACCCATAGCTTTGGGGTGATTTGTGGCCAAAATATCACCCTCTTTGATATCATCACCCCAATACTTGATCTGATACTTCACAGCAAAAGACATAGACGACAAATGAACTGGCACAGCAGGGGCATTGGCCACCAAGTTCCCTTCATCGTCGAACAAAGCACAACTGAAATCCATTCTTTCCTTGATGTTGGCACTAACAGAGATTTTTTGTAAAGTAGTACACATGGATTCGGCAATGGCCATGAATCTGTGCGAAAAGATAGACAATTGAACTGGATCCACCTGTGTCACTGAAATCTCTTTCTTGACAGAATCTTGCAAGTCGATCACAACATGTCTTGGCAAGACAGTAAGTTTCGATTGCGGCTCCACCAAGATCGTTTGAGTAGCATCCAATATCAAAGCAGGTCCCTCAACTATTGAACCCATTGGCAAATCATCCAAAAAGTAAACCTTGGAGTCTTGTAATCCATCTTCAAAGAAAATTGGTGTGGTCAACTTTTCAATGCCTGAAACAACTTCCTTGGTGCTGATTTCTTTGAGATCTTTGAAAGGGGATCTCTCTGTGATCTTGTTGATATTACCGCTACCCCTGACCCTGATATCACTTACAATGACATCTCTTGACTTGTCATTGAAAGAGAACTCTCTTTGATGATCTTGGTAAAACTTATCCAAGAAATCAAAATCCGCTTCTGAGCCCTGTAAAATCATGAGTCTTGAATCGGAGCCTTTATATCCCATATTGAAATATATCTGGTAATCAACAGATGTAACACCTTGATCTTTCAATTCTTCCAGGACTTGCTCTTTCAACCCCTCACAAGATTTCAAAAGCTCATCCTTCGCGGACTTTGAGTACACAAATGAGGTTGGAGTCTGCTTTTCGTGAACCACATCGGCCAACGCAATACCATAGGCTGATAAGATGGATGAATACTTGTGGATGACAACTCTGTTCATTTTCAATACTTTAGCCAAAGCATTGGCGTGTTGACCCCCAGCACCTCCGAAGGAAGCCAAGTTGTGATTTGAAATGTCATATCCTTTGTTTTCAGTCAATTGGATGATTGGTTTGGCCATCGAAACATTGGCAACGTGGAGAAATCCTAAAGCGACATCCTGGGCCGATTTTGGTTTCAGATTTGGATGATCTCTATTGATTTCATCAGCCAAGGCTTGAAATTTCTTCTCAACGATCTCAGAGTCTAACGGCTGGTCCTCATTAGGCCCAAATATTTTGGGGAAAAACTCCGGTAAGATTCTGCCACACATGAGGTTTGCATCCGTGACAGTTAAAGGTCCACCTTTTCTGTAGCAAGCAGGTCCGGGATGAGCGGAGGCAGACTCTGGCCCTACGTTGTAAATACCATTTTTGTAACTTAAAATGGACCCACCTCCTGCGGCAACAGTGTTGATATCTAATTGTGGAGCAGCAATCTTGATACCAGCAGTGGTAGTTTGGAAAACATGTTCGTAATTGCCCGCGTACCTGGAAACATCTGTAGAGGTTCCTCCCATATCGAAACCAATGGTCTCAGTTCCTTCGATAGGGTCGTAACATGTTTGAGCATATCCAACAACACCACCAGCTGGTCCAGATAGCAATGCCTTCAAACCTGTAAACTTGTCATATTGACAAAGGCCACCATCGGACATCATGAACTCGATTTTGGTGTGGTTTTGGAAACCTTCCTTGAAACCACTCAACAAAGTATCAATATAATTCTTGATTATTGGAGTCAAGTAGGCATCAATACAAGTAGATTGACCTCTGTTGACTATTTTGATCATGGCCAACAACTCGTGGGACATCGATACATTGGTGAATCCAAGGTCTTTAGCGATCTGGCCGATTTGTTTCTCATGATCTTGGTAATTGTAGCCATGCACGAGGCATACGGCAATAGATTTGAAACCTTCAGTTTTCAATTCCAATAATTGCTGGGTGACCTTCTCCTTATTGAGCGGCTTCAAAATTTGCACCACTTCCTTAGTCGCTCCCAAGACATAACCCTTACCGTCCACCAAATCTGTGGCCAAATAACCTTTAGCATCTTCAGAGTACAGAGGTAAAGTGACTCTTTCCTCTACTTCAACAACTTTGTCATATAACAGTTCTGGCTTTCTGATGTTAAGATCGAAAAGATCTGGTCTTGACTGGTCTCCTATATGTAAGAGATCTTTGAAACCTTCAGTGATTAAGAGAGCAAAGTTCTCACCTTTCCTCTCCAACAAGGCATTAGTGGCAACTGTAGTTCCGAGTCTTATGCTCTCTATCAAGGAAGTGTCCAATGGGACTCCACGTGGAATCTTTGTACCCGTGACTTTCTCAAGGGTCCTTCTGATACCTTCAATGTTGGCATCTTTGTAGTTTGCAGGGTCCACCGAAAGCAATTTGAAGACATAATCTTCTTGCCCAGGTATGATGGCCAAGACATCAGTGAAGGTTCCTCCACGGTCAATTGAAATTCTGATACCACCTTCTACAGTCATGTTGAGAAAAGTTAGCTTTGTTCAACCTTTAAAGTCATATCGTGATTATAACCAGTGATTTCTCTTCGGTTAAATAACTTCAATGTCAAGAAATTCCCTCCAAATTGGACGAAAATTAAGTTTCTCCCATTTCCCCTTATCGCGCGGTTAAAATTTCCTTGAAGTGTTGATTTTTCATCTTCTTTTCCATTCCATCGGGCAAGATGGTGCAAGGGCAGATCGGGACAAAAGGAGAACTCTATGCGACGAGATTAGATAGCACTTACTGCGCGGTTGAAATTTCCTTGAAGTGGATTCTTCATCTTCGTTTCCATTCCATCGGGCAAGATGCTGCAAGGGCAGATCGAGACAAAGAGAACTCCATACGACGAGATTAGATAGCACTGACTGCGCAGTTGAAATTTCCTTGAAGTGGATTCTTCATCTTCGTTTCCATTCCATCGGGCAAGATGCTGCAAGGGCAGATCGAGACAAAGAGAACGCCATACGACGAGATTAGATAGCACTTACTGCGCGGTTGAAATTTCCTTGAAGTGGATCCTTCATCGTTGTTTCCATTCCATCGGGCAAGATGCCTCAAGGGCAGATCGGGACAAAAAGAGAACTCTATGCGACGAGATTAGATCGCACTTAATGTGGATTTGCGGAGATTCGTTCATTTGGGGAACCTGAGATTGGAGGTGATATTATATCCTCAAGGCAAGTTCGTAACTCTTCCCCTTTTTGTTATCTTCACAATTTCTGCGTTGGACCCTGTTGTTATCAGTTGAAAGATGCGAGAATTACGAGCACACGATAGTATTAATTTTCGAACTTTGATTGGAATTTCTATAAAACTTAAATCAAAAAAACTTCTGAAAATCAGAAAACAGAAGTGATTCCGCAAGAATGGTTTACATTTTGCCATTCAATGTTGCGCTATAACTTCCAAATTCTCTTTGATGGGTTTTGTTCTGCCCATTCGATATCGGCAAAATCCACTGAGTCTGAAGTAACTCTCCAAGAACAAGCAGTAGGGTCGAATTCCTCTAATTCTCTCCATTTCCATGGATCAGCAAATTCCGCAGCTAATGTTCCCTCTAATTTGGCCTTGATATATTTACCAATTGCAGGCAAATACTTGAAAGCGTGTCCACTGTCTCCAGTGGCTACAAAGACTCTAGATGAGTTGGGCAAATTGTCTACAATCAAATGAGAGTCTGCAGTATCGGCTATCCAACAGGCCTTGGAGTCCAATAATTCATGGTATGCTAATTCAGGCAAATATTTACCCAAGAATCGCTTACAATTTTGTACATCTTGCTGTGGAATGGTATCGGAAGGATTATCAACTTTGAAACGTGGTAACGATACCTTCTTGTGAGATCCGTGAGGGTCTTGCACCATGTGAGATGCTCCGGAACCTGGCAACGCAATCTTCAACATGCGCGTCTTTGGGTCGGGCAGAAATGCGTAACCCATCTCGGCATCGAATACAATCGGCATATCTTTGTAAATTTGATACTCTTGTGGAGTTACCTTTATGTGAGATACAAACAACCCAGTGGCCCTCTGTTGATTTTGCAAATCAACAATGTAACCTGTAGCTGCTCCTGCACTGATTACGATTTGATCGGCAGTGTATTTGTCACCACTCTTAGTGACAACAAATTCTTGTCCTTTGGAATCTTTGTCGATTCTGTCAACCCATCCAGATTGACCAAAAATGAACTTGACACCCAAGGATTTCGCCTTCTTGTACATGGCTTCCATAGCATTTGCTGAATGAGCCAAACCTGCCTCTGGATTCCATTTCAGTTCAGCTGTCTTTGCCACGGTGTTGTATTTCAAGACGGGGAACTTGGCAGCTAGTTCATCACCACCTTTGATATACTCAATCTTCAAGCCTTCTCCCGGAATCTTTTGCAAGTTTTCAATTGATTTCAGCTCAAATTCTTTACGCCCTTGGTGTGTTTCTGGTGTGATCAATATTCTACCACATTCATTGTAGATTCCTTTAAAAATCGGATCAGATCTCCATTGCTTCACTGATTCGACTGCAATTTTGGTATAAATAAAATCTGTGTACTCGCACCGAATGATCTTGTTGTAATCATTGGAAGCTGACCATTTGGAAGGTACTTGATGTGGGTCAAGCACTGTCACGTCGTACTTGGTCTCTCCTTCAGCCAAGTGAACAGCTGTGGAGAGACCCATAACACCGGCTCCGACTATGAGAACAGATTTCGTCATTATCTCGTTCACTGGATCTATAATAATGGAGAAGAATAAAGTTTCAGGCTAGTCGACTCCACCGATATATATTTATCAGTGCCAGAAAGTATGGAAGTGTAATGTCCGCGAGGAACTTCCGTTAGTTCTTGTCGGGCAGTTGAAGTGTTCAAAGAAGTGGCAATCATACGATTGCGCGGACCGGATGAAGAGCTCAATCGGCTTAAATCACGAAATCCTAGTGAGCAGCACCGACTACACAGATGTAATAGCCCTCGGCATTTTGTGAAGGAGGAAATAGTAGCCGCCCGATAAGAGTGTCAGTCGGCGTAGGTAGAGAAACTTTAGAAAAAAAAGGGCAAGGGAAAAAAATCAAAGGTGGAAAAAAATTTTAAGATTGATAACGTAATGAGAGTGAGATCAAGTTTATTGAGAGCAATAGTGAAGACACCAAGAGAGGTGATTGGCCCGGTTATAGACCATACAGAATCAAAATTATTGAGTGCACCAGTAGTTAGCGATCCACGCAGAGCTACGTTCTGCTTTATCTCCTCCAGTTGTGAATTTATTTAAGCTTATCTTATCTCCAACCTTATTTGAACGCACGCCGGCTAACACTACACTCAATTTTCAAAGCAAAACTCATGGCAATTGGATGCGCTGCGTCAAGGAGTTCAACTTTTCGCCTTGCTGTTTTATTTCGATATCGCTTCTGCCTTGCAGAAACCTTATCTGCAAATTATTTTTTCTCTTTGGTTTCTCAGTTTCTCCAATTTGTTGATTGCATATCTGAATCTTTATCAAAATTTGATATAAGATAAGCCCTGCATCCGTTGCTTTTCTCTAGAGTTTTTTTAGATATCAACGAAGAAAGATAGAAACAGAACAAAACAATGTCTCTTGAATTGAAGGACGAAGAGAAAGTCGGCTTCACCTCTGAACTGGTTGAATCGGTTCCAGAGAAAAATTTGTTAGAACAAGAACCGGATTTGGATTTGGGTGTCAAGTTTTTATTGGAACATCCACAGTATGCTGACTATACAGAGGATGAAGCTAAAAAAGTCTTGAGAAAGATTGACTGGATTCTTATGCCTATAATGACAGTAGCCATCACCTTGGCAGCTGCTGACAAGATCGTCATTTCCAATGCTGCTTTGTACGGTATGAAGGTAGATGCTAATTTAGTAGGTCAGCAATATTCATGGCTTGGATCCATATTCTACTTTGGTTATTTGATAATGGAAGTGCCAGCCAACTTCATCATCCAGAAGTTCCCTGTCGCAAAATGTCTTGGATACTCATTTATTATATGGTCCGCCATATTGATGTGTATGGCTGCAGGTAAAAACTTTGCAGGGTTAGCTGTAATGAGATTCTTCTTAGGTATGGGTGAAACCTTCTTGTTTCCTCTGAGTACAGTGATCACTTCGATGTTTTATAAGAAGAGTGAACAACCTTTCAGAACTGCCATTTGGTTTAGTGGGTTTAGTTCCTTGATAACTTCGATTATATCTTATGGTATAGGTAATGCTAGTTCTGCCAAAGTGGCCAACTGGAAGTTGTTGTTCATCACTTTTGGGGGATTGACTTTCGTTCTTTCATTTTTCATGTTATATTTGATTCCAGATTCCCCAATGACTTGTCGTTTCTTCAGTGACAGGGAGAAGTACATTGCCATTGATAGAACAAAGGAAAACAGAACTGGTACCAGAAATACCAAATACAAGATGGGTCAAGTGAAGGAAGCCTTGTTGGATTGGAAAACTTGGGTCATGGCACTTTTTGTCTTTTCGATTAATATTCCAAATGGTGGATTGGTAACTTTTCTGGCCCAAATTGTAAGTGGGTTGGGTTACTCTAAATTGAGAACTGTGTTACTTGGTATGCCTACCGGTGTTTTCATGACATCAAGTTCTTGGATTATTGCCTTGCCTAACTTGATCCAACCAAAAAAATTTAGAAGTTTCTCTATTGCTTTGATATTGTTATGTCCATTGATTTGTTGTGTATTGATGATGAAGTTGAGCGATGACAAAAAAATAAGCAGGTTGATGGCATATTACTTCTTCTATTTTTATTGGGGACCATATGTTGGTATGTTGGCGTTATCTATGGCCAACACTTCTGGACATACAAAGAAGACTACAGTTAATGCTGTCAACTTTGTATCTTATTGTGTTTCCAATATAGTAGCACCCCAGTTTTTCATCACCTCGCAACTGCCTAAGTACCAAACCGGTTACAATGCTATATTGTCCTTCATAGTGATTGCTCTTGCAAGTATTTTAGTTTACGGTTTCGGTTGTATCTGGGAGAATAAGAGAAGAGATGCAAAATATGGTCCACCTAGTACAGCATTCGATCTTGAAGAGGATGGTTTGGACTTGACAGATAAAGAAAAAGCCAATATTTTCCGTTATGTTTGGTAGATTTGTGAATAGGCGTGGAGTTTGATAATAATAATTATAATAATATTCTTTTACTCGAGCATGAATTGTAGGTAGATCGAAACTTTGTACACAGTGAAAAAAGGCACATGAAAAGAAAAAAAAAAGAAAAAATAAGAAGAAAAAAAAACCGTTACATTCCAAAATGTAAAAATGTGAAAGTAAAACAGGGCTCATGCATGATTAAAACTGTTGAAGAAAGATCTCGCACTGATCTTGAGGGAAATATGGCAATTTTGAGGCAAGAGCAATTTTTCGAAAGAGGATGTTCAATATAAGCTGCAACAATATCTCCGAAGAAATAAAATGTCTCAGCAAATTCGAATAACGTGGCCTGAACAATAGTGAAGTCGGTAGATCCTCGTATAAAGTTTATCAGTTCAATTGAATACTGGGAATGGATTCACAATTAGGATCTCTCCGATTAACTAAGGTCTTTTCATAGAACTTATTTTCTTATAATGAAAACACGAAACTGAAAAATTTCCCTCCCATTTTAACTCCATCGATCTATCTTTTGAGCCTCTTTTGGATCCATTTCACTGCAACTCGGAAACCAACCCGACCAACTTGGCAAGGATTGCCTAAAACAAAATCAGTTTAATTTTTTCATTTTAGCTTACATTGCATGTATAAAAAAGCTCACACGCGATTTTCGATATTTACGCAGGTTTTATGTTTTTTTTCTGGCCTGTTAAACCTTAAATAGCTGAAAGAAAAGACAAAACCTGTCGGAGTGCAATATCTTTCTCTTGGACACGGATGCATAAATGCCTACGTGAAGTGGTTTCTTGGCTCCTGACTATTGGAACACAATCGACCAAGACGATGATCTCTGTGTCTCGGATCAAAAATCTCTATAAAATCAAGATATATCTCAAACTTCCCTCTCCATCTCTAATCTCGTCAATCTTCTTAATAAGATGAAGAACTTACGATCTTTGAAAAGACTCCTATTTTATTCTACACTTCCCTGCCTTTTGCTATCAATATGCATGATTTCAGTGGCTATTTCACATAGAGGCTCTCGAGACTTCATCTTGAGTAGCTTGAACACTACGAACCCGACCAAGATGAGATCTCAGTTGAAATCTATTCCAGGGTGGGACAAGATGACGAAACTGCAAACCTGCAATGCGTATTTTGGACTTTTACTGCAGAATGGACAGAATTTGAACATCGAGGACTATTTGAAGAAATTCGAATCCAAAGACAAACTCATCCAGTCCGTATCTTATATCAAGACCTTCTTGAATTGTTACGTGACAAATGATTTCCAAGTCAGTGACCACAATGTAGAGCAGAAGCTCCTACCATTTTTCAGCTACAACAACAAGACAATGTTGAGAACCACAGACAATGATTATCAGTGGGACGACAAGCTTGCGTATTGGAACAATTTTTCCAAGCAATACTACTCTAGGAGCGGAATTGCTCTTACCCTTCATCCGGCAGAGATCCCACTTTTATTCAAATTCTTGAGAACACTTGACTTGGTGGGTAACAAGCTACCAATAGAGATCATCCACAAAGGTGAGATTACTGCAGAGTTTCAGGAATATATATTGTCGGAGAACTCACTGAAGTCTCAAAAGCTCAGATTTGTCGATGTTAGTGCATTGATCAACCCAGATTACATAAACATGTTCAAAAGATTCAGTAACAAATGGTTGGCGATGATCTTTTCCTCGTTCGAAGAAGTCATCTTGATGGACGTGGATGTGATACCTTTGATTTCACCTGTGAAATTTCTTGAATTCACCGAGTATGGAGAAACGGGCTGTCTTCTATTCAAGGATAGGTATTTACCTTCCGACAAACTCTCACAGAATGACATCATTTTCTTACAGGAGTTGATCAAAACAGGGGCCAATGTGCCACCTCAAGATAAAGAAGATGTGGATTGGATATTGCCAAGCTTCCCCATAAAGTATAAACATCTTGTGGATAGTGGGGTCGTTGTTATGGACAAGAAGACCCATTTGGCCGGTCTTTTGATCTCTGTGACGTTACAATACTGGTACCGAACAAGTTCTATTTTCTACGGTGACAAAGAATTATTCTGGCTTGGCCAACTGATTGCTCAGGATGATTTTAGCATATACGATGTAAATCTGTCGATTGTTGGTACCTTGAGTTCTGAGGGCCAGATTTGTTCCTCTCAACTTGGTCACTTGAGCCACGACAGAAACCTTTTGTGGATTAACGGTGGGTTACTCAATTGTAAGAAAATCTTACATCTGGAGAAGGACTTCTATGCCAATGAGCATTTGAGGTTGAAGTATGGAAATGTGGAAAGTTTGAGGGACTATTATAGAGGAGCTCTTCAGATCAACGGAAGTATTATTCCAAGCGAGTGGATTTATACCACAGAGTGTACTGGTTATAGATATTGTGTTCGGAGTGGGGAGATCGTGAAATTTGACGTTGAGCGCACAAATTTCTACAACATGATTTCACAGGAATGGAATAAGAGGTAATCGAGTATACGAGGCACTGTGTCATAAATAAATATATATAGAGGAGTTAAAATTATATTTGGGTTTCTTGTGGTTTTCAATTCTATATGTCATCTTTGTGTATTTTCGAAAAAGAATTAAATGTGGAGAAAAAGTAACGCCGCGATGGGCATCACAAATGGAGGGGTAACCTCTTGGAAAATCGTTTGTGTCCCTAATTTGCTGCACAAAGGATGAAAGGAGGCTAACAACAAAATCAGTTGAACTCACTCTTCTTAGTCTTGGACAGGACCCAGGGATATTGATCCAAAACATACACCCCAATTACAATGCCAAGAAATTTTTTGAGGGCAAAGTTCGAGATGAAATGGTCCACTGATAGACACCAGTGATAAGTACGCTGATAGGTAGTGAGATAAAGAAAAAAAATTTTCGTCAAGCGGGATGCGCTAAGAAAGGACGTGGCTGTATGTAGTCTCGTTTAGTCAAGGTCTAAAGATAAGGCGCAAAAACAAACGAGACTGGGGGCTTTGAAAAATTTTGCAAGGATGAGAATCACACCTATGGCAAACACCGAACACCTCGAAACCGCTGGGTTCATCCTTCTCCAGAGGCTGGAGTGGCGGAAACAAAGAAAACCAAGACAAACAGGAATACTAACTATATGCAGACTCAATGAAAACAAAAAAAATTTCGTTTCTTTGTGTTTCTTTTTTCTGCTCTTCCTCTTCGTCTTGGCATTTACACTTTTTTTTTGCAATGCCTTACAAAAAATGCACCTACGTATGACGATAAGGTCAGCAGTGCTAAATCAGCTACATAGATTGCTACGATAAGTGAAATCGCCAAACAATAGATACATACCCAGTTTTTTTTTTCACCGGTCAGATTTTCTTTTTTGGAAAAAGCTGAAAAAGAACAACCATCATCTATCAAGATATATAAACCCATCATCACCTCTTTTGACTAGTGCTACAATTTTGTAACCCCTGCGTTATAAGTCAGTTTTTTTTTCTTCTGTTTTTCGTCTTGAAATATTCTGCCTTTGAGGCCAATTTCATATTTAAACCAACAGAAGTCAGACAAGGAGCACAAGTCAATTAAAAAAAAAAAGACCGCAAAAAGAACAAAATGTCCTCCTCATCATTAGAAAAGTCTGCAAACAACGATGTTGAGAAGAATGTTTTCTACTCCTCAGTTGGAGACTTAAATCCAGTGCTTTCTCTGCATACGGCAGAATATGCCCTTCGATCATCACAATCTGCGCCTATTGCCATCAGTGAAGGCCACCGTTTGAAAAGAGATTTGAAAGCTAGACATGTTACTATGATTGCCTTGGGTGGTGCTCTTGGAACAGGTTTGATCATCGGAACAGGCTCAGCACTTGCAAGTGCTGGTCCTCTGAGTGTTTTCATCACATATACATTTGTCGGAATGTTGGTCTACATAGTGATGTGTGCCTTGGGTGAAATGGCTACTTATATCCCATTACCTGATGGGTTCACGGGTTATGCCACCAGATATTGTGATTCAAGTGTTGGTTTTGCTGTAGGTTACTCCTATTTGATCAAATATCTTATTGTCACCCCTAATCAGTTGACTGCTGGTGCCTTAGTTATGCAATATTGGGTTGATAGAGATACAGTGAACCCAGGTGTTTGGATTACTATAATCTTGATTGTAATCACACTCACCAATCTTATCGGTGTCCGTTTCTTTGGTGAAATTGAGTTTTATTTGAGTTCCTTAAAAGTTATCACCGTTGTTGGTTTGATCATTTTATTATTTATTTTGATGCTCGGTGGTGGTCCAGAAGGTGGTAGATTGGGTTTCCAATACTGGAAAAATCCAGGTGCTTTCAAAGCCTACACTGGTATTGAAGGCAGCACCGGTAAGTTTGTGGCCTTTGCCTCCGTATTGGTTACAGCTGTGTTCCTGTATCTTGGAACTGAGTTGGTCGGTATCACTTTCAGTGAATTGCAAAATGCTAGACATCTGATTCCAAGTGCTATCAGATTGACTTTCTACCGTATTGTATTCTTTTACTGTATCAGTGTCTTGTTGCTCGGAATGTGTGTTGCCTACGATGACAAGGAATTGATCTTTGCCACGGGTAATTCCACATCTGCTCTGGCCTCCCCATTCGTTGTTCTGATCGTCAATGCCGGTATCCCTCTGTTGCCACACGTTATCAACGCTGCTATCTTGATCTTCATCTTCAGTGCTTCAAACTCTGATATGTATATCGGTTCCAGAACCTTGTACGGATTATCTGTCAACGGAATTGCCCCAAAGATTTTCTCCAAGACAAACAAGGCTGGTGTCCCAATCTATTCCTTGGCTGTTTCCTTCTTGTTCTGTTTGTTGCTGTATATGAACGTTTCCTCGCTGTCCACCACTATTTTTGGTTACTTTGTCAATGTCGTCTCCATCTTTGGTTTATTGACCTGGTTCTCCATTTTGTTGACTTATGTCTGCTTCTACAATGCATTGAAGCTGCAAGGTGTAGACAGAAGCCAATTGAGATACAGAGCCCCATTACAGCCTTATCTGTCTTATGTCGCTATATTTTTCGTTGTCTTGATTTGTTTTATCAAAAATTTCACTGTCTTTGTTAATATCGATGGTGATTTCAACTATAAGACATTCATCACCGGTTATATTGGTATCCCAGCCTATGTGATTTTCTATGTTGGACACAAGCTTTTCACTAAAAGTTCAAGAGTATTACCTGAACAGGCTGACTTGTTGACTTATAAGGATATCTTTGATGCCGAAGAAGAGGCCTTTGAAAGACAAAAAGCTGAAAAAAAGGCAAATGGAACTTCTGGATTTACTCCTTACAGTTTGATTTCCTGGTTGTTTTAGTTTATTGATTGTTGCAAAACCAAAAAAAATTATTATTATGTAGTTTGATTTAGTTTTAATTTCTTCGCTCCCCCTGTGGATATTTATATTTGATGAAATTAGTAGGTGATCTTTTCAATTTTGTTCTGGGCTCTATTGATTAGAGTATGTGATATTCTAGGAGGTAGCACTCCGGTTTTGTGTTCCAAGAATCCACTACTGCTTTCTTCGTAGGTACAATCACTGAAAAATGCGGATGTTCTTCCTCTTTTTCTGGTCAAAGTTAGTACACTAGGCTTTGCTTTCCAGACATGTGACAGTGACGGTTTAGACGCATGTTCAAAACTGGAAGGCTCAATTGAGTCCTCTCTATGCATGGGGTCGACAATATTATCCATGTTCGGTGTTCTCTCATAAGCGCCGTTGGCTTCACTTGACGATTTGTCGAAAATTTCCAATTCTTGATCTTCTTCGAAAAGAAATTTGATCCGAAACATGTTCGTGTTGAAGCAATTGCAACTGAAGGGTATCAGCTTTCTTTGTTCGGCCTCTTGTCTTTGTAAGCAGAGAAAATGATGAGTCTCAGTGATTATATATCTTTGTAAGTAAATCAAGTTTTTTTCTTCTAGACTGGATTTGAGAAAGTTTCCGTTCGGCAATGAGACCAGAAGTCTGGTTTTGTGGCAAGGTTCGTCAGCGGCACTCATATTGGTTCTGGTTAACTTGAACTGGGTCGGACTTTGATTACAAGTAGTTGATAATAGCAGAAAATACAAGGTCCACTATCAAAAAAAAAAAAAAAGAGGGGACATAAAAAGGGGTTATCTGAGATTTTCAAAAAAGGAAATTATAGCGAACTAGTCAAAGTATAAGTCATTTCGTCAATTGTCGACAATTTGTGTAGGGTGAAAGTGTGGAAACAACAGGCTTGCATAGTATAGTGACTATTGAAAGTTTATCAAATTTTGTTTGGAGTCATTTGATATAAGCACCCTTTGCATCTTCACTTAGGTAGATACAGTAGTTCTGGGAAGAAATATTGATGATGTAAATGATCTTCTTATAGCATTGTTTTACTTCTGATGCTTTTCTGTTATCTTTGGTAGTTTGGGAAAACTTTGAGGTTCAAAGAAGAGTTTTCCCAAATTAAGTTGCACAATGGAACATGAATAGCTTGAACTAGTAATTTTGAGAGACTTGAAGAAGTTAATGTAAGTACACGATGAACGTGTATTGATAATCAGTTCATTCTCAAACAAGTAAACAACTCATGACCCAGCTTTAGTAAACTATATTGAATATCACTCAAGCCCAAGTTATTTTGCATATTCACTAAATAAATAATTCAAATATATAAGTTATATATCACCATAATAATATTTTTATAATCAAATTCTACGAAATGTTCCGCCTTGAGTTATAGCCACAAAAAATATTACCAAACCATTCAACTTCAAACCAAGGAACCATCAGATGCTACCAAACGTATTGCAACCCCTCTATCCATTCATTTCAATCTCCATTCCCATCCTCCCACTCAAACACCACTCCAACCACGAAACTCGGAACCCAAACATTACCCGGCCACGGACCTTCCCCTTTGCCCCATTTTTTCCCGTTTAGGCATGCAATGCCGTTTTTTTTCGACTCCTTCGTCTGATTTTCTTCAATTAGAACAACGAAAAAAAGGTCCAAAAAATCACAACTCATTTATATAAACAATTTTTAGGTTCTCTATAAACAAGTAAACGAGGGCTATCTAATTGATGTTTGGAAAGTCTATATATCAAGTCAAAATAAATAAATAAAGCCAGCCAGAACCCGCGACCAGAGCCATCATCAACGTGCCGAAGAACATGACATCCAATCCTACCACAGAAGAAGAGCAACAACAGCAACAACAACAGCAACAACAACAACAACAACAACAACAACAACTGCTGCTGCTGCTGCTGTTGGCTCTGTCGCAACACCATCACGACACCATCAAGGCCAAGATCGAACCTCCATCGTCGCAACTGACTTTCAAATCCAATTACAAATCTGTCACCGATACCAATGCCTCAGCAACACTTATGACCACCCAGCACTCCTTGACATTGGAAAATTACTCCAAGATTAAGAGTTCACCTTTGTATCTTGAACCAAAATTCAGTCCTCCTCCTTTAATGTACGGGAAGGACAAGAGATTGTTGGTGGAGATCGTCAAGATCTTTGGTTTGAAACATGGCTATAGAGTGGTATTGAACAAGAATGACAGTAGAAGAGTGATATTGTTGTGTGCCAAGCATGGAACCAACACCAGTAAGAAGAACGGAGGAGCCACTGGTCTGAAGAGCAAATCCAAGAAAGGTTCGGAGGAGCCAGAAAATTCGCAGACGACAAGTTTCATGAGCGGAAACAAGACCCACAAGTGCCAATGCCCCTTCAGAGCCGAGATTCAATTGAAACAACGTCTCCGGGTTTGGGTGGTCAAGCCGATCCACATGGAGCACAACCATGACGACGATCTTGCCCGTTTACCTTTCAACGTGGACAACAGCACGCTGTCCAACTTGCCCTCTGAAACCACACACGGTGGTCACATCAACACCAAATACAAGATCACAGACCTTTGTACTGCCCCTAACCACTTGACCTGTTTGTGGGACCACGGTTATCTCCATGATTTGTTGGGAATCGACGAGTCCCTGACGGAGGAACACATCTCGGATGGAGTGCCATTGATCAATGTCGAGTTGATCAACAACAACACGATCAAACCGGGCGTTTCCAAAGCGGCAACTTCTGCTGTAGACGGTTCTTCTTCAAAGAGAAGATCCCAATATGCTTTTGACTCCAAGATTCTGCCATCGCAAGACTCAGCCAAGAAACAGCAGCAGACAAAGGCCAACATCTCCACCCACGACAGTTTGATATATTTATCCGCAGAATTATCAAGGCTTTTCGCAATTGCCAAAGAGCAATATAGCACTGCAAATCAATTCTATGTAAAGATCAAGAACATCAACCCAGAGAATTTTTTCGATAGATTCCCAGCTTTTGAGAAGTTTAAACAAGAGATCGATTTCAAGCTTGAGAATCTGGAAGAAGGCGGGGATCTGACTTATTACAACGTGCAATTGGTTTACGGAGACACCGAATGGAACGTGTTGTTGAACGACGATATTATTGACATGAACAAGGAGATCAACGACATGATCTCTGTTGAGTTGATCAAGAAGTTTACACAGACACTAGCCACCGAGTTGAACAAATTGGCTGCCTCTGGTGACAAGCAAGACAAAAAGCCACAGGCAACCGAATCTACAATTGAGGAAGTTCCAGACATTGCCAACATCACGGCAGTTGCCATGAAGGCTCAACAAGGTTTAATCAAAGAGGATCAGACGGAGGAAGACCCGGCCTTGTTGGTTGATCCAGATCTAACAAAATAGAGGAGATCTCGTAGTTTTTAGGGTTTTCTTGTTTTTGAATTGTCTTGATTTTGTAAGTCGACTGAACGAAAGAAGAAAAGAAATGGCTTTTTCAATGTTCTTTGTTTTATTTTTCAATATTTTATTTTCTTTTTCTTCTCTTTGATATTTTCTCATTAAAAAGAAGTTGTTACTTCTATCTTTTCATTCACTTAGACTATAATTGTATTATAATGAATGTATTTGTTTTGTCTTTAGTTTCATCAAGCTATTGTCTTTGAATACTATATATATTGTAAAACAACTCTTTAGCAAATTGAAAAATCGCGTCTTGTTATGCAAAGGACGCATTTGGTCGTGCACATGAGCAGGATTGAGACATGTCGAAGAGGCGTGAAATATATAGGAAGGAAACATGGAGAGGAGATGATAGATAGTAAGAGCAGCCATCTTTTGTTTTAAAAACAATTTTCTGTTTGCTTAACTAACGAGGAATGGTGATCCAGTTGAGTGGGTCATTTGCTCGAGGATTATTTTTTTCAAATAAAAGTACAAAAGTCATCATATTCCCACAAAACCTTTAGACAACACTTTCCTTACGAAGAGGAGAAAATTTGTACAGAACTGCACAAAAAAACTGCAGACACACTCCAAATTTCGCTCACAAAAAATTACATAAGAAAAAATCGAAAAATCCTTCATTTTTTGTTGTTGAAACTTTTTTTTTTCTAAGTATTAAACATTTTTTTTTGTTAAACGTGAAAAAAAAGGAAAAAAAATAATTAATACTTTGAGAAAAACCCCGAAAATTGCAATACCAAGAAGCATTTTTTTTCCTATTTGTTTTTCCAATCATTCAGAGTTGAACAATAACAGGAGCCAAAAGCGATCTATTTATTATCTTTCTGAACCATCCGAAGATAACCAGCAACTTGCCGCCATTCCAAACGACAACCTCCATATTGAAACCGTCATGTCGCCGTTTATTCCTGCCTCCACCACCTCGGTTGCTTCTTCGTCACCTTCAAATACTCCAGCTTTGAACTCGAATGCCAGCATAGCAAAACCAAATGGTTCTAATAAGAAAACCATCGCTGCTGTTCCATTTGTTCAACAGTTTGATGGTAAGTTATTTCGATACGGTCTCGTGAAGGTTTTTTTCTCTTCATAGACATCCTTTGTGTCTCGAATGATCAAGCCTTTCACATTTCCCATATATATTGATTGCACTAGCAAATTTACTAACTAACATTTTTTTTTGCCCCAATAGAAATCGATAGAAAGATCATGGAGTTCAGATTGTACAATCAGAAACATCCGCAAAGACCTGTGTCTGTTTTGAATAATACTCGTCATAGTCATATCCAACCTCATCATCACCATCATAATAACAATAACAATCACCACAACAATCCTAATACTATCAACAATAACGGATATCATCACAACCAACAACAACAACAACACCACCACCACCAACAACCACAACAATCGTTCAGATTGCAACAACCGTTGCCTCAACTCCAACCACAAATCCAAGCCGAACAGTTGCCAAGACGTAGCAGCTCATTATCACCGCAGTACATGTTACAACAACAACAATCACAACAAATACAAAGACAATCGTTGTCTGTAGTTCCAACTCCCGTCAACGGTGGCAGTGCGGTCTTCCAACCTCCAATGCAAGCTAAGAACTTGTCAACCACCTCTTCAGTCTCGTCGGCCTCGACAAATCCTAACTCGGAATTCATTGTCTCCAACGGTCCTGCCGCCTCGGCCAACTCTTCTTCATCTTCTTCCAATCCAAGTTCAAGAGGGTTGAGTCAATCTTCCACTTTTGACGATTTGTTGTCGCCCACATTCAACCCTTTCGGCGTTAACAACCCTATGATTGCTCAAGGCTCGGGTTCCACTTTACCTGGCTCTTCAGTATCATTTTTGTCATCCACCAACAATGGATCCGATTTCATTTTCAATTCCCCTTTGAGTGGTAATTTGAAATTCAAGACCACCCCTGGATCAGGAACAAGTTCTACTGGTAATGGCGGTAACACCGGTAGCAATATTTGGAACACTGATATGAGTGTTTGGGGTTGAAACATGGGTTATACTCAGTGCTACCTCAGCCGTATCGTTGTATTGTTCCTTTCTGCTCGTCAAGAGTGAAGTTTTGTAATTGATTTATTGTTTTACTTTGTTGTTGTTGTTGTTGTTGAGTTAGTTTTTCTTTTTTTTTCGTTTTTGATGTTTGATTTCCTTTGGCCTGTGTTCATTTATCATGTGGTCCAAAGTTCCTTACGAAGGTTTGTGGTGTTTTTTCCATTCTAATTATTTTTTTACTATCACTTATTATTATTTTATTATTGATGTTGTCTTGTTAATGGTTCATTTTACGTTCAAAAAAAGGGGAACAAGATCATTTTTATTTTCAATTTACATTCATACAAAATAGGATTGGCAAAGCATATATATAAAAGAGAGAGAACGAAAAGGAAAAGAGAAAGGTTGCCATGGTTGTTTTTGCACATCATCTTAACCCAGGTTTGAAGAAGAAGGAATTTTTATTGCACATTAGAAAAAAAAAAGGAGGGAAGGGAAGAAGAGATTCAAAAAAGAAGATAAATGGCATTTGAAAGCATTTGAAGGGCATTTAAATGACAGTCAAATGACATTCTATCGTCATTTCATCTTCATTACTTTCCCTATCGTTATTTGAAGTTTACTATTATCATTTGATTTTCTTTGGTTGTTGAAAAAATTGTTATATGTGTTGTTGTGTTGTTGTGCTAGTGTGTGTTCGGCTTATATGTTTGGCTTAATATGAAAAAAGGGGGTTTCATTTATTTTTATTTTATTTTATTTTTAAAGCGTGAGATAATAAATAATGACAACAAGGTGTATCTATATCTATATATATGTTCATATATGGGGATGGTTATCAGATACGTTGAAAGCTTGCTGTTTCTCTTTGTTCTTTTTCTTTTCTTTTCATTTTTTATTTTTTATTATCAGTGCCAAGTTGGTTAGTTCCTTATGAACGATTGGAATCTGGTGCGGAATTTAATTGTAGTTAGTTAGTTAGTGTTGTGAGTGAGCGAGTGACTTTACTTAGTCGATGAGCGTTAAATAGTTTAATTTTTCAAAATCAAAAAGAGGTTTATTCATTCTGTTTGTAGTGTAATGGGTGGCTTTGTGGTTTTGAGATTGGATAGTACCTCAACTAGGGCCAGGGCCATCGCTTGGGCTAGTTCCCACATCCCCTCTATCTCCCTATTCTCTTATCTATATTGTCACAGCTAAATTCTGTCATTGACGAAAAATGCTCGACTGGAATTTTTTGAGCAGCACGGCCAGCGTAATCAGCACTGAGGCAGCAGGAAATTGAGAGAAAAAAAGATAATTTTACTTTGAATTGGAAAAAAAAAATGCAGTTAAAAAAATAGTGATAGAATTTAATTATTCTATCATCAAATATCCCATCATCATCGAATCAGTAATCAACACCATGACAATTGAAAATCAAAAGTTCAACATTGATTCATCTTATTACAAGAAATTGGCTGCTCCAATACTGTCCAGAACAGTCATTTTAAGCCAAGATTCCTCATTAAAACCGGATGAATTAGAATCTTTCAGCCAATTGATAAGCAAGAGTCATGATGAACAAATTCTGGAGATTAATTCGAATGCATCCATTTATTCTAGTAAATTCATATCAATTTTGAACAAGACAAAGTCAATTGAAATCGTTGAAAAAATCTTTTACTGGATTTTGGAGATCAATGACCTTGAAGTTGAAAAAGATGGTGACAATGAATTGATCAATTCATTGTTAGAATTGAAGAAAATTGACAAGTCTTTACCATATAGCAGCATCTTGAAACACCTCGAATCTCAGGAATTGATTGTTCAGTTACAGGCTGCATATCTGTTGACGGTGTTGATTGTTTACGAGAACTCTAATGAGGTTGACGACTCAACTATCGTGAAATTATACGAATCGATCAACAAGTTTGTTGTCAATGAAGAAGATGAATTGGAAATTCAATTGATTGGCACACAACTCTTGGTCAAGATCTTGAGCTTCAAACAAAACCGTAAATTATACTGGTTGAAAGAAAGCGAATACGTTTCAAACTTATACCAATTATTGAATAGAACAAAAGACTTGCAATTGAAATATAACTGTTTGTTACTGATTTGGTTATTGACATTTGACGAAAAAGTTGCAATCAAATTACCGGAATTATACAAAGACATCATAAATAAATATTTGAGTTTGGCTCAGAACTCAATCAAGGAGAAGATTGCAAGGTTAACAATTTCCACCTTATTGAACTTTGTCAAGATTCAAGATGAGAAGAAGAGTGAAGCAATTATCAAGATTTTCTTATATGAGAAATCAATTGATATCTTCAACAAGTTGAAGGAAAGAAAATGGGCAGATGAAGATTTGAAAAACGACATCAATTTGATATTGGAAATTTTGAAAGAAGCTGTAATCAGTTTAACAACATTCGATGAATACGAAATTGAGTTATCAAAGAAAAAATTCAATTGGTCTCCACCTCACAAATCTGAAGAGTTTTGGATTGACAACATTGACAAATTCAAACAAAACAATTTCAAGATCGTTAAACAGTTGATTGAATTATTGAAAGAAGAAGGGGCTGATTCAAGTGAGCAAACGCAGTTGAACCAAACGATTATCTGTCATGATTTAGGTATGATTGTAAAGCATTGTCCTGAAGTTGTAAAATTCTTGGAAAAAAATTCAGATTTGAAATATTCAATAATGAGTCTCATGAATTCGAAGTACACAGATGTCAAGTATGAAGCTTTGAAGACCACGCAAATCTTGGTCTCCAATACATTTGCTTCATAGAATGGGGGGATGATGGAAACTTTTATCTATATTTCCTTTTATATTTGATTTTACTTAGAATCTAGAGAAATTAACTTGAATTTATAAAAGCTCTTTAATTCGAAGTAGAAGTTTCCAGCAAGGGACTAATGATCTTAACAGTCTAGTACGTGATGATTCCATAATCACCTGTAATACCTCTATTTCCCAGTCCTCTCTCGACAAATAGCTGTAAACTCGATGATTCCCTCTCACCATTGCAATCTCTTATCACTTACTTCTATCACTTATTTCCCAATACAGAAGTCAAGATCCACACCAAAGACAAAATTCAGTCACTGAAGAAAAAGGAAAAATTTTTTTTTTTTCATTTTTTTTGGTGATTTTTTGTTCGCTTTTAAGCTTTAGTCAGCTCTTATTGAATTGATCAAGTAACCAAATACAGGGACAAGATCAACAATAATATATGTCTGAAATAATCGTAGTGATACCGAGAGACTATTAATTGCCATTTAGTATATAAAATCCCCTTAAAAAAACATCATATATCACAATGTCATTCATCAATATTTGTCGTGAGAACACAGATCCTTTTTACCGTTATAAGATGCCTCCTATCCAATCAAAGATTGAAGGTAGAGGTAACGGTATCAAGACAGCTGTAGTGAACTTGGCCGAGGTAAGTCGTGCTTTGAACAGACCTCCATCGTACGTTTTGAAATATTTCGGTTCCGAATTAGGTGCCCAAACCAAAGAAGACAGATTCCTTGTCAATGGTCAACACGACTCACTGAAATTACAAGACCTCTTGGATGGATTCATCAACAGATTTGTCTTGTGTGGTTCATGTAAGAATCCTGAAACTGAAATCTTGGTTGGAAAAGACGAGTCTTTGACAAGAGATTGCAAAGCCTGTGGTAAGAGAACTTCCATCGACCCAAGACACAAATTGGCCAGTTATATCTTGAAGAACCCACCTCTGAGTGCCAAGGGTAAGAACTCCAAGAAATCTGCCACTGCCTCCGCTAACGTTGTAGGTGGTGGTGTCACCATCAGTGACTTGGCTTCAGGTAACAATGGTGCCAACGGTAACGGTAATAATGGTGCTGATGACACTTTTGATGACGATGTCTCTGATGACGATGAGTTGGCTAGAAGATTCAACGCTGAACTGCAACAGTTGCCAGACGCTGCCCCTGTCAACGACGACGATTGGGCTGTCGACATGTCTGAAGAAGCCATTGCTCAAAGAGCCAAGGAATTAGAAGGTTTGAGCGTCAACGACAAGTCTTTGGACGAGTTTGAAGAATTCGGAGAATGGTTGTACAAGGAAAACAAAGATGAGTTGCCAAGTGATGTTGAAATTTATAAAAAAGCCAACGATTTGTCGATCATAGACAAGCCACAAACAATCACTGTCTTGGTGCAATGTTTGTTCGATGAAGATATCGAGAAGCAAATCAAATCGCATCAAGGTTTGTTGAAGAAATTGGTAAAATCTGCTAAACACGAAAAACTGTTCTTGGGTGGTTTGGAGAGATTGATTGGATTGAACTATCCAGATTTGATCACCAAAGTTCCAAAGATTTTGATGGTATTATACGACGAAGACTTGATCAGTGAAGAAGTGTTCATCAAATGGGGTACCACTGTTTCCACTAAGAACCTCGAAGATAAGAAGCTTGTAAAGAAGATCAGAAGAAGTGCCAAGCCATTTATTTCATGGTTGCAAGAGGCCGATGAAGAAGATAGTGAGTAGTTTTAGTCATTATTTAGTTAAGAAGTTTGCAGAATTTATGTTATTTGTACTGATATGAGCCCAATGTGTTTGTGTATAATTGTAGATTTGAAGGGAAGGGGAAGGTCGTGTGACATTGCTCAAGTGAGTCGTTCAGTGAGTGTCGAGGGGTTAGAAGGGGGATTGAGCAAGACATGAACCGAGGAAGGAGCCGAGAGATGGCCAGAGAGGAGCAGAGACAAGAGACATAAACACAAAAGAGAATGGAATTGTGCAAAGAGGCTAAACTAATTGACTCATAAATTATATGCATAACGATCTGACAAACAAGTCATAGTTGCAGTTTAATTGAGTCAGTATGAGACACACTTGCAGATTAAGACAATCCACTTTTCACTCGAACCATCACCACCACTGAATTGAATCTCTGGAATTATTTTACAGGGGAATTTATTAGCAAGACGAGACTTGTTGGGGTCCAATTGGGGAGATCCATCGAAAGAGAAATTCTAGTTTTATATTTTTCACTGATCAAAAGATCCACAGACGAGCCATAGTCAGAGGAAGGGTTCATAGGATAAGCCCGTGCTTTCACATTCGTTCTGAGACATTGGGAAACATTCGAAGTCGGCCACCACATCGTATAGGTAACTGTCTTACTTATTACAGTCTCCCATCAAGCTTGCCACCTTCCACAAGCGCCATCCACCACAGTCTCTTACCCAAAATGCCCAATCACACTCTTTCAGACTTGTGCCGAAAAAGTGACTATTTTTTCTTACCCCATTTTATTTTTGGGTCTTTTTTTTTCCAGGGTTTTTGCTTTGTTTAGTTTTGCTTAAGGTTGAATAAAGTCTCTCATCTTGAACCAATGCATGAATAGAACGAAAGTTGGCTTTTGTGAATTGAGTTGAATGGATGGCTAATTGGAGTTCGATTGATGGGTAATTAGATACTGAACAGATCGGATCGTACATATATTTTAAGCTTCCTACAACCAAAAAAAAATAGCAACTTGAATGACACGTACCCCCTACTCGCATCTACTCATCCTTGTCTCCCTTCTCCACTGCACTCAATTAATAAACCAAGAAAGAAATTTACTTGTCTCTTTCCGAACACTTCTTAATTATTTTCTTGGTTTTAACAAAATTTTCCTTTTCCTTTAGAGTTAGCAAAATTTTCTATTTTCTCTTTTATGGAACTTTTTTTCTCTTCCATCTTCAAAGTCTTCTTTTGTTTGAAGGAAAAAAATTAGAACAACAATTGTGTGTCATTTAAAATTGTTTAATATAACTATCTCATTAAATCATCGCCATCCTATATCACTTATCCATCATCATCATCATCATCATCATCACCTTCATCATCGATAGCAGCCATTTAGTCTAGCATCATTCGCCCCAATTTCCATCACTCCTCATCTTCATCTTCATATCTTCATTGTCAACATCTTCAACTCCCTCATCAAGTTGGATATCATTTACCCACTTTTATACTCCTTATTTCCGAGTCTTCATCTTCTTTTCATTTTTGCCTTTGAACTCGTTGTCCCCAGTGCTTTAATTTATTAACGTCAATTCTTCTTTCCTTCATCATCGCAATTCGGTTTTACGCAGCACCCCATCATTCTAGTCAAACATCAACTGAACACTATTGTTTTATAGAATCACCACTAGCATGAGTTATCGTAATAATAATAACAACCACCAGGCCGCCAATAGTCATAACCGATATATCAACAGCAATGCCAACGACCAGTTCTTGAATGTCCCTGGTGCGGGCAGCGGCGCAAGTATATACGACCAGCAGGGTGCCGGAGTCACAACCACCACCATCGGAGGCTCGAAGCCAAAGACTTTGCATATAGCCCATCGTAGATCTCCAAGTGAATTGACAAGTTTAATGAGTGAGTATAATTCTATTTTATTATGAACCGTGCAATTGACAATTACTAACCAAACCCTATTTTTAGTCGAACAATTCAATTTACAACGTCAATTGGAACTGGTACAGGCTCAACAACAGCTGATCTTACAGCAGCAATCAGGTGCTCAACAATATCACTCCTCGCAATTAGGCCAATCGCAATTAACGCAGTCGCAGTCGCAGTTACAACCACCTTCCATCTCTACGCCATCCTTCCACAACAGGAACAACTCCTCCTTTGGAGCATCCGGTGCCTTCGGCCATTTCCAGATGCCATCCGTGCAACTCCCACCACCGTCATCCAATCAATTCCAGCCTGGCCACCAGAAACGCAGCTCGGGCGTGGAGTCGCCGGTGGCAGGGCATAGACGGTCGCTGTCCAACACCCCGTTGCTGCCGCCTTTCAAGCCACAGCTGATGCCATCGTCGCCGTCGCAGAACCAGGCATTGGGCCATTCAAGAAGACACTCCTTGGGCTTGAACGAGGCCAAGAAACTGGCAGCCATTGTGCAGTCGCAGAGATCGTCCAACTCGCCCTCCAAGTTGAAGGACGACTCCAGCGACGACTTTGGCGTCTCCATGCCGCCTCCTTCATTCAAATTCCCTGCCACCCCGCCAGGCTCCAACGGCTCAGACTCTTCGTCGTCCCAGATCAGAAGACAGCCTTCCCACGGCAGATCACGTTCCATGATGACGTACAGCCAGGCGAGCAGTGGGGCATCCAGCGGCGACAAATCGCCGCAACGCAACTTCCAGTTCCCACCACGGGCCCCTGGTGCAGGCGAGATGCTGCCTCCAGCTCCACAGTTCCAGTCGCATCCGGCCAGAGGCCAGTCTGGCAATTGGAGAAGACCTTCGCCAAGCAATAGCAACCCCAACATGAATGCCGCCTACCAATTGGACGCCTTGACACCTCCGAGCTCGACCTTTGTGCCGGGCCACAGACCGGGCAGGTCGTCGTTTGGAGGCTCGATATCGTCCTTGTCCAACTACGGCGGTGGCTCGCATCAAGGTGGTGCTGGTGGCTCGCAACGGAAGTCCTTGTTCGCTCCGTATTTGCCGCAGTCGTCGTTGCCTGCATTGATCGCAGAGGGAAGATTGGTTACCGGGACATTGAGAGTCAACAAGAAGAACAGATCCGACGCATATGTGTCCACGGACGGGCTTCTCGATGCCGATGTGTTCATCTGCGGGTCCAAAGACAGAAACAGAGCGTTAGAAGGCGATTTGGTCGCTGTGGAGTTGTTGGTAGTGGACGAGGTGTGGTCCTCGAAGCGTGAGAAAGAGGAAAAGAAGAGACGCAAGGACCACTCGCACCCTTTGAAGCCGAACGACGATCTCCACAACGATGCCTCCACGACTTATAGTGGTGACAGCGGCAAGAGCAGCCTGAACTTGAGCAGAAAGGGCTCCTTGAAGCAAAGGCCCACGCAAAAGAAGAACGACGACGTTGAAGTGGAAGGCCAGTCGTTGTTATTGGTCGAGGAAGAAGAGATAAGCGACGATTACAAGCCGTTGTATGCCGGCCACGTGGTGGCTGTTGTCGACAGAATCCCTGGACAGTTGTTTTCCGGTACCTTGGGGTTGTTGAGACCTTCGCAGGCCTCGAAAGAGCGCGACGACGATCTGCACAACTCCAACAACAGCCACCACCAGCAAAAGAAACCCAAGATCGTCTGGTTCAAGCCAACCGACAAGAAAGTGCCATTGATTGCGATCCCAACGGAGCAGGCACCAAAGGACTTTGTCGAGAACCACGAGAAGTACGCTGGCCAGTTGTTTGTCTCGTCGATCAAGAGATGGCCAATCACCTCGTTGCATCCTTTCGGAACCTTGATCCTGCAATTGGGACCAATGGAGGAGGCCTCCACAGAGATCGACGCCATCTTGAGAGACAACAACTTCTTATGTGATGAGTATCCTTTGAAGGACACGGACAAGTTGTTCGCCGATTTGCCCGTCTTGGAAGACGCTTTCAACGATCCAAACAGGAAAGTGTTCCACAGCGAGTATATCATCTCTGCCTCTCAGACAGGCGCCATCAGCGACCATGCCTTCCACGTTAAGAGTTTGTCGTCAACAAAGATCGAGGTCGGGGTGCACATTGCCGATATCACGTACGGAGTCAAGCAGGGCTCGCTTCTCGATAAGAAGGCCAAGAAGAGATCACATTCCGTCTTCTTGCCCCAGAGAACCACGCATTTGTTCCCGGAAAGAGTAAACGAGATGTTCTCCTTCAAAGAAAACGAACAGAACTTGGCCATCAGTGTTATCTTTGAGATCGACACTGCCAAGTTCGAGATCGACGACGTGTGGATCGGCGAGTCCGTTGTCGTGCCTAAGCAGAAGATCTCGTACGATGCCATCGACAGGATCCTCACCACGAGTTCCAACGCTGAACAGTCCATAGAGGGCATTTCCAACGCAACCACCGACTACATCAGAACGTTGGCGTTAATCTCGCGGGAGTTCAGAAGGCAGAGATTGGGCGACCACAACTTGGAGACGCACCCACAGTTGCCTCTTTTCGACCAATTGGACGACGAGCGCGTCAAATTGACGTTGAACATTTTGGACTCCTCGCCCTCCATGCTGTTGATCGATGAGATCTTCCACAAGGTGAACTTCAGCGTCGCACAGAGAATCTTCTCCAAATTGGGCGACAGGGCCTTGTTGAGAAGACACGCCTTGCCAACGTTGCAAAAAATGGAAACCTATCACAAGAAGGTGTCGGAATTGGGCATAGAGTTGGACGACTCCACCTCTGCATCGTTGCAAAAATCAATTTTGAAGATTGAAGACGAAAACACGAGAAAGGCTGCAGAGACTTTGCTCATCAAATGTATGAACAGAGCCAAATATACTATTGCCGGCAAGACGGATCCAGAACAGTTTGGCCACTATCTCTTCAACATACCATTGTATACCCATTTCACTGCACCTTTGAGAAGATATGCAGATGTCATTGTGCATCGCCAATTGAAAGCCGTGTTGCACGACAAGGTGGACGAGTACTTGGACGACATCGAGTCGTTGAAGATGACTGCCGATTATTGTAATTTTAAGAAGGACTGTGCTAAGGCTGCGCAAGAACAGGCAATGCATTTGCTCTTGTCGCAATCGATCAACGACATGGCCCACTCGACGGGCCAATTGCTCTGCATGGGAACCGTGTTGCAAGTGTATGAATCTTCATTCGACGTGTTGATCCCAGAGATCGGTATTGAGAAGAGAGTACATGGGGACCAGTTGCCTTTGACAAAAGCCGAGTTCGACAAGAGAAACCGTGTCTTGGAATTGTACTGGGAGAAGGGCGTCGACTCTGCTACCTATGTGCCAGAAGATGAAAACGATGCCTTGTCCTACAGAGCCTCCATCAAGAACAAACACAGATCGCCAACTTTGGAAGTGGCCAAACTGCAGAAGAAGTCGCTTCTTGAAGGTCAAAACATTGTGTCCGATGAGTTGCTTCTGAAATTGAACCAGCTCAATATCGCACCTCCAAGGATATCGTTACCAACACTTGAGTCGTCAGCAAGTTCCACCACTGGCAGGGAATCCACCTTCAGTGCCCCTGCAACGCCAAGCGACATCAATTCCCACTTCCAGAGACACCCACTCGATCAAGGAACAAGAACTTACTCGTCTTCAATCATCAACTCTTCTTCGTCATTCACATCGTCTTCCTCAGATAGCGAGGACTCTGGAATTGTGAATGCGTATTTGAAGAATTGCAACACCAGAATTGAAAATGATCATTGTATCCAAGAGATTCGGGTATTACAACAGGTTCCAATCTTGTTGAGGGCTGAAATTGGTATGGCCTTGCCTTGTTTGACCGTAAGAGCATTGAATCCATTTGTCAATACCAAATGAAACTGCCCATGTTCTCGCCCCTCGCACCTTTCTACCCTTTTTTCTAGTCTTTTCTTCTAACCTTTCTTTCTTCTTTCAACTTGGTTTCTTCTTTTCTTTTAATCTTATTACTTCAATGAGAGTTGTTCTTTAATATCACACGATCTTTTATTTTGATCTTTATTCATGTATATATCTATATACTATAATATATAAAAACATACCACATATCAACTTTTTTTTCAATGAAAATCAACTCTATTTACTAGCTTTCAATTCTTTGTGCATGGCAATGACCTTTTTCACAGTGTCGATTAATCCAGTACCAACAACATCTGGAGTGCCGAAGATTTCGGTACATGGTTCCAATTCATGGACATCCGACCAGGCAGTTCTGAAGTTACCTTGCTTGGCAGCGCAGGAGTCCCACATGTGCGCAGCGAAAAACCATTTATCATCGTCATCGGCCTCATCTAATTTCTTGGAGATGGTTTCGTAGACGATTCCCTCTGGTTTACCACTACCGATGGCATCACAAGAGAGAACGTTTTCCAGGGGCATCTCGACATCACTGTTCTTGAAGTAACTCAAAACTCTGTCAGCAGAGGCATCGGTCAAACAATAAGTCTTGAAACCGTAGTCTCTCAACAATTGCAAAGCCTCTTTTGTCTCTTTTCTAGCTCTCAAGTGGAAGAAACCTTGGAAGACCACGGCATCGACTTGTTCTTGAGTACAGTAGCTTCTTGGATCCTTGATACCGGAGAAGTATAATGATCTGTAGAAGGTGTATTGCATGATCTTGGAGAATTGCTGGTAATGCTTGGCCTGGGACAAGTAGGAGTAGTCTCTCTCAGCACCGGCCAACCAAAAGAAGAAAAACAATTTTGGATCGATTCCATCCAGCTTGAATTTTTCACCTAATTGTTTCTTGATTTCATCGATGGCATTTTCGTATGAGATAAGAGTTCCCACGATATCAAAGACGATGGAAGGCATAGTTTGGATACGAGTTTGGTTATAAGTTGGGTTTTGTGTAGTCTAAGTAAGCTGAGTAACTTTTCAATTGTTGAATGAATTACAATAATTACAAGATCCAGTGCAAGATTTATACCATTATTTATACCCTTGTCGAATCTCGACAAAGTTGTCGCCCAACCCAAAATGGAATCAGCTAAATACTCTTTGGCCGACCTCACCCATCAATAGTCATCGGCTACAGATGCTTCAGCTGCAGATGGATAAGGTTCGGGCTTTAGCCGTTGCCGTATCTCGACTTCCGCTTCGGGCAGCTGCCCCAACACCCTCGTTTCGCGTAGTGCGCACGACCAAAGTCCGCTCGATTTCTTTCTTAGAAAATTTTTTTCAACGCGTGGAAGAAAAACAGATTGGAAAATTGTGAGGCAAGTGAGAAGCGTTGTTAGTAATTGAAAGGTTGAGAGAGCTAGTTACTTGTTCAAAAATCGAAAAAAGATAGTAGAAACACACCATGCAGGCTCCAGTTGTTTTCTTAAGTAAGTGGAAACACAATAATTTGATAATGGATGGGACATTGTGCCCGGTGTGGCCCTTTGTTTGATCCGCCAATGCAAAATTTACTAACACAAACCCATGTATATAGACACATCAACTGAAAGACAATCCGGTCGTGAGGCGCAGATCTCAAACATCACAGCAGCCAAGGCTGTCGCGGACATCATCAGAACATGTTTGGGTCCAAAAGCCATGTTGAAGATGTTGTTGGATCCGATGGGTGGAATCGTGCTCACCAACGATGGCCATGCCATCTTGAGAGAGATCGATGTAGCCCACCCTGCGGCCAAGTCGATGATCGAATTGAGTAGAACACAAGACGAAGAGGTCGGGGACGGCACCACCACGGTGATCATCTTGGCAGGTGAGATCTTGGCGCAGACGTTCCCATACATCGAGAAGAACGTACATCCGGTGATCATCATCCAGGCTTTGAAACAGGCATTGAGCGATGCCTTGGAGATCATCCACGAGATCTCGAAACCAATTGACTTGGACAACGAAGAGGCCATGATCGGGTTGATCAAGCTGTCCATCGGCACCAAATACGTGAATAAATGGTCGGAGGTGATGTGTAAATTGTCGTTGAAGGCCGTGAGAACGGTGTTGGTGCAACAAGGTGACCACAAGGAAATCGATATCAAGAGATACATCAGGGTGGAGAAGATCTCCGGGGGCGAAATTACTGACTCAGAAGTGTTGGACGGCATCTTGTTGAACAAAGACGTGACACACCCAAAGATGAGAAGACATATCGAGAACCCACGAATCATATTATTGGACTGTCCATTGGAGTACAAGAAAGGTGAGTCGCAGACCAACATCGAGATCACCAACGAGAGCGACTGGAACAGAATATTGCAGATCGAGGAGGAGCAAGTGAAGTTGATGTGCGACCAGATCTTGGAGCAGAAGCCGGACTTGGTGTTGACCGAGAAGGGTGTCAGCGACTTGGCCCAGCACTACTTGTTGAAAGGTGGGGTCACTGTCTTGAGAAGAGTCAAGAAATCCGATAACAACAGAATTGCCAGAGCCACGGGTGCCACTATTGTGAACAGGGTCGAGGATTTGAAGGAGTCCGATGTCGGCACTCGTTGTGGCTTGTTCAAGGTGGAGTTGATCGGCGACGAATACTACTCATTTATCACCAACTGTGTGAACCCACAAGCTTGTACCGTGTTGTTGAGAGGTCCTTCGAAGGATATCTTGAACGAGATCGACAGAAACTTGCAGGACGCCATGGCTGTCACGAGAAATGTCATGTTCGAGCCTTCTTTATCGCCAGGTGGAGGTGCCACGGAGATGTGTGTGGCCGTTAGACTTTCCGAGAAGCTGAAGAAGATCGAAGGTGTGCAGCAATGGCCATACCAGGCCGTTGCCGATGCCTTCGAGGTGATCCCACGGACATTGATCCAGAACTGTGGTGGTAATCCAATTAGGATCTTGAGTAGTTTGAGAGCCAAGCACGCAGAGGGCCATTATTCGTTCGGTGTTGATGGTGAAAACGGCAAGGTTGTTGATATGGAGGACTACGGTATCTGGGAGCCTGAAGTGATCAAGCAACAGAGCATCAAGACTGCCATTGAGAGTGCATGTTTGTTGTTGAGAGTCGATGATATTGTGAGTGGAGCTAGAAGAGGAGGTGCTATGTAGGACTGCAATACATATATGAATACCATGTCTTGTACAGATTAGTGCTGGTGAGTAACTTGCGTAGTCGACGAAGTATAAACCTGCTCAAATAGTCAACGAGTATAGTCAACGAAGTATAATCAACTGAAGAATATTCGAATTCATTAAATATAGTCAACTAAACAACAATTGACTGAAGAATAATCGACTCAGGTAACTATAATCAACTTACATACCTATAACCACTTACACAACTATAGTCAACTTATTAAACTATGGTCAACTGATCAAACTATAAACAGCTGAAGTATAGTCGACATACTAAATTATAGTCAACCTCTCAACTAATTTGCACGAATCGCACCAACCACCACAAATGAAACTTTCTATTACAGTTTAAAACCAACTTCTACTAAACTACACTCAGTATCAATGAACTTTGATTTACTAATATACACTAAAATCCCAATCACCACTTTCCCAGTCTCTACTCCTCCATTTCAACGTCTTGTTGAGCTTCTTCAAACTGCTCTTCTCCCTCTTCATCACCAGCATCTTGCTCCTCGTTTCCAAAACAATCGTTGATCAACTGCAACATCTCTTCACATTGCTCTTCTGTGTATCTTTGGTCACACTCTTCGATAATGGTATACAACAACACCATGTTCTTCGGAGTGAAGTTCAACATTTGCAAGATCTCGATTTTCTCCAACTCGAATTTCTGTAAACCATAGATGAGTTTCTTGATCGAGTCCTGGTTTTGAAATTTGATATCTGATTTTGCTAAATACGAGTATAAATCTCTTGTGATCAGTTCCAAATCGACTAAGTGATTCTGTCTATATTTCTTCGACGAGTTGTCTCTCTTGGTCTCTGGATCAAAGTCCCATTTGTGGATCTGTTGTATTTCTTTCAAATGGGTATACACTTCATAGTTGGATAAGAACTTGTCTCTAGCGACTTCGATCTGAAGGGTATTGTTAGTATTTGGATTATTTATTGAGAATTTGAGATTTGCATGTTGGATTTGTATGTTAGACTTGCAACTTGATTTGCAACCTCAACTTGTATTTGAACTTACTTTCATGGTGATATGGACAGAAATGTGTATAAGGTTGACCAGCTGATGGACTTGTGAAACTTTTAAAGGACTTGACTTCTGTATGGTTCAGTGTCCTGATAAAATATTCACCGTGAAATTTCCACTGAACTGATTCAATAACCCGATCAATGAACTGGACTAGCTCATCAAGAGATGGGGATGGATTTTTCCAGGTGAAAAATTTATGAAGAAAAAAAAAAAGTTTAAGTGCAGTGAAAAATTGTAAGTGAAAAAGAGATCAAAATGCAGATGAGGAACAAGCCAGGGGGGTGAGAAGATAGTGGTGGGTTAGTCAATTTGTGACAGATGGAATAATATAAACATAGCGCTGATTTGGGAAAGAGTCGGATAAGTTCGAAATAAGCCAAGGATTCCAAGATGAGCAAGGAAAGGTTGAAATAGATCACAAATAGACTGGTAGTGATCTTGAATTAACTTAGAAGTAAACCAAAATAAATGAGAATAAACCAAACTCAGTAAAATGATCCAAACTCAGTAAAATGATCCAAACTCAGTAAAATGATCCAAACTCAATGAAATGATCCCAACTCAATAAAATGATCCAACCTCAGTAAAATAAACCAAAATAAACTAACATAACCAAAAACAAAGTATAATTAACCATAATAAACCAAAATAAACTACACCAAATAACCGAGAGCGAGCAAAATAACTAAGCTCAACCTTCGCATCAGCCAAAACCACCCCCCACCAGAGACACAACTCCGCACAGGCTCTGCCTGTCCCTGATTCAGCGCACGCAAAACACAGAATAACACGTATTTTCAAGATTTTTTGTTAAGTCAAAAGATGAAAAAAAAAGTGAAAAGTTGGAATCGAAATGAATTTAAATACACGCCAAGGTTTAAATAAGAACGGGGTCCATTGAAATAATTATCACTAGACATTGACTAGATCAAGTATTTCGGTCACGTATTTCAATCAATCACAAGTCCCCGTAATTTGCAACATGAAACTTTGTCAAATTTTGTCACTTGTCTTGACATTCTCCATAAGTGTAGTCCAATGTTTAACAGCGGATGAATTGGCCAAAGAGGCTGCCAGCACTAATAATGTCATAAAGGTGACAGATAAAAACTATGAAAAGATATTCAACTATAGAGAAGACTACAACGTGTTGTTGTTCGTAACAGCATCGTCTGTAAGAGTCGGTTGTGTCTTATGTTCCGAATTGGTGCCTGTCATCAACACAATTAGTTCGTCATACGTCCAAAATTTAAAAAAATTCAGCCCTTCCCTGGATGAAGAAGACAAAAACAATGAAAGGATCTTCTTTGCCGTTGCCGATTTTGCTGATAACAAGAAATTCTTTGGCGAATTGGGTCTTCAAACTGTTCCAAAGTTGTTCTTGTACAAGTCCAATGCCCACAAGAAGGGCTCCGTTGCTCAAAATGTCAACGATTATGAAGATTATTCCTTCTTACAAGGGGACCACACCACTGAAATCGTGCGTTTCCTCCTCGAATCCACCAAGGCACCTGCAGAGTTGTTCGAGATCCACGAACCTACGGACTACGGCAAGATCTTCACCAGATTTTCATTCCTCTTTTTGCTGGTCATTGTCATCTATAAGACTTATTACAAATTCGACAAAGTGGTCAAGTCCACCTTTGTGTACAATTTCTTGTCCTTGTTCGCCATCATCTCCTTCACTGCCGGGTTCATGTACAACCAGATTAGACAAACCCCATATTCAAGAGAACAACAGGGTCAATTGGTGTATTTTGCCTCGGGTCACCAACAACAGTTGGGTGCTGAGACTCATTTGGTCTCCATTGTTTATTTTGGTTTATTCCTTGCCATGTGGTTCTTGATCACCAAAGCCAGTGTCGTCGGCAATGCTCAACTGAAACTTATCGCTGTAGTGGTCTTGAATGTCGCCATATTCATCTTGTACAGTCTGATAATCAACTTCTACCATATCAAAAACGGTGGTTATCCGTTCTACCTTACCCAATTTTTATAACTGGAATGACTAGAGGGTGATAAAAGAGGTGAATCTGAATAGAGGAATAGACCAGATCACAAAATGTATAATGCAATGAAAGAAAGCCAAATTAGAGCAAATGGAGCAATGTAGAGAAATTGTAGAGAAATTGTAGAGAAATTGTAGAGAAAACGTAGAACAAATGCTGAACAAACGCTGAACAAATTAAGAGCAAATTAAAACTAAAGTGTCAAGTATCTTATCATGCAAATCCCTTGAATTCATTCTATATATTGATTTTCTTCATTTTCTTCTCAGATAAATTAGTCCACACATCGTGATCGTGACAAATATACATAGTCCAACATTTACCTTGAAAATCTCATCATAACATCTCTTACCCACAATACACATGTAAGTCCCATCTATCATTTCACTCATTCTGTCGAGATTTTGTCCAAACACCTTGGTTAAAAAGTACAATGCAATCAAAGGACCGGTACAAATCAAACCCCAAGAGGTGGTGAAGCCTTTTGAACCGAATTGGTCGGCTATGATTGCAGGATAGACCCCAAATATGGAGCCATACCCGGTGCCTATGAAAATGGAGGCCAAGGCGATTTTGGAAACGTCATTTATTGACAATGTTGCAAACTGTCCAACCATGACTAACATTGCCGACAGGATAACCAACCACATTCTTTGGTATTTGAATGTCTTGTAAGCAATATCGGACAGTGGACCCCAAAGAAGTCTTCCGACAAAGGATCCAAATGCCAACACAGACACTTGCAATGCCTGATACAGTTCTGGAGTTGGGTCTGTGTCCGTGGCAGAGACAGAGGCCGACGAGAGCTGGATCAAGGCCAGAAGAGATGAAATATCCGTTGATCCAGAGTAGAAGAAGACCAAAGAGTTGAACAGTGACACTAGTTCTGGGTGTTTGAGCAAGTAAATGACGAATATGTGGTGATTGGAGGCCGTTTCAGTCGTTAATATCACATCTCTCCTGTCCACCAATGCACGCACAATGAACCCGATAGAGTATATATACAATTGGCCAATGGAAGAGAGCAAAGCCACAATCAAATAATGCAATAAGAACGATCTGTCGGTGATCAAGTTTTTGAGATGTCCCAATTGGGTGTGTTGTTTCTTGGATCTGGCTCTTTTCAGTTTATGTAAGCTGATCAAAGGAGTGGACTCGTCAGTTCCCAGTGGCAGGGAACTTGTGGTGATCGCAGTGCCAGCAGATGCCGTTGTTCCGGCATTTAAAGCACCATATCCAGCACTTGTTTCCAGATCTCTCTTCAAAGTTGCTGCTTTATCCAAATTGGAGAATGAGTTTCTTGGCGAATTACCTCCGATTCCAAAATAAACACCTTTGGACGATGAGTTGCGATGGTGGAAAGGGATCCTGGAGTTGTCCTGAGGCGAAGAGGACGAGGTGTTCGGCGATCCCGAGAGTCTGGACGACGTAGGCGACGAGTTGAAGTAGTTGTTGTTGAGGTTATTGATGGATCCCGGTCTGGAAGGCACGGTGATGACACCTTGGTTCGAAGATGGTGACGATGAGGACGCCGACTGGCTCAACGAGGAACTGAAGCTGCCGGATCGCGACATGATGGAAGAGGCATATGAAAACAACGACGATGCCGACTCGTTGAAGTTAATCTGGGCCAACGAGCCTCTGTGGGCGTTCAAGAAAGGACCCAAATTGGACGAGTCGTGTTTCTGGATCAGTTGTGGCTCCGATCTGTGGATGTCGGAGCCGTCTGTCTCTTCAATCGGAGTGTCAGAGTGGTCCAACTGCAGTTCTTCGTCATGCAGATGGTCCAATTCCTCGATCTGGTCGATGTCAAAGAGTTTGACGAAGATGCTGCTGAATGCAATGACACCGCCGCAGGTCAAGGACAAGAACCTGAGCAATCCCTGAGTGTCCCCCGGGAACCAGTAGGCAGATATGGCACTAAACACCAAGGCACTCAAGCCGAAACTGGACACGGCGAAGGCCCCAGCAGTGCCTCTATTGTGCGGGAAATTCAGCGTGCAAGCTTTTAAGCAGGCGAAATAGGAGATGATAGAGCCAAATCCTACGGAGCAGATGCTCACGGATAGCAAGAGCAAGCTGGAGATCGATCCGTTGTAACAATTATACAAGCTGCCGTAGCCTAACAAGATGCAAGCGGAACCCAAGATCAAGGCAAATCTGACACCATACTTGTCGATGAGCATTCCAGCAGGAAAACCACCTAGACCGGAGCCAAGGTTGGATGCGAATGAGATGGTGGCGGCGTTTTCAGCAGAGATCCCACATCTCTTGATCAATTGTGGTGAGTAGACCCCATATAGATAAGGAGTTCCCGCGGCGACCGCGGCAATGGCCGAGAAGGCTAGCGTGAGATATCTGGGGTCGATGGATCGCGACATGGGTGAGATCAGTGGCCAGATGGATGTGCTTGATTGGAATGGTCACTGGCTGGTCGCGGGTGGTGCAATGGTGGCAAGAGTGCTGAATTCGAGGTGTAGTTGGATTCAATTTCAGATCGAAAAATCAAAAATGAGAAATAAAAAAAAATAAAAAAAATAAAAAAAGCCAAAAAGCCAAAAACTGCTCTCTTATCTTGCAGCTACTATTTTTCTTTTGCTTATTTTGAGATGAAATAGGGGGTTGGGGGAGTTGGTAAAAAGAAGGAGTAGGTGGGGAAGTTTGATTGGTGGCGTTTTGAAGCGGCACTGTGAATCGGCATTGTTGGTGTTGGTGTACTGAGTTTAAAGTGGTCTGGTTTTGACGTGGGCGCGATAGTTTTGTGTAGTGGGTTTATTCATTTTGTTAGATGTTAGTAGGGAATGGAGTGGTTAAAGCCCATGCTGTCGCTAGTACATGGTATTGATATTCAATACTGCTGCAGTCTGTTTGAAATTGATATTGCAAGCATATTGGTGGTGCGAGATCTTGATTGGACGGTTCAATTTAAATGTGGTATTGAATTTGGATTTGCTCAAGTAACCGATAGTTAAACTCACCGCTGAAGTTGAAGAATAAAGTTATTGGCACATAGTAAAATTAAGTAAAACAGTAAGAACTACCTAGGAAAAATCACATAGTAACACTCGCATAGTGAAAATCTCACAGCACAGTAAATTTCGCACAGCGAAATCACTCGCTAAAAATCACACGCTAAAAATCACACACTAAAAATCGCTAGGTAAAATCCCATAGTAAAATCGCATAGTAATCTTCGCTCAGTATTTTTTTCTTTTATTTACTCAGCTCTCTTTCGTGTTTGGTATTGGTTGATCTTGTTTGATAGTTGATCTCATTTGGTTATTTTATTCGATCAACACCTCTTAATTATCCCAGTCCACTAGCTTACAGCATGGCCAGATCAAGACGCAGAATAATAGCCGACGACTCAGACGACGACACGCAAAACGAACCCATCAATATCAGCAACGAAGATGCCAATGTTGAGGCCAATAGTGAGGCCAATGTGGACGCAAATGATGAGACCAATGACGAGACTACCACACTGAACTCTCCCAATCAGTCAGATGACGCCAGTGCAGGGTCGCTTATGAACCAGGCCAATATCGACCACTACTTATTCAAGCACGGCCTTTCCAATCGTCAATTGGCTCTTGCCAAGCTGGGTGGTTTGAGGTTTTGTAAAGCCGCCTTGGCTGCGGAATTGAAAGGCCAGATCATGACAAAAGGCTATATATCAAAGACAGTACTACAATCGAACTCACAATCGCAACTGGCACCTCCACTGCAGCTGCGTGAGGTCAAGTATGCCCATATCTACAAGTGTGCACAGGGCTATTTACACACGTTGGGATTTGAATTGGTGCCCATTGCAAACAAGCCAGATGAACAAGTAGACCCGGTGAAACTGCAGCAGTTCTTGTCGTATCCTTTCGTATTGAGGTCGAAATTGTCGAAGCCGTACCGTGATATCATCGGGGACTATTTCTTGGACCAAGAACACGGAAAGGCAGATGAAAATGACCACTCCAATGGGGGGCTGTTATTTGGAATAATGCTTCTTGTGGTGTGGACTGTGATTTTACATAAAAATAATATAAGCAGGAAAGAGTTGGAGACAATTGTTAAGAAATTTGGAATTGGTGCATTGAAATTCGAGGAAGTCATTGCGAATGGGGTGAGACAGGATTATGTTGTTGAAGAGAGAATCATCAGTGGTGAACGTGGTAATAACAAACGGAGAAGAGCTGGTGCCTCATCCAACGGCAATGGCAACGAAAGACCAGATGAACATATCCTGTACCATATTGGTCGAAGAACAAGACTGGAGTTCAGTAAGGAGCAGATGTTGAATTTTCTCAAGGATATATATGGGGAAGAGTTCAATAGTGAGAAGGCAGAGCAGTCGCTTAAAGAGATCTGGGCTGATGAGGGTGAGTGATAAAACAATGATTAGAGGTGATGAGAAAAGTAGAGGGGGTGGTGTTATGATGTTTGTAATTAGGCTCGTAGACTTAATAGATGTTCGTGTGATAGTATGTCAAGTAAGTAAGAAAGAATGAAGTGAACTGAGCAATAACAACTGGTGGCAGATGCATTTGAGTTTGTAGACCTGTTTATGTAGGTGTCAGTATGCATGCAGTAATGTGAGGGTAGAAAGAAGTAAGAATTGAGAAGTAAGCAGGAAAAGGAAGAGGTCAGAAGTCAGAGGTCAGAAGTCAGAGGTCAGAAGTCAGAGGTCAGGAGTCAGAGGTCAGAAGTCAGAGGTCAGAAGTCAGAGGTCAGAAGTCAGAAGGTCAGAAACTCAGTAGTCAGAAACTCAAAAGTCAGAAGTCAGAAGTAGAACTCAGCAATAAACTAGTTCTGAAAACACCATTCTTCTTATCATTTGTCTCTTGCAATCTGCCGCATGCACCAGTTCGGTTAATGCCTGGATAGGAAATATCGTCTATTTCCTAACAGAACTCGCAGTGACGGCAAACACTGAAAGCTGGCAACTACAAACAGCTACAAGCAACTACGAGCAGCAACTACGAACAGCAACTACGAACAGCAACGAGAACAGCAACCATAACATCAACCAAATCAACTGTACCGCATCCACTGTACCATCCACCGCATCCACCCCTCAGTGCCCACTCCGTTATCACCAGTGAAAAATATCACGTGACCGAAGCACTCTGCTTAATTTCACTCTTCTGAGCATTTCGATCCCCAAAATTATATACGAAGTTAGCGGATCGAAAAAAAAAATCAGCTTTTTTGAATCGGCTTTTTTTTTTCACGTCGCTTGTATAAAAAAATATAAAAAAAGGAGGGAGCCACTTTTGACAGGTGTTTTGTTGGAAGGCAACGAATTTGTAGCAGCAGATTGGACATGGCGCTCGACACTTTAGACATCAGTATCTTGGTGGCCATCTTGGCTGCCTTGGTGGCATATTTTGCCAAGGACAAGCTCAGCTTTTTGAAGAAAGACGACTCGCTCAGTGTCTCTGTCGACTCCAGAGACCTCATTGAAGTGTTATCCAAGACCGATAAGAAGTGTATTGTGTTTTACGGCTCGCAAACGGGTACCGCCGAGGACTATGCGCACAAGTTCGCCAAGGAATTGCAATCGCGTTTCCATGTGGCTACGATGTGTGCCGATTTGGCAGACTACGACCACGACAATTTCGCCTCGATCCCTCAGGAGATCCCAGACTTCAAGTTGGCTGTCTTCTTCATGGCCACCTATGGTGAAGGAGAGCCTACTGACAACGCCATTGACTTCTTCGACTACTTGGACAACGAATGCCAGTCTTTGGAGGGCTTGAGTTACACCTGTTTCGGGTTGGGTAACTCCACCTACGAGTTCTACAATGCCTCGGGTAAGAACTTGGACAAGAAGTTCCAAGAGTTGGGTGCCGTTTCTGTCGCACCTTATGGTGAAGGTGACGACGGCGCTGCCACTATGGACGAGGACTACTTGACGTGGAAAGAGGCGCTGCTCGATGCCTTGAAAGACCATTTGCTGTTGGAAGAGCACGAGATCGAGTACCAGCCAGCTTTGAAGCTCTTGCCGCAGGACTCGTTGACCGCCCAGGACGCCTCTGTTGCGCTTGGCGAGCCAACTCTGGACTACGTCAACGTGACTCTGAAGTCCGACGACAAAAAGAGACTGTTGCAATACGGTCCATTCGACCATTCGCATCCATATTTGGCCCCAATTTCCTCCACAAGAGAGTTATTCCAGTCTAATTCCAGACACTGCATCCATGCGGAGTTTGACTTGTCGCTGACCAACTTGAAATACTCCACCGGTGACCATTTGGCGGTGTGGCCTTCGAATTCAGACCAAAACGTCGCCAGATTCTTGCAACTGTTCGGCTTGTACGAGTCACGTGACTCTGTTTTCACCTTGGACAAGTTGGATCCAACGGTGCACGTCCCATTTCCGTTGCCAACCACCTACGAAGCCGTCGTGAGACATTTCTTGGAAGTCTCCGGCCCAGTTTCGAGACAATTTTTGCAAAGTGTGCAGCAATTTGCCCCAACGGAGGAGTCCAAGTTGTTGATCAAAGAGTTGGGCAGCTCCAGTGACAAATTCCATGACCAAGTCACCAGTAAGTACTACAACATCGCCGATATCTTGTTGCATGTGACCAAGGGCGAGCCTTGGAAAGACGTGCCATTCACTTTCCTCATAGAGTTTGTCCCACATTTGCAACCTCGTTACTACTCGATCTCGTCCTCTTCTTTGTCGGAGAAACAGACCGTTCACATCACGGCAGTCGTTGAAAACGAGGTCCCACTGGGAAGCGACCATCTGGTGACCGGTGTTGCTACCAACTTGTTGTGGAACATCCAATTGGCCCAGGCCAAGACCGATTCCGTCAAGCCAAATGTCACCTACGACTTGGTGGGTCCAAGAAACTTATTGCAAGGCTACAAATTGCCTGTGCATGTGAGAAGATCCACTTTCAAGTTGCCAACAAACCCAAGCACGCCGATCATCATGATCGGGCCGGGCACCGGGGTGGCTCCGTTCAGAGGTTTCATAAGAGAGAGGGTCAAGCAGGTGGAAAACGGCATTGCCAATGTGGGCCCATCGTATTTATTCTACGGATCCCGTTCTGAGAAGGAAGACTTCTTGTACAAAGAGGAATGGGTGCAATATGCAAAGAAGTTGGGAGACAATTTCAAGTTGGTCACTGCCTTTTCCAGAGACCAGGCGCAGAAGGTGTATGTGCAACACAAAATGAAAGAGTATGCCAAGGAGATCAACCAAGTGTTGAGTGATGGTGGGTTCTTCTACGTCTGTGGAGATGCCTCGAGAATGTCCAGAGACGTGAATGCGGCATTGGTGGAGATCTTGGTCCAGGAGAGAAATATTTCGCAAGACACAGCTGCGGAATTTGTCAGAGGTTTGAAGACCAGCAACAGATTCCAGGAAGATGTATGGTGAGTTAGAGTCTATAGATTTAGTGATAAAAATAAGTTAATTAATTAGTAAGCAAAGATGAGTGAATATATGAAGTAGGTATAAGAAAGGACAGATACAACAGATACAACAGATACAACAGAAACAGACTCAACATATGGTAGACGAAATAGATACACCATCACTTCTTTGTCTCATTACAAAAAAAACACAGTTATCACTGCCCAAGTACAGAAATTACCAAATCGCTAAAACTTTGAAAAATTCGAGTGAAAAATTGGAAAATGATTTTTCAAAAACGAACAAATCAGCTTGAAAGCAGCATAACATCGGTGTTAGGGATGATTGCAACGAGAAAATTGCTCCAGCCAGGCACGGCCAGGGTATCCTTGTGTGTACGGACGTTTTCCACTGGTTTCAGGTTGCAAATAGGCGAACCTCTGAACAAGAAACCGGTTGTGTTCCGTAAGAAGAACAAGTTTCCAAAGAATGAGCAAGATTTAGAAGAGGAAACAAAACACAAGGAGTATTTGGCTGCGATCAACTCCGGGTCCTGGATCAAGAAGTATGGAGCCATTGCCTCGACACACGCTTTTGAGAAGAAAATGATCAAGTGGTACATCTTGGGGTATGGGTTGTTCTTGGTGTTTGGTATAAGATACTTCCAGAAAGAGTACTTGAAAGACAAGGAAAGAGACGAGTTGATCGAGAAGTTGAAGAACAAACCGGAGGAGGAGCACACTGAGTATGAGAGGTTGAGACTAAAGCAGTTGAACAGGGAGAAATTGAGAACTTCGGAGATTGCCAAGTTGCAAGAGTATACCAAATTGAGAGAGTCTCATGACGAGAGCAAAGGCGAGTTTGATCCAAAAGCCACAGATATCGAAGTTGCTGAGTTGACACCAACGGTGAACGACAAGATCTTGCCGCCTCGTGACTTGACAGAGTTCTACGACGATATTGCACCAAAATACGACTCGGAAATCGGAATGGAGGAGACGTTGTCCTTCATTGGAGGCAGACGTAAATGGCTCATGAAGCAGATCGAAGGTGATGTGTTGGAGGTTGCGTGTGGAACTGGGAGAAACATCAAGTATCTCGATCCAAAACAGATCAAGTCTATCACCTTCTTGGACACCTCGGCCAACATGATGAAGATCACCCGTGACAAGTTCAGAGAAAAGTTCCCAGGTTATAAGAATGTTGCCTTTGTCACGGCGAAACTGGAAAACTTGACTGAGATTGCCAATAATGCTAGGTACGACACGATCATCGAGACCTTTGGGTTGTGTTCACATGAGGACCCGGTCAAGGCATTGCAGAACATGGAGAAGTTGTTGAAACCTGGAGGAAGAATCATCTTGTTGGAGCACGGACGTGGCTCTTATGACTTCATCAACAACATCTTGGACAACAGGGCCCACAAACATAGTGAAACCTGGGGCTGTCGGTGGAATTTGGATATTGGAGAGCTTGTGGATCTCTCTGGGTTGGACATAGTTGAAGAAAAGAGACATCATTTCGGTACCACTTGGTGTATTGTTGCCAAGAGGGTGACGGATCCAAAGAAGAAACATGAGATTGGGTTTTTCGAAAAGTATTTCAGTAAGGAGAAGAAGTCGGTCGAGTGACGTGTTATAGACTTGTACATAGGGAATAAATTATTAGATAGAAGAAATGTGTAGGTCTGAAAGGGATAAAATTGGAATAAGATATTTGGCTCGGGTCATTTGGAAAAACTTTTGATCAAGCTCAATGCGGTATATTTGTAAAGTATAATTTTCAGTTAGAGTTGGACAGAACAAGTTCAGCTTGGATCTTTTTCAATTAGTATTATAATTATTTCAGATCATTTTCAAACAAAACAGAGTTTTAGATTATTGGGTACTCAATTAATTTATATTTTGTTAAAAATGATAGTTGATTCAACTCATATTTACTTTGTATTGTATTTATTTACATTATAGTGAATCCCTATACTTGAGGCGTATTGAATTTAGTTCGGATCATCTTCATTCTAATCATGGCAATTTTAGTAATTGAATTGAGCTTATAGATTATATATTTTATATTTAATTTAATTCAGATTTTATTCAAACTTTATTTGATTTAACTATTTAATTTAAACTATATTAGTATATTTAGCTTAGACTGTCTTGATACTATCTAATTCATGGCACAATTTATTGAGATATAATTCGATTCAGATCACATTCAATTATATGTAATACAGTTAATTAATTCAATTAATTTGATTAATTTAATTCCAATTAATTTTATTCAATTATACTCAATCAACCCCATTCAAGATCATTTCTCCATATCAACTCACACCGTGTAAAAGTCTAGTCAGATCCAATTCACTCCTGGCCCTCCCCAATATTCCACTATTGTTTGCGTTTCTTTTCCGTGTTTTTTTCACGCACTTTTTTTCTCTGTTGGACTTTTTCACCAACACAGTGTTAACCCCATTAAAAAGATCATTGAACAGATCATTATTTAGGCCAAAATCCAAGAACTATTGTCCAGTCAAACCACATCATCATGTCATCCAGAAAAAAGTTCAATAGACCCAAAAAAACTGTATCATTTTCCGATCTTCCAACACTCAAGAACGAATCACTGAAAAACTCTGCTACAGGCAACGGCGCCAGTCAACTGGATCCACTGGTACAATTTTCCAATGTATTCTCCATCATTCCATACCATTACTTAACTGTGATCAGTGCTGCATTCAAGAAATACGACATCACTTCGGATCCAACAACGGTCTTAACCAAATTGTTGGTGCTGACCTTGGTTTTACAATTGGCTTATGCGTATGTGATACAAATGAGTACTGTAGTAGTACACGGTAAGAAGAAACTGCTGCTGCATCATACAAAAGTCAATTTCCTATACATCAGTGCGTGTCTTGTGATCTCATTGAGTTCTTCAGTGGTGTTGTTCGTGATATTGATCCTCTTTGGAGCACCTTTCTTGTCCTTGAGCTTAGAGACGTACTTGTTGGCTTGCCATTTGTCACTCATTGTCATATTCCCATTATTGATCAGTTTCAATTTCGTAGACTCACCAAGTTTCAAGCTGTACTGGGAAAAATTGATCGCCCAGTTCAATTTTTCCAACCAGATGTACTGTATATGTGCCGGTACCGTCATTGGCACCTGGCTTGGATGCTTCCCGATTCCTTTGGACTGGGATAGAGCTTGGCAAAGATGGCCCATCACGTTGTTTGTAGGTGGATATTTAGGAGGTTTTGTTGGAGGATGTTTATCTGGCCTCGCTCTGCTTTTGAAGCCTTTGATTATATAGAGTAGTGTAATAAAGAGCTACCATGAACTACAATGAATATAATAGTGACGAAATTGTACACTTACAAGTTGTTAAAAACGTTAACAAGCTTTAACAAACATTAACAAACATTAACAAACACTAACAAACACTAACAAACACCAACAAACACTAACAAACACTAACAAACACTAACAACCTCTCATAAATACTATCAAGCATTAGCAAATATTTACAAACACTGACAAACTACTAAAGACCAAGAAACACTATTTTTAACACTCACAAACACTAATTCTAACAGATACTACCAACCACTACCTCCACCAAATGCACACTGTCTCTACCCACGATCACTCACTATCACTAACTGCCACACACTAGCCACCAACCTAAGCTCAGACCCTGCCGGAAACAGCCCCGCAATAGGCGGGCCACACTCTCGCCGATTTCAAGGCCCGATAAGAAATTTTCGGCAGAGAGTTTGAGGTATTTGATCAAGTGAATAGTGGCGCTGGTTATTTTGTTACGAGCACAATTGAAGCGTGCTGTTGGTGATAGTATAAAGTTGTTTCCCCGTTGTTTCCCCGTTGTTTCCCCGTTGTTTCCCAGTTGTTTCCCAGTTGTTTTCCAGTTGTTTTCCAGTTGCCAATCGCCAATAATTCACCACTTATTTGCCAATTGCCAATCAATTATCCAATCATTTCACTTCACACTTATCACTAATCATGGAAACCCCATTCAACTCCAGAAGATCGGTCGTTTACTCCACCAAAGGGATCGTCTCGTCCAGCCAGCCGCTAGCTAACGCTGCAGGACTCAAAATCTTGGAATTAGGCGGCAATTGCGTCGATGCCAGTGTCGCAGTAAGTGCAGCCTTGTGTGTCACGGAGCCGGGCTCCACAGGTATCGGTGGGGACTGCTTCTGCTTGTTGTACAAGAAAGAGGAGCAGAAGGTGTACGGTATGAACGGGACAGGTCGGTCGGCCTCCAAGTTGTCGCTCGACTACATCAAGGAGCACTCCCCGGACGACATCTTGCCCAACTACAGGTTGAAAGACGGTTCCATCTTCACTGTCAATGTCAGTGGGGCCATTGCCGGGTGGTGGGATGCAGTCGAGAAATGGGGGTCGGGCAACGTCACTTTCGAGCAGATCTTGCAGCCGGCCATTGAGTTGGCCAAAGGTGCTCCTATCTCGCAAATCGCCGCGAGGCTGTGGCGTGCTCTGGAGCCAAAGTTCAAGAGACAGAACAACTCGTTGGCAGACTTGCAGAACATGTTGCCCAACGAGGGCTTGAAAGGTCCCGAGCTGGGCCAGATCGTCAGCAACCCGTTTTTGGTGCAGACGTTGCAATTGATAGCCAAGAAGGGCAAGCTGGGCTTCTATGAAGGACCAGTTGCGGAGGCCATTGTCGATGAAGTGCAAAAGCGAGGTGGGCTCATCTCGTTGGAGGACCTCAAGAACCACACCACGACGTTTGTCGAGCCGATCTCGTACCAGTTGGGCGACCACAAGTTGTGGGAGATCCCGCCAAACGGGCAGGGGCTTGTGCTGTTGCTCACGTTGGGACTCATCCGGCAGTTGGACGAGAGCGGCGAGATCTCGTTGGAGCACTTAAAGCACAACTCCGCCGAGTACCTCCACTTGGTGATCGAGTGCTTGAAGATCAGCTTCCGCGACAGCGACGAGTACGTCAACGACTCGGAGTTCTACAAAAAGTATGGCCAGCACAGCCAGGAGGAGACCATCGCCAAGTTGTTGGACTCGGACTACTTTGCCGAACGCATCAAGTTGTTCCGCAAGGACAAGGTGATCGACAACTCCGAGACCAAGTACGGCATTCCGAATGCCCAGTTCAAGTCCGACACCGTGTACTTCACCGTCTCCGATGCCAGCGGAGACCTGTGCTCCTTCATCAACTCCGTCTACGAAGGGTTCGGGTCGGGCATCTTGGTGCCTGGCAAAGGGTTCTCCTTGCACAACAGAGGAGGCAACTTCTCGTGCAACCCAGAGTCCAAGAACTGCTTGGAGGGCGGCAAGAGATGCTACCACACCATCATTCCCGGCATGATCACCACGCCGCAGCAAGATGGCGAGGACTTGTATGCCAGCTACGGCATCATGGGGGGCTTCAACCAGCCACAGGCCCATGTGCAGGTGTTCTTGAACTTGACCTTGTTCGGTTTCGATCCGCAGCAGGCTTTGGACGCTCCAAGGATGACCTTGATTCCCGACCCAGAGAGAAGCTTGCAGGAGGACAAGGGTTTTGGCAGCGACGGGCCAGCCTCGACGTCGGTGTCGATTGTCTTGCTTGAAGAGGGCGTCGACCCGGAGGTCGTGGAGCTGTTGTCTAAATTGGGGCACAAGGTGGAGGTGCTCAAGGGCGACAAGAGGAGTCTGTTTGGCAGGGGCCAGGTGATCAAGAAGGTGCAGCAGGGCGAGAGGAGCGTTTGGGCTGGGGGTAGTGACTTGAGAGGTGATGGTGCGAGTGTGCTGTTCTTCTGAGGTGAGCTGGTTCGTGGTCTGGTGATCGAGTTGGCTAACCTTCTGATCTCATGTATTGTTATCTAGTGATCCAGTGATCCAGTGATCCAGCGATCTAAACTGATCCAGTGATCTGCTTGACGACAAATGCTCCCTTCTGCCTATGTAATCTTTCATTTATATGCTCCATTCTGACTATCTTTCATTTATATGGTCTTTTATAGTCTTACTGTTAAGTGCACTATCTATATAATCTCACTGTTTATTTAAGTACACTATACAGTCTCACTGTCATCTCCACTACAGAGTTCTACGGTCAAGTACACTATTTATATCATCTTACTGTTCATTTAAGTAACCAAATGGTCTTACTGTTTATTTGAATACCCTATCTCCTCTTACTACTAAGTACACTTTATAGTCTTACGATTAAGTGCACTATCTATAATCTTGCTGTTCGTTTAACCAACTATATACTCTCACTATCAGGTACACTATCAATCTATGCCTACTTAAACGCAACCTCCTCTGGAAGACGGAAACTTATACAGAACATCGGCTTCGTTGGCGACACCTTTCTCACCAAGTGGAACTGCAACTCTTCAAAAGCAATGTCAAAACCTATCAACTTCTTCACCTTCTCGTGGATTCGATGGTGCAACTCCTCTTCCGTTGGTGTCTCTGTGTGGTCGAACTTCTCGAAATGATGCACATTGATCACCGGAAGTTGGAACCCCTCCACCTGCGACATCTGCTCTTTTGTCAAGCCCTGACTACTGTACAACCCAACGTAGGCATCCAAGAAAGTGATGGCAGAGTCGGGCAAGTTCATTATATACTGCGAGAAGAATCTAGGAATCGGTTTGTGGATCGTGCCAGACACCTGCGAGTCGGTCTTCTTCTTCTTTCTCTGGTGAGGCTTGATCTCTATGAACTTCTCGTTCTCACTGTAGTCGTATATCAATTTGGTGGACTGTCTAATGAACTCGCGGCCATCCACGTTGAAAGTATTTACAAACTGCGACACCTTGTTCAACTTCACATTCTGGTTCAACCATTTGTACGACTCCGGATTCAAGTCGTTGGCAAAGACTACATGCTGTCTCTTGGCAGCTGGCACACTGAACGGGCCCACACCTGCCATCACATCGCAGATCAGATCGTCGCTGGCAAAGGATTCCACCAACCGGGCGTGCTCCGTGTGCAATCTGGAGTTCCAGTACACTTTGGAGAAGTCGAACTGGAACTGGCAGTCGCTCTCGGACTGTGTCACTATATAGTCTTGCTCTCCAGCGATTACCTTCATGGGGAAAGTGCGGAATTCGGTCGCTATAGAGTCCACTTTGTCCACCACCGTGCGCACAGACTTGTTCTTGTCCAAGATAACCTGCCCAATCAACTTGTCGTACGGCTTGAACTCTGCTTTCAAGTTCACGTGGGCAATATGGCCAGTTCTGGTGAACCCCGATGGGATGTCCTCGTCCAAATTGTCGGGCAAGACGGCTTTCAAGATCTCGTCAGCCTTCCAGAAGTCGTAGCCCACCACCAACTGGTATGGCCGGATCTCGGCACCGTATTTGTCGATGTACTCCATGGTCAATGGGCTCAACACCTTGCCGGCATCTTCGAGCTTGGTCAAGTCATCGCGGAGAAGCAAGAGCTTGTTGGCCTTGTTTTTCTCTGCACCGAGATCTGTCTTGGACCGCACGATGAACTCGATCCCAGGGATCTGAAGCAAGTCGTTTCTGCACTCGGTGACAAAGTATCTGATGTTGTTGGCGTCTTTCAAGAAGAGACAGAAGATGTCAAACTTCTTGGTGAAGAAGGACCTGTCCAACTCTGCCATCTGCCGGTTGACTGGCGGCGTCTTGATTTGCTCCCGTATGCTGCTCATTGCTCGTGTGTTGAATCGTCCCACTTTCTGCCAAATCTTTCTGATCATACGGATGCAGCGAAGCTCTGGGTGTTGCTATCCTTAAAACTGTAAGTGGGCTTTAAAAGTGAAAAAAGTGAAAAGGAGAAAGAAAAAAAAAAAAAAAATATTTTGAATTTTTCACTTTTTAGTCATTTTTCACTTTGTTCTTTTAATCAAATTAAGGGGCAGCAGCTGAAGAGCAGGGAGTTTGAAGGAGTCAGTGTGATGGGATGTGGAAGTCTAAACTCTTGGAAAGAAAGTGGCATTTCAAAGACATCATCAGCGCCAACAAGATCGAGCAATTGAACGGGCTCTTGCCGCATCCACTGCCCATAGTGGACAACCGTCTACCCTTGCTGTACCATTTCATGTACCTGAATCCCGCTTCCACGCTGGCAGAGTTGCACGTGGATGGCTACGACTCTTACCAGGCACCGCCCACGTTCACACGCAGACTCTGGGTCGGTGGGTCCATTGAACAGGTTCAACCATTGAGTATTGGAGACGCAGTATCACTCACTGAAACTGTAGTGAAAGTGCGAGAGTTGCGTGGGGGTTCGCCTTTAGTGGAGATCAGGAGAGAGTTCAAGTCAAATGCCTGCGATCGGGTTCTGTTGGTGGAGATACGAAGACTCATGTATTTACAATCGCTGTACGACAACAGTGAGTCGCTGCGCAGGAAAAAATCCCCAGACACGGCTTTGTACTCACACAAAGTGAAGTTGTCACAGACCGACCTCGTGCGGTACTCTGCCTTGACGTACAATGCCCACAAGATTCATTACGATAAAGAGTATCTGACCGAGGTGGAGAAGTACCCCTCGCTCTTGGTGCACGGCCCGTTGTTGCTGACCATGATGGTGACGTTTCTGCAACGGAAGTTGCCCCATTTGCTCGTTGCCAAGGTGCAATACAAAAACATACAGCCGTTGTTTGTGCGAGATGAGCTCGTGTTGAACTTGGCACCCAGTGGGGACGGCCCCATCGCCGTCTGGATCACCAACGGCGATTTAGACCTCTGCTGCGAATGTGTGATATTCCCTGCAGCCACCTAGCGCTGCGTCATTGTATAGTACCTGTAATTTTAGCTCCGTCTCCTTCCAATGCCTGAACTTGTGTCTCGGTTTCAAATCGAGATCCACCATTTTGATGGTTTCCTCCGCCAGATCGCCATTTCTGCAAAGCGACACGAACAACGTCACGTCGCGAAGTGTCATCTGTCTTTGTAGCACCGTGGTAACATCCGCCTCTCCATTTAGTCCCACCAATTGCGAGTGGAAGTCCTCATCGCCCCGTTGTTCTCTGTACAAAAGCTCGATTATTGCATCTTTCTCCAAAATTTTAACAAGCCTCTCTGGAACCCACCGTAATTCTGGCTCCAGGTCGAAGGATTCGAACACTTTTTGTACCCATCTCCTCGTGCTGCCCAATAAAAGCAACGGACATGGGCTTTCCATTCTTTTTTTCAACTTGTTCAAACAGCAATTCCGGCAATTGGTACTCGTACAATTGTATAGCCATTTGGGTTTGAACTCAAAGACACACCTTGAATTGTCTGGCGACAAATGCAACTTAATGAGCCCGCCTGGGTGTCGGTATATAGTCTCCATGCCATATAATATGTTCTCCATCAACAAAGCATGTGTTTCCTGCTCGTTGAGGTCAGGGTGCATACCGAGACAACCATTGGGCACCTCCACAAGGGACATCTTGGGTAAGTACTTGTCAAACACCTTGAACAACGCCAAGTTCTCGTAGATCTGGGTATTTGAGTTCTTATTCGACTTCTTCGGAAGCCGTATGACCTCAGTACCATCGGCACTGACCAACAACACATTCAGATTCCCTTGGGCGAAGTACTTCCATGACATTTCCCACTGCTGGGTGTAGTGATGAGTACTAGTCAAAGATCGTGTTTTAACATCAAGACACCATGCTCTGAGAGTTTGACGGACTGTGCACGACTTTTCAGTTCACGGCGAGATCAGAAGGGGAGACGATCACTACAAATTGGACCTCTTCAGCACTAGGGCCATGTCAGTAGATCATAAACTATATATCCGTATATACCATCGATATCACCTAAATTCAAACTCTCCTATAGCATTTGTAATCGACTCATCTGAGATGTACCGCAGGATCTCGTCCAATGTGAGAAGATCCACAGTAATCGAAGAGCCACGATCCAGTGTCGCTGGTACACGGGGCTCTTTGGAACCCCCGATATCAGTATTCTTTCTTATAGCATCCTTTCCAGTTCCAGAACTTTGTCTCATGTTTAAAGAAGTTGCCTCGTCCGAATTGATGTAAGGCATCTCAGGCACAGTTCCAAACAAGTCCGAAAATTGATCTGTGTTCTTACTATTGACAAAGTCCATCCACCACCTGTCCAACTCCGGGCAGGTGATCATCCCACGCTCGAAATCACTCGAAGAATACGTAGAAACTGGAGACGACTCTGGAGTCGATTTGCCTACCGTTGTAGGTTCAGAAGTATATGTGGACAAGGGTCTTGTTCTCTCAGACGACCTTCTCGAGTACTGACCTATATCGTAACCGTGACTGAAATTCAAATTATCGACAGAGTTCTCGCCAGCTGGATCGAAGATGGCTTCCGCTTTCTTGGAATCAACCATGGTTTGCAAGAAACTGAGGAGATCCAAAAACTCTTGTGATTGCAACCTCAAAAGTATCGAGCTTTGTGGGGGTTTTAAAATTCCAGACTCGTCACCTTTGATTCTCATTGTATAGTCGGGGCCCACTTCAAAGAATGGTTTTGGGTCCAAGAGACTCGAAATAAACATTCTTTGGAATTTACATATCTTCCACGCATAGTAATACCTGTCTGCAATGGACAGCAACAGCTTTAAAGAACGGAAATAGGAGTTTCTCATGGAGCATCCAATCAACTTGTGGATCTTATCGTCAACATCCACATATTGAGGCTTGGCTTTATACATCACCATATAGTGTTTGAGTCTGAACTGTAGACCGTATTTGAATTGAAAACTCTTGTGGAACATCAATTCTACCGCAGGGGTTAGGTAATATTCGAACCCTGGACCGATGAACGAAGACGAGTCTATCAATAGACGTGGCACACTTTCACTTAGTTCTGTGCCTGTCTCGATTGTCTTGTGCAAGTAGTACAAAGCCAACTGGTCGTTGGTTTCGATTGCCTCGTAGTGCACAAAGATATGGTAATAACTCATAAAGAGCAAACTACGTAGCTCTATATATTGCACTAAACTGAACACTTTACGAATATTGTCCAACTCCGCGTTATCAGACACATACTTGTGGCACAAGATATGAGCAAAGGACTTCAAATCCAGCAGAATCAGATCCTCGAGTCTCAATAGTTTAGACAATACGATTTCAACATTAGACGGTTTGAACGCTATCACGTCGTAGATGAACGTCTTGACCAATTTGTCGTATTTATCAAACTGTTGGAACGATTCGTAGATGAGCAATTCCACTTCGTCGTTGAACCCATTCCTATTGAGTGGGGTAGGTTTCTTCGGAAGTGCAGTATCATAGAAATCGAGCCTGGTTGATGAAGTACCAGAGATTACGTAGGTGTGGTAACTATCATTCATCACGATGAAATGCCAGATCTTTCTTTTCAAATTTGTGAGCCTCTCAGAGAGCCCGGTGTCCCTGTTGCTGCCTCTTTCAGACAGTAAAGGACATGAATCACCGTCTCTGTTCAAACCTAAGGAGACAGCCATTTGCACGAGTAATCCACTAAATATTTGAGACTCGCTCGGGTTCAATCCGTCGCCGTCCTGCGGCGAATACTTCATATGTAGTTTCCTATAGATGCCCATTTGCAAAATCTCGAGACTTACATGTTTGAAGAACTTGAATTGAGCAAAGCAGTACTTGGCCAGGGTCCCATTGTCCTGAGAGATCGGATGTCTCAAAAGATAATATGTTTCTGCATCTGAAGGATTCTCTTGTTTGCGATTACTTAGCAAAGTGAAAGAACCAAACTCCAATACGAAGAGGAGGATGCCTAGATCGGCTATTTGCAGTTGATCGGTCAAGTTGATCTCAGTCACCCTTGTCTCACTCAATTCCCGCTCGCCGATGAGCTTGGTGACCAGTTCTAAAAACATCTCGGCATCGAGATATGGCATCAACGGGTAAGCATATTTGAAGAAACGGTCGATGAGCATCCAAATCACCTTCTTCGTTGGCAATTTCTCCAATACTAAGTTGATCAATTGGTCGTGAGTGGTGGCCCGAGGCACTACAGTTCGCCATCTCGGATACTTCGGGTTCTCAGCTCGAACAATGGTCTGGCTCAACGATTTGAATTTACTGTCAGTTTCAATGGGGGAGAAGTTTATCGTCAACGGAGTCATATTTGTCACTAGGTCACGGTCACAAGACGCAGATTTGGGTAACACATCGATCTCTCCAGACAGATTCAAGTCGCAATCGAATTCGAGAACAGGCTTCAGTTTTGGAGATTGTGGAGGCAACGACAGCAGTTGCTGTTGCTTTACTTTCAAATTTTCCAACCACTGTCTCTCCGGACGTGAAGAGATAAACTGCAACCACAACAATTGGATGTACGGATCTTTCTTGACCATGGTCCGCCACGAAAAGGTCGTCATTGTCTGCAGAAATCCAAGCGTCAGTGACGTCAAATTGTAGTACCGTGCATAGAAGTCTATGGTGTCGGTGGGATTTACGTACGGGTGACTCAATGGAAGCCCCGGTTCGTCGTGGTTATTGCTCTTCACGTCAGGGTCGATTGGTATGGAGATGGGACTGGCCTTGATACTGCTCTCGATGGTGGAGATCTTGTTTCTGAGCTTGAACAATTCTTGCTCCAACTGGTGGATGTAGCTGGTATTGGACTTAACACGATGCTTCAACAGTTCTGGCAGCTCAGTACTGACACTTTCGCCGCTATCTGGGGCAGCATCTCTGCTCTTCCAGGTATTCAGACTCTCATAGACGCAGTCGATCGAATTCTCAACGCAGTACCGGCACTTGGGTGTCGCCTTGTCACACTAAAATGGGTTCAAGCAATTAGTTAGTAAGGGTCAATTGATCACAAAGGCATAAAACCGGCACTCACTTTGGTTTTCCTCTTTCTGCAAGCTCTGCAATTCACAGGAACTCTAAATCTTTTTCTTGGATGAGCTCCGTCGCCATCGACGGATGGTACCTGCATGCTCAAGCCGTATGATAAATCCGTCATTCCGTTTCACTTAAATTCGCTCTTCTCTCTCAATAACCCTTGCGGTTCAGCAATCGGTCTGATACACTTTCGAAATTGCTCGATTTGTGGGGTTTGTTCGGTAAAATCACTGTCTGTATTATTGATTCAGCACTGCGAAGAAAGTGAAAAACCGTTAGGAGTTAAGGCAAAATTTTAGGAGATAATTGACAAAAAATATTTTCAGATTCATATTGTTTTTGCACCTGCGTTATAGTGCTTTTCGGAGTTATATGCAGCGAAAATGGAAAGAAGCGCCGAAAGAAGGATGGGAAAGAAGTACAACCGACTAATCACCATGGATACAGCTACGTGAAAGCAATTAATTAAAGTTCCTTAGATCTAGTATCTATACATTATTCTGCACTATCAAAGTCAGTGGGCCCTTCACTTTGAATAGTTTATCCGAGATCCGTTGTTCTTTCTTTTTCAGTATATAATTCTTCAACTTATTCAAGACAGCAGAAGTCTGTGATGTTGTCTTGGCCTCTGGGAGAGGAGTGGACTCTATTTTTTTCGGTGGCAGTATCAGTTTCTGCAACTGGTTTCTCAGTTGGGTATAATAGATCTTGAAGCTTTGTGGTACTGTGAAAGTTGGCAATTTCAAGTCTAAAAGGGTCTTTTGAAACTTTATTGTAGTGATGTCTGCGGAATTGTATGCCAATAAGTTCTTCGGATTGACTAGAAGGGACTCGTCTTTGTCTAAATTGATCTCGAAAATCAGACCGGAGCCTCTCAAGGCCATTGAACCTTGACCAGATGCGGTGATCGTGCTGAAACTGGTGTCTAGCAATTTATTACTCAATTGGGGCAGGATCTTGATGGAGTCTTGCCATGCTACGAGGTTAGCGTCCTTGATGTACCAATTGGAGCTATCCGAGTTCAACTTCAAGACGAGAAAGTTTTGTAAATTCAAATGGTTCGAGATCAAGAGCGAAATCGGAGTAGGATTGAAAATTCGTTGGTATAGTATTGGTTTACTGGCAGTGGAACCGGCATGGCCTCCCGTTGTCATTGTCACTTCTTTATTCAAGTTCTCGATCTCGCCGTTGATACCCACGATCGAGGATTTCGACGACAACCGTAAATTGATGATTGCAGACAGCGGTAACTTGATATCCAACAACGACGGAGGAGATCCAACGGCGCTAAATGTGGGTTGTTCCAGAAATGGGCCATTGCCTGTTACCTGTGGAAGTTTTGTGGTGATGGTCGAGGCCCTTCTGAAACTATTGAAGACCGGTTTGACCGGTTGGATAACACGAGACATAGCGTGGTTCGTGATGATGCGATGGGTACCCTTCTAGTTGGAGTTTTGTTTTCGAATTGTTCGAATAATTTGGTGCTTTGATTTTTTTTTGTATTTTTCATTTTTTTTCAAGGCCCCAGAATTAGAGGGAAATTTGATTGGTTAGGTAGAGGATGGAGTGAGAGTGGTGGAGGACAGGGAGGAGGAGTAGGTGGGGAAATGGGTGTCAATTGGCTATATAATGGAGTTGTAGTGGATGGTGATGATTGGTGGTGATTTGCTGGAGGGAATGGCAAAAAATCAATTGAAAGTTATTGAAACAGGGTGACTGACTATATAATTTATATATTGGATTTGCATTGGAATTTTTAGAAATTGTGAAAAAACTTCCATTGACACAGAGTAGAGTGAGTTTGTGATATATACAAGTTTGAATTGTTATCTGATCATAAAAAGCCAGATTAAAGACATATAAATCACAAGATACACGGGAATCCAATCACAATAATAACTCATTGGAATCGCATTCATCAATTCATCTAAGACTCATACCTAGGAAAGGGGTTATACCCTAACGAAGCCCGAACTAAACTATCATATATTTCTGTCATTGAATTTCTGCCGTCAAAATATTTCAACCTGAACAGAGATGCACTAAACCATTCACCAGATATCCCACGGTCCATTTCCCACGGTCCAGCTCCCACAGTCCACTTCCCATACCTGCCAGCTACACCCCTCCACTTCCATCCTATCACCCCTCAGACTCCCCGCGCAGCCCTCATTTCCCTCCACACGTCCTTTTTTCACACGCGTTTTTCCAATTAACAAAAAAAAAGCAAGCGCTGAAATCTTAGTAAGGAGAGTATCATTCTACAAGACACCACCACCACAGAAGACTACCCAACCAGTCTTAGCACACCAACAATGGCACCAGTCGCAACCAGCATGAAGCACCAGAATGACGACACCACAGACGAGGTGAACACCAAGAAATTAAAACACTCCGGTGCCCCTCTTCCCTCTGACTTACAACATATAGGCACGAACTCAGCTCATTCGTTGCCCGTGGCGAATCAGACCATCAGTTCCGAGAACGATACGTTGCCCCACAGACATTACACCACGTTGGATGCATACAAGTCGAAACTCGCCAATCCCGAAGACACTGCCTCGTCTTTCGAGAAGGAATTGGTGCAAATGGAGGAGATCAAGGGCTTGACGAAATCAGGCCATCACCAGGTCTGGACCAGGCCCAGTTTGAGCAAGAGTTTTGACCCGCTGACAACGGATATTGTGTTCCAGCAGTTGGATGCCGAGGAGTCCGTCATGGATAACAGCTCTGCGATCCGTTTCTTCGGTGTCACCGAAGAAGGCAACACCGTTTTCTGCTATGTGTATGGCTTCTTGCACTACTTCTATGTGCCAGTGCCAAAGGGACTCAGCGAGAAAGACTTGCCCGACCTCACGCGGATGTTGAAACAGAACTATCACGGTGTCCATCACGTGGAGATCGCATTCAAGGAAAGCATCTGGGGGTTCAACAACAACGTCAAGCTCCCATTTTTGAAAGTGGTGATGGAAAACGCAAAGACCATCTCCAAAGTGCGGTCCGCTTTCGAAAGAGGCGAGATCCAGTTCAACAGCTTGTTCCCCATTGATGGCTCCACCACTTTCGACAACATCCAGTATCTTTTAAGGATGATGATCGACTGTAAAATCACCGGAATGTCCTGGATGACATTGCCTGCCGGCAAGTACTCCGTGGTGAAAAGCCACGACAAGGTCTCCTCGTGCCAGTTGGAGGTGTCCATCCACTACAAGGACTTGGTCAGCCACCCGCTGGAGGGCGAGTACTCCAAGATCGCTCCGTTGAGAATCTTGTCCTTCGATATCGAGTGTGCTGGCCGTAAAGGCATCTTTCCCGAAGCGGAGAAGGACCCTGTGATCCAAATAGCCAATGTAGTCAGTAGAACCGGGGAGTCGAAGCCGTTTGTGAGAAACGTGTTCACCGTGAAGAGCTGCTCGCCCATTGTCGGATCCGAGGTGCATTCGTACGAGACAGAGCAGGAGATGTTGATGCTGTGGAAAGAGTTTGTGGTCACTGTGGACCCCGACGTGATTATCGGTTACAACACGGCCAACTTCGACTTGCCCTACCTTATAAACCGTGCCCTGGCCTTGAAGTTGGACAGCTTCCCCTACTTCGGCAAGATGACCAACATCAAGCAAGAGATCAGGGACACCGTCTTCTCTTCCAAGGCGTACGGAACCCGTGAGAACAAAGTGATCAATATCGAGGGTCGTATGCAGTTGGACTTGTTGCAGATCATCCAAAGAGACTACAAGTTGCGTTCGTACACGTTGAACTCAGTCTCGTCGCACTTCTTGGGCGAGCAGAAGGAAGACGTGCACCATTCCAGCATCACTGCGTTGCAGAACGGCGACGCCGACACGAGAAGAAGATTGGCCGTGTACTGTTTGAAGGATGCCTATTTGCCCTTGCGATTGTTGGACAAGCTTATGTGTCTTGTCAATTACACGGAGATGGCCAGAGTCACCGGAGTGCCATTTTCCTTCTTGATCACCAGAGGGCAACAGATCAAGGTGGTCTCTCAGTTGTTCAGAAAGTGTCTTGATTTGGACATTGTCATCCCCAATTTGAAGAATGAGGGCACCAACGAAGAGTACGAAGGTGCCACCGTTATCGACCCCGTCAGAGGCTACTACGACGTTCCAATAGCGACCTTGGACTTCGCCTCTTTGTACCCGTCGATCATGATGGCCCATAACTTGTGCTACACCACATTACTCAACAGGCAAACGATCGAAAGATTGGGGCTCGTAGAGGGGAAAGACTACACCTTGACTCCGAATAATGACTATTTCGTAAAACCTGAGTTGAAAAAGGGCATCTTGCCCACCATCTTGCAAGAGTTGTTGACTGCGAGAAAGAATCTGAAGAACGATTTGAAGAAGGAGACCGACCCTTTCAAGAAGCAGGTGTTGAACGGTAGACAATTGGCCTTGAAGATCTCTGCCAACTCTGTCTACGGTTTCACCGGGGCCACGATCGGTAAATTGCCATGTTTGGCCATCTCGTCGTCGGTGACAGCCTTTGGTAGAATCATGATCGAGAAGACCAAACAGACCGTACAGGAGAAATACACCAAGGCCAATGGTTACGATTACGATGCCAAAGTCATCTATGGTGATACCGATTCTGTGATGGTGAAATTCGGATACCAGGACTTGGATAAATGTATGAGATTGGGTGAAGAGGCAGCACTGTTTGTGTCGACGAAATTCAAGCTGCCCATCAAGTTGGAATTCGAGAAAGTGTATTTCCCCTATTTGTTGATCAACAAGAAGAGATATGCGGGTTTGTTTTGGACCAACACCGAGAAGGCAGACAAGATGGACACCAAAGGTATTGAGACTGTCCGTAGAGATAATTGTAGATTGGTGCAGAACGTGATCACGCGAGTCTTGGAGTTGATTTTGTATGATCGTGATGTCCAAGCTGCTGTAGAGTATGTCAAGCAGACCATTGCCGACTTGTTACAGAACAAGATCGATTTGTCGTTGTTGGTCATCACCAAGCTGTTGTCGAGATACGATTATGCGGGAAAGCAGGCCCACGTAGAGTTGGCTGAAAGAATGAAGAAAAGAGATGCCGGCTCCGCTCCCTCCATTGGAGACCGTGTCGCCTATGTAATCATCAAGACTGCAAGTGACAAGAATTATGAGAAATCTGAAGATCCTCTATACGTATTGGAACACTCATTGCCTATTGACTCCAAATACTACTTGGAAAACCAATTGAGTAAACCATTGATGAGAATCTTTGAGCCGATCTTGGGTGAAAAGAAGGCAAAAGAGCTTTTGACTGGTTCTCATACCAGAACTGTAGCAATGGCAGCTCCAAAGACTGGTGGGTTGATGAGATTTGCTAAAAAGACAGAACTTTGTAAAAATTGTAAGAGTCCCTTGCCAAGAGACGACCAACTGTTATGTGATAATTGTATTTCCAAAGGTATTGGAGCTGAACTTTATAGTGAGGATTTGCTGAAGTTGAGTGCCTTGGAGAGTAAATTTGCCAAATTGTGGACCGAATGTCAACGCTGTCAAGGTTCGTTACATCAAGAGGTGTTGTGTTCTAATAATGATTGTCCGATTTTCTATATGAGAACAAAACTGGGCAAAGACTTGAACCAACAGAGTTTGGAAATCCTGAAGTGGGATGCGACTCAGTGGTGAATGTGTTGCTGTTTTCAAGATTTATAGATTTTATACGATATATTATTTATTATTAATATTATTATTATTATTATGACTTTAGCGGTGATGTAATGGTTGTTCAAACCCAAAAGCAGAGTTTTACTTCAACCTACAAGCCCTGATCGTTAGATAACTTATTTTATTAAGATTATATGCTTTTTAGTTACTCAAAGTAATCCCAAATCGGACAACCGGTCACAACTTGGGGTGACCATGGCCTTTGCTTCGGCCAACTGTCTCTGATTGGTCATCCAAAGGAATGTGCTATCCTCTATGGCCTCCTGTTTCAGCAAGTTTTCGCGATGACACTTGAATTTCAAATCGCTTATATACTGGTTCTCAACTCTTTTGTCCAAGGTCTTCAACAGTGGACTGTCGGGATCCTGATAACCCCCATTATTTGTGAATGTCTTTTCATTTATATAGTAAGGTATTTTATATTTACTGGTGAATCTCTGGACAGGTAACGACGGCTGCACTTCGAAGGAGAACTTTGGCAATCTGGCCCCCGTGGCAGATGTGGTGTCTTCGCTGGAAAACAAACTGGATATCAATGGGATAAGGAATAACAATATGAAGGGAAGGAGTTGTTTGATGCTATCACGTAATTGATCGAACGGAGACTGAGGCAGTTGTCTCTGTCTCTGTCTCTGTTGCGTTCTTTGCTGCTGTTCTTGACGACGACGTTGACTCTGGTGCAGTTGCTGGCCGAAGAACGAGAATGGGCTTCCCTGGTCGAAGCCAGGACCACCGAATTGGAAACTGAAGCCGTTCCCAGTGTTGAAAGTGGAGAAAGGAGAAGCGCCTCCCGGTCCTCCGCCGCCACCAAACATGAAGTTCAAGATGTCTTCCGCATCGAACACTTGCGGACCCCCTGGAGCCCCTCCAGTTCTCATGAACGGATGGCCCGCGTTTCCGAACGGCGACGAGGCAGAGGCACCGGAGAATCCACTTGACATGCCAGCACCTCTTGAGTCGGGATCAAAGCCAGTTTGATCAAAGATACGTTTCTTGTCGGCATCGCTCAACACCTCGAACAGCTTGGCCAATCTCTTGAAGGCATCGGAGGACTTTGGGTGCTGATTTTTGTCGGGATGTAATTTTATGGCCAATTTCCTATACGATTTCTTAATCTCGATATCGGAAGCACTTTTCTCCACGTTTAGTATTTTGTAGTAGTCGTTCTTGTCTATGGCCAAGATCTTCTCCACTATGACTTCTTGTTCCTTTGTGTATTCCGACATGGCTATTTGTGTGTGTGAGTGTGTATGTGCTCAATTAATTAAACAGAACGTGACTTCGAGCCTTTCTCGTATAATCAGTGAAAAATTAGATATTGAATGCGATAAAGTACCCGTTGTGGCTGGGAAAAGGCACCTTTGGAAAATAGTAATGAAATGAAAATGACTGGGGCACACACTGATCAAGACTGTGGTGATGGTGTTCAACAGATACGGTGGCTTGAACAAGTAACAAATATCCTGTTCCCACTTATCGAATTTTTTTTTTCACTTATCGAAATCAATTTAAAGATTATCGTAATGCTGGCTGAAAAAATTGATTTTTGTTGGTTTTGTGAGTATTTTTTGAGTGGAGTCTGGTTTTTTTTTTAAGCGGGGGGGGGGGGGGGGTTAAGAGGTTGTGTTGAGGTTGAGAGAGATATTTGATTGGGATCGATGGATTTCGAATATACAGCAAGGAAGAACGAATATGGGAGGCTGCTGAAAAGAATCTAGATCTGTGAAAGATACAACCCATTGAAAATCAATGCTGGAGGCAAACTCTCTCATTGCAAAGGTTTTGGTTTTTTCTAGAATATTCACTCTACTGCAACGAGTCTCCGGTGCGCGGTGTGGAGCGCCCCTAATTTGTGGACATGCTAAAAATGCAAGGAGATAGCCGGATTCGTCTATCTATCTATTTTCACTACGCTCTCTATATGTATATATATCTATATGATGTCACCATTTTTGAAGGTCTTGCCCTCGACGTGCAGCAAGCCCTCACCGTTGTAACTGGTTTTGCCCGACACCTCGACCAAAGAGTCTGGAGAGTCCAACAACCCTCCGTTCAGAAGAACCCATTTGGTGCCCAACTTCAAACTGTCAGCTCTGGCGGTCTCTGGGCAGTCACTGGCACTGCCTGGTCCGTTCTTCAAAGGCGAGAACTCCTCGTGTCTGTCCACCTCGAGACATCCGAATTGCTCCAACTTGATCGATGGGAAAATATCAAAGATAAACTGTTCGAGCTTGATGCCGTTGACCTCGGTAGGCTTGACCACTTGCTCGGACTCGGAGTCAAAAAATGGGATCTTCTTCTTGGCAATGTGGAATGGCAAGTATTTCTGTGAGGTGATCCAGTTTGGAATCTCCTTCTTCAACAACTCCACTCTATAATAGTGGTTTACGATATTGGCAGCCTTCAAGTACAACGAACCGTCTTCAGCTGTCTTTTCCGACAATTCCTTCGAGATCTCGGAGTATTCGATGACACAAGGACAGTTGTTCTCGGAGTCGAGCACGATAAGACCTACGCTTTCAGATGCATTTCTCTTTCTGACCACTTTGGTGGACAATTGGTAGTCGTTGATGGCCGACCATCCGATAAAGACAGGGTCGGCCACCTTGGCCAAGCAATTGTCGACACAGTACATGTGGATGTGTTTGATGTTTCTCCTGTCGAAGTCCTCCAACAACTTGGCCGTGTAAATACCCTTGTATAAACCTCCATTGCCGTCTGGACTCTCACTGATGGAGCTCTTGGAGTCCAAGAACATCTTTGACCCGTCGATGGAGAAGCAAGGCAACGTTCCCTGGTTGAAAAAAACGATATCTTCCCTGGCCAAACCAAAGTAGTCGTGGTCTACAAAGAATTTTTCGGTTTCCAGTCTCGTTGGCAACGAGGTCATGATGTACCAAGTGATCTTACCGTTGTTGTTGCCGAATTTGGCGTTGGAAAGCTCAACAACTTTCAAGATTTTCTCTGCTTGGATTTGGAAAAGCGACTTGTGCGAAGGCAATTGGATGTCGTAGCAACCTTTTGGACTGGAAGAGCCCAATCTGGTTCCTTGGCCTCCAGCCATCAACAAGACACCGACTTCTCCCTTGTTGATCAACTCCAACCCTTTCAGTTCCCACTTGGCGATATTTTCCGGGGTCTCTTCCAATAAAGAGGAATGGCTCTGCAGTGGCAATGGAGACACATTTTTAGTGGCAGAAGAGTTCAGTCCCGACAATATGAACAGCTCTTGCACAGACTCAATCAATTTGGATGGGTCTTGGAATTGCGAGAGTTGAGCCAAGAAGCTGGATTGCTCCTCGCTGGACAATTGGTCCCAGTACTTGAACAAGTGGCCTTGGCCCAGTTCGATGAATCTTTGTTTGATGTTGATGGAAGACATGGCAGATAGCTGGCAACTTACGAGTATTCTCAATTGTGGTTCGCCAATTGAACAAGTTTCAGGAATTTCAAATCAAAGAAAAAAATACTTGGTTGAATCATCGCGTTGAAAAAAAAAAAAAAAAAACAAGAGCAGAATTAAAAATAGAATCAAACAGGGCAGGGCAAAGGAAAAAATTAGACACCGGGCAGGGATTAATTGTGCACATGGCATGGAGGGATGGAGGGATGGAGGGAGTGATAGGAAAGGAAAGCCAAGTGGATCGGATTAGATTCGATGAGAGACAAACTGATTTGGAATGGTAACTGTGTCAATTGGGCCCTTATATCAAAACAAGAATCAAAAGTATCAAAAACAACACCAATATCGTTGCCCAATTCGGATTCAGCTTAAGACTACTATTGATTCTCTCCAAACCTTTCATGCCCCTCTCCAAATTAGATGCAGTCCCGTCGATCATCTGTTCTAAATCGTTCAAGATAATCATCTGGTCGTCCACCTCTTCATTGATCGCTAGCCCCATCTGCCTCTGTGTTCGAATCGATCCCGATAACGTATCTAGCATCGAGTCCTGTTGCAACATTTCCTGCTCATTGACGATGAAGAGTTCTCTGTCCGAAAAATCTTCCACACTGTGTCCCCCTTGCCCGCCTTGGTTCTCGCCCCGTGCTTCTTCCTCTTGTTGCTGTGCAAATAAATTCTGCTTGGAGGCATCTATCATTTGGTCTTGTTCAGACCCAGTGACAGCAGCAAGTGCCGACCCAGAAGGCGGGTCGATCAATGACTCTTTGAATCGTACAGACTTCTTCATCTTGACATTGCTCATCGTCTCTTGACGTTGTTTCTCCTGTATCACGCTTTTCAAATCTTGCTCCCTTATCACAAACTGACTCAAATTCTCAATCTCCAATTTCTCATTATTCGACTCTAGAAAACCGATTAGTTCCCCATATGATTCGAGTCTCTCCCTCAAGATGGGCTTGTATTTCAAATACTCTTTCAAATTATACACCAACTCGGAATCGATATATTTAAACAACTTCACCACCTCTTTCAACTTGTCCGTTATATCGTCATTAGACTCCAAGAGTTCGTCCAACTCCCAAAGTCTCAATTTCTCATCTATCAAATCTTTCAGCTCTTCAATGAGCAACGGGATCTTCTTGAACGACAACGCTATATTAAGTGAACTCATTTGGCCTCTGCAATCGTCTTAAATACTCTGATCGTGCTCCTTATCGGTCCATCCATTTCTTTTTTCAACCTGGTTTGTGTGCTAAAAAAAATGGTCTCGCCTTTTTTTTTGATCACAAATTTTTGTTATCTATTTTGCTTTGGCTCTGGTGATGAATTGGGGGTTAGTTGACCAGTTGGCGAAAATGGTTCAAGTTGAGCTGTTTTAGTTAAGTTGTGGTACTTGGACTATGCTTATCAATTCTTGTACTTTTGGTTGCAGAATAAAAAATTGTAATCTAGTTTCTTTGGGAGACAAATATATTTATTATATAACTTAATCTCAACTTATAAGTTAACTACACAAATCAGTGAGCATATATTTTAGGTTTAACAATACTCGGAAATACTCATCACTTTGACGATATTAAGCAATACTTAACTAATCTCACTCAAATCCCTTGATCGGAATTTCAAAAGAAGTGCTCACCATCTTCCCACAGTCAGCATACTCCCCCTTCAAGCACTGCACTGCCGGCTGAAACCCACCCACCGGGAACTCAAACCCTGATACCCTCTTAAAATCAGTATATGAGTGTCTCTGACCTCTCCATTTATGATAAGTTCTGTATTGGAAGTCGGTGACCCCAACCATCGGTGTCACCCACATCTGAATAGAGTCTCCTGCAGCCACTGTGCAAGAGTGACTCAAAGACAATCCAACTGAGGCTCCTGCAGTCAAGCCCGCTGAAAAGGTGACGAAATTGAAAAGAGGGGTGGCCATTCCGATATCCAATTCTCCAGACAAACTTACAGAAACCGAAAGCCCCTTGGTGATGCCACCGCCGTCTCCCAAGCTGCTGTCTAAGCAAGGAGTAATTGGGGCTGCCAAATCCTTCTTAGAGATCACCTTTGTGTTAGCGAGTCCAGAGATACAATACTTCTTTTCCCCCATCTTAGGTAGCTTGAGCTGGTCATAAGTTGTATGTAAGGTTTGAAAAATGACATCTTTTGTCTTCACTGGAACGTCTTCCCCACATAGTTCATTGGTGGCCTGTATATATACAAGGCCATTATAATTCCAAGCTTCCTCTGCATTGGAAGCCAAGGTAATAGGCTGAGTGAGATTTGCAAAAAGAGTGAAATTTGATGGAGAAACTGGAGCTGACTGCAGTGTGGCAATCAAAATCAAACCAACAATTAACAGGTGCATCTTGGAGTCTCTCTTCAGTAATGTAACCGAAACAAGTCCAATTAACCCTAGGTTCCAAACTCCCGTCATTATATACCATGGGTGTGCTTTTGTAAAGCTGAAAAGTCATGGTCTGTGACAAATTTCCTCTTTGGGATGTTCTTAGTATGGAGACAAAACGTAAATTGGGCAGATCAAGAATAGGTGAAGAAACTAGACAAAGCTAAATAAATTGTTCTGTAAACCAAGCAGATTGGTGGTAAAAAGGTTTTGTAATGTTGTGTCTACTCAAGATCCAAGCTTTTTCAATTGGAATATGATATAATTTAATTTATATAGATTAAATACTATGAGAGTGTAACTTCATTTAATAGACATACGGCAACTAAATGAAATCACTTATACAAAGAATGCATAGAAGCTACCCAAGACGGCAGTAAAACCCAAGACGGCGTAACCGGTTCTGTAGACACCTTTGAGGGTCAATTGGGAGGCGGTATCCCAGATCAAATGTCTGAGACCGTTACCGAAGTGGAAGAAGAATGGGAACAGCATAGCAGACTTCAGCAACAACTTGACAGCTTCTGGTAATGTGGCATACAAATCGACAATGGCTTGGGTGCTTGGCTCGAAACCCAACAAATTGGCGCCGACGTAACCACAGGTCAAGGCGTAGAAACCACCAGCCAAGTAAACACCGGTAATTCTGTGGAAAGAAGACAAGATCCAAGTCAATTGTGGTTGATATATGGTTAAATGAGGAGAAGTTGGTCTGTTTTTACGTTGAGCGACCAAGATCTCTTGTTCGTAATCATGACTTGTCTGAACTGTTGATACAAATCTTTTAGAGATGGTTCTTGTCAAGTTTCTTGAAATGACTGAAAAGTGCAAAGTGGGAAAGTTAGTAAACAACTGGATATAAGAATATTATACATTTGAAAGTATATTTCATTTTAACTTACCTGGCTTAATGCCTAATCCCATACGTTGTGAAAGCATTTTTGATATGGTTCAACTTTTGATATTCAATCTATTCGATCACCTATTGTTATCCAATAAACCAACTAAACTCATTTTCAATTCAACTCCAGCAACAAAAAAAGAATTAAAAAAAAATGCAAAGAAAAAAGTCGTGGGAGTGGGGACGAGAAAAGTCGGGAGCGGATGGCGATTGGCCAATCATAGGAGACAGGTTTCTAATACGGTTGGGGAATGCGTGCAGGGAAGGAAGAAACCGGGAGCGGTGAGTGAATTAGGGGCTGTGGCGGGTGGTGTAGTAATCTTGTGGTGGTGTAACGATGTAAGGAAGCGGTGTAGTGATGTAATGGAGTGGTGGTGTAGTGACGGTGTAAGGATGTAGCAGTTAGTTGTTAATAGTTGGTTGTTGATAGTTGGTTGTAATAGTATTAATAGGTTAGTAGTTGGCAGAGTAGTTGGTACCAAGCGTTCAGTGGTTGGTAGATTAGTTAAGGTTCCGTTACTCTTTGTAGTGATTTTGTTAGTAAATTCGGATAAAACACATTGATAGTGACGAGATCATTAACTACAAATTAACATTTACTTCAATAAGTGTATCGATCAGGTGGGTTGGTTAGTAAATTAAGAAGGTGAGACCTTTGTTGGTGGAGTCCGTTAACCAATTCTTTTCTACTTCGTCTGCAGATGAGTGAACCGACATCGTGAACTCAATTAGTGAATTATTGCTAGAACTAATAACTAGGCCAACCTAGTAGAGTAGTAAGTGATGTGCCCTTAGATCCGCATGGTTTATTTTCCAATTTCTGGGAAGAGGCAAATGGATCACCTTTCCAGACTCTTCTAATAGAGTTCAGTTTTAAGTACAATCTTGAGCATATCGTATTTGATTTTCTGGGGGGTTATTGAATGCAGATTAGTACTAGTGAAACACGTATTTTACTGTGGAATAGAAACTAAATGAGAATCTTATAACGTTGTGCTAATAGAAACAGCGGTGCTAGTAGAAACAGAACCACTGACAACATATATTTGATTATACTAGTGAAACAGCTATTACAATCTAGGTCGAATCACATGTTATATTCCTAGTTCACTTACTACAGTATCGTAGATTATTAACCTCTATGCTTTTGAATCTCTGCTGCTTCCAGCATCCATCTAGGATTCGACGTTATATTCAACATTTGATATTCAGGATTTAGCATTAATATTCAGAATTTGGCATTATTATTCAGCAGTTAGCATTTTACATTGACATTGAACATTTGATAAGTAACATTTGATAAGTAACATTTGATCGTTATCATTTAATATTAAACATTACCATTCAGCATTACTATTCAGCACTACTATTGAGCATTCAACATCAATATCCAGCAATCAGCACCAATATTCAGCATTTCACAGTAATGTTCAGCATTTACATAAAAGCACTTAGCATAAAGCACCGAAATACTTGGCATTAAAGCGTGCATAACAAGTAACTCAACAGACATTCTACATCAACTCATTCTAACATATCCAAGCTCAACTACCAATATACTAATGCCTATGCCACCCCAATGCCCTAATGCCCCGTGGGAATCTCGAAAACACAGATCGACCCGAGCATGATCTGCGTGTTCCGATTAATCAAACTCGTGTTCTTCAAATGCTCGATCTCCTCAGGCAAATGCGGCCGGCACTCGCCTCCAATCACAAAGATCCGGGAGTCGAAACTCGTCAGCGACCCACAGATATTGCTGAAGAACAGCCTCCGCAACGAACTGTAAATCTTGGAGTCCAATCGCGGGTCCATCTTGGTCGTTGGCAGTTTGTCGGTGTAGTACTTCGGGCGCACGTTGAACGTGTGGAAGTACTTGGCCGTGCGCCAGTACCGGGTCTTGGTGTCCAAGATCAAGAGCCGGTGGTACCCGTCGTCCTTGCCCACGGGACTGGCACTGCGCTCCTTGGCAGCCACCACCAGGGTCTCGTCCAGCCCTGAGTCCGGGGTACCAGACTGCACGGACTTGACTCCGGATCTGAGTGCCATTTCTTGCAAATCCTCCGCCTGCGGCTCGGAATCTGCAGAGGAAGACGACGAGTCGTGCAAGTCGTGGGCCTCGCTCGTGGTGGAGGCAGAGGCAGACGAGGTCTTGGTCGCGGAGGAGGTGTCCTTCTTGTAGTCGTTGTAGTACTGGTCGTTTTTCATGTCGATCTCCAACGCCCCGCCGATCAAGATCATGTACCGGTCGTCGGATTTCAACAGCGTGTGGCCGCACCGCTTCACCAGCAGCTCCTGCAAGGCGAACGCGTCCAGCTGCTGGCCCTTGTCCCGCACAAAGGTGGGCTTCTCCTCCCACCTCTCCTCGGTGAAGTTGAACCACCACAAGTCGCTCAAGATCTTCTTCTTGGAGTACTTCTGCGTCTTGTTGCGTTTGCTGTTGTGCACCACCCGGTATTGGTACGTGGAGCCGCCGTGCACCATCAAGGTCTTGTTCACGGGCACCGACGCGAAGCTGATGGTGTTGTTGGAGCCCGGCGAGCTGGTGCCGCGGCCCAGGCCACGTCTGGGCAGGGCGTTGCGGCCCAGGCGCAGCTCCGTGGTGGGCGAGAGAGGACCCCCGCTCGAAGGAGGCGGCGAGAACGTGCGCGTTCCCGAGGAGTCTGTCCTTGTACTGCCCAAGGGCGACGACTGGCGTGTGGAGGGCAGCGCGAGCTCGGCACTGAGCAGCTGTTTCGGTGCGGGCGACACCGGGGAGCACGAATTGGAGACAGAGCCGGACTCCGAGTACAACACTTCGTTGTCGAACAACAGCAGGGCAAAGAAGCCCCTGGGATCGGGCCATGCCATGTGGTCGTTCTTGATGATGCCCGAGAATTCGGGGTGCTTCTGTTGGCTGGCCGAGGCAGAGGAGCGCCTGGACCTGTTGCCCGAGTTCAACTCGTCCTCTTCATCGGACGACGACGGGTCCGACTTAACACTGTGCTTGGTAGAAGGGAAGTCGTCGTAGTTGCGCTGGTCGAGGTCGAAGTCTCCGATCGGGTACCCCAACGAGGAGTCGTTGAAGTTGATGTAGTCGGACCGCTGGTTCTGGTACTTGACAAACAACTCCATCTTCCAGAGATCGTTCAAGGGGATGAAGTCCTTCTTGTTCTTGGACTGTTTGTAGCCGCCCATGATGTAGACGAGGGCGGGGTGGGGGTAGTTGTTGCTGACGTCCTGCATCAGGGGGAACGAGAGGGTTGATTTGGTGTTGGCAGTGGAAGCCTGGGTTGTGGAAGCCGAGCTTTGGAACTGGTTTTGGAACTGGTTTTGGGCTTGGGTTTGGGCTTGTACCTGGTTCATCTCCTCCAACGTCACCAGCACACACATGTGCCCGAACCGCAGCACCTCGTTCGGGAACTTCGTCGTCAAAGTCGGGTGCACGTCCAACTTGATCGCCTTGAACCGCATCGTGGAGGTGTCCAAGATCCACGCCCGCGAGTTCATCACCAATTCTTTGTCGATCACCGTCGAGGTGTCTCTTCTCGTGATGGTGGTGTTGATCTGGAACCCTCCGTAGTAGAAGATGTGTCTTTTCGAGATGACACAGGAGCTGGCCGCGAGCAAGGGCGGGAGTTTGTCCTGGTGCTGCTGGTCTCGATTATGCTGGTCCGGCTTGTCGATCGTCTGTGAGTTCGCAGAGTACACATACACATCGGTATTGGGCTTCATGAAGGGCGATTTGAGAATCTCCGCATTCAATGGCACCGGGAGGTTATATGGCATATTTACTTGCACGTTTTCCATCGGGATGAGCCCATTGTTGGTGATATAGTCCACCATCTCGTTCTGCTCATCTTGCGTCATCAATTTCAACCCACCGCAGATGTAGATGTCGTTCCCCACGGCATTCGACACATGGTTGATCAATGGAGGCACGGGTTCCAGCCCAAACACATAGGGAATGTGCAAGTAGTTGTAGAAATTGGTCTCCAAGGACTCGGCAAGCTCCCGCAATTTCTGTTTTGTCGTGGTGGTGGTGTTTTTGATGACATCGTCCGAGTTTTGCTTATGCAATGCGGCGTCCCCAGTGCCTTGGTGCTTCTCCTCTTCTTTGATATCGTCTGGCGAAGGTAGGTTCAACATGTCCAATTGCAAATACGGGAACCACATCCGGTGTTTTTTCAAGTACTCGCTGCTGCCGCCGCTCACGTTCATCAACGACTCCGTATAAGAGGCTTCTGTGGTGATGGCTTTGAAATACTGCTCGTATTTCTTCAAGAACCGGCGCTTCTCTTCATTGTCTGCGTATTTCTCCAACAACTGGTCCAACGGCGCGTACTTGACGCCTCGTACCGCGGCATTGAGGTGTGCAGGCAACACTTCGATCTCCCGCAATGACATTGTCCACTAAATAGCACAAAATCAGCACGGTATATGTCCTTTCAACTGACCTCAATTCCTTTAAATACATCATATTTGAAAAAACAAATTTCATTTCTAAATTCCAGCAAGCTGCGAATAGAAAAAAACTGACTGTGCGGATTTGTTTTCAAAGATTTTTCAGAAATGACAAGGATTGTGGGGAGGTGAGAGGTGGAAGGATTCTTGAATTGGAAGGAAACTGGACAGAAGTTCAGAAGTTTTAAAGTTTGTGTTGACGGAGTGGTGACGGAGTGGTGAGTGGAAATTTGCACAACTTTACCTCGGGCCTACACTCACAGCTACACAGCTACACAGCACCAGCAATCAACCAAGTTTAACTAAACCATTTTGACATATTTTCTCCAATAGTTTTTTTTCTGACAGATGAGGTGTAGTATTACTTAGGTTAACTGAAGGGTGTTAGTTTTGGCTGAACTAGTTTCACTGTAGTCTAGGCTTAATTTTATTTTTAACTATAATTCTGGCTAACCGGTTTTATCTGTCATTCTGGCGAACTTGATTTTACTTTAATTCTGACTTATTTCCAACTTTGACTTAGTTTTAATTGTAATTCTGGCTTATTTTCGTCTTAGTATAATTCTGCTTAAACCGATTGTAGTAAACTTTTTTTTATTCATAACTCAAGTTCAATTACACTTTGTTATAATTCTGGTCAACCCAAACGTTTAGATTCAATTATGATTCTGGTGAAGCTTTTTCGTGATAATTGAAACTTTGATCTAGTTTTGTTCAATTATAACTCTAGCCACTTTTATTTACCCATTCCCCATTCACTACAACTTTAGTCTTCACTATTCGTTATATCGTTTAATAACATCTATATACAACATCAATTGTCATTTTTCCTCTTTTCGTCACCCCGTTCTTCTATCATTCCCCCCTATTCCTCCTCCTCACAGTCATAATACGACGACTCACTGCATTCACTCTCCCGTTGCTTCTCAAAACTATCAACACTCTTCCAAAACGTAGAGTCCGCTATGCTATAATCAACCACCAGCAGTACACTGCCAATCGTCTTATTTCTATGTAGCGACTCGGAAAATTCCATCTCCAACTCTAATTCACGATTATTCGTAGTTGTAGGTGTCAACGAATCACGGTCGTCCTCCATCCCCTCCTGGATATCAATCGCATAAAGAAGTGCCTTCACAATGATCAAATTCTTATTCAACTCAAACCAACACCAGTTCATTCTGGTATTTAACAATTGTGCCGAATACGTCGTGAGCTCCCTCGTTTTGTTTTGAAATGGCATCAAAAGATTGAAATTCTCACATACGCCAAATAGTTTCTTCAACAATTCAAGTGAAGCTGTCAATAATTTGTTACACTTATTTACTTTTTGAAGTAGTGTCAATGACACAACATTACGAACTTCCACCATCTCTTCCGAATCAACATTTTCCATACAGTATTCCAATTTCCTGAGTTCAGAATTCAAATAACAATCACACAATGAGTTCGAGTAGTTGATAAAATAAATCCATTCTCTCAACTCATCCATTTCCTGCACAGAATAAATCTCTTTGGAGTTCTTACCGTATATTGTGAATTTGTAATTATCGAGCTTATGATTCTTCCGCGATTTCTCCGGTTTTGGCAGTCGAATGGCGAATAGTCCATGGTTATAAATGACAAAATCCGGTTCTGCCATCGCATCGAAGAACCCGGAAAGCGTCTGTTCCTCCACTACAATGGTCTCTTTACCTGAATTTCCTACAAATTTTGTCATCTTCAAATTATTGGAGTCTTTATAGAAAAGTACCCCCACCGAGGTGAGCATTGCAAAATACCGTTTCCACAAGGTGGCCGAGCTCAACTTCTTTGACTCTTGTCTGTAGATAGGGCCCATTTTGAACACTCGAAGAATGAATTGAGAAGGGTCCTGCCCTTCAACTTCATTTTCACCTTTGTCCTCCTGGTCTTCGTCGTGGGTCTTGACTAGTGGCCCAATCTTTGCCCCACCGTTAATCATGGAGGTCATCCGTTGTTTGCTCAATTTCAAAATAATCTTAGGTCTGGGACTGACCAATGTATCCATCACTTGTCCAAAGAGAATAGGATCGATCTCGTCAATTTTGTCTTCAGTTTCAATCAAGATATTGTCCTCTCGCGATTCGTACAATTTAGCGTCGGGGGAATCCAGAACCTGTTCTTCGTCTTTGAATCCAACATACGGATTTGTCAATTGGAATTTGTACTTGAGCATCAAATCTTCCTTGCTCTTTGACGACAAGATGAATTCATAAATCGGGTCGGACGCTACAGAAAGATTGGAATTACCAAAGAAACTGCTTGCCCTTCTTCGTGGTGCACCAGGGACAGTCAAAGAAGCAGTGCTCAAATTGTTTTTACCAGATGCCTTGCCGAGAAAGGAAGGTTCCAAGTCTGTGAGAGGCAGTTGCAGTGAATTCTGTTCACACAATTGCAACCCTACATTGTCGTTGGCAATCATCAAAAACTCCTTGGTACAATCCTCAAGTCTCTTGAAAGAGGTATATGTAATGTTGTCATAGAAATATTCCAAGATATCCCTTGTGATGATGCTCTTCACTATGAATTCCACGGCCTGTTTCTCCGATTGAGACAGTTTTTCAAGGTGGTTTTGCAAGCTCTCCTTCACTATTTTCACAAAATCCAATTTGGTCATCTTGCGTTTGTTGTTGGCATTGAAATGGTCGGTGTGGAGGATCAATAGAGAAAAGGCTAAGATGAAGCAGACATCGTTGGAGTAGTTCAAAGCCGGGTTCTGAGTGCAATACTCACATGCAAAGGCATTCAACACACGGTCGATCTGCTGGGTCTCTCTTGGCAAGTCGTTGAACGTCAAGAACTTTCTCAATGACACGTCCAATGGCTCATCATGGTAGTTGTAAAACTTCATGTAGTACAACAATGCGTCCCTGTTGAATTGCGAGTCCTTGCAGCCGATGAGCGGGAGAATGTCCATGATATGGTTGGTGTTGATGAGTCTGTTGATATAGGACTCTGGGGTCTCGTCCTCCGGAGATGGCTGTAGGTAGAAATTTTTATCGATGGAGCCGATCGACTGAGTGGACTTGTGCATTGCATCGGACGACAGCCGCGACCGGTGGCTGAAATAATCGGTGGAAGTTGACGTTGGCGGCGTCAGATGCGGCAAATGGGACTCAGTCAGCGAGGACAATCTGTCTGAGACATTGGAACTTGGACTCTGATTGGGGATTTCTACTGCCTGTGGGTGCACCTCGTCGAGTGTTAGTACAGAGCTTGATCTACGGGCTTTCACGAAACTGGTTAGCAGACTGAAGACACTGGATGAGGTTCTAACGGTGGGTGTTGGTGTGGACTGGACGGTGTTTTTCGATGGGGTGATGACAAAGCTAGGCACCGGTTCTACATGCAGCTTGGACTCTTGCACGTCGCCCAAGGTCCTACTACGCTGACGCAACTTCTTTGGGGTGTTTTCCAGTGAGTCGAGTGCACCGTTTGGCGTGGTGTTGGAAGGGCCTGCTCCAGAAGAGGAGAGTGTCGATTTGGAAGAGATGGACGAGTTGTCGTCGCCGTCTTTTTTGGATTGGTAGGACATGGAACGTTGATATGACGGTCTCAATGGCAGCGAAGGGGGCAGGATGTCCTTGGCGTTGCGGACGTCTTGGCTTGGCATTAGGAACAGAGGATGCAATTGAGTCTGTGGTGGATCTGGAGATGTGGTGGTGGAGGTATTTGCGGTATCTGTGGTATTTGTGATGGAGTTTGTGGTATTTGTGGCATCAAATTCGATGGTATTGGTGGTATTGGTGGTATTAGTATTATTATCAGTTGCAGTTGATGCTGCAGGCACTGAGATCGGCGTCGTTGACACCGGTGTTGACGTCATTTCAGGTATTGGAGTGATTGTCCTGGGCGTGGACACCGACCCGGGCACGGAGCCAGTAGTGGGTGTCTTGACCTCTGAAAGTGCATGATCAGACTTGTGGAAGGGTAGGTTTTTCAGTCTATTGCGGACAAATGGGAATTTCTTAGAACTCTTGGAGTCCAGATCGGAGTCTGATTTCAATTTCAAGCCTAGAAAAGAATGTGTGGTCTTTGGCTCCTTTGGCTCGGACATTTGGTCCTTTTTAGGGTCAATCTTGCGCTCGCTCCTGGGCGCCAGCATTTCCAATGCTTGATCGTGGTTTATCACGTCCAAGGACGAGTGCACAGAAGGAGACCTGATCTTGAAAAGGGACTTCCTCTTGGGAACAGAGCCCATGGGTACGGGCAGGGGCAATGCCGGCTCCGCCTGGGACTCCGCCGTTGCTGCCGAGCTGCCGCTCCTCTGGAATTGCTTTCCCATCGTCAATTTACTTCAAAAGATACAAACAACTGAGGATATATCACCAATGCCCCAAGTACTCCCCCTTTTCTGTGTGCTGGTATTATCAGCGCTCTATTTATTGTGCTTTATTTTTTTTTGATTTTTTGTGATTTTTATTTTTTGGTTTTTTATTTTCTATTTTTCACTTTTGGTCCTTGGCGAGAATCAATTTGGCTGGGCTTTTGGCTGGGCCTTTGCTGAGTGTGAAGTGTTTTAGGTGAGGATGTTTTGAGAAGTTTTGATAAGTTTTGACTTGTTTTGACTTGTTTTCAGTTCTACTTGCATTCGCTACACAAAGTATAATATACAGGAATGTTTTAACTATACAAATGGCATCATCTGTTGTTCTTTCTTTCGTAAAACAAGTCCGTTCTGTTGGCTCCTATATTGACGATTCGAGGACACCCTTCTCGGTCCTTGCCTAGTTTACAACACTCTATACAATAGAATGCCTCATTTGAGCCTTTGTTCCCACAGATGATGCATTTGTCCGAGGATTTCCCAAACGAACAGTCGTCACAGATCCGCACCTTGGCCTTTGGCGACACGAACGAGTCGCACACGGGACATCTCCCGTCACATTTCTCACACAACTTCCCTATCGAGGTGCCTGGCTGTTTTAAGCACATCACCAAATCCAACTGATGTTTCGACATTCTGGGTTACACTGGTTGTAGTTTCTGGAGAAACAGTGATTGGCGGCGATAGTGAATTAATTTTGGAGATTTTCACTTAATTTTCACTATTTTACCTAATCTTCACCTATTCACCAACTCACTTATTCATTTTCACTAATTAACTTACTAACCTCTTCTCTTGTCTTTTTTCTCTTGCCTTTTTCTATTCTCCCTTGTCTTTTCCCTCTTCTCTTTTTCTCTTCTCTCTTGTCTTTTCCCTCTCTCTCTCTCACTCTCTATACTGAGAAAAATCTAAAACTTAGCTCACTAACTTTTTTGCTCGCTCACTTCAAAAATCAGTGAGCAAGACGCCGATGAGGTAAGACCCAGACCACAATAGCGACCCCTACAAGTTAGATGTTGACACGTTTCCAGTCCTGCCATAATCCACGATGTCTGAAGGAACATTTGAAACCGAAAAACCCACCGATCACGGTAATCGCATCGAGATAAACACCGATTCCGTTAGAAACAATAATACTGTGCACCACGAGCTTCTCCCACTGGAACGAGACCCAGAGTCTGATGACCTCCACGAGGAAAACTTGTGCTCTATTTGTCTTGATCCGCTCCCTTCCAGCGCCATGGTCCTAAAGAGATCCACTAGGCAATCACAGGTCTTGGCCGTGGTGAAGCCTTGTAATCACGAATACCACGATTTCTGTATTAAGTCGTGGTCCGAGCGAGCAAACACTTGTCCCACCTGCCGCGGGAAATTCAATTCCATTGTTCTTACCACCGGCGATGGCGAGGGAAACGCCACAGAGATCGACCACATCAAAGTCCAGGACAAAGTGTTCCCAACTCCGGAGGAGAACTTCGATGATATCATCTGGGATGACGAAGACGCTCAAGATTACGAAGATTACAACGACCAGGATTACGGCAACTTCGATCCCGATTACCTACCTCGTAGTTCCAGTAGTTACTTAGTCCCCTACTCAGTGTGCATCCTCTGCGACGAGATGTCGTCGGTGTCTACTGGTTTAGTCGTTTGTAGTAGTTGCTCGGGCAGTTTCCATCCCAATTGCTTGGGAAACTTGTCTCATGCCGACAGTTGGAACTGTCCCATGTGCGACTCGGTGCAGTCTAGCAACAGAATAATATTCCCCACCAATGTAGCGAGACAGCGGATTGGCAGAGCTTCTGGAAGAGCCATCAATTCATTCATTTCCACATTGAGAAACGAGATCCGTACAAATAGAAGAAATGCTCTTGGGTTGCCGTTCGAGCCCATATCAAGACGACAAAGAAGCTTGCGGAGAAGCAATAACAGTAATAACCGTCATAACAACCGTAATCTAAGTACCGGAATGTTCTTGCCAACGTCCGAGCTGAGCTCTGCTCCGAAAATGCAACCTCTGATCTCCAAAGAGGAAGCCGATGCTTGGAGATTGTACGACAAGGCCAAGAAATCGGACTCTTCCAGTCGACAAGTTACTCCGATTCCAGCAGCGGGCTCGAGTAGCTCTGACAAGAAGGTTAAGAAACCTGTACGACGTAAACACAAGGACGCTTTGGCGACGAAAATTGCACACGAAGGCAACCAGGTCAAGAACGTTAGTAGAGCAGGCTCTTCTTCCGCGAGAACAGGTGCAAACTCGACATTCAGCTCGTTGTTGGCCACGATCAACAGCAGTTCTCTGTCCTCTGCACAGCAGAGACCTGCAACCTCCGATTCGCATAGCCCAATATCGCATTCCTCACACGAGACCTCGCCCACATCGGCATCGTTGAGCTCGGATGATGAAATGAAGGAAGCCGATGGCAGAGACGTCGATTCTAGTGGTTCTGCAGGGCAAGAGCACCTGAAACTCACCATTGATGCCTTGTCCAGACACAACTCCACCTTCAATTCGCCGACTCTGGGCTCTAAATCAGTCTCAGCAGATCAAGAACGGTCTCCCGTACCGACTAGCGAACGTAAATCGAAACCAAAATCGAGGTCCAGGTCGAAACCGAGCTCGGAACTCACCTTGTCCCAGAAACAGCTACTCCAAAAACTCTTGGTGCGATCCAAGTTGAGACCCTTCTACAACTCTAAAAAGATCGATGCTGACCAATATACTCTGATCAACAAATCTGTATCTCGTAAATTGTACAAATCAGTGGAGGACCACGAATTGCATGGTGATTACCGTTTCATTGCCATGTTGAACAAGTTGATTGAGTTGCGTGAACGGTATGAACACGAGTCGTATGACGAGTTTGCCAAGAGAATACTAAGTGACTCATACACGTCGCTGGAAGACCGTATGAAGTTAGACGATTATGCTCTGTTTGTAGATCAGTGTATAGGCGAGGAAACGAACCTGGATGTATAAATAGGCGAGGAAATGATGTATAATCTAAAGATTGTTCTTGAAAGATTATGTATGTTTCTATGATTGTATTGATTCTTTTATGATATACATGAATCTGTGACTGTATATGATTCTGTTATATATATGAATCTTCAACTATAGGCACCTCTTATATATATATTTTATATATTCATAAATATCTACTATCTATTAAATCTATCTATTATACGTTGATCTACTATGTATATATATATATATATATATATTGTATATATATATATACTGTATCTATATGTATATCTATTTCATATATATATAGATAACTGTGTATATATATCCATTATATCTCTCTACCTATGATATGCCCTTTGGATTATATATGCTTCCTCTATATATATGCTTTTATTATGAATATCTATGATAATATATAGGCCTCTATATTATGTATAATCTCCCTCAAGCCCTCTTCTCATCGTACTTCTTGAACGGCAGCAACCAGTATTGTCTGAAGAAGTGAGTGGACCCCAACTCGGACAACTTCTGCACTTCCTCGGAACTCAACTCAAAACTCCACAAGTCCAAGATCTCTTCGAGTCTCTTTTCATTTTGCGAGGTGGTGACAGGCAAGACCCCAGTTTGATACACCCATCTAAGCAATATTTGAGTGTTGGACTTGCTATATTTCAGCGACAACTCCGCAACAAAGTCGTCAATTGGACCTTTCAGAGCATTTGCTACTGGGTCGGCTGATTTCTTGTACAATGGGGCCAAAGGTGAATAGGCACTGATTTGAATGCCGTTTTGCTTACAAAACTCAGCTATTCCTGGGGTTTGATCTTGAAGGTACAGATTGTACTCGATCTGGTTGATGACAGGCTTAATCTCCGCATAAGACAATAAGTCTTCAAGAGACTCGACATCGAAGTTAGACACTCCAATGGACTTGGCCTTACCACTTCTGTAAATATCTTCCATCTCTTTCCAGGCCTCTTTGGTACTCAAGCCATGGATGTCCTTCTCCAAGAATGGGGAATGGATAAGATACGAATCGACATAGTCCAAGCCCAACACCAGCAAACTCTTGTCCAATGCCTCTTTTGGAGAAGAACTCTTAGGAAGATTGGACTCTCCTAAACCGGTCCAGTACTTATCGGTGAAGAAATAGTTCTCACGTTTGAATGTGAACTCTGGGTCTTGAGCCAACAAGTCCAAGGCAGCCTTGACCTCTGGGTAAGTGTTGTAAGTTTCAGCCATGTCGATGTGGACAAAGCCTTTTTTCAAGGCCTTGGCTATGTTCTCAGCCAACAATTCATCGGTCTGATCTGGTGTCAGTTTCTTAGCACGAGACCATTTGGAGCCGATACCATAAGCCAAAGCAGGAACTTCGAGGCCGTTATTTAATTTGAAAGTTTTATATGACATTGAGCTGTGGATACGATGAGTATGATGAAAATAATGAAAATAGTCACTTTGAAAAACTTTTCAACCTCCTGGTGGCATATATAAATACTAGTGCAAATTGGTGGCCGACAGCTTCGAGAATCTCGGATAAAGCAACTGCTCTGGATCCGGCTGAAAAATTTCAATAGTCAAATTCGGCGCAGGCTTATCGCCGATAAGCCTAAACGGGAATCAGGCACTGTGGCATCGAGTTTGGTGCAACAGTTTGGAGATATAGTTAAGCCGTGCTCGGGCTCTACTACATAACAAATACATGTCAGTTGGATCAGATTTATTTCCAATCTAAATGTCAGTTATATGCAATTTATATCCAATTTACATGCATTTATTTCCAATTTACATGGAATCGCAGTTTATTGTACAATTCATAACCCTAATTATCGTATTCTTTAAAGTCTATATAATATACTTACATCATCAGTTTTTTGTAGTGTCCGCTTGACTCAGTTTCAAGACGTTATAAGATAGAGGTATGAAATCGCCCAACAATTTCGATATTTCGGTATCTTGTTTCAAAATATCGAAATCTGACTCTTCATCGTTATAATTGAATTCCTCCTTACTGAGCAGACCCAGATTATATTTGGCCTCAAACTCAAATATCATCTTGAGTAATTCAGAATTGTTGAATTTGGAAAGATAATCCCTCTTATTATCCATTTCGAGTTCAACGAATTCCATGTTCAACTCGTCCATCTCTGCTTTGCTGATTGGAATATCATCAGAGCCAATATTTATCAGAGATGATAAATTTTGATGGATATTAGACCAATTTGATGCAAGTTTGGACCTCTCGTTGGAGTTTTTGGTGGTGGCTGTTGAATTGTTAGTGATACCATCCAGACCCAGATCATCGATCATATCTCTATACAGTTTTTTCTTCCTCTCTACATCATCTATTACCTTATTCAACTCACTCAACAATTTGGCATGGTCGATTTTCCCTTCAAGACTCAGTTGCATCACCATCTCATTCAAGTTCAAGATCAAATCAGGTCTTCCAGATCTAACAAATTTCAAAAACAAGATAAAGCTGTTGAACCATTCTACCAATTTGGTGAATATCCTGGCATTTGGATTGCTGTTCATCTTATCCCGAACATACAAGTTATGGATAAATGTATATAGATGATTTTGGTATTTGGTCAACAACTCAACAAATCTGGTCACCACATTACTATTACCAGAAAGAAGCATCGAGTAGTTATTTTGATACATATTGATCAAATGAATCAAATCATTTATGAAGTTACGAAGAATTGGAACATAAAGATAAACGTTTGCCTCTGTGAAAATCTTGATCAAAGGCTGGAAGAAAATCGTTATGAGCTCTTTGATCAACTTTGTCAATTCAGGTTCATCCCAAAGCTCTCTTAAATTGTCCTTGTCCTTTTTACGCAATGTGGCTTTGAAGAAATCATCTAAGTAGGTGAACAATGAAGCTTTAGACAGGATCAGATTATACCCCAGTTGATCAGTGGAATTACGAGCCACAAATGAATCTTGGTTCTCATGGTATTTTTCCAATTGCTTGAAGCTTCTGTAAGATTCTAACAAGTCCAGCTCTGGAACCTTAATACCGTCCTGGTTCAACAAAACGGCCAATACCAAGTCAATGTTGAATTTCGATGCAATTTTTTTGATCTTCAACACCAAGGCATCGTCCTTATTCTCCATGTACAGTTCAATTTTGTCTACGTATTTCAAATATCTCGAATCCAACTTGCCGATGTTTTCTCTCAATAAGGACACTTCCTTGTTTAATTTTTTAACGTCATCGTTCAAAGTCAAGGTGAATATGAATTGCAACAAGGACTTGCCGTTACCACTGAAGCTGGGTGGTTGAATCAAGAAGACATCGATCAATTTCTTCATGATAGCCATTGGGTTGGTGAATCTCATTATCAGAGCTACAATCTTGTAAGGGAAGAACTGGTGAAGTTTCTTCAAGATTTTGAAGAATTCTGCAGATTGGTCTTTGGCAAGAAAGACTTCATATAAAGTGGAAGCAATCTCGATTTTTGATAGGTCGATAAACGATCTGAGAGGAGCAGATAATTCTTCAATTGACTGTTTTGTTTCCAATTCTGCAAAAAGAGGCAAGAGTCCAAACTGGTCTTGGCCCTCAGATGACGACAAAATGCTTTTCTTCAAGTGGTTTATGGTCTCTTGCATGGATTTGATGGACTTGATGGTTTCCTGCTGGAATTGCAATTGCTGTGAAATGATCATTACGTCTAATTGTCTACGAATATGGATATCATTCAACTCTGCAGGAGCCGTGATGCTGTCAAACTTATCACGGTCGAGAAAATCTTTCAAAGTTTGAGAGTTACGGATGGCAGGAACTTTTAATAGCTGGTGGAGATAGCCTCTTAAGGCAAGACGGAGCTTTTCTCTTGGTAATTTGATGTGGGAAACCGTGGAGTTATTCAAATGCAGTGAATTTTTCATCGATAGATGGAAATCGTGCTCGATATTCAGACTAATATTGTTTGGTACCGAAATTTCGTCTTCATCACCGTCAGCCAGATCGTCGTCGTAGTAATCCAAATGGTCTGAATCGTTGTCATCGTCGTGGTTCTGATGGTTGTCGTCGGTCTCTTCGTCGTAGTTCAAATTGGTGTTCTGTTTCACCTTGGAGGGCAACTTCGGGAGATCTTTTCCCGCATATTGCTTGAAAAGAACATGATGCAAATTCTTGAAATCGGTATATCTTCTTGCTATATAATAAACCTCGCCTGTAGATTCTAATTTGATTTGGATTAAAAACTCGTAAAATTTGGAGTATTTCCACTCGTTCGAGTGGCCATTGGAGGAATTATTCCAAAAGTTCAACTGGTGGAATAGCGGCACTATACTTTTCATCTCTTTCAACTCCTTGTTTCTTCTCACTCCTACAACGTTCAATTCGATGCCATTGATGTAATGTGACTCGTTCAACACATCGTCCAAGCTAATGGTCATCTGGTCCAATGGTAGCACTTTGCTCAATTTCTTATATGCGTTTTTGCCATCGGACAGGTTATCCAATTGGTATTGCTCCTCCAAGTCTGTGGGTAGAGCTGAATTGTACAACATCAACAAGAACTTGATAATCTTGAACAAGGCCAACTTCCTCTTTGACAATTTCCCTCTGTCATTGGAATTGCTGATCTTCTTGGACTTCCAAATCTCATAAAATTTCTGCACCTTGTTGACCCAAAACTGCTCATTGTTATTATTCTTACTCAAATCTTGATACTGCGATATAAAGGGGAAAGTGATCAAGAAGTTGTTGAAGAAGTGACGTAAGAATGGGAATTCTTGGTCATAAAAGTCGATATACGACATCGAGATCTGCAATGACTCCTGGTACCCCAAAGGTGGTCTGTTTGGATCATAAGGAGCAAATGGCGGCCCAAATTTTCGGAGCCCGGTGACATCGTTATACGTGACCGATAACTTGTTGAACTCCTTGACCAATTGTAGATTGATGAGCTGTTTCTTCAAGTAATGTTCCTGGGCTGGCGTTAAAAACTGCTCATATTCAACGTCACTCATGGCAATGGATGTTTGGAAATACAAATGAGTCGTCTCGATATCAACGTGCTTGCCTTCTCGGTCCCTTCTTCTCAACTAACAAGCTTTATCCTTGATTCTAATCTTTGGTTTTTTGTTTCTGATTTTTTGATTTTTTTTTGGCCCTAGGCAGCGGGAGGAAGGCGGAGGAGCAAAGGGACTATAGAGAGAAAGCCCCTGAATTGTCTGAGGTTTTGCGCACGTTGTAGGTTTGAGCCGTTTTAATGAGTAGGAGAGATTAGTGAAGAGCTAAGAGTAAAGCATAGGGTGAAGAGTTTAAGATAAAAGCTTGAAAAAGGGTAAAAATGGCTCCAATGTGAGTAAATTGTGCATGCTAGTGCATGCTAATGACCTTTTCAATCAAATAATACTAACAATCTACCAATAGAACATCTTTCATCAGCATTGCTCCAGACTTGGTGCTCCCTATAAGAGTCCTACTCAATAGGAAACTGATCTTGACAAACAATATCCTCGCTGAACATGCCATCCCACTGGTGCTGACACATAATAATAAGCTGATCATCCGGCTCCATAAGACCCCAAGAATCAAATTGTCCAATCACGATATGAAGAACCTCATTGAAGACTTGAAAGAGGATATCTTGAAGATATGCATTGACAATTCCATCGAGGATATGGTTATCCAATATAGCAAGAGTTCAGAATTGAATGACACCTTGGGCAGTAAAAACAAATTAGTAATACCTGTAACGTCGCCAAAGAGAGGCTGGAAGTGTTTGATAGTAGTACAAGTGAAATCTTTGGAGAATCTTCGACTCTTTTTACAAGATCGATCGAATGTGATTCCCAAAAATGATCAGTTCTCCAGTGGAGCTGCACAATTATTGGTGCGAAACTTTGAATATCCTTCAGAGAAGGGGTCCGAAGTTAATATAAGAGTGGAAAGTGATGAAGAAGAGGCCAGCTGGAAGAATTTGCCGGAGAATACTGAGGAAGACACGAAGAAAGCTGGGTTAAATGTGGTGTATAGGGGTAAACAGATTGTCACAAGAGGTGTTGATTTGATAGTGTTGTATAAGAATAATACATGAGGGGTCGGGAGATGGTTGGTGTGTATATTGAGAGATGGTGTAGATATTAAGAGATCCGTGTTGTGATTCAGAGATATTTCGAAGAGCGACATTCAACTAAGCAATCACTTTAAATAGCTAAGTAGTCGGTTACTGCAAATATTCATATAGTAAATTACTCATATAATCAAGTAATGACATAACTATACTCATATGATGAACTACTTCAGTCGAACTAGCCTATTAGTTCAATTCAGCTGGTCAATTAGTTGAACTCAACTAGTTTATCACTCATATAACAAATTACTTCAACTCAACTAGCCAATTACTTCACAACTAGACCACGGCTTATGCCTACATTTGACACACTTTCAACTGAAGATACAATTACAAAATAGTATATATTCAATTAAAACAAACTGAACTGAACTAAACTATTCATATGGATGGGGGAAAAGATTGAGCAGATGATGCTAGTAAATGAAAAAATAAAACAATTGAAGATATTATCCAATCGGTCAATTACATCTTTTTCAAGTGATAACAGATCAAGTAATAACATACAGTAAAAAAAGAAACAACAACAACAACAACAACAAAAGTAATAAGATCAAGAATGAAGTACGAGCAACGATAGGACAAACTAACAATATTATGGATAATAAAATCGAATCAAAAAAAAGAGAAAATCAAATCAAATGACAACACAAGATTCCAAGATTATAAATGATCATCTTGCCAAACTTGCAATGTTTTCTCTTGAGACTTAAGCTTGTTGTTTGTCTTGAGCCCATTCTTCTTCAGTAACGGCCAAGTTTTCGGTTTCTTCGGCCAAGTCTTCATCTTCGTCGTATTCTTCATCGGCTCTTCTGATAGACAAGGTTGGCTTGACTTGGGCAGTTTCAAAAGTCCAAGAACCCAAAGCGTTTTCGGCATCGATGATGATTTGCTTGGAGGCTTCGTAACCATCGTAGGCTGGTCTGGTTTCACCTGGGGTAACTGGGGAGTCGTCCAACAATTCCAACAACAGCTTACCGTAACCGGCAATCAAGGCCAATTTCTCACTGTGTTCTCTCAAGGAGTCAAAGTGGTAGTTGAAAGCAGCCTTCAATTTTTCTCTGGTGATGTTGGACAATTGAGCCTCGGCAACTAAGGACTCCAGCTCGGCTCTAACCAATTCTTGTTCCAAGACAACAATCTTTGGAGATTGTGGGTCTTTGTATTTCAAGTAGGCGATTTGGTCGGTGATTTTTTGCTTTCTCTCTCTGGAAGGTTGTACGGAACCTTCGATATCTCTGATACCTTTCAAGGTGATTCTGTATTGATCGTAACGGTCGATGAATTGTTCTTCCAATTCACCAATTTCAAAGATCAAGACACCCAATTTGTCGGTAACGTCAGAGACATCGTCGTCATTTTCTTCACCCCACAAGGACAATTGCTTGGCAGCGACTTTTCTCTCAGCAGCGGTCAATTCGATAGCTCTCATGACGTTTTTCTCAATCTTGACCAATTGAGACAATTTTCTAGCCATTTCAGGACCAAATGAACCAGCAGTTGATCTTCTCAATGAATTTGTCAACGATCCTTTACCGAAGAATTTGTTGTTCTTGGTAGTTGAAGGTGGTGGAGGTGGGGATTGCAATTGAGAAGCTGTTGGAGCTCTCGAGTTTCTTAAGGAGTAAGTTCTATGCATTGTTGTTTAACAAAAGTTGTATATATAAGACGGGTCAATTGTTTGATGGATGGTTATCCTGTTGATTCCAATTGGTGTTCTACCTGGCAATTAAAGTATCTTTTTTTTCCAAAAAAACAGAATGGGAATTTAATCTTAATTAAATATTTATAAGCTCATTCTTTTTTTTTTTGGTTTTTTTGAATTTTCATGTCTTTTGCTTGCCCTCCTTAAAACTGCAATCTAAAATTCGTTTTAAGTGTGCGCCCCCTTTTGAAAACACTCAATTGAAATGGGAAGTCTTCGAGAAGGTGTAAGTATGCAAATGCATAACCAGTGACCTCTTCAAAAATGGGATATTTTGTCCAATATGCAGCTGCTTCTTTTTTACCAAAGGTGTAGTATTAATTGTTCGAAATTTCATTTAGGTGCACGACTAGAGGGAACATGGAATTGTGATGACTTTTCATGTGCAAAGAATTAACATATGGGACTTTTTTGATGAACTGAGTGGAATTTGTGGAATTGGAATTTTGAGTGTGTGCCATTTCATTGTTGTTTTATTTTTGTTGTTCATTCATCATTTTAATTTGCTTTATCTCAATACCTTTCATGTTTTATCTCAATGTCTTATTTCCAGTCTCTCAATTTTGACCTCTCTATCTTATCCGACCCCACCTCTGTGTGCAAATTGTCTTTTTCTTCATTTTCGCCTCAACTTACCACGAACTGTGTGAGTTCTGCTCCTTACCATTGCAATTGCCCCAATTTTTTGTTGCTGCAATTTATCTATTTCCTAAAAGAGACGTGCTTCTAATATGTTTTCCTATTTAGGCAATTTTGGCAATATACAATAATATTCATCAGCCTTCGACGAAGTACCGTGCGGTACATACTTCCAGGGCAACAGGGGGAAAAGCTTTGCATCTTCATGTCCATTTCGTGCTTCACTTACCTTTCTCCTTACCTCACTCCACTTTGTCCTTAATTTTGTGTGTTTTTTTTTTTTGGCTTCATGTATTGAAACACGAAATTTTGTGCTTTGAGTTTTTGGCTTGACTTCCAAGAAAAAATGCAGATGAACAATAGGATAGAAGAAATGAAGCCAGCCAATGGCTGGTTTTGATTGACAATTGATGCTTAGATACTTTTAATTAGTGGACTTCTAGAAGCAAGACTCAATTTGGTCTCAGGGCAGAAAAAATTTTGAATATCTATCTGATCGTATATATCATCAACTATTGAGGTGTGTTGTAACAATGGGCCAATTCTTGTATTTCAGACATATGCTCGGTATTTGAAAGGTCAGCATGGATCTGATAATCTGACTAATGGGATTAATTTTGGAAGCACCATCTTCACAAGCAAAATCTCGATACAACTCAAACACACCACATCTCGTCGTCTCCACTCTTCCCACTCACTGACCCCACTTTAGGCCTAATTGACTATTTCTCAGTTTTTCAATTTTTCCATAGCAAAGTCAAATAAATTGCTACGCACAATAGTTAATTGTGTGAAGAGAGAACAAATTATGGAAAAAAAAATGGTACTGTCATGATGGGGCAGTCTTTCATTATTTGAACAGCGTCATTCTAGCCATTCTCAAAGGTCCAACTCAACCAACCAACCCACGAGCTTTCCCAACTCACCCAACTCACCCAACTCACCCACACAACCCTACCATCGTTCGGCCAAACTATTTAAACTTTCCAAACTTTTCACCGGCAGCCGCGCAACTCTTGCGAAAATTCCGGAATTTGCAGCGGAGAGTTGAGATTTTTCAGTGAAGCTCAATTGACATTGCCCAGGAGTGGCACCAAGCAGTACTGGTTTATAATTATATATTGAGCCATGAGCAGAGTTTTCCAACTGTATAGCAGGTCGGTGCTGAACAGGCCTGTTTTAACCAACGCTTTAACAACGGCAGTAAGTGGAAAAATGTTCTGAAGCAGAACAAGTTTCTTGATCTAGTCCATTGGATCCAGTTCATTGAATCCAGTTCATTAGATCTCGTTCAAAAGTACTAACGATTGCAAGTTCTTATTCGGCTCCGGAGACGCCATTGCCCAGGTCTTCTTCACCGATGTCAAACCCTTCCCAGAATCTGAAACAGAGAAACCCTCCAGATTATTGCATTACGACTTGAATAGGACCTTGAGAGCCGTGATATACGGTGGGTGTATCTTCTCATTCATTGGAGACAAATGGTATAAACTACTCAGTAAGATCAAGCTCCCAGCGAAGAATGGAGGCAATGGTAAGATAGGCCATATAAGAGACACCGTTGCGAGAGTGGCAGTGGACCAATTGGTGTGGGCACCTATTGGAATCCCATTGTACTATAGTTGCATGTCGTTGTTGGAAAGGCAATCGGTGGACCAATTGAAGAAAAATTTGGAGTTGAATTACAAGACCACCTTGCTTCTGAACTGGTCAGTATGGCCGATTTTCCAATTTTTCAATTTTGCCCTTGTCCCAGTGCAACACCGGTTACTCACAGTGAATGTTGTTAGTATTGCCTGGAATTGTTTTCTCAGTATTAGAAATGCCAAATCCAGAGAAACACCAATCTATATTCCACCAATTCCCGAGTAAAACTGTGGGTTTGAAATTTGCAACCGGCTCTACACTTGTCTCTGATTATTTTTGCAACTTGGATATGCCTCAATAGACTTATCTCATCTTTTTGAACAAGCAGTGTCTATGCTCTGGTAGATATGTAGAAGTATTCGCACGACCGTTTTGGTTCTTTGGCAAGTGTTGATATTGAAGTGACTTGATAAGATGTAGGAACACGGGGGTTTTAATTGGGAACCAGATTGCAGATCATGAGAATAATGTGCAGCAGTTTTGATTTCGATATAAAACCACCGTCAAGAGAAAATTTGTGATCTGCAAGTGCCTGGGAAGTGAAACAGACCAGATGTCTTGCATTGGAATTCTGGGCCATGACAGAGAAGGTGAGAGTGCGGTGCAAGATGAAGTTCCGAGTATGAACCGAGAGTGAGGTAGTTAGTGGAGGATGTGGAATTGTAGGATAAGTGTGTAGTAAGTGTGTAGTAAATTTACTATTCAAAGCTACATAATAAAATCTATAGTAAAATCTACACAGTAAAATCTACATAGTAAAATCTACATAGTAAAATCTACATAGTAAAATGCACCTCGAAAAAATTACATAGTAGAAACTACATAGAAAACCCATCTACATTGAAAAACTACATAGTATCTATGTCTAGCGTAGGATCTACATCAAGATAACAGAGAAACAAAATACACAAACTGAGACAATGCGTTACTCAAAGACAAACAGCTCAATCAACTCAATTAACTCAATCAACTCAATCAAAAGTCATCTGCTCAGCCAATTCTTACACCCAAGATAATGCACTTCACCTCTTGTAATAACCCCTCCGTGGTTCCGCCTCCACTCCCGTCACTTTTTTGGCGCAGCCGATCCGTGTGCCAATTTTTGGCTTGGACAAAAACCGCAGAATTGGGAAAACCGAAAAACAGATAATAGGACGAAAAAAAGCTCAAACAAGGATGAACCTTTTTCATGTTTCCAACTGGAACCACACCACACAACGATCACTTTTTCAAAATCAAGAGGAAAGTCCAAGATTATTCTGATAAGATTGCAATCAGTATCGGTATCTCACCTCAATCCACTCAATTTTTCCTGTCCAACCTTTGAATTGATTGCTCTTCCCTCGCCTCCTACATTCCACTCACCATCCCGAAACAGCACACACTTTATTTGAAGCAAAAAATAATCCAAGGAAAAAGTCATTAAAGAAGGAAAAAAAGACAAAAGTCAAAAAAAAAATCAAAATAGAAAAAATAAAATCAAAAAAAAAAAAAATCACAAATAAATAAAGAACAACCAGTTGCAATACAACGAATTCGTTTGATAAGTGATAACAATCGTCAATTAAACCATCCATCACCCCCGATCACCTACCGGCAATCTGTCCCCGCAAATACACCCAATTGATTGATCTCCGAAAATGATGAAAGGTTTCAAGCAAAGACTATCCAGAAGCAAGAGCCAATCTGGATCGCCTTCTAATTCGTCTTCGAGCGCAGGAACCACGGCAACTTCGTCCAATGGTAGCAGCGGCAGCGGCAGCAGCAGCGGAAGCACTAAGAAGTCCTCTTTGGAGAGCACCAGGGACTCCAAGTCGTCCAAGTCATCCACTTCGTCCAAGGCATCCACTTCCAATGGTGGGAAGAAGAAATCAAGTTCCAAGAGCAGTAGCGGCAGTTCAGGAGGCTCCTCGTCGCCGCAGACAAGCAGGAGCCCATCGCAACAACAGGCCAAAAGCACATCCACAGCATCCAATTCCGCATCATTATCAACGCCTGCTTTGAATGTAACACCCCCTGCAGTTCACCAGCCAGTACCGGTCTTCATCCACAATAACAACAACAGCAGTAATGAAAATAGTAATAGCCATAATGACAGTAACAAACTCAGTAGCAATAACGGCTCCCTCACCTCGAACGGCGCCAACTTGTCCCCAAGGGAAGATTTCAACCTTCTCGCACAGCATCCGGGAGCCTCACACTCATTCGACAGATTGCCAACACCTACAAACGGAGATATCGACTTGATCAAGTCTCCAAAGAGACATTCGTCGTCGAGATTCGAGCCCCACCACCAGCTGGACATTGAAAGATTGCCCAGCTTCGACGAAGTGATGGGCACACGCGACGTGAACGAGTTGTTCATACAAAAAGTGGACCAATGCAATGTGTTATTTGACTTCTACGACCCTTCGTTGGATATCCAGGGCAAGGAGATCAAGAGATTGACATTGGAAGAGTTGACGGACTTCTTGACGACAAATCCGAACTTCACCTACACCGACGAGATCTACGAGCATGTCGTGAACATGTTCAAGGCCAATTTGTTCAGACCGATCCCACCTCCGGTCAACCCTATTGGCGATGTGTATGACCCGGATGAAGACGAACCGGTCAGCGAGTTGTCGTGGCCTCACATGAACTTGGTTTACGACTTCTTCTTAAGATTTGTAGAGAGTAAAAGCTTCAATCTGACAGTGGCCAAGCAGTACGTGGACCACGACTTTGTCTTGCGGTTGTTGGAATTGTTTGACAGTGAAGACCCAAGGGAGAGAGACTACTTGAAGACCACCTTGCATAGAGTGTATGGGAAATTTCTCAGTTTGAGATCCTTTATCAGAAAATCGATCAGCAATGTTTTTTTACAATTCATCTATGAGACAGAAAGATTCAATGGTATTGCCGAGTTGTTGGAGATCTTGGGGTCCATCATCAATGGGTTCGCCTTGCCATTGAAAGAGGAACACAAGATCTTCCTCTGTCGTGTGTTGATCCCCTTGCACAAACCGAAATGTTTGTCCTTGTACCATCCTCAGTTGGCCTATGGTATCGTTCAATTCTTGGAAAAGGACCCATCTTTAACGGAAGAGGTGATCATGGGATTATTGCGATTCTGGCCAAAGGTGAACTCGCCAAAAGAGGTGATGTTCTTGAACGAGATCGAGGACATCTTTGAAACCATGGAGCCTTCGGAGTTTGTCAAGATCAGAGTGCCTCTCTTTGCGCAATTGGGCAAATGTATTTCGTCGCCTCACTTCCAAGTCAGCGAGAAGGTGTTGTGTTATTGGAAGAACGAGTATTTCTTGAACTTGGTGATGGAAAACGACGAGGAGATACTACCAATCATCTTTGCATCGTTGTACGAACTGTCCTCGCAGGGAGATTTGCAGAATTTCCATCACCAGCAGCAGCTGCAACACCAACTGCAACAGCTGCAACATTTGCTGCAGTACGACGAGAATGGCGACTTGGTGATAAGAAACTTCTCCGATAGTCCTGTAGACGAGTTCAATGGTCAGGACGACGATTTCGACTCGCTTTCGGGAAACAATTGGAACAGGACGATCCAGGCTTTAGCTGACAATGCATTAATCCATTTCAGTTCTCATAACAGCAATTTGTTTGAAAGGTGTTTATTGCTGTACCAGCAGCAGTTTGAAGAGCATAGACAAATCACTGAGCAGCGGAAACTGAGTTGGCTGAAATTAGAAGAGCAAGTGAATAAATTAAAAGCAGCAAATGGCGGGACCAATGATGTGGAGATGGCAAATTGAACAAGATGATAAAAAAGAGTAAAAAAAATAACTAAATATCAAGTAAATACAATAAATCATAAGTACCTATGAATTGAGATGTAGAAGGGGAGTGAATGATATGGGAGGTTGGATAGTATGGGTGGACTATATTTGAAAGGATGGATAATATTTGAAAGAGTCCATGGAGAGTGAATAGTAGTTGAAATTCTTATATAAGTTGGAAATATCATGATGAGAGTGTCATGATTAGGGTATCATGATTAGGGTATCATGATCAAAATATCATGACTAGAATATCATGACTGGAATATCATGACTAGAATATCATGACTAGAATATCATGACTAGAATATCATGACTAGAATATCATGACTAGAATATCATGACTAGAATAAGACAACGTCTCCAGATTGTCTCCTTCTATCTACACCTCTACAATGGTTCCAGTTTCAGTCTATCTACACTACACCCCTCCACATTCTACTTCTGTACTTTTCCTACACCTAATTCTATTTCTGTAGTTTTCCTATCTATCCTAAACATTCTTATACTCTCTCAAAATCACAGGAACAGAAGATGGCGGCAAAGCACCCACCTCCGTGATGATCTTCTGGATATACTCCGGTGGGGTCAAGTCATACATGATATTCAAAATGTTCAAATTTGGAATATTCTTCCAATCAGCCAAAGGTTGCGGAGACTTGGAATTCAAATTCAGACAGATATCCGTTGTGCTGTTGCTGGTATTATCCTTCTTGCTATTGTTATTGTTATTGTTCTTCTTTTGCTCGCCGGCAGATTCCAACTTCTTTTGCTGCAAATACTGCTCCAAGGCAAAGCCCTTCTTACTAACAGGTTTGGAATCGATCTTGACCAAATCGTCCCCGTCGGCCAACTCATTCAACGTGACACTGTCCAATTGCACCTTGTCGCTGAACTTGATGCTCTCGCAACACACCAAGACTGGTACGTTTCTGGACTTGGCACTCATCGCAATCAAGGCCGTTCCCACACGAGAATAGAGACGTCCGTTGGACAACATGGCGTGGGCCCCAAGCATTATGTAGTCTACATCGTCAATGACCGAGGACAACGCATTGATCAAGACATATTGGCACCGGACGCCGTTCTGCGTCAACAGCTTGACCAATTTGCGTCCTTCGAACAATGGCCGAGAGTCAACTACTATCACGGTGAACTTCTTGTCCTGTGCCTTGGCATTGTCGATGAACAATTTCTTCAACACCTCCGAGTGGCCATAGGTCAATATCGTGGTGTGGTCCTGGATATGCTTGGAGGCACTTTCGATGATCACCTCGTGACTCAAGTCGATCTTCTCCTTCATGAATTGGTCGATCTTGTCGCACAATTGCAACTTCAGGTCTGCGTCGCTCATATCGATTGGGATCAACGAGATCTCCTGCTTCAACCATCTGATCGTGTTGCCCATGGTGACACTCAAGGGTCTTGCTGTCTTCAAGTACTCGATCTGGTGGGACAAGTGCGTGGTCAAATTTCTCGTCAAGGTGGTTCCCAGCGGGGTCGAGTAAGTGGAGATGACCTCTTTGAACAGTTCCAACATCAGTCTACAACGAGGTGTGGACCCGACGATACGGTATGAGGAGAATTTCAAGCCCAATGACAAGATACTAGGATGCACGATGCTCGCCAAGATCGGCGACGACAGTACTCGTTGCTCTCTTGTCTCCAAATGAGAAAACAATGGGGCCACCTTCTGCACTTCTCTAATCTTGGTTTGGTTTAATTGTTTCTTGATGTTTGATTTGGTCTGGGTTTTTGGGTGATCTGCACTGGCACCGGCCCCGTTTTGTTGCGGGTTCGATGATGATGTCCCGCCATTGTTATTATTGCTCTCCTCTGCTGCCTTAGCTGCTGCTCTCTTTGCTGCTTTTTGCTTCTTCTTCAACTCTTTCAACTCTTTATTTGTTGGCAGGGCATTTTTCACAGGTTCCTCCTTTTTTGGCTTTCCCGCTTCAACTTCAACGCTCTTGTCTGCTACCGGTTCCGACATCGTGTCCTTTGAATGATTCTATCCACTCTACAAGCTGATAATGGTTCAAATAATGTCAACTTTTTATTTCTCCTTAACATTTTCTAATGACTGACAATTTTTTTTTTTTTTTTCGTCTTGATTTTTGGTGCAGAAAAAAAAATTCACTCTGGATTTTTCAGTGCTTGAGAAATTTTTCACTTTTCAGTGGGTTTGGAGAATTGAGGGTTTGTGATGGGGTGAAGTGGAAGTGAGATTTAAATATGATTTGGAGATGAGGGTAGAAGGGATTCTCTCTACTTCTTATTCTGCACTACATAAACCTATTATGCTTACGGCTTACTCTTTATTCTTCTTATATACAAGGACCATCTTAATCATTCCAGAGATTCCAGTTCACCGGCAACAACTGCAGGGAACTTGATCTGTTGCTCCAAAGTTGTCAAATAATCTTCATGACCTTCAATGGAGTAGATCAAGTCATCCAATTCGGCAACAAATGGCTCTACTTCACCGGTGATGACTTCACTCAACGTTTCAGGAACTATATCTGACGACAATTCAGATAAAACCAAGCTGACTTTCTTCAAAAAAGCATGCTCAAACTTCAAAGACGAATACAAATTCAACTTCTTTCCAATGGACCATTTGTCGTAACCTTGTGGTAAAGTTGGAGTTTTCAAAGTTAGCAGTTTCTCACTAAATGGCTTGGTTATTTCATTAAAAGCCTCCAACGATTTGAACCCATCATTTTTCAAGATTACTGCATAGTTCAGGTATGCCAACAAGTTCAAAATCGGATCATTGACAGTAGTTTCGTCAGCTTTGTGGAATGGAGCTTTCAATTTGTTGGTCAACAATTCATAGTCGGAAAGCTGAGAGTTATTTTCAAATTTCAATAATCTTATGAGATAGATAAATCTTATCAATTGGTCGTTATATTGGACATTCTTCAAATTGTAGATGGTCTTCAAGCCATATGAGGACTTCTCGAATTCACCACTCTTGATGATGAAGTTGATCAAGTGAATTGGTTTCAAATAGTTGGTGGATTCGTCCAATTGTCTCAAGTACTTTTTGACTCCAACTAATTCTTCAAAACTGGTAACGTTCGATAACAATTGATTGAACACTGACACTTTTGGGTATCCTTGGAAAACTGTAGGTCTCAAAGGCCTTCCTGTGGTCTTGTCAAACAACTCAGCTCTCAATACATTTTCTGCATGCTTTGGTCTATAAACGAAATGTTTTAATTTATCTGGTGTTTGTTCGTAATAAATCAACTCATCCAATTGTTTCTTGAACTGGGATAACTCTTGGTTCTGTAAACACGATCTGTTCGAACTGAACGATCTTATCGTGGATATCAACGGCGCCCTATTCGAAGCAACTCTGGATCCTATCATGATGTTACTTCAAGCCTACACAAGATGCTCTCCTTTATCGAATACTTATCGATGCTTTTTACTTTGGCGATGAAAAAAAAAAATCGAGAAAAATTCAAGTCAACTTTTTTTTTTCATGATTTTTTTTTTCACCTTCTGGTGTAACGATGTTCAGGATTGGTCTCGACTACACGACACACATTTTGGATCTTGATTTAGGTGATTTGATTCAAGATCCATGCAGTGGCTCTGAGATCGGTATCATGTTTGACTACTGCTTTGCTCTTGTAGTGATGCGGAACTGAGAATAAAATAAAAATCTAGATTAAATATTATGCAAGTAACAAAAACGAAAGAAATGCTATACAAGGGAAGAGAGTGTGTGATCTTCATCTGTCTCGTCAAGACTCTCAGTAACAGACTCAAGATCCTCCTTCATGTTGAATTTTTCCACATACCAGTGGTGGGGGAATTCTTCATACAAACTCCCAATTAAACACATGGAAGTGATTAATATTGTAGCAACACCAAAGATTGACCCCATCACTTTGAAGAAAAGTAATCCGTAAAACTCTCCAAGCTTCCCATTACCGACACTCATCGTTCCTAAAGGGAAAGTCATGGCCCAGAAGGCCCTTGTAAACTTACTATGCAAACCCCTGCTCAACACTGCGGTTGTGGCTAAAAAGACCATGAAATATCCGAACGATAACAAGAACAATGCACACAAAACAGTGATCAACTCAACTGCAATGGCGATTGTCTTTTCATCTTGGAGGCCGGATGCTGATAAATATATGTTACAATTGTGGCCGAAAAGAACGATTCCAAAAGCACCTTGTCCAAAAACACCAATTGGAATGAAACATGTGAAGATGAGGTTCTTTGGTGGTAATTTGGTGATGTATAGTTTGGCAAAATATATGGTGATGAAAGGCAACAGCAACAGAATTGTGTTCGACCATAACATGAAGCAAAGGATCAAATGGAATAACTGCAAGTGCTCTGGAATTATATGATACATGAGTGAGCCGGTAGATGAAGCCACAGTCATCGTTACCAATGGTAGTAGTAAAGTAGCATTGATACCATGGCTCTTATAATCTGTGATTGGAGATTTCCAAAAAATTAGAAAAGTGATCCCCCAGGCACATGCCACACTGGTGACAATACAATACCAAAATAATATGTAAATGAACCTGAACCAGTGAACATTGGTTGGGTCGCCGTAATCGGTGACCAAGAACACGATCATGTTGATAATAGGACATATCAGCATTGGATAACAACCTAAAAACACCGATTCCTTCACATCCGTGAGGAAGTTCCAATTTTTATAAAAGACAAAATTCTTCAACACGATTATTATGTTGTACATTACGAACAACAACACGGCAATAGCAAAGAAGATCATTCCTAGCACTTTCAACCAAAACAGTGGGAAGGGGAATGCATAGAAAATCGTACTACTGATTCCTGTTCCCATCACGCTGGCGAACCAAAAGGCGTGGAAGTCTTTGATGAAGCATACTCTAAAGCTGTTACTTAAACTTGTTAGACATTCGCTGGGCTGTGTCATGCTGGGGTATGATTTCATTTGAATATTAGTATGATTAAAACTCTAGTCCTTTTCTTTTTGAATATTAGTGTGATTAAAACTCTAGTCCTTTTCTTATTAGAGCGATGGGTTTTTGAAGGTGTGCAGATTTGAATTTCTTTTTTCTTATAGCGAGTGGCGAGGTAATGTGGCGCTTTATATATTATAGTGGGATTTGGAAAAATTTTCGTAGTGGCGTTTGGCGAGGTGGCTAAGGGCTTTGAAAAAATTGCTAAGTGGATGTGGCGCATGACTCACCCAATAGGTGGCCGCGAGTGGCGCATGACCTAGCCTATCTCTATTTTTGCTTATCTTACGCTTTGTTAGAATTTCGAAAAAGTAAAGATAGCCAAGTGATAGTGAGACCTTATCGAGTATTCAATACATTTACCATGTCAGGAAATTTTAATCCAAACTTATACACTTCGAAACCGAAAGACGTCACCTCATTGGACGATGATTTGTCTAGTTCAAGATCTCTGAAATATGACAGTTTGGAGAAGATAGTGAGACCTTGGATTGTCAAATATTTACACGATGATAAGAGTTTGGGTTCCAATGGCAAGACGAAATTGATCGAGGAGTTGAAAGATGGCGTTGTCTTGTGTAAATTAGTCAATACGATCGAAAAAGATTACAATAATACAAGCAGCCCAATGAGTATTAAATTCAAAGAGTCCTCAATTGCCTTCATGCAAATGGAAAACATCTCATTTTTCTTGAATTATTGTGTTAAAGCAGGTGTGCCACAGGATGAGTTATTTCAAACGGTGGATCTTTTCGAGGCCAAAGATCCGTATCAAGTGCTTTTAACGATCCAATCGTTGTCGAGACGGTTGAACAGCAAGTTCCCACAGATAGAGCTCATTGGTCCCAAATTACTGGACAAGCCTGCAGTGCCTAAGAAACCTACACATTTGAAAAATTATACTTATTCGAGTAAAAATCCGAATTGGAGTACCGTTGAATATGGATATATGGGAGGGGCTAGTCAAGGTACTGAGGGAGTTGTATTTGGAGCTAGCAGGAAATTATAAATTCTACAACATTACATCTTGGTGCATCATGCTGTCTACTGAACTTTGTGACTTTTTTTTACTCATTCACTCGTTATATATTTTATTACTAGTACATTAATATAATATATGTTTCCAAAATTCTTGATGAATCATCTCGTTATTTTGATCTAAAGTGATCACATATGGTAAGAACAGCTTCATTTTCAAAAGTTCCACTTTTTTCTCTGGTGCATCGATGTCATCTAGGCAGATAAAATTATAATGGCACTTCAACTGTTTCAAAACGTGGAAAATTCCAACTTGTGTATCACATTCAATCACTTTGTAGCTGTCATCGATGTCAATGTAGTAGTCTTTCAAGTCGCTTTTTTTCAAATCGGGTGGTAATACCAAGACAAGATTTGGATTTCTCTGTAACACGTACAGAAACGGTAAATTTGCAGCAATCACCGATGGTGATAACACTATCAGCGCCGATTTATCCTTAAACCTCTCATTTTTTTCCCTCTCCTCTTCACTTTCACCACTTATCCCTTTGGTGTATATATATGCAGTGATACCACCGATGACAAGCACTCCTATAGTGGTCAGAAGTGCCTTTACAGATATTCTTCTATTTTTTGATGACATTGTGAGAAACTACGATAAAACGCCAATGTTACACCAATACACCAATACACCAATATATGACACCAATTATTACAACCAATTTATAATAAAAGACAATTGCGCTCTTTTATACATTTCAATCTTTTCCTTCACATGCTCAGCTTCCGTTTAGAAAATATATAAAATATATAAAATATATATTTTTTTTCTCACTTTTTAGCCACTTCTTGGCGCAGTGATGTTTTATTTTTGCGGAGATGCAAGAAAACATATTTTCACACTCGACGCGAACCCCCTTTTGCCAGTGATATCATGTCGTATGGCTCGGATAAGATCCTATTCACACTGTCCACGTTCTCCTTATCGCATCTATCGAATTTGTTGGCCTCCATCAATACTGTAGGCTCCAAATGTCTAGTCACCATCAACAATCGAGGATTGTTTTTCTCCATGAATCAACTCAATATATGCCAGGTGCAGTTGCACATCGGCGACTCTTTTTTCGATTCGTTTGAGTTCTATCCTAGTGAGGAAGATGCCACGGAAGACGAGGCAGACGACGACGATGACATGTCGGGGACAAAAATTTCCAATGTGCAATTTGTCATCGAGATGCTGTCGCTATTGGAGAGTGTCACCATAGCCAATTCTTACAGTGCCCAACCCGGCAATCAGGGACAAAACCAACAAAACCAACAAAACCCACACAACCAGCACCAGCTGATGAAGACGAATTGCATACTAAGCTATCAGGGCTACGGATACCCGTTTGTACTATCGTTTGAAGACGAATTGATGCTTGAGAGGGTGGAGTTGAAGACTTTCAATTTGGAGCAAGTGGATCACTGGACGCGTGGCGGAGCTGATGACGACGACGACGACGACGACAACACAAATGAGCACTTTGAGATCGATAATTCCAAACTATCACTTGAAATGATCTTGAACAGCTCGATATTGTTCGACATCCTCAAAGATCTCAGAGAAATCCAAACTGAGCAAGTCTATATATATGGGGACACCAAAGATGGCAGGGACAAGCCAAGACTCATATTCATCTCCAAAGGCGAGTTAGGTTATTCGAAACTCTTTTACCCCAGCAGAAGAAGACTATTAGAAGAATTGAAGATTTACAAACCAAATGGCCTTGAAACATCTATTGAGACAACCTCAGATTCCATCACCTGTTTCTACAATTTCAACTACTTTGTCAAGTTGATCAAACTGTCTCGATTACTGAGTAAAGTTAAATTTAAGAGAGATAGCAACGGGTTGACAAGCATAATCATGTTGATCAAGGACCCCGAAAGTAGTAGAGGAGGCACTGTGACAGTGGAATTCAAATTATTGGAGCAAGTTAATGACATGGGTAACACCACAGATGAAGATACAAGTGCCCTCACCATCACAGATAACAACAACAATTATAACAACTCGTTTATTCAGAATTTAATTGACGACGACGATGTCATAGAATTGCCCACAAATTTCCAGATCGATGACCAACAACGTTTAGATGATTTACTTGGTAAAGAGAGTAACAATTTCAGGCCAATGGAGGTTCCCATGCAAGTGCCACCACCAGTGGATAATAATGAAATATTTTTATAGAAGCTACGTCGAATTAAAACCATAATACATTAATTAGCATTATAATAATAGTATATAAAGCCTCCAAAATGTTACAAGATAATAACAGTCTTCATCGCATCACACCTTTTAACTAAAAAAGACACAAGGGAATAAAAGACTTCTTGACAAATTGAAACAAAATCATCACTCCTGTTAGAATGAAGAAGTTTAAGCTTCTTGAGACAAGTGTTGCAACAAGACTTCTCTTTCAGCAGAGTCTTCACCCCAGTTCTTGATGACGACACAAGAAGCACCGACAACCTTTCTGGCTTCACCTTCTCTGTCCAAGACACACAAACCAGCCATTTCACCCAATTTCTTGGCGTCACTGACCTTGATCAATGGGACCTTTTCGTCACCATCGTTACACAAAGCTTCAACCAACTTGATGATCAGTTCTTCGGTGACAGAGTCACACAAGACACATAATTGAGCTTCACCACTGGTCAAGGCTTTGGAGGCTTCTCTCAAACCTCTGGCCAAACCATCGTGAACCAAAGCGGTTCTGATGACAGATTTTAAAGCATCTTCAATGGTGATGGTTCCACTTGGTTCAGAAGCAGCAACTTCAACCTCTTCGATGATTTGTTCTTGTTCAACGTCAGACATTTTTAATTAAATATGTTTAGAATAATATAGACTTCTTCCTCAGTTAACTGGTCAGTTCTATACTGTTTTAAAATATATATTGAAAAACGGTTTATTCAAAAACTTATTAAAAGAATAAATAAAAGACAAGGTAAAAAGAAAAAGACCAAAGGTGAAAAATTTTAAACAGCTGAAAAAAAAAATTGGGTCGTGAAAAAGTGGTCAATTAGGGTTTGCGAAGAAACACGTGACTGTGTCTAGGTCGAACAACATCATTACACCAGGATCGCATAAACAGATTTTTTTTTTGGCTCTCTCACTCATCTCGTTCTTTTAGGGGCTGTCTCTAATCAGGCAAGGTGCATACCTTCACACACTACATAGATGAGATACATAGATACACATTATAAATATATATAGGAAATAACATTCACGAAACAAAACAAAAGTAAAAAGAAATATTAAGGGGGTAATAACTGGATCAGAAGAACTAAAGTGGAACAACATAAGAAACAAATAAGAAAATTGAAACCGGGAAACGAAATCGAAGTTAAAAATCTACAAGTCGAATTCCATTTCTATATCATCACCATCATCAATTGCACTTCCTTGGTTATTAGCATGGATCAAATCTGAATGAGACAATCTAGAGCCGTTGCCAGAACCATTGTGGCTGGAAGAGGAAACTCCTGGTCTCGTTGAGTGAGAAGCCGAGCCTGAACCTGGCACTGTGGAAGATGAGGAAATGCCTCTTGAATTGAAACGAGGTGACAAACTACTATTTCTACGGCTTCTTTCGACTTCCAGAGTCACCAGCTGAATGGCCAACTGCTGGTCATGACCAAACTCTTCGTCGTCTTCGAAATCTATCTCGAAGAAATCCTCATCGTCTCCAACAATCTTTGTGTACAAGATCTTGGATTCGGTAATGATGCCGTCATAGGAGATTTCCGAAGATGGCATATTGGAATATATAATACCGTTATCTGGAGCATTGTCGACAGGGGGCAACTCTTCATGTTGAAAAAGTTTAGAGTTTACTACCCCAAAATGCGGCGTGGAAGTGTATTGGGTGAAGACCAATTTTAATAAATACTGAATTTTTTGCTTTGGAACAAAATCTTTGAAAGATTTACCCAACTTGACACTGTTGACAATAACATGGTTTTGGTTGTCGAAAGTGATGTCGTCAGCATCCAATGTCGTATTCAACCCGTCTTCTTCGCTTTCTCTCAATAAACTGATTTCCAATTTGTTCAAGGCAGCCTCCAAATCCAATCTTGCCCTATCGCCGGTTTCCACAGTGGACAAGTACCATATACTTTGGCCATGAGGACAGACACCGGCACCTTCACCTTGGATCAAGACTTGAACTGGGTATTCATTTGAAGTTGGCAACGATTGTGTTGGGAAAATGACCAAACAGGCATTTTCCTTGTCGGACATCCACTCTTTACACGATTTTTTAACTACGGAGATCAATCTTGTCACTTGATAAGGTTGTTTAGGAACGGATTTGGCGTCTGCAGGGGCCTGCGATGGGGAACAGACCAATTTTTCGTTTACTTTGATCGACGAGCCATCGGAGAACTTGGCCAACTTGGACTCTGGGTCATACGAGATCAATTTGGTGTTCAACTTGTATGTGGCGCCTGCAACGGCAGCAGATCTACAGAAACCTTGTGAGATCTCGCCCGGTCCTCCATACTTGGAGTACATTGCTGGGAAGTCTCCATACACTTCAAAGGAACTGAGGTATCTTTTCACTCTGGAGAGACCTTCCTTGGTGGAGATGTTAGGAGTGGAAGACAAAGCGATGGAGAAGACAATCTCGTTCAATTGAGTCTGCAGTAGTTTGTAGTGGTCTTTGATGAAATCTTGAAATGGTTTGTCCTTGTAAGATACCCATTGATCCAATTCATTTTCGTAGTTGAATATAAATTTCATGAACTTCATCAAGTATCTCTTTGTAGCCAAGCTCAAAGTTTGATCTGTGAAGATATCTTCTTTAGTGCTGGCGATTTTCTCAAAGCTGTCGTTTTCGTAAGTGTGATATGTGCTCAAAGGTAAGAATTCCAAGTATTTGTACACTCTAGAATTGATCAATAGAGTTAAAAGATCCGATTTAGCAAACAAGATACGTGGGTTGATATCGATTCCATACTCCTTTGAGACCAAATCTTGAGGTCTTGGAATGTACAAGAGAGCATTGTTGGCATAGCCATTGTAACCTGGCAAGCCCTTGTTGACGTTGTCAGTCCAGATTTTCAATTGGTCAATGGTCAATGTCGAGGAAGTGTCTCCGTAGTATGGGTTATTATCAACGTGTAACACGTTTGTGCCCTGCCATTGCAACAGAGCAGCAAGGACACTCTCTACGATACCTGTTCCGATAATGACCACGTCGACCTCGTCTGGGACCTCCTGTTCACTCTCTGGCTTCTCGATTCCGGCCAAAGTTGGAATCACAATCGATGGTCTTCTTCCCTCGCCATTTCCAAAAGCTCCACCACTAATCGAAGTTGAGTTTCTTCTCTCAACCATTGACGGACGTCTGTCCGAGGCCAATCTGGATTCCGTTATGTAGCTCATGTCGTCGTTGTGGGTGTGATTTAATGGGTGGTTGGCTGTTTCCCTCTCGTTATTATCCACTTTTCTCGATTAATACCAGAAAAAAAAAAATCTTTCTTATCAGTTTGTTCGGCACGGGTCCTATTTTGATTTTCCTTTCCTAGTATGCGGTATATCGGGTTCGGTTTCGAGTAATTCGCGGATGAACTTTGAGCGTGGATTGTGCAAAAGTGCTGTAAATAAACCGCCGTATACAGACCTGTGCAATAATGTGATGGTTTGAAGTTTTTAAGATGAATTCGATGATTAAATAATACAATTAATGTGTTCAATTATCCATTCGAAAAGGCTGTTTTTTTGAGTTTTTTTATTTTTTTTTTGTAAAAAATTTTAAATTCGACGTCAGTTTTTTCTCCTGTGTGTCTCTTTTTCCTGTGGGTCTTAGTAATTTTTTCACTGTTTTTTTTCTTAATTTAATTAATTAATTTAACGTTGGTGGAAAATGGCGTATTCAATCTCGTTTTATTTTTTTATTTTTTTTTTTTTTAGCTTGAATCGGTCAAAGTTTGACTTCTTTAGTGTGGAGTGGGATTCAAATTGCGACTCGGAAGGAGGGGTGTTGGAGTGAGGCGATAGGGCGATTTGGAGAACTGTGGTGATCAGTTGGACCCGACTCAGAGATATGTCCGTGATTTTGATACCAGTCTATTTTTAAGGATTAAATCGGCCTACATAGCATATATCTGTTATATATCATCTTAGCACATCATACATGAAGTGGTTCTAGATAATTCCTAGATAATAGGAAAAACAAGATTGTAACAATAATAATCAAGAAAATTATTTTATCCTTCCAATCTACATCCAGCACTAATTCCGTTTATGGTGAGTTTTTTTCCCTCGTTTCCCGTTCCCAGTTTGTCTTTTTTCGCCAATCCAGGCTGCCGTTACTCTAGAGAGGGTCCCATTGATTAAGCCATAGTTTCTGCTGTATAGGTTGTGTATTTGGTGATACTTCTGATATTTCTTATCATAGGTCGATCAGTGGCTCGCTTCTTGTCACCGGATTATGCCGACGATTTCCCAACGCACAATGCCTCCTAGGCCACCCCAATCCGTTTTCCCCGCTGAAACCCACTAAATTCCCAGTGTCTCTCTTTTGAGCGTTCGCTTGCGTACTCTAAATTTGTCTCTTCAAAATTTCAATTTGACTAACCAGGTGTCAGTGTTGTGACTACTGAAACAAAACTCGCTCGCTGGACTCCGATATATGAAATACCTCTTTAAAAATAGCATTGAGTGTGCTACTTTTCAAGTTCAATGGTGTCTCTAAAAAGCTTCCATACGACAACAGTTATGAAGCGACCTTGCACTAGTGTCAAACCCTAATTACAGCATCACTATGGAGCATTGGTGGAAATAAACTCACATTGTCCGGTTTTTGGCCTTGTATCACCGCTCAACGGAAAAACACCACCAATCACTCTACAAGGTCAATTCGCCGTATAGATAACGTTATCTGTAAATCATTACATTGTCAACCTAAAGAGAGGCACTAGAAAAATTTACTGCACGTAATCCAGATCAGGTTTGCAACGTTGCTTGGTCGAGTTTTCAAGCCTCGCTCGAGGTTGACTGCGAATCGAGCCTTCCCTGTTTGCTGCAGAGCATATTCGGTTTATTCTGCATAATTGGATATAACTTTCATAAAAGACCGCACCCCGAACTAAACTTTACCTACATCAGATTCAGTTAAGCCATGCGTCGATTCAAGTCAAGGGACATCATTGGATTGTGGAGCTAAGCCTTTGCGTAGCATTTGAAGCTGCTAGCATTCTGATATCCGCCCGTCCATACGTTAGTCACTTTTGACGCAAAAAAATCCACCCTCTGAAACTTCAACAGAGTGGGGCAATGTAGTGGGGCATGATAGACTAAAAGGAGGGGTGTCACCTAGCTTTTTAAGTTTTTTTCTTTTCTCTTTCTTTTCTTTTTTTTTTTTTTTTGCAAAATTTCAACGGGTTTGACTTCAACCTTTGGGACTTTTCCCGCTTCTCTTTGCTTCGAAGTTTGATCTGTATCTTGTATCTGTCACTGACGTTTGTTACACCCTTACCATAGCTATAATTCAAATAAAATAACGTGTTTAGGACAGTAGTTGACCGCTACTTCACCATGGCAAGCAAACCTAACCAACAACCCATATTACCCACAATTGCGATTTCTCCAAACCACCACTCGGCATCTCCAAATTCGCCAGCCACTCGCCCACAAGATGCAGTTGCTGCCGAAACAAATCGGGAAGCTCTCTCTACGAGTCCTGCGAATGGCACCACTAAATCGGCCTCAGCCTTGCAGCTGAACCCCACCAATTCCCCCAAGACCTACAAGGTGGACAAAAAGGGAAGATCAACTTCTTGTCTCTTGTGTCAAAAGAGAAAACAAAAATGTGACCGTAGGCTCCCCAGTTGTACAACATGTCTTCGAGCTGGAGCTGAGTGTGTTCAACCGATCAAATATGGAGTCAAGGCACCAGTCAAAGACGATTATACTCGCTTATTAGAAAAGAGAATCAAGTATTTAGAAAAATTGATGGACAAGCACCTTCCTGGTACTGAAACCTCATCTAGAAAGTATACCAAGTTGTCTCCATATATAGTGGAGAACTCGGCACCTTCAAATAATGGTATAAATGCTGCCAATAGTGGACCTGCAATGAAAAGTAGTACCGATACTTCGTCTTTATCCACTGTTCTTCCGGTACCCACCACATTTCTGCACCATTCCAATTCACTCACACATCGTATGCTTCCAAATCTTTCCGAACTTGACAAGAAACATGATCGTATATCTTTGAAACACTTGGACTTCAATTTGGAAAATGACTATAATAACTCATTTATGTTCAAATACAATCTCAAAGAGTTTTTAAATGCCGAACCTGTCTACGAGATTGACGAGAGCTATTCTCGGCAGTTATTGGACATTTACTTCACAAGGATGCAGTACAAGTTCCCCTTGCTCGACGTCGACGAAGTGGTAAAATTGCATGAATCGTATTTCAACTCTGATTTACTGAAGTTGATCAAGAACGGTGACCAGTTTCACATTTCTTTCGCCAAACTATGGCTCGTATTTCTGATTCTGGCCTCACTTCATATGACTACAGGCCGCTATTCCGGACCTTTACCTCAAAGGTTCTTTTGCACCGGTTTGAGACATCTGACGAAATGTGCCCATCTCGATGACTTGAGTAAAATTGAGATTTTGACCTTGATAGTGGTATACTTGACTAGGACCGATAGAGACTCCATTGGTGTCTTTGATATCATCGGAGACCTGATATCGTTATGTGTTAACTTAAATTTGCACAAGACTTGGGCTTATCAAATCCCTGGTCCAGATGCTAAACTTCGTGATCGTAAATTGAGAGTTTTTTGGTCGGTTTACGTTTTTGAGAAAACTATTCTGGTGCTGGTCAGTAAGAGATACATTCTCCCAGAATCCATGTGTGATCCGGACCTCCCTCTTTTCGATTATGAACCTTCCAATCTGGCGCATCCCGTCGGTGGTCCGATGTTCGTCAATCAGATGATCAAAATCCGGCGAATTGAACTGCGTTTTGTGGAGGCTTTGAATATAATATCTGCTCGAAGCAAAGTGTCCAAGAGTCAATTGCCTCTAGTTGGCAAATTTTTTGAAGAATTGGACGAATGGAGGAGATCTTGTGAGTCATTTGCCAAGGGAGTAGAGAATGAGACCTTGAGCATGTATTATTATCGTTCTGTCAGAGTATTGATTCAGCCCTTTTTGGAGTTGCTTGACCCAGAAGACAAATTATTCCGTGAATGCCAAGCTGCTCTGGGACAGATTTGTCAATTGTTCAAACTTTTCCATCAAAAGACGGTCTTTGGCCACTCTACGACCCATGTTCACACCGTTTTTGTTGCCGGAGTAACTTTGATCTATTGTCTTTGGTTGACGAGAAACAAAGATGATCTGCGTAGAAAACAGCTTGGTGATGTGTCCAAGCATACAAGACCGATAGTGAGTGAAGAGTTGTTTAGTGGTTTAGACGATCTTCGACTGTGTTCGATCTGTCTCTATGTGATGTCCGAGAGAACCAAGTTTGCCTTAAGCTTCAGAGACACCTTTGACGAGTTGATGAATGCCACTATTGGGAATTTGATTTTACGTTGTGGTCCCGATTCCTCGGAGATCATCTATAGTAATGAGCCGGGAATGCCACCTCTGATTTTGAGAAAACCTATAAAGCATTTTGCCATTGACGAGTCATTGTCTCATTATAAGATTGCAAAGACCGATGAAGAGAAATTAGAGGAACAGGCAAGACGAGAAAAACAAGGACAGTTGCACAAGTCCATTCCAAAATCGTTGAGCCATTTGTTGATCCACTCTCCTCCTCCAGAAGAGGCGAAGAGCTCAGTAGAGGACACTAAGAAATTGAACACTTCCAGAGTGAACAAGGCCAAAACTCAAGGCCAAGAGCAGCATCAAGGTCAAACTCAATCAGCCACTGTTGGCAACTCTGAAATCACACCTTTCAACGGCCGTACTACAAGGATGATCAATAACATCAGTACGTGGACGGGGGAATCTGGTCAGCAGATCAATACAGGACTACTCAGTTTCAGTCTCAATGAGCTTGACGATATTTTATTAAATGACTTAAATGTGGGCAGTAGTGAGGAGTACCTGTTTTCACAATAGAGAATTGTCTTTTCCCAGCCCAGAATATATAGTGCACTCAGATGCGCAATCATTCATTAATTAGCTTAGTTATAATATTCCATCCTTATAATATTCCATCCTTTCCTTCAACATTCAACAACCTCTGTAGTAAAACCCCCACCGCAGTTACCCCTCTGTATAGTTGATTATTCTTCCCAAAAAGGAAATTTAATTAGACGCGTCGATTTTTTCAATTTTTTTCTTTCTTTTTTTTTTATTTTGGTTTTTTTTTTTTTTTTTTCGTCTCGAATTTTATTCCCATTTAATAATTACTCCTTTTCATTACTTTATCGTAAGAAGTCGACTATAGATAATTGAAAACCCAGTATCAGTCATCAACCATGTCTTTCGATAGTACAGCCATCTTTGGAGCCTCCGTGCTTCCTCCTGAAGACGTTTCAGATGACCAATTTTCCGAAATCATCAAGCTGTTCAAAAACTTCATCTTAGAATTTCGTATTGACAATCAGTTCATCTACAGAGACCAACTTCGGGAAAACTTGCTTTCCAAAGATTACAAGTTGACAGTGAACAACGAGCATTTGATCATATATAACGAAGAGTTGAACAAGAGATTACACGACGACCCAACGGAGATGATCCCACTATTCGAACAGTCCATCACGGAGATCGCCAAAAAGATTTTGTACTTGACCAACGAACAGATCCCGATCAACTTCCCGACGTGTCAATTGATTTTGATTTCGCAGAACACCCACGTCTCCATCAGAGACTTGTCCAGTGAACACATCTCCAAGATCGTGCGAATCTCCGGGATCATCATCTCCACCTCCACGTTGAACTCGAAGCTGACCATGGTGTCCATCATGTGCAAGATGTGCAAGCACACGATGAACTTGAAGATCCAGTCGAATTTCGGGCCTATCCAGTTGCCAAAGAAGTGCCAGGGGGAGAAGTTGGAGAAAGACCAGTGTGGCATCGACCCGTACATCATCATACACGACCGGTCGCAGTTTGTCGACGAGCAGGTGTTGAAGTTGCAAGAAAACCCAGAAGACGTGCCAGTTGGGGAGTTGCCCCGCCACATCATGTTGACCGTCAACAGGAACTTGACCAACAGGTTGATCCCGGGCAACAAGTGCACCTTGACGGGTATCTATGCCATCTACCAGGCCAAGAAGCAAGGTGGGCCGGGCTCTGGAGGCGGTGTTGCAATCAGAAACCCGTACTTGAAAGTGTTGGGTATCGAGTCCGAGTCGAGTCTTGCGAGCCAGTTGCAATTCACCGAGCAAGAAGAGGAGGAGTTCTTGCAAATGAGCAGAGACCCGCAGATCTACGAGAAATTCTGGCGGTCCATTGCCCCGTCGATCTTCGGCAACGAGGACATCAAGATGCTGATCACCTGTTTGCTCATGGGAGGCTCCAAGAAGATCCTCTTTGACGGGCTGCGGTTGCGTGGAGATATCAACGTGTTGTTGTTGGGTGACCCGGGGACTGCCAAGTCGCAGTTGTTGAAGTTTGTCGAGCGGGTGTCGCCCATCGCCATCTACACCTCGGGTAAAGGTTCCTCTGCAGCAGGTTTGACGGCCTCTGTGCAGAGAGACCAGGCCACAAGAGAGTTCTACTTGGAAGGCGGCGCCATGGTGTTGGCGGACGGCGGGGTTGTGTGCATCGACGAGTTCGACAAGATGCGGGACGAGGACAGAGTGGCTATCCACGAGCTGATGGAGCAGCAGACCATCAGTATTGCCAAGGCTGGTATCACAACGGTGTTGAACTCGAGAACGTCGGTGTTGGCAGCTGCGAACCCGATCTTTGGCCGCTACGACGACGTCAAGAGTGCCGGCGAGAACATCGACTTCCAGTCCACCATCTTGTCGAGATTCGACTTGATCTTTGTCATCAAGGACGACCACGACATGGAGAAGGACGTCTCCATGGCGAGACATGTGATGGGCATCCACACGGGTGCGGAGCAAGACCAGCAGCTGGAAGGGGAGATCCCCTTGGCCAAGATGAAGCGGTATATCAACTACTGCAAGACCCGTTGTGCTCCAAGGTTGTCGCTGGAGCTGGCGGAGTTGTTGTCGTCGGAGTTCATCAACATCCGGAGAAGAGTGCACGAGGCAGAGTCGCATTTGAGCGAGAGGTCGTCGATTCCCATCACCGTGAGACAGTTGGAGGCCACGGTGAGAATCACGGAGTCGTTGCTGAAGTTGGAGTTGAGTCCCGTGGCCACGGAGAAGCATGTGAAGGAGCTGTTGCGGTTGTTCCATGCGTCGACGTTGAATGCGATCAACAACGATGCCAACAACGAGAACGAGAGAACCAAGGACGAGATCGACAAGATCATGAGCCAGATCAAGAGAAGATTGCCTATCGGGTGGTCCACCTCGAGAAGCACGTTGGAGAAGGAGTTTATTAGTAACAAGGGCTTCAACAGGTTTTCTTTGGAGAAGCTGTTGATGGTGATGAGCAGACGAGAGACTATCCAGTTGCGGAACCAGAATACTAATATCTATAGATCTGGGGTTTAGTGGGTAAGGTTCGGTGAAGCATTGATTTGATTGGGTAGTTGATTTGTTAGTTTGTAGTTTATTATTTGCTAGTAGTTTGTTAAGTTTAATTATAATTATATGGTATTTACAATGGTCTGGTAAGTGTATGGTTGTATCTGGTCATAGTAGGAGGTAGTTTATAGCAGGATGTGGTGGGACGTAGTTTACAGTGAGAACTTTGTTGGAATAAAGAGGTAGTTATAGTAAAAAGGTAGTTATAGTAAAGACGTAGTTATAGTAAAGACGTAGTTATAGTAAAGACGTAGTTGGTTATTAGTAGGTATCAGTAGTTTAATAGTAATTTGTTATCACTAATTTTGTTGTTATCACTAATTTTGTTATTATCACTTTGTTGTTAGTGGTTTATTGCTGGTACTTAGTTATTAGCAGTTTTTCAGTATTTTGTAATTTGTTATTAACAGTTAGTTATTAACAGTTAGTTATTAGCAGTTAATTATTAACAGTTAGTTATTAGCAGTTAATTATCATCAGTTACTACTAGTTATTACTAGTTAGTTATTACTAGTTAGTTCAGTGTAATTTATAAACATATAATTCTAGTAATGGTATCTAGTAATGGCATAGTATCTAGTAATGGCATTGTATCTAGTAATGGCATAGTATCTAGTAATGGCATTGTATCTAGTAATGGCATTGTATCGAGTTACAGCATAGTTTGACATAGACTAGTGCGCACGAAAATCGTTACACCACTTGGGTCTACCCCACAATTCGTTAAGTGAAAAATTTAGAGCACAGTGCCAGGAAGTGTCAAAACGGCATTTAAGTGAAAGCAGATATGCAGATACGTCCCAACAGACTCTCCATCTTTCTACGTCTTTCTCTTGCCTTCACTTCACTTCCCTTCCCTTACTTCCCTTTCCTTCCTTGCACCCCCCTTTCCATATGCATATGTCTCTCCAAATAAATGATCCAATTTAATCACCGAGTCTCCGCATTTTTTTTCTTGCCGTTACAGCCTTAAAAGTTAAGCAGTAGAATATAAAGGCAGTGGATCGGAGGGTTGAGATATTGGGATTGTGGTTTACGTCTGCTATAAAGATCAATCAGGGTATAGCATGTCGGAAGCAATAACTTATAGAGTAGACAAAGCCAAGAGAAGTGTCATCATCACTTTGAACCAGCCTGAGTCGTTGAACTCGTTGGACAATGACCAGTACTTATTATTGGCCCAGTTGGTGAAGAAGGCCAACGACGAGCCAGACACCACATTCACAGTTTTACAATCCACAGGCCGGTACTTCTCGTCCGGGGCCAACGTCAAGAACGGGGGCTTGTTCGATCTCAACCATAGCTCGCAAGCGGAGCAAGACAACTTCTGGTTGTCCCATTTTGTCGCCAGAAACGTGTACTTGACGTCGTTGTTCTTGAACCACACAAAGATCTTGGTTGCGTGCTTGAACGGGCCCGTTATTGGGTTGAGTGCGGCCCTTGTCTCGTTGTGCGACTTGATCTACGCCATCAATGACAAGGATGTGTTCATGTTGTTGCCCTTCTCCAACTTGGGCTTGGTCTGTGAAGGTGCTGCATCGGCTCTGGTGGTCCGCAGATTGGGCTTGAGTAAAGCCAACGAGCTGATTTTGTTGTCGAGACCAATGCCAGTGAAGGAGTTGGACAAGGTGGGCTTTGTGAACGAGATGTTGGCCTTTTCGCAGCAGGAAGTGGCCAAATTCAACGAGGTGGTGTTGAATAAGGTGCACGACTTGAGTAAAAACTTGCTGCAGCAGTCGTTGATCGACAACAAGCTGTTGATGAAGGAGCAGTACTATAAAGATTACCAGTTCAGTAATGCAAATGAGGTCATAAAAGGGTTTGAGAAGTGGTCTTTGGGCATTCCTCAGGAGAGGTTTCTGCAGATGGCCAAGAAACAGAGAAGACACAAGTTGTGAATGGATAGGGGTTAGTCTTGTGGTACTTGGCTGTAGTATCAGATTTGGATATTAGATTTGATTAGTGATTTGGATATTAGATTTGATTAGTGATTTGAAAATGATTTGAATTATTTGATAATCTGATTCAATCTTTTACGTTTGAATATTCACATTCAAATATATACATAGGACCATTCTAATGTTCAACTTTTATTTCATGTTAACTTTTACTTCATGTTAACTTTCATCATATTAAATACATACTCATTATCTCCTGTATCGTTAAAAGAAGAGCTCATTGGTCAAAAGCCTGCAAAAGGCCTGCCAAAAGCCTGCCAAAAGCTGCCAAAAGCTGCCAAAAGCATGTAACTTGTCTTCCTATAGCTCGTCAAGTTGCAGCTCAGCTTCCTCCTCTTCCTCGTGTCTCGCACGGTCATTGGTGATCTTGTCTACAATCTTCTTCGACCCATGGTCAGGTCTCGCTACTTCTACATCGTCGTCGTCGTCGGCATTCTTGATGATGGTGTAACTGGTGATCGCCAAGAACACCATGATAAAGATCGTCATAAGAGCACTTCTCGTCAATTGCCAGCGCAAACTCTCCGTGTACGACCGCAAGTCCCCCACGAGATCGGTGACGATCTTGTTGTTCAAGTCCTGGTTCCGCAAGTCGAGCTGCTTGTTGTGCAAGTTGTTCTCGTGCTTGAACTGATTCATCTCCAACTTGACCGAGTTGTCCATCAACTTGTAATTGATCACCAACTCGTCGTCCAAGCTTTGGAACGACCGCTTCAACAAGATGGAGCTGTTCACGAGCAAGTTCAAGTCCGACTCTCGGCAAGAGCTCATCTCCGACTTCAATTCTTGCTGCAGCGCTTGGAATAGGTAGTTCTCGTTGTCGAGATCCAACATGGGCGAGTACTTGGCCCGCAATTTGTCCACGTTCAGTTGTAATTGGTGGATCACCAACCCCATGATCAAATGCAGCTGCTTGTCGTTGAAGTCCGCCTCTCTCAATTGCTTGTAAATCTCGTGCGTTTTGATCACATTCTCGATATTCACCTTGAGATTCGCGGCACTCTCCACTTCCACCACTTGCAGCTTTTCCTCCTCCTCCTCTACATCTTTGTCCTCTTTCAAGCGATCTTCACTATTTTCGTCTTCTCCCATGGGCTTGGCTTCATTGTTATCGCCAGCGTTCTCACTCAGACTCTTCATCTTCTCGACCAACTGCGACGCAGTGGTCCTATAAATCACTCTCCTCGACGAGTCAAAGTCCTTTTCGTCGTTCAACTCGTTCAACACATTGGTAATATTGGACACCTCTCGAGAAGTGTCGTCTTGTCGGCGCTGTTCTTGCTCGCTGTAGAATGCATGCGGACTCCAGTTTATGAGTAGCCTGTTATATGGGTGCTGGTATTTGGTCGTTATGTAGTGCAATCTGGGCCACAAGAGTGTTCTTCTTGCTAGCATCATGGTACTGTGGTATGGGCAATTGGGAGCTCTTCTAGTGGTAGCCGACAAAAATCAAGTTGAGTAAAACCAAGTGAGCAAAATCAAGTGAGCAAAAGTCTCGGGCACAAAAAAGGAAACTGAAAAATGGAGCCGGGGATTTTTTTGGTCAGGATTGGGGGATGAGTGAAGGGATGGAGAGGTGATATGGGATTGTGGTGTTATGAGAATATGGTGTTGGAGTGTGGTAAATATTGGTTGGTACTGGTATGTGCTGGTGTGTGCTGGTGTTGGAGGGACAGTTTCTTTTTAAATATTATCATTAGCACCAAAATTGAGGAGAGGCCTGTCAGTAGATAGAATATAGTCAATAGAATTGTCAAATATATATTATATAAACTATAAATTTCAAATGATATAATCAATTTCGTTTTTGTTGAAAAGCTCTTGATTGCACGTCGATGAGCCTTGATAATAATACTTGATTGTTCTTATTCGAAGGGGATAATCGCCAGTTTTCGAGACCACCAACAACATCAAGTCAAGTCATTCTCCATTCCCAACTCGTTCTCACAGCGAACATCTTTACACCACAAGGTACCACAAAAAATTACCCCCAACTTCCAGACAGCAACTCCAATTGGAGTCTTTGAAGTGGAGTAATTGATCTAAAATTCGAGTAAGTGCAGTTTTCAAACATGGCCAAAACCCACTTCAACTCCTTGTCTTAAACCTGATTTCAGGAAGAAATATTTTAATACGTTTGAATCTTAGGAGCCAATGAAACGTACTTAAATAACACTTCTAGGCCAGGCAAAACCACTGTAATCCTGTGATCCAATATTATTACCCAAAGCCGGGCGAATCACGAAACGTATTCCCTAAAAACTATTTTTAAAAGATCAAATATTGGTAAACATTTGCTAGTTTAAGACTTCCCTTTACTGCTGTACAGCGATGATTTCCACTACAGGTGAATATTACCTGAGCACAGAGGTAAATTGTAAAATCGACGCTATTCCAGATCAGTATTTGAGTCTTCAGACCGTTCTGTTTCAGACAATGCCTGGATTATATTCATGACGAAAGGAATCTAATTAACAAATCCTAATTTAACAAATCCTAATTTAACAAATCCTAATTTAACAAATCCTAATTTAACACACCTCAATTCAACTCATCTCACCTAACACAAGCAGCTGGCAAGAGTGAAAAATTTCAAGGTGAGTGAAAAAAAATGAGCCAAAAAATATTTAGCCAAAAATTTATTTAGCCAAAAATTTATTTAGCCAAAAATTTATAGCAAAAAAAAGGATTCCACTTATAAATAAGCTACTAAACGAGAGATAGACCAAGAATATACACACCAATATAGAGTCAAAATCTCACCAAACATCATGGCGTAAGTGCAACTATGCAACTGAACTGGCCCTTGACAAAATACTAACAAAAAGCCCGAACTTTTCTGCATTTTAGTGAACTCTTGAATAGACCGAAATCCGAGTTGTCAGAATTGGAACTTCAACAATTGGAAGAATACGAGTTCAATCACGGGCCGATGTCGTTGTTGACCAACAGTATCAAGGAAGAATCGACCGTGTTGATATCGTTAAGAAATAACCACAAGTTGATTGCCAAAGTGAAGCTGTTCGACAGACACTGTAATCTTATATTGGTGAACGTGAAAGAAATATGGGAAGAGATTGGTGAAAACAAGAAGAAAACGATGAAGGAGAGATTTATCGCAAAGTTATTTGTCAGAGGTGATTCTGTGATAGTGATAGTGAAATATGATGGGTAAAAACAACACTTGTAGATTAATTAGCAACAGCAATAAAATGTAAAACAAAATTTATATTTGAACAAACTATCGGTCAAGATCTGGTTTCTACCAGCACTATACAAACTAATAACCAGCAGCCAAATCGGTGCTGAAATCCCACACTTTCCTGGCAAATCCGTTGGTAAGAGCAGCTTTGACATCTGGTCTAGGGTCATCCAAGTGCCCCCAAGGAATCACATACGCACCTTGGTGCTTCTCAGACTTGATGTTTGGCGACAACGCTCCGTACAAGACACTGTATTGGGCATACTTGATATCAAAGGCGAGCTTGAAAACAAGCTTCTCAAAGAAATTCATCTCTTGCTCATGGCCTAGGTTCGATCTGAGGAATCCCGGGTGCACACCCAAGCTGACAATCTTGTCGTTTCTCTTGATATCTTCCGCATGGACGTCACTCCACACCTTGGAATAGTAAAGTGAGGCTGTCTTGGACTGCGCGTACGCTGCAAAGTTGTTCTCGTACGGTTCCTCGCCAGAGAACTTGTCAAAGGTGATTCCACCTTCGCCTTTGGCAACCAAATGCATGTTCGACGTGAGCCAGACCAACCTCTTGAACTGGGAGCCGCCTTCCTTGAGGAACAAAGGGTCCAAATACTTCTGTAAGAGCAACGGAGCGATACAATTGGCACCCACAATGTAGTCGAGACCTTGCTTGGTCTTCTTGTCGGCACCGTATCCGGCCACACCTGCATTGTGGATGATGATATCCAATCTGTCGGTGATCTTGGAAACCTGTGGAGCAACGTCTTTCATCGTCGTCAAGTCCGTCAAGTCCATGGTGACCACATCGAGCTTGCCCTTCCCCTTGAGTTCCAGCTCAAATGGCCGGATACTCTCCGCCATCTTCTTTGGATTTCTGATCGCCGCGATCACGTGACAGTTCTGCCGCAACAACTGCTTCGTTACTTCGAGTCCAATGCCGCTGCTGGCGCCCGTGATGAGGGCCACCGAGTCTGAGAGGTCGGGATACTGGTCCTCGGTGAATGTAGGTCTTGCAGGACGGATCGCAGTGGTCCAGAACTTGCGTAGGGTGTATAACATTGTGAAGATGAGATTGTGTGGAGATGAGATTGAGGTTGAGATTGAGATTTATAGATCAAGAGTCAAACATATTTGTGCATTTAAATACCGTACAGGTGGTTTCTTATTCATCGTATTCGGATAATTATGTCTTGATGTCAGGAAGTGTATACAAATTCCATCACCTCAACGAGCAAAGCTCTAAACGAATGCGAGAAGGTTAATTTTCCGAGGACATTTTGAGAGATGTGACAACTTAATCGGGTCAGGATTGGATGCGATCGAAATGGATCACAGATAGATCACAGGTTGATCACAGTACCTCCATCGATGTTCTTTAGACGAAATGCTTCACAAAGGTTAACGTAAATTAAGATACGACTATCTATAGAAAGTAAATTGACTAGTGAGAGGGGTAGTGGACCCTGCGCCGCGCAGAGCGGGGTCGTTATCTTATCTCTTGATACTGGTGTGTAATTCGTACTCCTTGATACAGCAGCAGCTGATCACTCCGAACACGGTCAAGAGAAACGAAAAGACGAATGTGGAGTGGCAGCCGTCGAAATAACTCTCTCTGATCAGGGAAACACTCCACTGAGGCAGGATCTTGATGTACTCGGCACTGGATTTCAGTCTCTCTACAATTTTTGCAATGTCCACGCCCTCCGGAGCGGCTTTGGTCAAGTTCTCTACCAAGGAGAGACCGAGTTTTCTTGTGAAAATGGCCGAGCAGATGGACACACCGAGTGTGGACCCCGTGGATCTGAAAGTGTACTGGATAGAGGTGGTACTCAGCTGGTGTTCTGGTGGGACCAGGGCGATCAATCCTAATAAGGTGACGGTGAGCACTACAGCATACGCAATCTGTGGGAGAATCATCACCGTGTACTGGCCCAATACGGACAAGTCCTCCTGCACAAAGCACAAGATCAAGTTGCCAAGGGCCCCGACTATGGACGCCACAACGATGAACTTCAAGTACCTACCGGTCTTCTTCATGTATATCCCGGTGCACACGGACGAGCCACTCGAGATGATGAAGTTCGGAACCACTCTGAGCCCGTTCTGGGTGGAGTTCAAGCCGATCACCGAGGCAAAATACACTGGCACATAGAAGAAACAGCCGAACACGGACAGAGTGTAGAACCAGTTCAGCAACGAGCACGACAACACGGACCTGTCGGCCAACAATCTGACGGGAATGATGGGTTTTTCGATGACATACACCTCCAAGTAGGCAAAGAGGGCCAATAGGAGCAAGGAAAGCACACACAAGGCCACGAAAGCGACACTCTTGTAGGCGATGTCGGAGCCCCCGAAGGCGGCAGCACAGATGATCCCCGTCAACGACGAGACCAAGAGCGCAGAGCCCAACCAGTCGATCTGCTTCAGCTTACCCCACATGTCGGTACCCGGCACGCCGCGACCCGTAGAGCCCTCCGGCAAGTTCAAGAAGAGCAGCAACAACAAGCCACTGAGCAACAGCAACGGGATCTGGAGGTAGAAAACGTATCTCCAGCCGAAGTTGTCCGAGATGACACCTCCAATGAGCCCCCCGGACAGAGCCCCGATGCTGAAGAAGATGTTGGTGATGCCTTGGAAGAGGCCTCTTTTGCGCAAGCTGACCAAGTCGGACATGGTGATGGTGCCGAGCGAGGTCAAGCCGCCACCACCGATGCCGGTGATGAATCTGCCGATGACCAAGGGCCAGAGCGACTGCGACAAGCCACAGAGGAGGCACCCGATCGCGAAGCACGCGGCACAGAGCAACAAGATGGCCTTTCTGCCGTAGATGTCGCTGATTCTGCCGAACAAGGGTTGGAACGCGGAGCAGGACAACAAGTACGAGGTGCCGATGAAGGACATTCTGGGCAAGGCATTCAAGTCGGACGCGATCACGGTCAACAACGTGGTCACCACGGTGGTGTCCAAAGCCGAGAGGAAGCAGCCCATGGAGATGGCCGTCATGATGAGGACCAACTCTGTGTGGCCGACAGCGTACTCTGACTCGGGCTCGTGCTCGCACTCTTCTTGCAGCTCAATGGCCCCGTATAGCACGCCTTGGTTGTCCCCAACGTCTTGGAGCAAGCCTTCTTCGATCAATTCGTCGGCAATGAGCCCGGCTGTGGCAGTAGACGAGTCGTTGAACACTGGCGAGTTCAACTTAGGATGCGCTTTCAACGGCTGTGATTCAGATGTCATTTCGTTGAAGGGTCCAGGATCTGCTGAAACCCACAAGTTGCGGATTTTTCCCACAGATATATCGCTAGAAACTGATATTTGCCGAACTCGTTAGGCGACAAAAAAAAAGTTTTTCACCCGACGCTTATCTTATCAATTTTTCATGCATAAAAAAAAAAATAACCGTGGAGCGATAACCGTTGAGCGACATTTGGTGGGTCCAGTATTATTCAAACTATGAAACATTGCGAAACATTGCAAAACATTGCAAAACATTGCCAAAATGTCGCTAATCTTGCTAATCTTGCAATTAAGGTACATACACTTTACTATACAGCTCAACCTTCCGCCTGCAACAAACACAGTCATCGAACCCACGCACAATCAAACTGACTCGGCAACTCTCACAAATCGCCAAACATTTACAAGGCCATAGAATGATTTCTCTTGGATTTGTTTGACAAATGACACATTCTGGGAACACCACTTCTTCTTCGTCGTCACTACCCTGCGCATGTTGATGCGAGTTTCTTCTCTTCTCTAAAATGAGGTCTAATAAATTTGGATTCGACGTCTGTAGCTTGTTGAACTGGGACCTTGTTAGGATCTTGTCCCGTGACAAATGCGCCTTTAAGATCTTCAAATCGTTTGCAGACTGCTGCTGAGTAAATTCCGCCGTCACCAACGATAACAAATCCTCTGGAGACGATATCAATTCTTGTAAAACCGAGGTGTCGTTCAGATCTACAGAGTCTACGAGTGGCCCATCAACAGACTCCGCCTCATCTTCTTCTTTCTCATCGTCATCTTCTCTCTCATCGTCATCAATTTCCTCGTCTCCGATCTCATAATCTTCATCATCTTCTTCCTCATCTTCAAATTGCCCCTCCATTCTCAACCCTGCAACATTATCTTTGCCTTTCACAGACTCTGCATCGCTCTCGAGCTCCAAAAACAGCGGCTTTTTACGGCTTATCAAACTCTCTAAGACCTGCTTGATTCTTTTGAACATCTCCTTCATGGTGCTGACCCGTTGCAATAGTATCCACCTACTAGAGGTGTTATTTGTTTCCGAACTGTGATCTCTCAATTCTTGCAATTCTGGTGGTATGGCGGAATAATTCGCGTATCCTGTGATTTTCGAGATAAACGACTTGGATCTCTCTCTTCCATGTTGGAATTCTGAATTTTCCAACCAAGTGGTTTGGTTGATGTTCACCTCCGAGATCTCCTTGACGTAGCTGGCCTTCCCGGCAGCTGTTAGCATGAAAGTGCCCAAATTGGTGAGCAGCGTGTAAAAATCGTCAGACATGAGCACATTGATACTGCCAATGTTATCGGTGATTTTCTTGAACTCTAAATCTCTGAAGGAGCCCTTAAAGACCGCCAGCAAGATGAAGATGGTGATACACAAGAGAATGATGCAAGATGTTAAAAGTTGAGGTAAGTAGCCCATGATCACGATGAAGGGAAAATACACCAAACGATCGTTCAAGATGTTGAAGAAGCAGAAGGATAGGATGAAACTTCCAACGAGTGAGGAAGGAATCAATCTGTACTTTGATAAGTTGAAAAGGCCCAATAAATGGATGATCGTCTGGTTTGTCAGGGCCACCAATGCCGTAACGAGCACTTCCAAAGACGGAATAGATGCACTCTGCACCTCTTGGAACAGCAAAGAGTATTCGAAAAGTGTCAATCCGTTCTCTATGAGGGGGTCGTTGCCGTTGGTCAGCAGGATGAACGTCTCCAAGATCTGACTGAGACACAACGACAGGTACAAGGGCTTCAAGATGGAAGGAGATGGGCTCTTGCGGAGCAAGTCCAAGTTTTTATGCAGATGGTTGAAGTCGAGGAAAGATCTCGACAAGTAGGGAAGTCCCAAGAAGGTGTAATCTTTGAAAGTCTCGTAATGGTAATCGAGTTTCGAACTGGATAATAAGAATCTCAAGATGGCATTGGAGTCCGGGGACAAATTGGTCTTGAAGGCCACCAAAACACCGAATGCTCCATTGAACAAGAGGTACAAAGCCAACGATCTTAATAGGAGATGGCTTATGAAGGGTAGCTTGGATCTGCCGTTTCGCGAGGACGCAAAGACCATGATTCTGTTCAAAGATATGGCTGTCGTCATGCACATTGCAGCAAAGGGTGAGACACAGTAACTGATCATTGAAGAAGAGCGTTGATTGGGAGAGTCCAAATGTTCGGATTGCTCCATGACCGCATTGGTGAATTTGTTGAGGATCCGTATGAGAAACCAAGACGACTGCTGGGGGTCATTCCCGCGAGACGAGGAACCCGTGGAGTCACTGGAGTCCGGCCATAGATCGACTGCGGGACAAGTCATCAAGAGTGAGGCCCCTTCGTTTCTGGTGCGTATGTGAGGGTATATGGGGCAGGCACCAGCGGGATTGGTTGTGAGCAGCATTGTGATTGATGGAATGCTTGGGATCGGCCTGCTTGTGGAGTGGAGCTGATTCCGGAAAATGAGTTCGTTTGTAAAAAAAAATAGCGGAGGGAAAACTGTGGGAGAGGGAAAAAGTAGGCGGGAGATGCGCGGGAGGTGAGCAAGTGTTGAGCGGGAAATTGGTAGTTAGTGATGGGCGCTGAACGAATTGATGATTGGTTTGGCGGTTGTGGATGGATGTGACTGAATGTGAATTAAGGTGAACTTATGTGAATGGATTCGAGTTGGACTAGAATCGTTGAATGAAAGTGGTTGTAAAGGTGTTATAACTCGGACAATATTTGGGATCGTTTGATATATGCAGTGTTAACAGGATAAGGGGGTTAAGTGGACTAAGCTAGTTAAGTGCTGTATAAGGGGTAAAGGGAGGGCTGAACCAGCGGTGTAAAATAAGGGTGTGATCTAGCGGTACAAATTAGTAGGAGAATTAGATAGAGTCTAAACCAATGAGCAGAAGAAACTAATAAACAGTACTACTTCATACAACACTTTCCAACAGTCGCAGTTTCAACTGGAAAAGGGATAAGATGGGAAGTAATTTTGATTTTTGATTTGGTTTAGATTTTTTTAATTTGATTTTTTAATTTGATTTTTTAATTTGATTTTTTAATTTGATTTTTTAATTTGATTTTTTAATTTGATTTTTTTTTTTTTTTTTTTTAATTTGACTTTTTATTCAATTAACGCCAGCAACAACTGTCAATCAATAGCAGCACATCAATTGAAAAATGTCTACATCAATCCTTAGAACTCTGAAGAATGTCTGGCTGAACGGCTTGAAAAGATCGTTCAAGCAAGTGATGACCATTAATGACACAAAGCGTGGTACATTCATCGGAGTGGACAGAAACGGCAACAAGTTCTATGAGACCGATATTCCTGAAGAGATCCATTTGAGAACAAGATGGGTTGAGTATGCCGATTTCTGGAGACCGGACATGTCGCAGGTCGAGCCGGGATGGCACTTTTGGTTGGGTTACGGAACGGACACCCCACCTAACGCTTTACAAGATGGAGACTCGCTGAAAGCTGTCAGAGCTTATCCGTTGCCGGAGCACCACCAACCAAACTTGACCACCACTGCTGGTGCTTACATTCCATACAACACGGCCAGACCAAAGACACAATCGTGGGCACCAAAAGTAGCCGAAAGGGTTTAGTGGAATTGTGAAGTGGGGTGTGGGGTGTTAGAGAGATAAGGACTGGAGTCAGAATCTATATGACCATAGTCAGTGTTTGACTAATTGAGTTACGTTTTGATGTCAAGTTTTTGGCCTTTTCGATCCCTCCACTGTCACATGATATCTGGAACATCCTATTTATTATCTATTTATTATATTTATTGACTTTATCTTATTTATTATTTATTTATGGGCTTATATTTCATTTAAGCCTTATATAACTTATTTATCTCAACTTATTTATTATCCATGAAAACCAGCCAATGCTTGTAATCACTGCGAAACCCTCGTATCTTTCTCGTATCTTCTGTATCTCTGCATTTCTTCATCACTTCCAAGTCACCAATTCAATTCACCAATTCAATTTACCATTTCAATTCTTGACACTGAAAAACTCACTTCAGTTTTTGATTTTTCAGTTTTTGATTTTTGATTTTTTGATTTTTTAGTTTTGATTTTTGATTTTTTAATTTTCAATTTTCAGTCTCCTTGTTAATCACAATCCAGTTCCCAATCACCACTTTAATCAGTCAGTAATATTATTCTAACCCAATCATATCCGAAATGGCCACAGTACTGAATCCCCCGGAAACTACACCGAAAAAACCAGTGTTGCTCCAGTTGGAACCCATTGCAGAGTCTCTTTTCACCCCTTTGAAAGAGTTGGTGTTGGAGTTATCAACGACATACCCACAAACAGAGACAAAGCCGATCATTGAAAACGAACAAGTGCATAGCAGCATTACAAAGATCTTCCAGAACAGCTCGTTGCAACATGAAGAAGCCAAATTGTACCAAAAGATCATCTTGGAAGTGGTGGTGCTCCGTGTGTACTCCAGTTTGCTTGAAGACTTCTACAGCAAGCAGTCTCTGACTAGCGAATCCCAGATTTCCTTGATCACATTCATACTCCTTGATATATCGATATACACCACGGCGATAGCGCAGATCTCCGACATTGATCTTCCCTTCATTTTCATCCACAAGCTGATGTTGAAGAACACCAAAGCCTTCCTCTTGCACCGTTTCGCCAAAGTCTTGTTCTCCCCGGACTCCAGGGTGAGAAGGAACTTCTTGCAAACGAAATGCGGCGTCAAGAGCGCCTCGCAGAGACCCGGAACGGAGATCGTCGACATCTACAACTCGCTGGCCAGCATCTTCAGTGCTGAAAGCGAGGCCAATGTGAGGTTTCTTGGCCAGTTGCGGATTTTTGTGTCTGAGTTTTTCAACTTTGACGAGAGTCTCTTGAACAACCCGAGAAATCTGACCAACAAACACTACGGATTGGAGCAGAAGTTGTACAACTCCATCAAGAGAGCATCCAATGATGACGACGACGACGACCATTACTATTACTCGTTGTACTTGAAAGTCCGCTACTATCTCACGTATCCGGAGAACTTGTTCAACGACCGGTGGTTGACCAGGGAACAGTATCTAGTAATTGAAGATTTCGTAAATTTAGTAGTGCAAGAGGACAAGAGGATGCTGAAATTGCCCATTTCTGGCCAGAGCTCTACCGCGGCCCCGAGTGATCTCTCTTCGCAATTGCAATTCAGTTTATTGCAAAAAATCGCCGACGAAAAGCTCTTCAGCTCCTCGTTCACCATGACTTTCGACTTGTTCACCTCTTTGCTCCAAGCGGCGTCGTTCAGGCAGAGTGTCATGTTGCAGATCTATATGATGGCGTGTCAGGTCATCGGCCATTTCGACCACACCGTCGAGTCGCCCTTGATCAACATCCGGTCCGAGTTGCGTCTGACCAAAGATTTCTGGCTCAAGATGAAGAAAATCATCCAGCTGCACTACAAGAGCACGGACTCGCAGTTCTTTTACTTGATAAATGCCGTCTCGCAGGACTCGAACGTGTTTTGGCACAACTGGAAGAAGACAAACTTCAAAATCTCGGATGAAATGTTGCAACTCGAGCCGACAAGGTTGGAAAAGACCAAGGAAACTTTGGCAAAGAACTCCAAATTGCGGAACAAGCACATCCCGCTGTACGGGACGAACGAGATCTCACGGATCTGGAAGCTCGAGACAGGGTTGGCCAGATGGAAGAACAGCAACAAGAAGCTGCAGCGTGACGACAAGTTCGAGCTCTTGAAAGAGGAGATTGCGAATCTGAAGAACACGTTGAGTTTTATACAGGAGGACCCGGAAATGTATACGGAGACGGAGATCAATGGCCTGAAGAAGAAGTTGGAGATGTTGACGTTCAAGGCGTTGCGGTTGTACCGTGAAAATGGGCACTGGCTTGCTTTCGACAAGACGAATTACGAGTTGGGGCTTGCTGGGTTGTTGGATGCGGAGTTGGTGACGGAGTTTGAGAGGAAGCGGGCGGAGAAGCGGGCGGAGCGGGAATTGGAAGATGTTAAAGAGTTGGAGCAAGACGAGGAGGGCGATGTGGAGATGAAGACGGAGAGTGAGACGAAGGTGAGTGAGACTAAGGCGAGTGTGGAGGAAGAATTGGACTACTGAGGAAGGATGTTATTGGCAGGTGTGGCATAAGATTAGACAGATTAGACGCAATAAGATCTGATATAAAATCAGATCAGACATAATAATAGGATTAAAATCAACCAATATGATGAACTCAACATAATTAAGACCGCTGAGACGTAATGAAGATCAAGTAATATTGAAATCAACTAGTATTAAAATCAAATAATACTAAGATCAGATGATATGAAGATCAAATAATATTATAATTAAATGATATGAAGATCAGTGTTAAGATTGAATAATAACTAAGATCAAATAATATTATAATCAAATGATATTTTGATCAAATAGTGTTAAGATCGAACGATAACTAAGATTAAATAAGAATACCAAGATCAAATGATATTAGGATCAAATGATATTAAGATCAAGTAATAAAAAGATCAGATGATTTTACGATCAAATAATACCAAGATCAACTATTATCAAGATTAAACACTTATTAGAAGGAGACTCTTATTAAGGAAAGCCTTATCAGGGAAGACCTTGTACAATATCAAGACCAACTCATATCAATCAAGACATACAACAACCAAGATCAAATGTATTTATCACGACTGACCTTGAAATAGGCTAAGTATATAATAATCGTATCCAAATATATAGTAATGAAGATCAGATTCATGATATACGAGAGCAACCGTAGTGAATTAAGACTCACCTTGATAACGAAAGACCAAATAAATAAGACCAACGACCAACAATCAAGACCAGATATATAATCATAGCCAAATACCTGATAACCAAGGTCCGTTTTAAAAACAAGAGTATACTTGTGGACTGAGACCAGTGTAATAGTCAAGATCTAACGTTTGCTAATCAATACCTGACTCAATAATCAAGACCCGACATAATAATCAAGACCCGACTCAATATTCAACCCTTTACCTAATGATCAAGACCCGACTCCATCGAGACCTCAACCATATACAACAAGATCAATTCAAACCTATATTCAACACTATAAAAATCCACTCTACCTTCAATTCACTTTCTACTTCACCACTGCTTCACCACTCACTCACTCGCAAACGTCGCAGCCACTATCAACGGGAACACAATCGTCACATCCGCATACACCTTCACCGAGTGTGCCTCGGCTTTGATTTTACCCCACGAGACGGCCTCGTCCGGTCTCGCACCAGCATCGGAACCATCGAATTCCTGTCCCGTGTTGATGTAGACAGCCCAGTCGGCCCCGTTCCGCATAAGGCACGCATTGGCAATGTGATGTTTGACCAAGCCACCTCCCAAGATGAGCATGCCCGCTCTCGAGGCCTCCATGGACATGGAGTTGATTCTACGGATGTCGTTCACAATGTCGATACGCAACTGTTTAGGCGACAGCTTGAACGTGTGGAAGAACAACATGTCCCCGATGGAGCCGTCCGTCAAGGCAGGGCAGAAGATCGGGATCTTGTTCTTGTGGGCCCAGTACAAGACGGAGGACTCGTCGTTGATCTCTTTGCCGAACCTGTCGATGACTTTGGAAGGCGTCCAGAACGGGGTGTCTGCGTCGTAGGCACCTTCTTTCGAGTGCAGCTCTTGCTCCTCCAACATGGTGTCCAAGATAGGCACGATCCATTCTTCGAACTTGCAGTAGTTGTCGTTTGGCACCAACAAGTTACCGATTCTGTTCATGCCTTCGTTTCTCAAGGCGGCACCTCTCAAGTGGAAATCGCCCATATAAGTAGGGGCCAAGCACTTGATCAAGTCCTCCTCGATGCCCCCGGCACTGGCGACAATGGCGCTGACCATCTTGTGCTGCACCAAGAACCGGAGCGTGTCTCTTAACCCAGAACTGATCAAGTTGGAGGTGTAGCCCATGAAGATGGTGGTCTTTTGGAACCCGTTCTCGTCGAATTCACCCTTCCTGTCGTGCTCCTCCAACTCGTCGATGTGTTTGCCGCGCCACTGTCTCATCTCGTCGATAATGCTGCACGCTTCAGACAACGACGAGGCCTGGAACCCCATCGTCTTCATGCCCTTGATCAAGTCTTTGGCAGTGGAGTTTCTGGACTCGGACTTCGAGTAGTCGATTCCTTCCACTTTGACGGCATCTTCTGGCACTGGTGCCGAGGCGACAAACACCGCCTCGTTGGCCAATCCTGGTTTCTTGATTTCTTCGCTAGACATTTCTTGTGTTGTGCTGTAGATGCTCTTCTGGAGTGGTGTTATGGCTGAAGAGGCGAAAAAAATTTTCAGTGAAAAATTTATGGGGAGGAAGAGGTTATCTGGTGCGCGAGGGCAGGGGCAGGATGAGGTGGAGTGGTGAAGATGGGCAGAGAATGGAATTGGAGGTGGTAGGATATGCACGGAGGGGAAGATAGTTGAGAAAGCAGCGTAGAACGCAGAGTAGAACGCAGCGTAGAAGGCAGCAAAGAAAGCAGCAAAGAAAGCAGCAAAGACACAACTCAGAAGAAAAGACCCAAAAAGCCCATTTATATCAGTGCCTACCAGGCTAACTTATATATATAAATAGAAGTGTATTTTTCAACTCTGACCATCAACAAATCGTCAGATGTGGTTATATATGATAATTATCTATTTAATAAATGAATAAAATGGTAATATGGTAATAGTAGAAGTTAGATTATATAAAAGTAAAGTTGAAAACACAATCAAACCGCCTCCTTGGTGGTGCTCGACTCATCACTGGAGCCACCAACTTGTGGAGCCTTCTCGGTGGTGGTGGTGCTGTCAGAGGCTGGAGTAGTGATAACTGGAGCATTGGCACTTGGGTCTCTTTCTTCCAGAACTCTGTTCTTGGACTTTGGAACTCTGGCCAACCAGTAGAGGAAGACGGTGAGGAAGATGTTGATGAAAGTGTAACAAATGAAAATACCAAAGTTTCTCCATCTCTCACTGTAGTTGGTGGAAAGCGAGGACAAAAAGGCATTGGTGGTGGAAACAGAACAGAATTTACAATTCTCGGAGGCCTTTGGATTCAAAAGGTAACCTCCAGAAGTCTCCAAATAGTCACTCATATAGCTGCCACAAGTTTCACCAGAAGGTGGATTCAAAATGGAGAACTCGTTTTCAGCACACTGCACATCACTGTTGGCCACACCAGCGGCTAACATACCTTGCACGAAATACGTGAACGGAGAAACTCTGTACATGAAGATCCAGAAACCTGGCAAAGCGGTAGGACCAGCCAAGGTACCACAGAAATTCAAAGCAACCATAAACAAAAGAGAGGCCAAGTTACCGGCGTTCTCGTAAACTTCCAAACCGGCAACACAGGCTTGACCCAAGGTGATGGTGAAGACAAAGAAGGTGACACAGAACAACCAGGTCAAGGCACCACGTTCGTGCAACTCCTCGGTGGTTGGAGCATTGTTGTACAATCCGACAGGGTAGTACCAACAGAAGTAGGAAAGCGTACCACAGAGGAAGTTCCATGGGATTTCAGCGACAATTTGGGCCAAGATGAAGGCAATCCAACTGAAGGTCTTGGAAGGTCTTTCTCTGGCCTCGTACAAGTCTCTTTGGGCGACATAGTTTGGCAACATCTGTTGGACCAAAGTGTTGAACACCATCATGAACATGAAAACAGAGAACATCTGGTTCTGCAAACCTTGTTGCGAGTTGTGGGCGTGGAAGAAGGAGAAACCGTTGAAAAGGGCAGAGGAGACCGACAAGAAAATCTTGGACCAGATGTAACTTGGGGTTCTCCAGTATTGTTCGAAGACACGCTTGGTGACAACGAAGAACTGGAATGGAAGCTTAGTGGCAAACTCCTTGTGGATGTCGGCAGACTCCTCGACTGGGATCTTCACCAACTCATGTTCCATTCTGTCCAACTCATCCTGAACGGCTTTTCTCTCGTTAGAGTTCATCCAAACTTCGTGGTAGTCTTGCAAGGCGTGCGAACCTGGGGCGGCACCGATGATTTGCAACATGAATTCGGCAGGGTTACATTCGTCTGGGAACTTCAACGAGCCGTGGGACTCAAAGTAGTCAATCAAAGTCTGACAGCCTTCACCCAAGTCGCCAAAGTATACGGTACGACCACCTTTGGCAAGGAACAACAAACGGTCAAACTCCTGCAAAAGAATGGCTGAAGGTTGGTGAATGGTACACAAAATGGCCTGACCGTGGTCGGCCAACTTTCTCATCAATTTACAAATAGACCAGGCGGTTTGGGAGTCCAAACCAGAGGTAGGCTCGTCCAAGAACAACAACAATTTAGGTTTGGCAGCCAACTCGACACCAATGGTCAATCTCTTTCTCTGTTCAACGTTCAAACCTTCACCGGCAACACCGACAACGGCGTCGGCGTACTTGGACATCTCCAAAATCTTGATAACGTTTTCGACGTAGGCATCCTTCTCCTCTTTGGAAACGTCTGCAGGTTGTCTCAAGTAGGCGGAGAATCTCAAGGCCTCTCTAACGGTGGAGGAACTCAAGTGCAAATCCTGTTGTTGCACGTAACCGGTGGATCTTTGGAAAGAACTGTCTCTCAATCTGCCGTTGACAAACATGTCACCGGTGACGACACCCATGGTGACACGGTTGGCCAAGACATCCAACAAGGTGGTCTTACCGGCACCGGAGGCACCCATAAGCGCCGTCAAAGTACCTGGCTTGACCCAACCGTCGACATTGTTCAAGATACGTCTGGTCTCCTTTTTGATCTGAATATCGTAGCACACGTTTCTCCAGTGGAAAATGTCCTTACCTCCAACCAATTCGCTGATGCCGGCCTCGTCGATCTCCTCCTCTTCCAGCTCCAACACCAACTTGTTTGGCAGGCCGCTTTCCTCGTCACTGGCTTTCTTCTGCTGCTTTCTCATCTTTCTCAAGGTGGACTGTTGGAACAAGATCACTTCACCCTTCTGCTTGGCAGCCTCGTTGAACTCGGTGAACAACAAGTAGACGGCCAAGAAGAAGATAACAAAACCACAGACGATACCAAAGTTTCTCCAGATGTGGCTCTTGTAGTATTTGTAGGAAGAGTTGATAAAGGCTCTGCCGGTAACAAAGTTCTCACCCGGCTTGGAGCCCACGGCGGAACACACTCTGTACTCGTATGGCACAACGTCGTACTTGCCTCCTTGAGGGATCAAGGCACCACATGTGAAGTTGACACCGTCAAACTCGTTGGCCATCACCGCCTCAAAGGTGTAACCAACAGGGTTCAAGTAGTTGATCCATCTGGACCAGCCCAACATGTTGTTGGTTGGGATGACAAAACCAGTGTAGATGGTCAACAGCAATAACAAGACCGAGGCCGGGGTCATGGCCTCCGACAAGGAGCCGGAGGCGGCACCGATGGTTCTAAACAAATGGGACATGGCAAGCAAGGAGACAATGTTGATGAGCCAGTACAAGAAGAAGTGGCCTGCGGTTCTTCTCAAGTTCACCATGAAGTAGTAGATAAGGTTGAAAGCCACGGACTGCACCATCTTTGGTGGCAACTCGGTGATGATGGAGGCGAGGGAGTCGGCAGAAGGGTGGTACAAGGCGTACTGTTTGTGCTTCTCGACAATTGGACGCGCCTCGAAAAGCGCCATGATCTCCAAAAGCGAGGAGAAGGAGTTGAACAACACGGCCAAGAACATGGCGGCACCTCTGTAGAAGAAGGAGCCCGAGGACTGCGGCAAGTTGTAAAAGATGGAGGACAAGATGAACGCCATCAACGAGTTGGCGAGCACCGAGAACAACGTTACCGAAGGGTCCCCCTTGGTTCTCTGGATGTTTCTGCCCATCACGGCACGTACCTGCATCCAGTACGACACGGTGTACGAGGACAGCGGGCGGATATGCTTGGACTGCTTGGCCACGTGAGCGTCGCGGAAGTCCTGCTGAGCGCCGGAGCTGGCCAAGTTGGCTAAGTGCGAGTCGATCTTGTCGGTCAACTCCTTGTACTCCGGCGACAGTCTCCAATACTCGGAGAACTCCTTAGGGGAGCGTGGCACCTTGTTCTCAAAGCCTGGGCGGACGACACGCTCGGCCGGGTTGGTCAACGAGGTCAAGTAGTCCGCGGTGGTCTGTCTCTTTGGACACTCGTAGCCCATGTTGATGAAGAAGCGCTTGGCCTGTGCTGCTGGGCCGAAGAAGATCTGGTAACCCTCGTACAAGACAATGACATTGTCGAACAAGTCGTAGGCATCTTGGGAACACTGGTAGATGGCGATCAATGGGGTCAGCTCCTGCACCATGGCGGAAGTCTTCAACGCACGGATGAACTCCAAGGCGGTGGCAGCGTCCAACCCTCTGGTGGCATTATCCCAACACTGGATGGACAGGCCCGACAAGGCCACTTCTGTGATACTGACTCTCTTTCTCTCACCACCGGAGACACCTCTGACCAAGTCGGAGCCCACTTTCGTGTTGTACGTGTGGGACAAACCGTAGGTGGCCATGTACACGGCCGCCAAGTGCTTGGAGTAGGTCAATCTGTCGACACCTGGCACTCTGTTCTGTGGGGTTCTCAATTTGGCGGCAAACTCCAAGGTATCTCCAACGGTCAAGTGCGCAAAGTGGTTGTCCGTCTCGGCACTGTAGATCACGTCGCCTCGGTAGTGTCTCTTGATCTCCTTCGGAGTGATACCGTCGTAGGTGATCTGGGACTCTTTGCCGATCTTGAAACCGTGGTCGTTGGCGGAGATGGTCTTCAACAAGGTGGAACAACCGGCACCAGGACGACCGAGCACCACGGTGACCTCACCGGGTTTGATGATGGCGTCCATAGGCTTCAAGATGTCAAAGTACCGCGAGCGGTCGTTTCTCTTGATCACCTGGTCACGGAGTAAAGCGCCCACCTTCTTCGGAATCGAGTTCAACACCGTCTCCTGGTAGTCGGCGTCGGAGGCGATACCTTCAGCGCGCAAGTTTCTGTAGGCGATACCCAAGGACAGCGGCTTGTAGTAGTCAGGATCCGAGTCCTGCAACTTTCTCATGTTCTTGACCCAGAATTTGGAGTCGAACTGGTCCGAGCTCGGATCGAGTCTCGGGTCTACATTGTCATCAAAGGTGCTGACACCTGGCACTTGCGACATCGAGGTCAAGGTTCTCACCAACTGGTGGCTCAAGTTTGGCACGACGCGCCCTTCTTCAATCTCCTGCTGGCTCAAGTGTGTCTGCGTGCGTTGCAAGTTCTCGTCGCTCTGGTTGGTCAACTGTCTGGCCAATTCGCGGATGTTGGACTCGGCGGTATGGTCGAATCCGTGGTATGGTTCCACTTCGTCGACCGAGTTGGCCTCGTCCACGTTGTTCTTGACAGTGATGGATTCAACTGACATGATATTTTGAAGACAAGTGCGATTAGTTCGAGTTTTCAAAACAAAGACAGGAGAGTACTAAACGCTATTTCGTCAAAACAGGGGGCCACACCAATGTCTTTATATATTGCGGGACTCGAAATGGGCAGTGAAATCGAAACTCAAGGCAAGAGAAAAAAAAAACAAAAAGAAAAGAAAAGAAAAAAGGGCAAACCAAAACAAACACTTGAGTCGGAACAAGTAGTATGCGCCTCTTGGATTTTATTCTGATAAGAGAGCCGGAGAGATACTGAGGTTTCCTTCCGAGCGGAAGGGGAGCAAGGAAGATGGCAAAAGAGGAGAGAGGGAAGTGGATAAGAATGCGTTGTGAAGGGTTTTGGGGAGCAAGTGTGTTGAGGGCTGGTTGGTATTAGCAATTATCCTAGTCAAGTTGCTAATGGCTTGGTGAACCGTAGAGTTGTGAGATATGTAAGCTGTCTCGTAGTGCGAAGAGAGTTGGTGGAGAATACAGAGCAAGCAATTGGTCCGAGCTACATAATTAAAACAGCTGACAAGCACTCAAGCGATTACCTAGTGAATAAAGTATAGGAATAAGGTATAGACTTAACTATTTACTCAATTATTAATTCAATTATCATCTCAACTACTTATCTAGTTTACTAACTACCCACCTTCCACTCGTTCTCGTATTAAAAGTAATTGATCTTGACCCTTTCCGAAGTGTTGGAACCTACTTTAGTCTGAGATCTCATGTATCAGAAATTCGGAACGAAAAAGAAAAGGGCTCGCTAGAACAAGTTTCTTTCAAATATACGGACTGGCCAAGGTTAGTCAAGCAACACCACACAGCAATGCCATACACATCTGCTTAGTCTTGTCGTGTAGGGCCTTTGACTTGACTCTCTTTGTCGAGTTATCTTCCATTTCTGCCCTAGGCAAACAAGGTATATTAGAGTATTACATCTGGTCCAGTACGTTTGGTTCCATGATTTTGACTTGCTTCCTCTCTTGCCTACTCTCTTGCCTCCTCTCTTGCCTCCTCTCTTGCCTCCTCTCTTGCCTCCTTTCTGGCTTTCTCCTTCATTCTCCCTTCCTGAATCCGTTTTGCTTTTTCCTTTTTCTGTCTCCCACTTTTGACTTGTCTGTTCTGATCTGACATGTTCTTTACACCGTTCTCCAAACAGTGCACCCCTAGAGAGTGTTGCAGAACGAAAAAAAAAAGAAAGAAAAAACAAAAAAAAATAGAACAAAAATTAGTCAATTTCATCTGAACAAAGCCTGCTAGTAATCTTAAGTTATCTTTCGATGAGATCGTCACCCGCTTGAAAAGCACCCAAAATTCACTATTCTCACTCAATTTGCTTCTCACTCCACCACCTCCACTCAATCCAAAATTTCCCATTATTCCTCTTCCCAAACCTACCCATCTCCATCTCTCAGTCTACCCTCAACTTTTCGCCTGATCTTTTAGCCCTTCATCAAAATTGGCTTCCACAATTTTTTCTTTCACTCATCTTCCAAGATCAACTTGAATTATTTTTCATGCCCTTTTTCGTGCCCTTGTTCTTATCTCAGTTGTTTCCGTCCTGAGCTAGACTCTCTCACCCAGTCCGAGCTACCATGTGGAACACTACTTAATACTCAGTTTCTCTATGGTTACTCACCTGTTGGAACTCTGCAACGGTCCTCGCTTCGCTTGCCCGCTGTCTGTCTCTAGTCTCTGCAAACACTTGTCTTTTTTTCCACCTGATTGGACCTCCTCCAACTCTTACCACTGCCGAAACCCAAACTTCCGAAACTCAAACTTCCGAAACGCCCTATCTCGGAACTTAACCCACCCCTACTACCTACTACTATTTCTCCAATATGTGTCTCGGAAGCAAAAAAAAAAAAAAAAAAAAAAAAAAAAAAAAATGAAAAATTATTTGCAACTGTAGTACTCAATTGCGGCCGGATGTCATAACACTTTGTTTCTTATTGTTTGTGCAGATGTTGTTTTTCTGTTTGTTTGTTTGTTTATACTTTAATTTGTTTGTTATCTTTGACGATTTTCTTATTGACACTGCCACTTACTCCATTTTGCCATATCTAACAAGTGGAACATTCGAGATGGCTGCTCCTGTTCTGATCCCCCATATGGGTCCCGGGACTTGTCCACCTTCGGAAGAACTGTGGATTACTAATTGATCCGCTGGTTGCCTCTATCTGCTGCATCTCCCGTCCATCCACCTCTATCTCATCGCTTGTTCTCAATAAGGTAACCCTATTTGGTAGTACCCCTTTCCACGCCCCACGCCCCTCAGCAGCCCCACTCTTGTTCGCATTGGGAAACCTAATTGATGAAAAACCAAAGAGTCGTTCGTGGTAGCCCAACAATCCGCATTCAGTTAAAGATTTTTCAGGCTACTAATACTTTTTTCACCTCAGGCCGATTTGTATACAAGTTGACACTAGGCATTGGGTTTGGTGTATTAAAGATAGATAATCGTGCATAGAAAATAAGATATTAGGATGTTCCGTTCACTGTACAGCATCCCGAGAACACTCCAGTTGCGTTTCAACTCCAATTTGGTCGCTCCAGTGACCAAGAACAAAGTGCCAAAAGCCGCCAAGGCCATAAACCAGAATCAGCGCTTAAGAAGAACCGACAATAGACAGATCTACGACTTGAACAACAGGCAGTACAAATTGTTGCCATGTGTGTCGATCTCAACGTGCGAGGCGTACGACTTGGTGAAACTGATCAAGCTGTTGCACGAATGTGGACTCAAGAACTCCTCCTTCTTAATTCCCAACGAGCTGGTGCATTTCAAATTCCCCAATGTAGAGGAGAAGATCAACTCGGATATCTTGGTGCTCCACACCGGGACAGTGGTTTCCTTTGGCTTGGACGAGACCACGTTGGCGGAGCAGATCTTGCCCGTCCTTGCAGAGTCCAGAACCACTCCATACCAGCTGGAGAGCGAAGACATGGACTACGTGGAGATAGTCGGAGCCGGCGTGGAGGGCCCTTCAGAGATGGACTCGGACGTTATCTGTGTGAAGGGCGGGAGTGAGAGCGAGAGGTTGTTGGACAAGCTGGCCTTTGCCTACGGGCTTTCGAGATCGACGAGATTGGCCATTTTGGAGGCTTCGTTGGAGCTGCAGATCCAAATGACAAAGACCATCACGGAGGATTTGTCTTTGGGCAAGAAGTTGAATGTGAGAAGCACCGAGGTGTTGCGGTCGATCGGTAGGTTGTTGTTGTTGAGGCTGAAGTTGAATCTTTACTCGGAGTTGATCGAGGTGCCAGACTTGTACTGGTCTGAGCCCAAGTTGGAGAAATTGTTCAAAGACATCAGCAGGAACTTGGACATCTCGCCGAGAATCAACATCTTGAACAGGAAGTTGGACTATGCGACAGACGAGGCAAGGCTGGTGTTGCTGATGTTGAACGAGGAGAAGCTGGTGCGGTTGGAGTGGATAATCATATATTTGATCATGATCGAGGTGATGATCGAGATGTTTCACTTTTATGAGAGATGGCAGGAGCAGAGTCTGAAAAAGGCCGCTGTTGAGCTGTAAATTGTACGGTAATGGTTTGGAGGTGAGTTGTAGTAAGTAGTGGGTAATGACATGACAATTGCGGTTACTCGATGGTGGTAATATGGGGAAGCAGTTATAAGGCTATTTTGCTAAATTTAGTATTATTATGAGATACTAGAGGTGCATTGTAGTGATTTGATTGAAAGTAATACTAATTTAATGATGATGGTATCTTTGGCAAGTTACTCGCACTCTATTCCACTAGTTTCAGTGTCATTATTGAGAATAAATTACTACAGTGGTGAAATTATAAGTGGTATGATTGTAAGATGATTGTAAGATGATTGTAATAATCTCTGTGGAGTAGTTATGAGAAGCCTATGACACTCAATTGATTGATTCCAGTAATATTGTAACACTTATAGTAATCACTCCGGTGCAATAATTCAATTTTAACTTATAAAAGTGTAGTATTAAAACTTCTGAAGAACTGGACTCAATATTTTATTAGTATTACTATATTCAAACTAACGTAACAGCTCCAGTGCAGTGACTCGATTATAAGCAACATAGCAGTGGCCATAATTCTCTGAAGAATTGGTTACAGTGAAACTATATTCCTTCAGTTTTAGTAGTAGTCGTAGTATTTAATGGAATTACTCCAGCATTCAATTTTAGTAGTAAAAGTGTAAGAATAACATGATCTCTGAGGAATTTGCTACAATAACTCCGTTGTACTTATTTCACTAGTTTTAGCATCATTGATAAGATTCAATGTAATTACTACGGGGAATAATTCAATATAAGTATTAAAAGTGTAGTGATAATATAATCTCTGAACTTAGTTAACACAAGTCTATTTCATTAGTTTCAGTATAGATTATGAGATTGTAGTGCTCCTCTACAGCCTTGATTCATCTCCAGTGATAAAAGTGCCATAATAATATCATTCCTGAAGAATTGGTTACATAAATTTATAATTTTATCAATTTCAATGACAGTTTCAGCCTTTTGAATGCCCAGTACCACCATTCTAATATACACCACCTCTATACATCCAGCTCGACAGCATTCTCGTCCTCCTTCCACACTTTTATACTTTTGTCCAGCTCCCCGGTGATCAATCTCGACCCCGAACGGTCAAAAGTACTACAATAAATACCATTCTCGCTCTCTAAACTGCCCGGCATCTTCACCGTTTGTGTCAGTTGGAACTTCTGCCCCGACTTCCAATCGAAAAAACTCATCGACCCGTCATCAGCACCGGAAAACATCACATTGGTCTGATTTACCGACAATGTGTTCACGATCAGCTCGTGTCTGGGACTGAAATTCTGCAAGAAATTGCAGTCGGGCAACTTCCATTGCTTGATGTCGTCGCTGGACCCCGTGGCAAAGCTGTTCTCCACCTCGTGCACTGCCAACGCACGCACCGCCTTCCGATGGTGCGTCAACACTTGTCTCGTCTTGCCCGCAACGATGTCCCACGTCCTCACCGTGGAGTCCATCGAGGTGGAGATGAGTTGCGGCGACGTTGCCTGGCATTTTACATTCGTTACAAAAGAGTCGTGTCCGGCGAGCACGTGGACCGGCACCCTGGTTCTGATGTCCCACAACCGCACAGAAGAGTCGCGGCCTCCTGTGGCAATGAGATCCAAAGTCGGGTGGATGTCGATGCAGTAGACAGAGGATAAATGGCCGTGGTAGTCGCGAATGGTTTTGTTTTTCTCCAAGTCCCAGCACTTGATGGTCTTGTCCTCGGAGCACGAGAACATGTACGGATGTCTACTGGATACTACAAGTCCTCTCACGGGCATTATATGGCCGGTGAGAGTGAGTTTTAAAGTGGAAGAGGCCAAGTCCCACACCTTGATGGTGCTGTCTGCGGACCCCGAGGCATACCATTGGTTCTGTGGTTCTACAGTTAACGATCTGACCCACCCGGAATGGCCTGCCACCACCCGCATCAACTTCCAAGGGGCATGCCATTCAGGTTTCGTCAATTTGATTTTACTTTCTTGCTGCTGTTGGAACAACTGCAACGATCTGGACCCGCTAGAGCGGATAAATGATGGTAAAGCGGTGCCATTGGCGTGCGTATGTGTTTCGCTCTTGATTAGCTGTGTTTCTGGTTCATTAGCTGCCTGTTTTTCTGGAACAACGGCCCGATTTTCGATCGTCAGCTGGTCTCCCAGACTCAAAATCTCTTCATCCAACTCCAGCAGTTTGGCCGCTTGTTCGTCCATCAGTTTCGATAGCACTGAGCTCTTTTTCAGTTTCTTAGACGATTTACTTGCCTCGAGTTTCGCTTCAAGATATCTCGGGAGCTTTTGGAATGCCCTGTCTTGCTGGTTCTTGGTGTTGATATACAGCTGGTTGCTGATCGGGTCTTGGTTTTCTAGTAGCAGGTCATTTTTCTGAAATATTACCTTCGTATGGGTTTTTAGTTGCTCAAGTCTGTCGCGGAGGTCATCTGCGGTGTATATGGCCTTGGAATCCAATTCTTTCAATCCCGCCATCGTTCCGAATGCCTGCTGGCTTTGTGTCCTTGTGGTTTTGTAGACTTTTTGCTAATTGAAAATATTGTTAGAAATATTTTTTGTTTTTTTCTTTGAAGGGAAGCGAGGGAAAAGAGCTCGAGGCAAGATGGGGCGGAAGAGGTGAGAGAAAGGGAGGGAAAGGCAAGAGAAAGGGCAGAGTGAAATTGGGGTAATTGGGGATAATTGGGTATTGGGGTACGCTTGGGAAGGGGGGAGGATGAGGGGGAGGGGTGTTCAGGTCATGGTGAACACGTTGAGAAGAGCTTGAAGGCATTGTATGAAAAGGGCAGCTGATAATGGAGGTAGAGAAATTTGAAAGAAAAAATTTGTCTTGCTGGAACCCTGTTGTCAATAATCTGATGAACCTTTGTTGAACACACTTATGAATTTAAATGAGAACATTATAAAATAGAAATGGCTCCACAAGGTTTGAACCAACGACAGTAGTGATTGATTTCATTAACTATCTGGTAAACTAGAACACTTCCAGGAGATGAGCAATTTGTCAGTTAGCTGACTGTTCAAAATATCATAGCACCAAAAATATACCATCACTTCATCTCATCTCTCTTCTTCGACTCTCATCTAGTAAGACAGTACTCAGGGTGAAAAATTTCACAGTGAAAAACATTTTAGCAAAAGTTTCTTAGTGAAAAGTTTCCTAGCAAAAGTTTCTTAGTATAAAATTTCCTAGCAAAAGTTTTTTAGTGAAAAGTTTCTTAGTGAAAAGTTTCTTAGTGAAAAGTTTCTTAGTATAAAATTTCCTACCAAAAGTTTCTTAGTGAAAAATTTACTTAGTGAAAAATTTCACTCTCATCGCATCAGGACAAGTACTCATCACCCAAGATGTCCGATATCAAGCACAAGTTGGACGAACACAGTCTGGACTCCGGAGAGAAGAAGGCCAAGCTCGAGAACCCGCAAAGAAAACCCGAGGAACCTGTACCGAGATCAAAAGGAATCCAGGAAGAAGATGTGGGCATCTGCAGGTACATTTCACAGAGTAATAATGGGTTCAGCGGGATATTGAAGCAAAGATACTATGATTTCTTGGTCAACGAGATCGATGTGAATGGCGAAGAGGTCCATTTGACCGATGAAGGTGTTCAAAATAGACGACAGAAACGGAAAGAAAAGAGAGAGCTCGAGAAGCAGTTTAAAGACGAACCTGAAGAGCCAAAAGCTGAGCTTCCAGTTGATCAACCTGAACAACCTGTTGCACAAGCTGTTGAACCAGTCTTTCAAATATCTTCTGAGCATCGCATAGCTTTGCTTGACACTTTTGGAGAAGAAGATTTGACCAAAATCGAACAGTTGTTCGTCTCCGGAGGCTCTATGGAATCGTCAAAGGCCTTCAACGACAAGTCTGAACGTGGGAAAATTCACCAATTGTTGAGAGTGGCCTTCGAAGGCAAATTGGACAGCTCCACCAGCTCTGACAACAAGTTTCAAGTCAAGCTCATCGCAAAGAAAGGTGGTCGTAATAGAAACAACCAGAGAGACCGAAAGAATCAGCAAGAAACTGCAAAGAAAGACAGAGTCACAGAAGGTGATTTCGGATTGGGGCCTGTAAAAGATCATCTTTTGATGACCATGTACAAGGAAAACAAGGAAACCATGGAGGTGGGCCTTCTTCTTGCAAAATTTTTGAGAATCCCAACCAAGTGGATCCGATATGCCGGCACCAAAGACAGAAGAGGTGTCACCGTGCAAAGAATTTCCATTGAAAACATGAGGGCCAGTCGTATTAATAACTTGAATAAGATCTTAAGAGGTATTAGACTCGGATCATTCGCCTATTCAGATGTTTCCTTGGCCCTTGGAGACTTGTCGGGGAATTCTTTCGTGATCACCATCAAAGATGTTGACCATTACGACAAGACCAGAAAGTTGGAAGATGTTGTAAAAGACTCTGTAAACTCGTTACTGTCCAATGGGTTCATAAACTACTTTGGAATGCAAAGATTCGGCACCTTTTCGATCTCTACGCATGCCATTGGTGTAAAATTGCTCCAAGGTAAATGGAAAGAAGCAGCAGAACTCTTACTTTCCGAACAAGAGTTGGTCAGTCCCGACTCCATTGAGGCCAGAAAGATCTGGGCTGAGACCAAAAAAGCCTCTTTGGCCTTGGCCAAGATGCCCCGTCGTTGTAGTGCCGAGCATTCCATCTTGGAGTCCTTGACTAAAGAGAAAGCCACTGGTGCAGAGGGTGAATATTCGGAGAACGCCTATTTCGTAGCAATCATGAAGATACCAAGAAACCTTCGTATAATGTATGCACATGCGTACCAGTCTTATGTGTGGAACTGTGTTGTTTCCAAGAGAATGGAGTCTTTTGGGATGACCGTTGTGGAAGGCGATTTGGTGGTGGAAGATCTGGAACGAGATGCGGTTCAGACCAAGATCCAAAGCGACGACGAAGACGTTTTCGAGGAAGATGTCAAGAAAGACATATACACTCGGGCTCGTCCAGTGACCCTGGAAGAGGTGCAATCGGGCCTGTTCACCATATACGACATTGTATTGCCGACTCCCGGGTTCGACGTTGTTTATCCAACCAATCCGGTGTTGAAACAAGTGTATACCTCTGTGATGGAGGCAGACGGATTAGACCCAGACAACATGTACAGGAAAGTGAGAGAGTTCTCGTTGTCTGGCTCGTATAGAAACATTGTCAGTAGAGCCACCAAGGTGGAATACCATATCCGTAAATACGATAGTAACGACCAAACTTTGGTGAAAACTGATTTGGATATCTTGAGACTGAACCAGGCGCACCAGAAGGCCCAGATCGACGCATTGGTGCTGAGAAAGGAGGAGTTCACTCAAGAAGAGTTGGATGCCAAGATCGAAGAGATCTCGAAACTGCCTCCGATCGAAATTTCAAGAATCGAAGACGGGTCGCCTGAAGGTGCAAAGACGGCCGTTATTGTTAAAATGCAACTTGGAGTGTCTTCCTATGCCACCATGCTGCTCCGTGAGTTGATGAAGAAGGATACTTCGAGAAGAGGGGAGATGTGTGATGTTACTCTGCTCGAGGTTGTTCTGTGATTGGAATGCAGCACCAAAATGCAAAAAAAGGCATATAATTTTTGATGACACAAAACCAAATATTCAAATTTATAGAAGATAGATTTTTACATATAGATTTCTATTTGATTCATTTCACCTTACTCCACTGCCTCCGACTCGTAGATGTTTCGACCACACCCTGTGTTGGACATCCGACCTAACTCGTCATGCTCCACTACTGCCAATAATGCTAATACACGGCCAATCTCGAGATCTCGGCGATCGTCGATCGCATCTTTGCTCGGAAGCACCACTATGTCAGTGGAGAACCGTAGAGATGAGCATTATTCGTTGAGGCAACTGGTAAGATCGTATGCCTCGCGGAATATCTTCTCGAGAGGAGAGACGTCGAAAGAAAGCCAAAACGATGCTGCCAGTGTTCGGGGAAGAAGTCGTACCAGGAGATCAGCTACAGAACTGGATAATGTCACCACAATGTCCAGACGAGAGTCAGCGTTTTGGGACAACCAATTTAAAGAGATCGTGTTGCCCAAGAAGAGACATCCTTTCCTGGATATTGAGTTTGTTCAAAACGAAACGTCGGGGCAGGAGTTGAGCGATTTTAGCAAATTGGGCTTCTATCTCAATGAGGAAGACGTGGAGAATAAGAGGCAGCTGCTCCCACTGGAGAGATTCCGGAACCAGCAGAGCAGCGTGCCACAAAACTGCATTGTGTTGAGTTTCAGCTCGTCAGTGGGAATGGACATTACCAGTGTGCTTGCTCAAGTGGCAGGAGGAGCCTTAGAAAGAGTCAAGTTTGAGACGGACCCAGGTTTGAAAGTGGCACTCAAATTCTTGCACTGGGAAGATGCACTCAAGTTCAAAGAGTATGCTTGCAGTGGGATATTGTTGGTGAACGGGGTACGTCCAGCACTGAGTTTCGCGGAGTTTGAGCCTACTGAGCCGTGGATTCGTGACGAGATGATCAACAATGGGGCTCGGAGGTGTTTGACGTTCAAGAGGAACTGCAAAGACTACCGCAGGAGCTCTAGGCACACCAGCAATATGAAGCTGCAATTGGGAGAACTAGATATAGACAAAGTACGGGACGATTTCCAAAAATTTGGACCCCTCGTTGAGATTGTGCCAATAGTTTCTAAGAGACTCGGATTCAGTGTGCATTTTTTCGACATCACCGATAGCATGCTGGCAAAGAGAGAGTTAGAAACTTGTGGGACGGTATTGAATTCCAAATATCACGACTGGAGCATCTGGTACGGTCGGGACCCCTGTGAAAGGGGATGCTATGCAGTATAGATCACCCCTATATAGATTTCCTAATCGAGCCTCACTGTGGAGCCTGAAGAAAAAGCCGTGGACAGATGCCCAAAAAAAAGTAAAAATTAAAAAAATTAAGAAAAAAAATGAAAAAACGCGTTAAAAAAGGCCAAGTGGAAAAAAAAGGAGAAGCAAAGCCAGCGGTAAAGAGGACCCATACCAAGGGATAAAGTCGAATATAACTACACCAGGTGTGTCAGTACCTGCAAGGGATAAGACTCAAGAGCTCAGCGAAGTTGGAAGAGCGTTTTTTTGCGTAAATCAGAATGGTGGAAGACTCGTCGCCCGGCGCTGGTATGCCTGTAGAGATCACTCAACCAACTCAGGCGCTGACACAGCGACCTCCAATGAGCCGATCGGAGGAGACGTTTGGCAAGAACGTGATATGCCGGTTGGTGTGCACGAGCGGCAGGATCGGCGAGAAGTATTTGGACTTGAAGACAAAGTCCGTGGGACAGAAGCAGGAGTGGCTATTTGGGCGGAACAACAACGTGTGTGACTTCCTATTGAGCAACAAGTCCAACAGGATCAGTAATAAGCACTTCAAAATATGGTTGAACAACAGCAGCAACAGCAACAACTTGATGTTGCAAGATTTGTCCACGAACGGCACCTATTTGAACGGCTCCCGAGTGGTGAAGAACAACAACTACATCTTGACTCAGGGCGACGAGATCTCCGTGGGCAATGGTGTCGCGGAGGATGTGATAACGTGCATCGTGGTGATACCTAAGGACATCGAGACCGCCAACATCAGCAATTCCGGCATGAATTTCGGGATCCATTCGGATTTCTTCGTGCGGAACGAAGTCGTGGGCTCTGGAGCCTTTGCCACGGTGAAGAAACTGGTGGAGAGGAAGACGGGCGACACCTACCTGGTGAAAATCATCTCGAAACGCAAGCTGATGACCGGTGGGTTGGAAGGAGTCGAGCGCGAGCTCGAGATCTTGAAAAGATTGGACCATCCGGGCATCGTGAGACTCAAGCTGTTCTATGAAGACATGGACAACTACTATTTGGTGATGGAATACGTGCCAGGAGGCGACTTGATGGACTTTGTCGCCGCCAATGGTGCCGTGGGGGAGAGTGCGGGCCGTGAGATCTCGCGGCAGATTCTCGAGCTGATCGACTACGTGCACAGCAAGGGCATTTCGCACCGCGACTTGAAGCCAGACAACATCTTGATCGCCCAGGACGACCCTGTCAAGGTGAAAGTGACCGATTTCGGCTTGGCAAAGATCAGCGACAACAACTCGATGATGAAGACATTTTGCGGCACTTTGCTGTACGTAGCGCCGGAAGTAATTGTAGGCAAATTTGGGGAGTCCAAGTTCAAAGACAAGTCCAAGATCCCAAAGGAGTCCAAGAACGTGGACTTGAAGACGTATTCTTCGAAAGTGGACATGTGGTCGTTGGCCTGCTTGGTGTATGTGATCTTGACGGCACATTTGCCCTTCAGTGGGTCCACCCAGGACGACTTGTTCGTGAATATCGTCAACAAAAACTACCATGTGTCCTTGTTGAGAGATTTGCAAATCAGTAGCCATGCCATTGACTTCTTGGATAAGTTGTTTCTGTTGGATGTAGACAAGAGATTGAGTGCCCGTGAGGCATTGCAACACCAATGGTTCCACGACTTTGAAGAGACCTTGGGACTGTCCCAGGTGAGTCTTTCGCAGTCGCAGTCGCAGCAAAAGAGGTTGGAATCACAAGCAAAGTTGTCGCAACCGATCTTATTCGATGAAGAGGAGGAAGAGGAGCAAGATAAGCTGGTTTTCAAAGTGCCGGCAAAGAAAATCATCAAGGACATCCCAAGATCGCAACAGCCGAGACATAACATTAATCATAACCATTTCTCCGGTGACACCACGGACATCATTAACTCGGAGGAAGACCACAACGAGGGCGTAAACGGAATTGTAGACAGATCCAGAGAACTATCGATATCACCCGTAAAGAAGAAGAAGTCGAGAGTGGTTCCCGAGATCCAGGACCCGGCAAACTTGTCTCATTTGCAGAGCAACTTGCTGCCGATGACATCAACCCCAAAACTGAACAAGACCACCATCTCTACACCCACTGGTACTTTTGTGACGCTTCAGAAGCTCCCCGATTCCATCATAAACTCCAAGACTCTCTATTTCAAGCAAGGTGAGAGCTTATTCATCATGGGTAGAAACTACCAGCTCACCGACGACCGTTGTTCGAAGATCCATTGTGTAATTTTGAAAAAAAGACATCCTGTGAATGCCAACTCGATCTACGAATCTGCAGCGCAAGGTTTGGAGGATCTCTGGTTGTTGGACAATAGCACGAATGGGTGCTATGTAAACGACGTTAAGATTGGTAAAAATAGAAAGATAAAGTTGAGGGAGAACGATGTTCTCGATGTTTTCCGTGACACCAACAAGAGAGAGAAATTGAGTTATCAGCTCATGATCAATGACGGCACGGGATTGTTTGTAGATAGGAATGAAGTAGTGAAAGTGGAAGATCAAAATGATAGCGATCGCAGTATTCTCAAGTTGATCAGATCGACAAGACTTAATGATATAACGAACCAGCAACCACCACAGCAGCAGAATGAAGAATTGAAAAAACGGAGAATTGAGTCTGGTGCCGATAGTTCGGATGATTCAAAGAGAATAAAGTATTGGAGAAACAGTCAGTAGAGTGGTGAGTGGACTGCATATAGTGTATATTACATAATAAAGGGATTATATGAATGATAAGAGTAGTGGGGTAAGAGAGAGGTGATTAGTTACGAGGAGTATGCTGTTCGTGAGGAAATCACCTTATCATGATCTCTTCAATATCTTTCCACTTTGATATCTATCACTTTTTTGATCTTCCAGTCAAATGAAAGTGAGCATAGGTTTATAGTTTAAATGATATATAATTTATATAGCTGTACAAAAATAAGGGTCTCAGAAGAGTGACTGTACGTTAAAAAATGTATTGAGCAGAAACAAAAATGATTCAGGTATGAGTGAATGTGTTTACAAGTCAAAATGACTCAAGACACTACCCCCTTCCAATTGACTCAGTTGTTCACTTGGAACCACGACATCAACCTCGACCCTTCACTAACAATGTGAGATTTGTAATCTGCTGAGACAGTTTCCCGTTTTGGCAGTAATTAAATAATTTATAACCGAGATGAGAGACGAAGGGCAGGAATGCAGAGGGCAGAAAACCGGGTCTCAAAAAGAAGGAGAAATCTGAGATTTACAAAGATGAGAGTTGAAGGTGAGCAGAACAAATATAATGAGGGATTAAATAAATCTAATGATCAACCAAGAGACCAGCTAAACAACTTCGCTAACCAACTCCGCTAACCAACTCCGCTAACCAACACCGCTAAACAACTCCTCTAAACAACACCAGCTAACACCCAAAGCCCCAAAGCCCACCACACCTGCCCTGCCACAGTAGTGCGCACCGCCCCAATCCCAATCCTCGCATCCTCCGTCCATATCGGGCCACCTCTTCGCCCCGCCCACTCCTCTTATAGCAACCTATTGGTTTTTGCCTTCTGACACAAAATTGTCTTATCTCAAAATAAAATAAAAAGGAGAGGAAAAAGAATTTAACCTAGTTGAAGTAACAATTAATTGACTATTTAAACGCCATCCAATCGTTTAATTCGTTGGTTAATTAATCCATTTGATAACAAGCTAGCATTCTAACGGCGCCCCACCGACACTACAACTCTCAAGACTGCAATTCTAAAAAAAAGACCAGCCAGAATGCAACTCTCCCTCGTCACTTTGACCACTATTGCCACTGCGTTATTGGCCTCCTTTTCCGAAGCCAAGGTGCACAAGGCCAAGATCCACAAACACCAATTGGACGACACACTGATCAAGGAGTCCATGGCCAACTTCAACGAGTACGTCGGCTCTGTCCGCGACAAGTACGTTTCCTTGTGGCAGAAGCAGAACCCCTTGGAGGGCGGTCAGCAGCCTCTTGCTGAAGTGCCATTTGTTCACGCTGACGCCAAGAAAGGTGGCCACGAAGTGCCATTGACCAACTATTTGAACGCCCAATACTACACGGAGATCTCCTTGGGTACCCCAGCTCAGAATTTCAAAGTCATCTTGGACACGGGCTCCTCTAACTTGTGGGTGCCAGGCAGCGACTGCTCCTCGTTGGCCTGCTACTTGCACTCCAAGTACGACCACGACTCCTCCTCCACTTACAAGTCCAACGGCTCCGAGTTCAGTATCCAATACGGCTCGGGTTCCTTGAGCGGGTACGTTTCCGAGGACACCTTGACCTTGGGAGACTTGGTCATTCCTCACCAATTGTTTGCTGAGGCCACCTCGGAACCAGGCTTGACCTTTGCCTTTGCCAAGTTCGATGGTATCTTAGGGTTGGCCTACGACACCATCTCCGTGAACAAGATCGTTCCGCCATTTTTCAACGCCATCGACCAAGGTCTCTTGGAAAGCAAGCAGTTTGCCTTCTACTTGGGCGACACTGCCAAGAGCGAGGACGGAGGAGAGGCCACCTTTGGAGGATACGACGAGTCCAAGTTCGAAGGCGACATCACCTGGTTGCCAGTGAGAAGAAAGGCATACTGGGAAGTGGAATTCAGCGGCATTGGCCTCGGCGACGAGTACGCCTTGTTGGAAAACACCGGTGCCGCCATCGACACCGGAACCTCCTTGATCGCCTTGCCATCTGGCTTGGCCGAGATCTTGAACTCGGAGATTGGTGCCGAAAAGGGCTGGTCCGGCCAATACTCTGTCGACTGTGATAAGAGAGACTCCTTGCCAGACTTGACCTTCACCTTTGCCGGTTACAACTTCACCATTGGTCCTTACGACTACACTTTGGAAGTGAGTGGCTCATGTATCTCTGCATTTACTGCCATGGACTTCCCAGCTCCAATTGGTCCTATGGCCATTATCGGAGATGCCTTCTTGAGAAAGTACTACTCCATTTACGATCTTAAGGACAATGCTGTTGGATTGGCCAAGGCTGTTTAATGGGGCAGTCTAATGAGTTGACACCATGCTGTTGCAGCAAAACCAAAATCTACAAAATAAAAACAAAATTACTTTATCAATTGAGATGATCAACAAACAAGATCAACTAAATTTCCGCCGAGTAGTTGATCACAAGTTCATTAGAGGAGTTGTCAATCAGTTACCTGACCAAGGTTATCAAAAGTGACTGATTGATATAATTTGTTACTTTAATTACAACCACTTTGTGTTCAATTTGATTCCATCCTTATTATTTTTACTAAATCATTTGACACTTTTTATTTCATTTCCACTTTCATTTTTTATCTATATCATTCAATTCAAAACAGAGATTTCTAGTAAGATGAGTAAGTAGTGTTCCTGATAGTGAAGTAGTAGAGACGTACGATAACAGTTAATAGGAATTGATAGTCATTGATAGTCATTGATAGTAATTGATAGTAATTGATAGCAATTGATCGTAACTGATAATAATTGAGAGTAATTAGTAGTGATCAATAGTGATTGATAGTAAGCGATAGAAACCTAGAGCAATAATAGACCACGATATTTAACCACTACAACGAAATAACCATTCTAGTATTTTATTCCAATTAAACAAAAGTCTCAAGACAAAAACATCAATTACATCAATGACAAGAACAACAACAAAGGAAAAACCATTTCCAATGGCAAAGCAACAAAAAAATTAAAAGTAAGCACCGTGTATATAATTTTATTTTCAAGTAACAACAATAACCAATATGAGTGTACGAACACTACTCTTCCTCGTTCAAAACCTATCCTATTATCCCAAACCAGGCTCTCCGTTTTTCACCACGCTTCGTCAATGTCTATATGTTTACTGGACACGGAAGGAGGTGAAGAGCTTAGTGGTATATGGTTTAGTTTGGTATCATGTATGGGCTTCAAAGCATGGACAAAGGCATCGTCACTCGTCGAGGTATTGTTCATCTCGGAAGACAAATTCAAATCAGAGTATATATCGGTGGAGCTTCGCATGCTCTCGTCGGATCTCTTGGTGGATAACGATGGAATTCGACTACTTGTGGAAATGCCACTCGACATTCCGCTGTCCAAGGATTCTCGAACTCTATTTGAGTTCTTCAAAGCTCTAATGATGGACTCTTTACTGGACAACTGCTCTTTCAAATCCAAGATCTCCTCTTGCTGCTCTTTGATTATCGACGCAGACACGTTGACATTGCCGTTGTTCAATTCCGCCTGTTTCAACTTGTTCTCCAAATGGCTTCTATACGACGACAACTCTTCGATCTCCATCACCTGCTTCTTGTAGAAATCCTCTAATCCAACGACAATGGCATGTACATTGTGGTAGTTCTTGTTCACCTCGAGTTCCGAGAGTGCTTGCAAGTTCTCGTTCTTCACCATGGTGGAGTTGAGTCGCGAGTAGTCGTTGAGTCGCTTGTAATGCTCGACTTGCTCCATCAAGATCTTGTTTTCCGCTTGCAACTGGTTCACGTCCTGCTTGAGAGCTTCGTAAGCTGACGAAAGAGCACCTTGTTCTTTAGGTATATCGTCGCTGGAGGCACTACTCTTTCTGGACGACACTTGGTCAGGTCTGGACCGCTTGATCTTGTCGAGCTCGGACCGCAATTTCATGATGATCTTGTCCTTCTCCGCACTGGAGGTACCCATCTCGTTCTTCTTCACGGTCAATTGGATGTTCTTGGCCCGGGCAGCAAACCGTAAAGTGTTGATCGTCTCTGGAGCGGCATTGGCAGACAAGTGGATCGTGCACAAGATGCTGATGACGGAGCTGCCACTGAGCGAGGTTTGTAAAAGACGAGTCAATTTGGAATCACGGTACGGAATGTGGGTCCGCACCGGCGGGGCAGCGCCGCCGGTGTTGTTCAAGGACTGGGCACTCAACTTGGAGATCACCGTGCTGAGCGCCAACAACGACTTGTTGATGTAGGCACCTTCTTTGCGTCTCTCCTGCTGCGTGGTGGCCTTTTCGGAGCCGGCCAAGTCACAGAGACTCAATGTGGAGATCTTTTCGGTGCCCGTTCTGAAGTCGTGGCACTTCAACTTGATCATCACGATGGCGTGCGACCGCGAGGACCGCGAGTTGAAGTCGGTGCCGCCGGTTCTCCGGATCGAGTCACCTTTGGAGATGTGCGTGAGCAACTCGTCGGGCGAGTTCACCTGCTCCTGGTGGAGCCCCACGATGGAGACACCTCCATTGGCCGGGTCTTCTCTGATCTTGATCTCGCCCGTGGCGGAGCTGGCACTCGCAGCGAACTGCGAGCTGGTGCTCTTCAACGCCATCGAGGTGTCCGGGTTCAACAAGTCGTACAACTTCTCGTTGTAGATCTCCAAGTACGAGAGCGAGACCGAGTAGCTGTTTCTGCCCTGCTCGAACTCGACTCGCTCGTAGATCTCGTTGACGGCCAACTGGATGATGCCCGCCTCGTACTCGGAGCCCTGCATGGAGTAGGTCTTGCCGCTCCCGGTCATTCCGTACGCGAAGATGGTGCCGTTGAATCCGTCCAAGCACTTGTCTACAATAGGTTTTACAGTCTGTCTATACACGTCGTGGTTGCTGGCCAATGGGTCGTACACGTGGTCGTACTGGAACTCGCCCAAATCACTGGTGGTGATGGTGTTCTGGGCAGGGTCCAACTCCCAGTTGTGGCCCGCAGCATTCTGCGGCAATGGCCGTGGTCTCACGGACACCTTGACGGTACCGCAGTAGGCCAGGTCGTTGAGCGGTGTCGAGGGCCGCAGGTTGCTCATGGAGCTGGCGGGTCTATTGGGGGTGGTGAAGTTGTTGAACCTGGGTGCCGGTCTGAGCGGTGTTCTCAAGGACATGGAGGATGCTGGGCGTCGGTTGGTGGTGGAACTTTGGGTCGATGGACGCGGGTTGGCGATGATGGAGCTGGTGCTGGAAAGGGAGCTGGAAGGTCTGCTAGAGGGTCTGCTTGAAGCTCTGCTGGGAGTTGGGCTGCTGGCAGTGATGCGCGAAGGTCTAGTTGGCGTCTGGGCTCTGATCCTCGATGGTGGCACTGAAGAGTTGGAAAACATGGTTATAACTGGGATCGGGAATACTGGATTTGAGAATTGACAATCACCACCATACACAACACAATGTTTTGAATTTCTTCGTAATTCTTCTGAGGATTGAGAAAAAATGGATTCTAAGGTATGGCAAACGTTGGGGGCTTCTGATGTAATGCTGCTGTGCTGTTGCTGTACTACGCGCTGACAGTGGCTATAACTTTAAATTGTTGTTTGAAACTATGAAAACAAGAAAAGTTGCCTCGTTTTAATGTTTTTTCTATCCTTTTTCTAACATTTTTGATTTTTTTCTGAGTTTTGATTTTTTTTTACTTTTGTTTTTACCTACTTTTTAAGTTTTGATTACATGTTTTTTTGACTTTTCTTCGTTTTTTGACTTTTTTTTTCTTAGCTTTTTCTTGGACTGACCTGTTTTGTCACTAGTTGCAGATGAGTTGCAGCTCGAATTCTTATGTTGTCACTTGCAATTCAACACCTTGCAGCTTGTTTTGCTCTCGCTCGTCGTTTCCAGGGTTCGGGTGTCAGAGTGGATAATGGAGCTTATTTTTCTCTTGGAAATTGAGGTTTTCACTATGGCTTGACTCCGATGTACAACGTTATGCGATATTCTTAGTGAGAGCTCTTGTTGCTTTTCCCAAATGATCGCCTACCGACAACGATTAGAACATGAATGTTTAATGGTTCAATGTAAACCTCAAATCACTGCTTTTATTATCTAATAAAAAAATTTCCTTCTGAGAGACGGGGCACAATCAGAAGCTGCTTGATCGGCACCTTCTGGCCTTCCGGCTGCTCATTTCTCTGGATTCCAAACACCGTTGCAACTGTGCTCATCGTATTTCGCCTTCGTTTCAAATTCTCTCTATCTCTTTGGACTCCACCACGCCCCACATCAGAATGACCTAAAAGGGTAACCCTTTGTTTACATTCAGGGCCCCAGCTGAAAATTTCCTGTTTTGTACGCGAATAGAGTTTGGAGCACGACTTTGGGGGTTAGAACAATAGCTTTGGCGACGGATGGAGATGAGAGGTAGTTGCGAGGTTGCGGTTTACAAATCTGTACGGGGACGAGCTAGGGAAGGTTGGTTTGGGACCTTGGAGGGGTTCTCGGCTGACTATAGGTATGTGTAGGTATATGCGGGCTTTTGTATGAACTAGCATGTTTAAAGTAATGTGTATATATATGCCCATCTAACGGTAAGTCACATTGACCTATATTTCACATCATTATCATTACAATCTCTCGCTGATTATCTATCTATGCATTTACTATGAATTGTATATATGTGCTGCCTATCTGTCTCTTGCATTATCTACCTCTTCCTGTCCTAAGGAGATCTCTTCCCGCACTATCTCGAAGCAGTATTCCTCTATCCCTGCAATATCCATATATGCAATTAACTCCAAACATCTCATCATCAACCAAACAAGTATCATCTGGTTACTCATTGACCTCCTTCTTCGTATTCATCCCATCTTCACTTGGACACCACTCTCTTCGCGAACACCACCCTTTCATCTTCCCCACCTCTGCTAGTTGCAAGATAACTGTCAATCAAGAAATCATGCGGCGAAAGCGGCTGCAATTCAGACAACTTCCTGGCATGCTTAGGAGAGAGCATCACGATCGGAGACCTGACAGGGGTGTTGTTGTTGTTTTCAGGTATAGGGTCGTTCAAAGAGATGGGATCCGACAGCACCGGATGGATCAGATGGTGGCCCAGAGAATGGCCGAGCCTACTACTTCTGCCCTTGCGCACACTACGCAGATGGTCCCATATGTACCACTGGTACAACAGAATCAAGTCGAAGCCCACTGTGAGCGAGGCACCCAAGAAATAACTCAACTCTTTACGCCAAAACTCCTCGGTGACCTCACCGCCTGCTAAAGCGTCCGCTGCAGTCAACAAGGAGCATGAATACAACACGTTGCCCGACAATGCCGCAGCGAAAAGCAAGATACTGACACCTTTGCATGACTTGTTTCTGTAATTGGTGATCAATTGCGGGAGCCTGGAGCAGAGATAGAGACAGGTGCACATCCAGGACATCAGTTTACCTAGCAGCAGCAAATGCGGCGCCTGCAGCAGCAGAATCAGAGCAGATTGCAACATTGTAGAAGACTTTGTGGAAGAGAGGCCCATCGGAGCACCTTGCACCTTACTGAAACCCATGATGAAACTGGACGAGATCAACTTGGAGAAACTCATAGGGGTCTGGTTACGGAGTACTGCCGAGGACGAGGAGTGGGAGCCCTCGTGCTCGTCTACATGCCCAAAAGAATGGGTCCTCGGTATATCTATATGTGCCAGGGGCACCGCTGGGAAGCCGCTGGCATCGGAGTCGATCTCGTGGAAATGGCTGCTGCCGTTGTGGGCAAGACTGGGGCTGGCCCCAGAGAGCTGGCGCAATTTCTGACGGAGCATCGAGTTTGGTGTCTTGATGTTGTGGAGCCTCTGTGTTTTTTTCAACCGCAGCGTCGGGTGTCTCTTTGCATAAGAGGTGTAGTAGTAGTACTGGAAGGCCAAGATCAAGTCGATGATGCAGTAGTATGCAGACAATAGCACTTGGAACAGCATCGCCCCCGTGAGGAGACAGCTGGAGAAGTTGAGGAAGTCGCCGAGTGCCCAGCAGGTCAAGAAGGTCAACGAGACGCCGTCCATGGAGCGCCGTTGGTGGTTCTTGAGGATCTGCGGTAATTGGGCAAACAACCAGCACACTAGGGAGAGTATTCCACACACTTCGGAGAAGTGCGTGCAGTAGTATATGACGGTGTCGTGGTCCAAGCGGCAGGATCCCGTGAGCACGTAGATGAGTTTGGCGAAGAATTTCAACTCCCGACAAAACTGGTCGTGGTCAGTGCCGGCATCTTTGGGTAGATGGCCATTGAAGGGTATGAGGGGGATCATATTGCTTGTTCTTGGGTGTATTATATATGGATGCGTATGGATTTAGCACATAGTTCGTGATCCCTGTGTGTATGTGGATTTCGTGATTTGGCAGCGATGTACAATTATGAGACAAACACCTGCTCGAGTTTACCGCTTTGTGACTGCTTTTTGAAGTTGATCTTTAATTTGATGTGATCTTTTTTTTTCCGGTTTCAATTTTGATTTGATTTTGATTTTGACTATTTCACTCTTGACTATCGAGTAATTTGACGATCTTATTTGGTGTAATTTGGTCTTGCTTCAGTTTAATCTTACTTTGATCTTCCTCTGATCTTATTTAATCTTGCTTAATCTACTTTGATCACTTTCATCGACCCACTCCCATCCAACATTTCTTCCAACAATCCTTGCTCGCCTTATCGCAGCCAACTTGTTCAATTTTTTTGGTCTCGTTCCTCGCCCTGGCGCGCTGACAACCCAGCGGAATTTTTGCACTCGGTCCGCGTGCTCTTTCCGTTATCGATTCCATTGCATGACGGAAAGCTTCGATGACTTTTTAGTCTAGAGGCGTTGGCTTTGTCTTGGAAGTTCTTTGCAGGCGCTGGTCAACCATTTTGCTGGGGAAGTTACTGCATGGAGGTGGGTGGAAGTAGGTTTAGGGAGGTGGGGAGTGGTGGGGAGTGGTGGGAATTAGGTGGAGCAGTGGGAGGATGTTGGTCAGGACTGAATTATTTGCTCATTACCATATTGAAGAGGTATTCTATCACTATTGATCAATTAGTTGATAGCAGTGAAATGTATGCTAAAAAAAATTACTTGATGACAATAACTATACTATTGAGCAATAGTTAAGAACAATTAACCACTTGATAACAACTAACTTCTCGGTAAAAATCAATCAGATACTTATAATCTACTACTTGATAACAATAAGTATATACTAAAGTTGATTACTCAGTAACAATTAATCACATACTGATCAATGATTTAACGATCATTTGCTATTTACGAACTACTGACTGACTATCTACGAACTATTAATAGCTCTCAATTTTTCACTCATCGTGAAATACCTACTAATCATATAATACCTACTAATTAAATTTCCTACTAACCATAGATACCTCCTGATCATAATTCGACTACTATTTTTAACTCAAATACAAGTTATAGATTTCTACTAACATTTGAATACCTATTAAGATTTGAATTTCTTCCAATATCAACCACCTCCTGTTATTCAACCACTCAACATATTTAACTACCTGCTGTTTATGACTTCTTGCTGATTATCTGAATTACTCAGTTTCAATTACCACTATTCATTACTTGATATCAATTACCTACTATTCATTACATAATATCAATTACCTACTATTCATTACATAATATCAATTACCTACTATTCATTACATAATATCAATTACCTACTATTCATTACTAATTCCAACTACCTACTACTTCCCAATTATTCAATTCGTACACAAACTGCTATCCAGGTCTTCTTCATAATCTACTTCTCAGACCTTCTTCATAATCTACTTTCCATATCTTCTTCATGATCTAATATCATTGTCTTGTTCAAAACATACTACCAAGATCTTCTTCATCATCTACTATCCATGCCTCGCTCACAATCTACTTCCACATCCTCCTCAGTAAAAAAAACAAGACCCCCAAAACACCGTGATGCCCTTCAACCTGCCCGTATGATGCACATAGAGCACCTTACACTGGGGCTTCCCCAACCTCCTGGTCACTTCAGAAAGCTGGTCCAAGTTGGAGTTCCTCGGTAAGAAAAGACACACGTTGTCAGAGATCAGGAAACAGCTTCTCAACAAGGGTTCCAAACTCAATGGCTCGAGTTGGTCGAGATCGTACTGCTTCTGCTGAGCATATGAAGGTCCTCCCCAAGGTGAAGACGCAAACACCATATCCACTTTCTCATTTCGCAATGACTGCACCAAACTTTGGCCCTCCGGCTCCGCTATCTTGGACCAATCGAACTTGATCGGCTTCACCTTCGACCTGACACCATAAACGTCCAGGTTCCGCAACGTGCACTTCAAGTTGGTCTCGTTATAGTCAATAGCAAACACCTTGTCGAAGAACCTGGCAAACTGGATGGTGTTGCCTCCACCTCCGCAGAAAAGGTCTACCAGGGTCGAGGTGGAGGGGTTGCAGTCCCTGATGAACTTGGCCAAGAAGATGGCCACGTCTTCAGGCGTCACCGAGTACCACAACTCGGGAGTCAACTCGATGCCCTGGTCGAACTTGCGGAATAGCACATACCGATCTTTCCAGTACCGCTTCAAGTCGTCGGGCAATGAGCTCTTGGTGAGTGCCAATTGCTCCACATACGCATCCCTGTCGTTGCCCGAGTCCTCAAAATACTTAATCTGCCCAGACATCCGCTCCAACTGCTGTCACTGATCGTCCTAATGTAGTCTCATCGCAGCTTCGGTGCCTGAAATTTTTCACTTTTCTTTTTTCTTTTTCTTTTCTTTTTCTCTTCTTTTTTTTTTTCTTTTCTTTTTCTCTTCTTTTTTATTTTCTTTTGCCCAAACTATTTTTTTGCACCTGTGCGGCGCAAACTTTAATATCCAGCCATCTTTCTTGATCTCTTAGATCATTATCTCCAGCCATGTCTCATGTGCGAGGAGTTATAAATCCTCAAATATGCTCTATTTTTTAGATCTTGTTTCATGACGGTATACCAAGACAAAATCAACTCAACTTGCCATATAAATACACACCCCAGCCGCAAAACACCCTACACAATGGTATATTCTTGTCCAAAACACAGAAGAGAAAAGACAGAATCGTTTGGAGGCTCGCAGATGCTGTTTGAATTCCCAAATAACTCGAGTTCCGAGTTGAACGAAGTGAGAAGCGGCCAGATCCCAGCAACTTTTTCAGAAATCTCGAGTAGTTACTCGGAAACCCATGCCAACTTCAAGTCCTTGACCAGAGTCTCTGTGGCATCGCAAGCCAGTGGAGGTGAGACGTTGAGTACTGCAGAATTGGATAGACAGTACAAGGCCCGTGGCGTGCCTGTGGAGGGCAGCGAGCTGGACAGTTTCCACGACCTGAAGTCGAGAGTCAGCGGCTCGTACTACTCCACGTCTCAATGGAGCGTCAAAGTCAAGCCTCACTCAGTCGCCAAGTCTTCCACTGTGAGCATCCACTACAGTCCAAGCCATAGAACTCTCGACCAGTTCATCACGCGGTCGCCTAGTGTGCGCCAGTTCAGGTCCAGCCCCTCAGTGGTGAGGAGCAGCAACAACTTGTCCAAGCAGTCCACCTTGAAAAGGTCCAATGCCATCCGCAGTAAAGAAGGCTGGATGACCCGCTTGGTGAAGAAGATGTTGCGGCTCAAGGCCAGAGTGCAGAGGTGGAGGTTCGTGATGCAGAAGCGGGCGTTCAAGAGACGCAACGGGCTCGCAAGATCGCCAACAGTTTCTTCTTTGACCAGAACGCAGTCCTCGTTGACAAGATCCAAGACGAGACTCTCGTTGGCAAGATCCACCTCTGTATCAAGACCAGACAGAGCACTGCCTCGGGCCAATTACTCGCATTTGAACTCGTATTTGACCAGAGAGCAGCTGACAGTGAACCTTTCGAAGCTCTCGATTCAGGAGGAGCCCGAGCTCCGTGTGGCCTCTTTGCACAAACCTGCAGCCACGCTGCAGGCTCCTGCACAGAACCACTCTGCCACCTCTTCGTACCCTACACCCGACGTAGACATCCCATTTTTCGAGCCCTCGCTTCAGAACCAGTCCGAGATCGACATGGAACAACTGGAGAGGGAGCTCATGTACCAGCAGTGGACACACTACTTGAAGAAAGTGGTGCTGAGCAGAATCGAGTTGAAGTTGGAGCTCAACAATTACAAAGACCACCGGAACCACGTGCCTACCGAGTCGCTGAACAAGCGGAAGAGTGTCTTGGAGTCGATTATCACCGACTACGAGACTGTGGACAGCGAGGAAGAGGAGTATTCGGACGGCTTTGAGAGCGATACCAACAACGGCCACGAAAGTTCGCTGACGTCGATCTCGTCTTATGACGAATCTGACATGGATCTCACTGAGATGAGCCAGGAAGAGGCCCAAGAGGGCCACCAAGAGGGCCAGGAGAATTTGCCTCATCGCCAGCTGAGTATGGCCTCGTCGTACTACCCTACCAGACAAAACACCGTCATCAAGAGAAACAACAGTATCAAGGTGAGCAGGATGTTGAGTGGGAAGGACTACCAGTTAGACCGTCTGCTGAGCATACGCAGCGAGACCAACTTGACTTACATTGAGGACATCGTGAACCTCAAAACCAGTGCGGAACCCACGAGATCGAGCTACTATCAAGTGGACCAGAACCCGTATTTGGGCAGGAGATCGGGCTTGACAAGGTCGCCCAGTTTTGTGATTCCAAGGTCCAACACACTTGTCAGTGTGCAAGAGTGATACTATTGGTCAAACATTGGCAAACCATTGGTGCTACTTTACTTACATTTATAATTCTCCCCTGTATAATCAATACCGCATTATTAGCATTATTTACGACTTACTGTACTACAAACGTGTAATGGTTGAAATTGGATATGGTCAAATATTGATCAATTATTCGAATTGTGACTCAACAATTGCTCAATTATGGCTCCGACACTGGTCGACCATTGACTCAATATTGGTTCATCTTCGGTCCTTCCTCATATTTATATAATTCTACTCTGTACAGTCGATAATAACTTTGCGTAACATTTGCAAATTACTCTCTACTGTGCACAGTCCATGGTTTGAACATCGATGATATGATCAGAACAATACAAACTCATTATTACAAAATCCTGATTTTGTAGAATCAAATATTAGTTAAATGATCTAATCATAATCTAAATAAAACAAGAAGTTCAGTATATAAGTTTGATAAAAATGAACTAATCAAGTTAGTTATTGTATTATTATAATTATTTATGTTATCGATAAATCATATCTTAATCTAGGCCATGGAACTCTGGAAACATGTAATAATTGGTTCAACAATCATTTCACTTTGGTTCACTTTGGTTCAACATCGGTCCAACTGCTTGTTTAACAACCAGGCTAACTATTTGTTCAACAATTGATTCAACTTCAGTTCAATTTCCAAATATTATACCTTTCTTCTCTGTATACTCATCCCATAGCATTATCAAATCTATTTTGTCCTACAAACATGCTCATCGTTTCACAAATGTCAATGATCGTCCAACGCTCATATTTCATATGATTCTTTATCGCAATATAGCATTAGCCAATTACGTTATCCTCTACTACAAACATCTCGTTGGTCTGAACTAGTTCACACTAGTTCACATTGAACCCCACCTTTATGCTATCAATATCACACAGCATTCTACAGTCCCACACATAATATATACCCCTTCTATCTACTCAGTCATACTTCAGGTCATTCAACATCTCGACATCTGCTATCAAGTAGTCGTACCAGAAGAACAGCGGCCAGATGGTGACGAAATGCCAGATGGCATGGGCGTCGATCAAGTCCCACACCGGAGGGAAGTCGAACAACTCAAAGGACATGCCGAAACACACCGTTAGCACCAAGGCAATGGGTGTGAGACACCAGTTGTAATCTGGGTTCGTCACATACCGCAAAGGCTGCGACCTTGTTGGGATTACATCGAGATACGTGGTGATGGCATGGTATATATACAACAAGTTCTGCAAAAGCCCGATCACCACGTTGGCCTGCATGTTGTAAGTGTACGACCAGTCCAAGTTCAAGCGGGTGAAGTGGTAGATGTAGAGCAAGACACAAACCAAGGTGAATCCGGCTCTCTTTAGCGAGTTTCTGGTCAAATGCAATTGGAAAACACGGGCCCCGATGGCATGGAACCCTGTCAAGACGGCACCTCCTGCAAAGAAATAGTCCAACTTCTCCCGGTTCCACGTGTCTTTCAAGTGGAATATCGTCGAGAAGACCCAGGCACCCATGGTGACCACCAGGATGTAGAGATAGTTGCTGTACAAGTTGTTCAACTCCACGCTGGAGGTCTTTTGCATCTGGGCCCGCAACTTGACGAAGCCGAAATAGTGTGGGATGAAGTTGGCGATGCTGAACAAGGTGCTGAAGAGCTCCTGGATGCCCAAGACCCGCACGAAGGGCCATTTCCCGTGGAATTGGTAGATCTCCTCGTCGTTCTGCTCGCGGTGCTTGGTGATGATCCTCTGGCATTGGTAGTCGCAGTCGTCGAGACAGGTCCAGCCCAAGATCCGCAACCACAAATTCGGACTGTGGGCGTCGAAGAGCTCGTACTCGCGCTGTTGCCGCGTCAAAAGACGGAGCTCTTTCCTTGTGAACTCGTACCGATGTTGCTTATCGCACATCAAGTAGTCGCATTTCTTGACACAGTTCTGGAATTCTTCCAATTGGTCGCCCGGCGAGCAACAAACTTGCGATATTAGTAGCCAGATGGGTACAAGTGTGGCAATCTTCATTGGGGATGCAGGAAAAAATTCTCTTCTATCGCTTGTTGCCCTTAAAGTATCGTGGTCTGGTGTTGGCTAACCGCCGCTGGCTGATCTCCAAATTTCAATTTTGACTTGTCAAATTTTTTTTCCCACTGATTTTTTCTTTCACTTTGGACCTGAGAATTTCACCACTTTGGGCAGAGCTGCGAGCGAAGAACAGCGAGGGAAGAGAGGATGGAAAATGGTTGATGTTGGACAAGGATGGAAGAGATGAGATAGTGCGAGGCAGGAGTAGGCAGGAGTAGACAGGACCTGACAGAATAAGACAGAACGGGAACCATTGTGGTAGTGCTGTGATTAGGTAACTGGCCTGCGATAACGCAGCGAGAGTTACTAAGTAAGGCTAGGAAAAGCAGAAATTTCCCGATTAGGCAATGCGAGACCAAACTGAAAGGACCCGAGGGAGCAGTGCTGGGGGGCTAGGACGAGGGGCTAGGACGAGGGGCTAGGACAGATCAAGAAGGGAGCAGGACCAACAGGAGGTTGAGGGGAGGAGCAGGAGAATGACCAGGGTCAGGACTAGGAAGCGAGTCTGAATGATAGGATATGTTTGTTTTTATGCTGGTGTCTATACTGCCCTCTACACTCTATGTAGGCATGAATTCTGTCTACACTGTGTATAAACAATTCTGTCTATTATCTGATTAGAACTGAATAGTCCATGTAGACTTATCTTCTATCTATACTCTGGGTACACTTTACTTTTTGTCTGCTTGTTGACTTTTCTTCTGCATACACCTTCTACCATCATTGTAAGTCATTTCAGGTCTATTCTATTGTTTCCACCACTTGGTTCACCACTTGGTGCTCTCTATGGTTCCACTCTATTATCTGTTCTGAAATCCTGTATTGTCGATTCCGGCTTTGACTATTTATTTTACTCCTCCGACTTTACTCCTGTGGCTCATTTCTCTCTCTAATTAGCTCTGCTCTATTGTTGGTGCTGTTTTGGGCTGTACGAGACGGGTTGGGAATCATTCAGTCATTATTTTCTACATTGTTCAAGCCTGAATCTGGCCTACTTCAACAAGCCCATAGGATTATTCCGGTGCAGACTCCGTTATTCTCTTGAGTGCTCTGGATCTGGTTGTATTCATTTAATCATACACCTCTACAGACTTGTTTCTTCTTTGCTTTGATCTAGGTAATCGCTTCACTTCACTTGCCAATTCTTCTCAAGACTCTCCTATACTTTTCCCAAGTTTTCAAAACTACATTGAATCTACTCAAATTTACTCCAAATTCACTCAGATGGACTTAGGTCCACTCAATGGTTTATCCAAATCGGCCCAAAACTTCATTCAAATCTACTCACAACTTTATCTAAATCTACTCTCTCTATTCTCTACTCACTCTAAAATCTATTCCCACTTACTCTAACTCCATCTGCTCTCTATACATCTATAAACTCAAAAATAATACGGATTGTTCTTCATCTGTATCCGGTCGTCGACAAAACAGTTCTTGTAAGGTAACTTGCCCTCGTCCTTGACAACAGGCTTACCCGTCTTGTCACTTAATTTGACAGTGTTCTGGAACACTTTGAAGAAATCAACCACCGGCTGAGCATACCATCTTTCGTTGTTGAGCTTGAACCAACCCAAGTGCCCACCGTAATCCGTGGTGATCAACGTGACATATGGGTTCTTCTCCGTCTCCTGGTACGGGATCAGCTCTGCACCCACGATCGGATCGTCCTTGGCGTTGATCAACAACGTTGGGATTCTGACGTTAAGCAATCTGTTCACCGGAGACCCATGTCTATAATATTCAAACAGAGTATTGAAACCAAACATTCTTGCCGTGAACACATTGTCAAAGTCCGTGATCAACTTGACAGAGTCGAACTTGTTGGTGTACGCTTCCAAGAAGTTCTTGTTCTTGGACAATTGCAGGTAATTGTTCTTGAGCAACTTCTTCAAGTTCTTGCACATCACTGGAGAGTACACATTTTTGCCCAACCAGGTGCGGTGTAACAGATACGATGACTCTGTCAAGTCCCAAGGGTTGCCCACGATACAGGCCAGAGTCATTCCACACTCCTCACCTTCCTGGCCGATGTAATTGGACAAAATGGTGGCACCCAAAGAGAAACCGACTCCGTAGAGAGGTCTTGCTGGGAATCTTTGCTTCAAATCAGCCACCAAGAACCGGATATCTTCTGTCCACAAGCCACAGAACAACTGTGGCGTGGTGATCCGCGACCGCGAACATCCTCTGGCGTTCAAAACCACGGCATCGAACTCGGTGATGTCCAATTTCGAAAGAGTGCAACGGACATAACTTTCAAAAGAGCCTCCACTCAAGCCATGGAGCACCACCAACATTGGTTTTTGCGACTCTTTCAACTCCAGGTTGTAGTCCAGAAGTTCCTCGTCACTGAGGAACCTTGTTCTTGGAGGCAAGATGTCATTGGCACCCTTTGGGATCCGTTCAAACTGTTCCTGGGTGATCAAATAGTCCAGGGTTCCGGTTCCTCCGTCTGGATAGGTCAAGATGGAACGACCGTAATAGACCTGGTCGACGGCCTCGAAGTTGCCCACTGCCGCGTACGTGGTCTGCAAATGGCCGTTAAACAACAACGGGTTCAACACGGACACGGAGCCGTCTTGAAACTCAGGCACCGAGATATTGATAAGGTCTTTCAAAGTGACATTTTTCTCTGGGGAATTGGCCGATTGCAATTGCACTGGAGTGTCTGGATTGTGCTGTCTCGTTGTCGAGAGGAAACCTTGACCGAAAACCATACTTGCTCGATCTGTCGTGTGATCTGTCGTGGATCTGTCGTGTGATCTGTAGTAGATCTGTAAATTGTCAAGATGAATGGTCAAGCGTTAATGAGACATCATAGAGTGAAAAAAAAGAAATTTTTGAAAAATTCAAGGAGAAAAAGAAATGGTTGAATTTCTTTTTTATTTCCTCGCTTATAAAATTTCTTTTGAAACGCCATTTTAAAGTTTCACTTTAGTCTTCTTTTGGCTTGCTCCAGCTTACAGTACCTTAATTTTTGTATACGAAAGAGAGGTGTAATGCTATTGGATTCGTATTAAAGTAGGACTCTATACAATGCGATAATCAGGGTTGCCATCTAAAATGATTTGTATACTGACATCACTGGTTCCTGATCTGTTCGTTATCACCCTATGTACATTCAGTTCGTCCCCGTGGGTTCTAGCACTACTGGTATTGCTGGTATGTTGACTTATCTCGGGTACCCTCAACGTCTCTTTGAGAGTGGCATGTCCAGCAGGCTCACTATTACTCCTCGGTACATTTCTTGTAGATTTCGAGTTTAGGCTCTTTGTAGATGCGGACCTCAACATCTTCACCGGTGGCACTGTGATTGAAGAAGTTCTGTTTCGAAGACTCAATCTTCTCATCATATTGATGCCCACATTACCGTTGGAATTGGAGTTGCCGTTGCGGTTTGAGCTTGAACTGGAGCTTGCCGATCTCGTTCTCTGAGGAGTTATTCTGGGGCTCATAAAATTCATCTCTTCTCCGGTGTATATATCTGTGTAGGTGTAATTTTTCGTATTGTGGCCGTTTGTCCCTTGGTTGAAAGGCATCATATCCGACAAACCACACGATAGTATTCTCACAATATCGTTGCTTGAAATCATTTTATGTATTTCGATCTTGACAACTTGTCCAAATTCAAGATATGTATCTACTGGATATATCTACTATATATACAAAATATTTTTCAACCTTTTTTCCCTACTCGCAGATGCACTTTAATGTCTCATTTGACTAGCTTCCCACTCCAGTGCACTGTTCCCAAACCACTTTGCTAACCACAAACAAGCAATATGCAGAATTATTTTGGAATGCAAACAAATTTTTTTTTGCGCTCATCTGAACGGGTTAGGATGTTTGTACAGTTAACTCGGATGTTATTACTCAGCTCGGCAACTTTGGTGAGAGATTCGATAGCCGCATCGGAATAAAAAGAATAAAAAGAATAAAAAGCTTTTCAGAGTCAATAAGAACGAGAACGAGAGGGCGTGGAACTTGATGTACACCCGTGAATTTTTCACTTCGAGCTTGGAACACACTTGTACCACTTGTCTGAAAGACCGGGCTTGCACCTTTGGAGCCCGGTTCAAGGTAACTGGTATTGTGACTGCCGGCTTCCCTCTCCAAAACTCTCCATCTCAGGTCCAAATAAGTGCCGCGCTCAAAATTTTTTCACCAGCTCAGCTAGCTGAAAAACAAAAGGCAACAAGAGAAGCAAAAACGCAAAAAAATATCTTCCGAGCACTGCTCTAACTATGGAAACCAGAGCATTTTATCAACCCGACCAAGCTTCGGATCTTGTTTTTCTCTTATCCTGACCCAATCTGGACCTTGCTCCTTTGTTTACTCGGCTGGTAAATGTCAGCGACCTCGGGTCAAGGCGCAAACAAGGTGCGCTTCCAGGACCAGATCACATGCTGGTGCTGGCTTATCACGACGGGCCACATTGCACTACATGCGATGTGTGTTTTTTTTTTTTAAAGATTAATTCGGTATAATAAAAGATATAGATAGGTATATAGGTGTAAAAAAATAATAATAGAGGGAGAAAGAGAGGATATGTTCATTTTCTTCAGAGCCTTTACCCTCTCATTAGTATAACGGGGGTACAACAAATAACAACAAATAAAAATAACCACAGAGACCAGCAAATTCAACAGATAGCCAAAAAAAAATACTCAAAAAACCACTCAATCAAAAGACATCATCACCCCTTTCTTTGATTCGCGAATTTTTTTTCTCGCCTAGTTGATTTCTTCTTCCCTTTCTGGTCCCCTAAGCTCTTTTTCCACCTTGCGTTCTTTCACCCTTGTAGGTTCAAAAGACAACCATAACTAACTATCTAATGGTGTCCTATTCCCTCATCTCGCAGTTTTCTTTGGAACGAAAATAAAATCTTTTAAAAATCAATTAAAAAATGGGGTAATCAAGAAGTCAAAAGCAAAAGACGATTTACGAGGTGGGGGAAGAGAAACAGAGCAAAAAAAGGCAGACAAAAGAGGAAACGCAAAAGACAAACATGAAATGAAAGATCCTAGCTTAGATTTCTTCCATTGGGGCTTCATCAGCGTAATCCAATTCTTCGTCGTCGTCACCGGCGTCTTGGTATTGTTGATATTCACTGACCAAATCGTTCATGTTGGATTCGGCCTCGGAGAATTCAATCTCTTCCATACCTTCACTTGTGTACCAATGCAAGAAGGCTTTTCTTCTGAACATGGCACTGAATTGGTCACCGACTCTTCTGAAAAGTTCTTGGATAGAAGTGGAGTTACCGATGAAGGTGGCAGACATGTCAAGACCCTTTGGAGGAACGGAACAAACGGCAGTTTGCACGTTATTTGGGATCCACTCGACAAAGTAGGCAGAGTTTCGTGTCTGTACCTTGTGCATCTCATCTTCGACTTCCTTGACGGAGACCTTACCTCTGAAGAAAGTGGCCACGGTCAAGTAACGGCCGTGTCTTGGGTCGGAGGCAGCCATCATGTTCTTGGCATCGAACATCTGCTGTGTCAACTCTGGCACGGTCAAGGATCTGAACGACTGCGATCCCAAGGAGGTCAATGGCGCGTAACCAACCATGAAGAAGTGCAATCTTGGGAATGGCACCAAGTTGACGGCCAATTTTCTCAAGTCCGAGTTCAATTGGCCTGGGAAACGCAAAGAGGTGGTGATACCGGACATGACGGAGGAGACCAAGTGGTTCAACTCGTCGTAGGATGGTTGAGGCAACTTCATGGTCTTCATACAGATGTCGTACAAGGCCTCGTTGTCGATACAGAAGGTCTCGTCGGCGTTCTCGACCAATTGATGGACCGACAACGTGGCGTTATAAGGTTCGACAACGGTGTCGGAGGTCTTTGGCGATGGCACGACGGAGAAGGTGGCCATCATTCTGTCTGGGAACTCTTCTCTGATCTTGGCGATCAACAAGGTACCCATACCGGAACCGGTACCACCACCCAAGGAGTGGGTGATTTGGAAACCTTGCAAGGAGTCACAGCCTTCGGCTTCTCTTCTGACGACATCCAAGACAGAGTCGACCAATTCGGCACCTTCCGTGTAGTGACCTTTGGCCCAGACGTTACCAGCGGAAGATTGTCCGTAGATGAAGTTGTCCGGTCTGAACAAGTTGCCGTGAGTGGACGATCTGACGGCATCGATGGTTCCAGGCTCCAAGTCAATCATGACGGCTCTTGGCACGTACTTGCCGCTATTGGCCTCGCTGAAATATACGTTGAGCTTAGAGGTTTGAAGAGGGTCGTTACCGTGGTAGTTTCCTTCTTCGTCTAAGCCGTGTTCGCTACAAATAGTTTGCCAGAAGGCGGCACCCTGGGGGAGTTAGTATGGCTGGGTAGAGTTATTGGTGTACTTGTTTGGTTACTTACGATTTGGTTACCACATTGACCTGTAGATAAATGGATCTAAATATGGATATGGTTAGTATGATGTGGTTGGGTTTAATTAAGGGTGAATAGTAGAATGGGAATGGGAATGGGAATGGGAATTGGCACGTTTGTGATGGAAATGGCAAATTTTAAGGTGAAAATGGCACACTTTACGGCGATAGAAGACGCTGGACAGTAAAGAGAATCACAAGGACCAAGATCAGTCTGATATTGGCCAAATCAAACCAAATCAGAGCAATTTAGATCAATTTAGACTCGCCGTCCAATCAAGGATTCAGCCTATAACAGCCAGCACCCGACAACGCGACGATCTGGTCCATTAAACCATATACCATAGTGCAAATTCCTCGGCTACAGATCCTGGATGTCCATTTAGTGTATTTCTCTGCTGTGTTGGCCAGATTCTGCGCCTCTCGGTGGTGTTTGTCACTTCTTTAAAACATCGTTAAGCGCGATTGTCCATCGAGTCAAGCACAATTCTACGTCGTAAAACACACCATTATACAGCGCTCGGGACCGCCGTTACAACGAATACAACGACAAGCGTGGAAAGCACCGATTTCACCATCTTTTGCCACAATTTACCCACAAATGGCCTCCTTCACTGTCTCCTTTCCAACATATCAGCTTCTGATGTCCCACTCCAGCACCCGCGATCGATCGCTTAACTTACAATTTCTCTCATCTTGATCGAGTCTACTGTGAAATCACTATACGCTGTATGATATCAATACAAGTATCAATCAACAAATACCAATCAATAACTTGTTCAACAAAAGCTCAAAAGATATAAAGAAGTGTTGTTTATTATTTTTTAGCAGAGGGAGAAAAAAAAAGACAAACAAATTAACAAGGAGAAAAAAAAGAGAAAAACATTCCGAATCGAGGAAAAATTGTAAACAAAAATGCGTGTAAAAGGCGGGTAAAAGATGGGCGAGATGGGCGATAAGGGAGAGGGGGGGAGGCAGAAGAGGTGAGCGGATGGAAGAATGGAAGAGGTGAGAAGATGAAAAGGCGCGAAGATGAAGAGGTGAGTGGTGAGAAAGTAGAAAAGATATCAGACTAGGCCAATTGCTAGTGGTCGGTTACGAGAACAGCCTGTAGTGTTTGAGTCTTGGATGTTTCTACACGACTTACGTATCTGAGACTACTTTGATTCACGCGTCGAGGGCTGGCTGGGGAAAAGAAAATTATCAATTAATACAAAATATACAAAGAGGGAATGGAAATGAAGAACAGGAATGCAGATGTTAACGAGTAAACAAAAATGAGTAAACAAAATAAAGCAATTCATAACAATCATAAAATGGAATGATAATATAGTATGTGGTGATGGTATGTGGTGATGTGATGTGCTAATTTGATGATGTGATGCGGTAATGTGATGCGGTAATGTGATATGGTAATGTGATGCGGTATTGTGATGTGGTAATTTAATGGAAGGCTGATGCCCAGGCAGAAATCAAAGATCAACTAGAATGACAAATGCAATGATCAAATGTAAAAAGAAATATGGGCAAAATGCACGCGAAAAAAGAAATTCAAAACTTGGAATACCGTTGAGTTTCTTTTTCTCACTCTTAAAAAATTTCTTATTAGTGATAACCAACAGTAATAGCCAACAGTTACAGTCAACCTTGATGGAGACAGTGTTTCCAAGTTTCAGCTCATCTCATTTGTTCAACGAATAATACTTGTAGATCCCCCTCTCGCTGAATTCCACGGGGAAAACATGATCTTCATTGTAATTGTAAAACCCATTAGAGCAATTGATCTTCTTCGATGTGTATTTCAAAAAAGCTGGAGGCTTCACCGTCTTTTTGATCTTCTTACCAGTTTGCATATCATAAAAGACCAAATTATTGAACATATCACTATTGTAACTTGGGTCTTTCAAGATTTTTTTCCTTTCAGACTCATCAACTTTGTAAATCCAGGATCTTCTCGAAGATCTGTTGTTGTCAAAGGGTTTCCATATGGACAACGGGGTCATCAAGTGGTTTGGAAGATCGTCGATCAACTTGTTTGAAATCTCAATCAGGATCAAGGAACTCGACGCATTCAACAACACAGGCTGCTCAACGGTCCACTTGTTGATAGCCTTACAACCAGAAAGATCGAGCACTTTCAAAGCTGTTGTAGATTTGGTCAAAAAGTCCACAATCTCTTGCAATGTCAATTGACTATTGGAGATCCCAAGACTTTTCAAATGAGGGAATTTGTTCAAGATGATTTGCAAGTGGATCTCAGCCACGGGCAACCCACCCAAGTTCAAGTATTCCAAATCGGAGGCATTGATGTTTTTCAACAACACCGTCAATTGGTCTTTGTTGAATGTGGAAACATTGGATGAGTCCACTTGCAAGTTCAACCACTTCAAAGTTCCGCCTTTGACCGACTCGTGGTGGATTAAGAACTCCATCAAGTCACGTGTGGTCAAATTGGTACATCTCAGAAGAGACAAGTGGGTCAAACGGGCCTCTTGCGGTAATTTTTCGTTCAATATCTTCAGACTGATCAAAGTGTGCGACAAGTCCAATCTTCGGAGGTTTTTCAAATGTGGGAGGATCTTTGCAAAGACATCAGGGGAAAGATTGGTGCAGTCATGGAAGGACAACTTCGATATTTGGTTCTCCACCACATGGTTGGTATCGATGGTCAACTCATTGAACAGCTCTACGAATCTACTATTGGTTGAGCCACAGAAATCGATGCTTTGCAAGTACGACAACTCGTTGAAGAGACAGTTTAAAATCTCGAGGTCGATGTCAGTGTCGATACTTTCGCTTGCCAAAAACTCCACCAAGTAGGGGGTACGCTTGAGACAGTCCAAAATGGTGGTATCAGTGACCATCTGGATTTCTTGGTTCATTTTGCCCGTACGACCCAAGCCTATGGAGGTGAATTCCATGAAATCCAACGACTTGACATACAGCCCCAAAGAGGGATCGTTGATGAGGTTCTGCAAAAACTGGTAGAACGAATTTGGTCTTGTGAAGACGCAATATCTGTACAACAATTTCCTTGCTAACCTGTTGAAGAGCTTATTGACAAGAGGAATGGATTTACTGAATTCGTCTAGCAGTGAGGTGATGGACTCGGAGTCATAGGAGAAGTAGTTTTTCTCGATGATGTCGTTGAAAAGCTCTATTGGCAAAGCATACGATGGTGAAGGGGACACACGGGCATTTGTAAACACCCCTGGGACATTTAATTCATGCTGGAGATCGTCATTGATGATATTCAAACTCAAATCGGTCTGAGACTTCAGATATTCCTTGTTATGATTTGATAAGTACGATTCAATAGCAACACTTGGATCGGAGACTAATGATGGTGCCATAAAGATGATGTAGACGATATGATATGTTTATTATACTTGGGTTGCGACTGGCTGATCCTTATTTTCTGATTATTAATATCACAAAGATGATTAAAAATCTGAGCTTCCAAGTCCAAATTAAAAGTACTTAAGGGCGATGGGGAGTGCATAAAAAAAGAAAAGAAAAAAAATTTCCTATAGGGCATTGCGGAAAAAAAAAAAAAGAAACAAAAGAAAATGACTAAAGAGTTTTTTTTTTGTCACTTTTTTGTCTATTTTTCACACAGTTTGGTGTGTTTTTTTCTCCACTACATTCGGCATTCCCCTTGATGGGGCCTCGGCCGACTCGTCCGAGGATGGCTACAACGGGGGCGGTATTCGCAATGCTATGGTATCGATTTATTATTGGTAGTGCATAATTAACAGATTACTTCGAATGAGTGGGCATCTGAACGTGATGACAATAAATAGACAGTAACAAGAAAAACAGCTCTATAAAAACGCCTGATGCTAAAATGAAAAAGAAATACAAAGAGATACAAAAAAGAAATACAAAATGCATAAAGGGGCAAAAAACTCGCTACTCACTGGAGGAGTACGAGTTTTTCGAATATGACGATCTTCTCCACTTGAATTTCTTGGCCAGTTTCTTCCAATTGGAGTCGTTGCTACCTTTGAAAGATCCAACAAAGCTGTTGGACTTGTATGCGTTGGAGGAGGAGTGGCTCGAAGAAACAGAGGAGTTTCTCCCGCTGCGCGTGGTTATCGCGTTGTCATCGCTATCGATCCCTGCAGCGGTCACACTGGAAGGCTTCCTCTCTCTTTGGAGGTCGTGCTCCGCGTCGGCGAGGTCCATGTCGTCGTCGTCGTCGCTCATTTCAAAAGGGAGCTCGTTTTCGTCCGGGGACAGATTGCGCGGCAGCTGCGTGGTGTTGCTCAACGACTCTGAGGGGGAAAGCGGTGAGATGCATCTGGACGTGGGAGTGGCATGGACCCCGCTGACATGCGAAATGGGGGAGTCTCTTCTCGATACAGGGGTTGGTGCTGGGAAATGGCTATACTGCTGGTTGAATCTCAGTTGCAGCAACTGCTCGGTGCTCGAGATAAAGCCAACATACGCCTCATGCAAGTAATCGAAGACAGTCTTTGCCGCGTCTTGCAAAGAGCTGTCATTGGTATCAGGGACACCCACGAGGGAGAAGTTGTCCCTGATGGAGGCGGGCAAATTGATCTCTTTTGGCGAGTCGATCTCAATATAATTATTGTACATATACCTCCAATTAAACTCTCTCTCTGCATAATTATCGAGCTGGCAGAATTTCTGGATTTCGAGGTAAAACTCTAAATTTTCCAAGCAGTGCCTCTGGACAAGATACTGCAGGAAATGGTTTCTCGTGTATGGCAGTGGGGACACTCCGCCTAGTACTTCGTCTATCGTTGGAGGTATGGTTGATGTTGGCTGATACGAGGAAGTGGACGAAGTCGGTGTTTGAGTTTGTGTGGTTTGTTGCATGCTCGAGTTCTTTACACTACCAACCACGTTCTGGTGGGATACGTCCTCGTCTTCTGGTCTTGACACAGGCGGTATCGTTCTGATCTTGGGAAGACCAGCATTCGTTGTGTATGAATAGTCCATCCTGGATTCAACTTTCTATGATACTTGGTGCTTGTCTAACTCCGTTAAAAATGGTATGGGGAAATTCAATTACTGTGGATTTCAATTCTTTATATAAAAGAGAAAATAGAAAAGCGAAAGCAGGGAGATTGGTTTTAATTTCTTTTTTTCTTTCTTTTTTTCCCAAAATAAAATCATAAAAAAAAAAAAAACTTAAACATTATTTGAAAAGGGCAAATCTGCGAGTTCATGCCATGCAATCTGCAGTCCGGTAACCATGGATACGAACACTGTTTTCTGTGATTTTCATCTCGGGTGGACAGGAACAAACTGTGACACCCTCAGGAGGGCCTTTGGCTATATGCTCCACGGGTAATAAGAGGAGAGAAACGGTATTGCAGACTAGTGTTGATTTTTTGAGTTAAAGTGGGACCACTGCGTTAACTGCTCTAGGTCTCCCCGATCATCCAGCAGAAAGTACTTCTCTTCACTATCAGCTGTTGTACTGCCAACCGCACAGATTGCGAAAGAACGAAATCAATTGCCACCATATAATAAACTCAACTGCTATTGGCTTATTGTAGTCTATGTCATGCTGAAACAAAAAACGGTCTTGACTTGCCTCCGAGAGTGGTGCCAAAATTTAAGATAGGCTCACAGTTAACGGCAAGTCAAGATTAATTATTTGCTGCCGACCTTGCCCTTTTTTGTTGCACTCAAACTTAAATCCAACACGCATTGAGCTAATAATTTCGTTTTTTTTTTTTTTTTACTTTGCAACGGTTGAATTGTGCAAGAAGCAGTCAGAATTTGCGCAAAAAACGCTTTTTTCCAGACAAAAATTAAGCAAGAAACGAGACAAAACGAAGAGTTTGAAAAGTACTTGTATACTAAGTTTACCTTTTGCCATGATCATGCCTGCAGAATTCATTGTGGTGGAGCAAAAACGAGGAAATAATAATTCGGAAATCTTTTTTTCTAATTATCTTTTGATCAAGAAAGTGTGATGAAGTAAATAGGTGGAGTAGGGTCCGAAGCCAAGAGTGCCTTGAAAAAACACAGTTTAGTGTATCCCCACTTTTGGCCCAATATTACAATAGCAACATCCACCACGATGTGACATGATTTTTTTTGACGATGTTTTGACATTGATTGACATAGGGTACAAGAGCTATTATTCTTATTTTAACACGGCATGCATACTCATCAAAGAGCAAATTCATACTCAAATCCAATAGGCCACAAGCTTTGAGAGAGATATGAATCAAAACTTAAATCTTGGACTCTTGCCTTTTGAAAGACATTCTTAATTCATGTTAGTGATCTTACGGATGGTGAAATAAACAAAAGCTCGATGTCAAATGTAATATACTTTAGATAACGATGTCGGAAAATTCACGTTCCTGTCGGCCTACCGAATAACCACAACAACCGAGCCAATATGGTTCGATTTTTTTTTTCTCTTTGGATATTATTTATTTTCTAGCATTGCTACTTTGGACTTTTGCGGGTTTTTCCTCATATTTGATCTCCAGAGAGGTCAACCAGAGGTTTTGATCTGTTGCCTTGATCATTCAGCCAAACGCACGGTAAAAAAAGAAAGCTTGGAGAAGTTGGTGTTTCAAAACAAAGATTAAGAAAAGAGGAGTGAAACATCTTGATAAGCTAATCCAAGATAAAGAACTAATCAAAAGTCAATTTTTGAAAAAGACAGTTATGAGAAGTGCATAAAAAATTATATTACATTAGCTCAATCACTGAATTAAGAAAAAATCTAAGATTGGGTCCGGCTTCACGACTAGAAAACGGAACAAACCTGGTAGTAACATCTCATTAGACCTGCTCTAGAGCTTTTTTTTTTGTTCATGCAAGCTTTATCACTGTGATGAAAAAGATCTCAATAGTGTTTTCACGTTTCATGTATAGCAATTATGGCACCATGGTAATATCTGTAAAGCAGTAGAATTACCACGGGTTTAAGCACAAAAAATTTAAAGAAAAAAAAACCGTTAGATTGCGTAATTGCGTATTGCGTCCTATTGTTTTTGTTAACGTCTATTGAAGTGATTTGCCCTTTTTTTTTTGAAATGTCTAATTTTAATAGTTTGTGCATGTAAGATTGAAACTTTAATTCTGTGCCTATAAGCAAAACAGTTTTTTCTTCTCAAAGACAGTTGAGTGAGATGCTCTTTGAATTTGAAGGCAGAGACTAAAAAAGTCTTGGTACTCGTTTTAAATAAGTATCAGCACAGTAGCACTTGAGTATCAAGATACCGGTGAGATTTGTTGAACGTTTTCCTTCACATTTGTTCTTGGGACATCATACGCTGGTACAGCTGTTCCCTACAGTTAAAAAGCTGCTAAAAGGAAAAATTTTCAAATCTCATTTGCGATCCTCCACACATAAGAAAAAAAAATTAAAAAGTTCTAGCTCTTCTCGTGCCCTCGCGTTTCCCTTTTTAGCTAGTCCTTTTATTCCCTCTTTCTGTACCCTTATTGCTTTAAATCGACTTTTGAATACACTATGAATTCAGATTTTGATCACGACCGAGAGAGGGGAGAAAGGTGTGGAAAAGGTGTGGACAAGGTGTGGGCTTCGGGTCAGTTCCATAAGTGATGGAAATTGAAACCTCAAGTTGTTGGTGGTAGAGTGCAGGTCAGTTCCAGCAGATGGCGGGAAGTGCAGAAGTGTTTAGTGGAGCGAAGCTGGACTTCGGAAGGAGCTAGTGCCGAGGAAGTATTTGAATTGGAAAAAAGAAGCGAAAAGCATTGAGGGAATAAATACACGACCAGTGCGAGAATCGGGATAAGTGCACGACCAGTGTGAGAATCGGAAGAATTACAAGACTTCCCAAGTGGTCGTGGATAACTCACCAATACCGCGATCCCTGAAAAAGTAGTGCATCCATTTCCAAACCACCGAAAAGAGGCTAGTCATCTCGGGAGAGTCGTTGAGTCAGTGTCAGGCATAAAGCGAAGATCGGGAACCCATCACCACAAGCAGATGTCAATCTAGATCGGAGACGGGTCCGATGAGTAAACACAGCTAAAGCCAAGACACCACCATACCACGGCCATGCCCGGAGCAAAGTGGAGCGAGCTCGGAGCCTTGAAATTTTTTCGCTTGCTTTGGAAGGGAGCCCCTCTTTGCTTCGGGGAGCATTACCGGAACGGGTAAGCAGGAGTCCCCGCCCCGGCGTGGTGTGTTGGAGTCCCCTTTCCGGAAAAACATTCAGCACAACAGAGAGAGCCCAACGGGAGAAGAGGGGTGAGGCAATGGAAAGGGTGGAGTGAAGAGGGGTAGAAAGGGCATAGGGCGTGAACGGGATTGCATTGAACATCGGTGTAGTAGGAGAGCATATAGCATAGGTTGAACACAGGTACTGCATAGTAGAGCATAGAGGAGCATAAGCAGGATTTAGCATCAGTTGATTGAACGATTTGATCGATGAAGATCTACAGAAAGTGGTGTAAGGATGTGGAAAAGGGAAAGATAGAAAGTAGAGGATAGAAATGGCGAGAATAGCAGACCACATGAGTACAAAATACGGCAATAGCACACACAGCAGCAGAAACAGCAGCACAAACAACAGCACCACATCAGCTCTATTAACAATCAAAAAAAATTGATTGGGTTGGAGCTCATCGCGGTGGGGCAAGGGCAGAGTTGCCTAGAATGCGGTGGACAGAGGTAGTGGACAGAGTGCGAATGGGGAGAAGCTGAGATGAGGGGAGATGGATGTTGTTGAGGTGATGTTGTTGAGGTGATGTTGTTGAGATAATATTGTTGAGATGTACTCCGTTGCTACTCTGCTACTCTGCTACTCTGCTACTTGCAATCCCCTACTTCAATTCTAATCTACTTCAATTCTAATCTCTACTTCGATCCCTTTGCTGCACCGCCCCTCTTTCCCACTACCCCCCACTCGTAACTTCCAGGATCGCTCGGTACAGACACCTCCTAAAAGGGCAACAAACATGAGGAGTCAAGGGCAGGTTGAATTTTCATCTAAAGATTTTGTAAAAGATTTCATAAGCGCCAGGTATTAAAAGCGCTTGAATCGCGGTGTAATTGATAGGAAAGGGATAGGAAGAAGTACTACTTGTTCGATAAAGTGATAGGAAGTAATACCAAAGTGATACTACAGTAATACTAAGTGATACTACAGCAATACGAAGTGATTGATCGGTACTATAGTAATACTCAAGTGATACACAGATACAAGGATAAAGGATCATATTTCGTTCAGTGCTTAAACAGTTGTGTTAATATTGAGAAAAGTAGCTAAACACTAGTCAAACGTACTTAAGCACTAGTCAGACGTACTCAAGCACTAATTAAACGTACTTAAGCAAAAATTAAACGTACTTAAGCACTAATTACACGTACTTAAACACTATCAAAGGCAATCGAGAGCAAAGAAAGCGAAAGAGTGCCAAAAGAAAGCCAAAAGAAAGCCAATCTAAGCCAATCTAAGCCAAAGCAGACCAAGTTCCAGCTAAAGCCAATCCAGTCAAACTTAAACCAAATCGCAGCAAACTTAAACCAAATCGCAGCACCATCCCACCCCCAGCCATGCTCAGATCAATCCCAAAACCAAAACCAACCCCCTTCCTCCTCTTCAAGCGGTTCAACTCCGTGCAGAACTTCCACAGACCAGACACGCATGCCGGGTCCAACGACGCCTCGCAGGCGGCGGACGCCCTGCTGACCATCTTGCTGGACTCGGTGAACCCGCAGCGGATCATGAACGGCGACCAGAACGGGCTCCCCAACGTGGTGCCTTGGTCGCTGGCGTTGAAGGAGCGCGAGAAGCAATTGAAGGCGGGCAAGGTGTTGGACAGCTACGCGTACCGCACGCCGAAGACGTATGTGGTGGGCGAGAAAACCGTTGCGGACTCGTTCTCCTTCTTGAACTTGCCCTTTAAAGACGACATCTGGTTGCGGGACTCGTACATCAACGCCGCCGGCCGGTTGCGGGTGGGCCAGTTGTTCCAGGACTTGGACGCCTTGGCCGGCAGAATCGCGTACAGGCACTGTGCGCCCGCCGAGCCCGTCAACGTGACCGCCTCCGTCGACAGAATCTACATGGTGAAGAAGGTGGACGAGATCGAGAAGTACAACTTCCGCTTGGCCGGGGCCGTCGTGTGGACGGGCCGCTCGTCGATGGAGATCTCCGTCAAGGGCTACGCCTACGAGCACGCCTTGTCCGAGGAGGTGTCGATGGACTCGTTGGACCAGCGCGACTGCATCTTGACGGCCAACTTCACCTTTGTCGCCAGGAACCCCGAGACCCACAAGTCGTTCCCGATCAACAAGTTGCTCCCGACCACGGAGAAGGAGTGGATGGACTACAAGCGCGCCGAGAGCCACAATGCGTCCAAGAAGTTGCGTGCCAAGTTGGAGACCTTGGACCAGAACCCACCCACCACGGAGGAGAGCCGCATAATCCACAAGCTCTGGACCAACTCCAAGGTGTTGGACGAGATGGGCGTCCAGAAGCCGCAGAACTTGCAGTTCATGAAGGACACCCGCATGTACTCCACCTTGTTCATGCAGCCACAGTACCGCAACAGGCACTCCTACATGATCTTCGGGGGCTACTTGTTACGTCAGACCTTTGAGTTGGCCTACTGTGCCGCGGCAGCGTTCTCGCATGCGCCTCCAAGGTTTGTCTCGCTCGACTCCACCACGTTCAAGGCCCCAGTGCCTGTCGGGTCGGTCTTGTTCATGCGCGCCTCCGTGTGCTACACCGAGCACATCCACAACCCGGCCGAAGGCTCGCCCATCGCGGTCGCCAAGTGCGACTTCAACTTGCCCGCCGCCAACAAGTTGTCCAGCAACGAGCAGGAGTTCTTGTCGTCGCCGGGCACGTTGATCCAGGTGCAGGTGGACACCAGCATCAAGAACTTGGACGAGGACAACAAGAAGCCGAGCGGCACCTTCATCTACTCGTTCTTCGTGCCTAAGGAGAGTGTCAAGAGCAAGGACGAGGGCTACTGCAGTGTGGTTCCGCAGACGTATGGCGAGATGATGGACTATATCGACGGTAAGAGACGTGCCCAGGACACGGCCAACTATTTCGAGCAGTTAAAGTTGAGCCAGAGCTCGAAACCGAAGTTGTAGCGTAGTTATTTCGAATTGCTGATTGAGATCTGATTGAGATTTGATTGAGGTTAACCGATTGCCATTTCCAGCCTCGTCCTAATATTTATATTGTTTTATAGAGAATTGATTGTTTGATAGCGTATTACCGAGTCCGCCAGTGTTGACTGGCAGTAGGCATAGTAGGCATAGTGACATTTTGGCATTAGATGAGATTAGTTGACGTTATATGAGATTAATTGACGTTGGATGAGATTAATTGACATTAGATGAGATTAACTGACATTCGTTGGCATTGGTTGACATTCGTTGGCATTGGTTGACATTCGTTGGCATTGGTTGACATTCGTTGGCATTGGTTGACATTCGTTGGCATTGGTTGACATTCGTTGGCATTGGTTGACATTAGTGGGCAGGCTAGTTGGCATTGTGACATTGTGATCCAAGCCCAATTACCGCATTGGGCTTTTCCTAGCCCTCAGCTCAAGCTCAAGCACAAACATCGTAACACCAGATACAAATTACCCCCAAAATGCAAGTCTGGGTTGTTCTTGGGTGGCTCTGTGCCTGCTTATGATAGGAGTGACCGTAGACTCTCAGACTAGTGCATTATGTTCTATTGGGTGAATATGGCAGTACTCGCAACAGACTCCAGTGTTGCCAACACTAACACTGACAGCACTTTTGAACTTGCTTCACTTGTCCAGCACCAAGTCCAGTACACTCGTGTGCATCCCTATCAAATCGTAACCACCTACAATACTCTCATCAAGCTTGTCTACGATATCTAGTACCTAAAGCACAGCTTTCTCAACACAGTAACTACAATAATCTCCATTGAGCTCATCTACAGTTGTACAAGTTTAAAATATAGTGCAGTGAGCTTCTTATGCTGCTTGTTGTGGTGCTTTCTGACGTGCTGTATGTTGTGCTGTATGTTGTGCTTCTCACGCTTCTTGCACACTTATTCCCGCTATTCTTGTTTAGTCTTCAATTTCAATTTACACACTCATCCTACAAACACTCATTAAAATAAAACAGTCTCCGATCCAGAGGACCAAGTAACCTACACTAAACCTACACTAAACCTACACTAAACCTACACTAAACATATACGATCACCGTCAGGGCATCAAATTAATTAGTTAAATAAAACAAAAAGCCGATTCAGAAATAAAAGCAAGAACGAGGGAAAGTAGCTGGAACAAGAGAAACACAAATGCCAAAGAAGAAGAGATCTTGGTACGATCTGGAAGATTTAATCACTGATAAGGACTCACGATTATGAAGATGCAATTTTTTCTAGTACAGGACTCGAGGCCACAGGCCAGCTTCTCAAACCATGAAACTGATCTCGGCACTCTCACTCTCGTCACTGTTCTCACCATGATCCACTATCGGTTCGAAATTATACAGTCTCTTTTGGTTTTCAAACTCCACCAATCTGGCTCTTGCAGAGCTCGTGGAGCCCTGTCTCTGTGGCTGGTGCACGGCACCCGGTGCCACGATGGTGGAATTGCTCCGGTTCGCCTGGAAACTCAAAGTGCTGTTGTAACGGCTCGAGCTCAGCGTCACTGGAGCGTTTCCCGTGGCCTCGAAATCAAACTTCGGGTCCAACTGCGACGACTCGTTGATGTGGTCCCATTTCAACACGCCCGACGAGGTCTCTCTGGCCCGGAACTCGTCAGGGATCGACGTGGAGGCCGACGTGGTGGAGCCTGCCATCTGTTCGGGCGAGTTCGAGTTCGAGAGCTCCGGATGCTGGTACGGTCTCTTCTTCAGCTGGTTCTCCTCTTGCAACACCTCCAAGTTGGACATCACCCTGGAACTCAAGCGGGAGTCCGAGTACGGTGCCGACATCGACACCACGTTGCCGTCGCTGTCCAACCTTTGGAAATTGCCCGTCGTGGAGTCTCTCGTCAACACCGAAGAGCTCGAAGAGGGCAGCAGCTGGTTGGGGTAGAACATGGACATGGCACTGTGTCTCTTGATGTTGTCCTCGTCCACGGCCCGCATCGTGAACAATTCCTCCGTGGCCACGGTGTCGATGGACCCGACACTCTCGCGAGGTGTCGGTCTTCTCCACGAACGTCTTGGCACCTGGTGCTGAGCCACGGTCGTTGCAGGACCCGTCAAGCGGTCCGTGCTCTGTGTCAGCAAGGCATCCTGGTAGATGGAGCCCTCCTCGACGTTGGTGGTGGACGACGAGTCGCTCATGTTCTCCGTGTAGTCGCGGTTGTCCAACTTCAACACGTTCAACGTGGACAACCTCTTGGGGGAGTCGTCCAAGTGGTCCACGTCGAAGGTGTCGTCGTCCTCGGAGTCGGACCTGTGGTTCGGCTGGTTCAGCGGGTTGTCCAAGATCGGTCCGGAGATCTGCGACGGCGACTTCTCCGAGTCCAGCTTGTCTGCGGACTTGCGGCGTTTCCAGCAGCAGCAGAACAACACCAAGGCGAGCAAAAGCAACACCAGCACCGGGATGGCCACACCCAAGGCGATGGCCAAGGTCTTTGTGTTTTTCTTGGAGCCGTTGTGGGTGGCTGGGTTTGTGGTCTGCGGGGTGGCCGTGGCAGAGCCTGGCACAGAGGACGTGGAGCTGGAGCTGGCAATGGAGCTGGAGCTGGAGCTGCTGGTTCTGCTCTTGCTCGAGCTGCTGGAGCTGCTCTTGGTCCGCACTTTGTCCACACCTCTGATCTCGAAGCTCAAGGTGTCGTCGGAGTCGGCCCGCTTCGAAAGAGAGCCCGACTTGCGTTTGGCCTCGATGTCCACGGCCAAATCCTCGAAGTCGCTTGGCACCTGCCCACTAAAAGTCAAGTTGGACTCGTGGAACGAGAGCCAGTCCGCGTCGCCGTCAAACGAGGCAGACACCGACACCGCGTCGAGATCGGTGAACATGGACCTCATCAAGCTGTACGAGAACCACTGGCCACGGGTGGCATTCAGCTCAGGGAGAGAGTCCACCGTGAAGAGCGACACCATCACATCCACCTCGAACAAGACGGAGACGGAGTTGCCGTAAACGTCCCACAAGGTGAAGTTGAAGTTGGTCTCGTCGTCGGAGGTCAAGTCGTCCGGCACCGTGCCCGTGATGGTGTCGTTGTCGAGCGAGATCCAGCTCGGGTTGCCGTACAACCCGGCATAAGAGATGTTGGACTGCGAAATAGGCTCGCTGTCGAGCAAGATCTCGTCAAAGGGGATCGTGTGGTGGATGGTCTGGTTCGTGGTGCCGTTCAAGACCGTCAACGAGGACAAGCTGGTGCTCAACTCGTGCGCCCCGACGATGATACTGAACGTGCCAATGGCCCCGGCGTAGTCCTCGATGTCCGTGGCGATCAAGGCGAAGCTGAACTCCTCACTCGGGGCGATCTTCGAGTTCACCAGCGGCAGCGTCCCGTAGAAGGAGACCGTCTCTTCGTTGAACTTGATCCAGCTGGGCAACGAGGTCCTGTCTCCGGAACGTCCGTAGTAGGCTACAATGGAGGCGTCCGAGTCCTCCGGAATGTCGAACGTGGACTTGGAGAAATTCAACGTGAACTGTTCCCCAGGTCTCAACGACAACCCGTCGTGGCCGTTGGTGTTGCCGAAGGTGGAAAGCTCTTCGAAGACGATGTCTGGCGAGGACAACTCTGGTCCAGGGTCCGAGGCGACGATCATTGTGTAATTACGGGAGATGGAGCCGGTGTCGTCGGTGCCCACCAAGGTTATTGTCAACTGCGAGGTGACATCTGCAGATTTTGGCGTGCCCGTCAAGGTCCTGGTGGCCGAGTCGAAGCTCAACCAGGATGGGAGATTCTCCGCCTCGAACTCCACATCGCTGGTGTCCGACACAAACGTCTCGTTGTTGAGTTGGAACTGGTAATGGACGTTTTCTCTAGCAACTGTGGGCAATTGCTCATCGAAGGGGAACCCAACCTCCGGCGTTGCAAGCACGCTGGAGGTGAAAGTGAACGCTACCAGTAACAAGAAGTTGATAGGAGTCATTACTTGAGGAGTGAAGCGTTTCTTTTTTAGGGTGGTTTCGACGTGGTGACTGGTTCTTTTGGCTTTGAGCTTTATTGGTGAAGACTTATATGAATATGAATGGGATTTGAAAATATGGATTTAATCTGATAAAAACTGAAAACCCAGACAAAAGATTAATTCCAATTCCAATTCCAATTGCAAGGGTCACCACAAAATACAACACGATCACAACTCGCAGATGCACATTTCCACCTTCAGGGCCTGAATTCTACTCTATATGGCAATAACATCTGTTCGAGATTGTGAAACAAACTCGTTGCAGATATTATTTCATCTTTTGAATGGATGATGCACCATCTAATGCACGCCATCTAATAGAGAAACACGAACTTAACAAGGTTTGACACGATATTAGGGTACTTTATATGCATTGGGTTTTTTTGCAAGGGGTAACCTGCGCGCCACTGGGACGCGTTTTTAGAGATATGGGAGGGGAAAAAATTTTCTCCACTATTGAATTTTTTAAACGCCTTGCATCAGATTTGGAATGTTGTAAATCGTTTCCCCCTTCTAGACTGGGTTTTCGTGGACTAGTGAAGCAAAATTTGTCATTTACAAACGAACTTCGAGACACAATAGAGCTTGCCAGTTGGCAATTGTGTAGCATTTTTAAATGTGGAAGCAATTAATTAATTTTTATTTAAATTACCTGCATAAACTCCTGATACAAAAATTGCAGTCGGCGAGTTTTGGAAAAGCCATCCAAGACATTCTTTGTTGTTCGTGACTAAGACACACCCCTACTTCCACTGTCACTGCCCGCCTCCTCCTCGTAGTACGACGCAGTCAACCTGTTGGCCTCCTCCCACAATAGCTTGTCTTCCAGGTCAATGGGGTACGACCCGAATCCGATCTCCTCTGGAGCGTCGGCCAACGTTGTAATCTGTGTCTCACCGCGATATTTGCGGGCTGAAAACATCACGTAGTTGTTTTCCGCCTTCAGGTCCTCATCGCCGGTTTCGCAGCGCTCTATGTCCGAGGAATTAACTGTGCTCAGGTAACTGGAGCTACCGCTCGAGCTTGGTTCCGAAGAGTTATTTGCAGACGATGCCCACATCGAAGAAAGCGGCAATTGTAAGGTGATGAACATTATGGCAATGGGCATCAATCTCGTGTACAGGCTGGTCATGTACCCGAACGAGAGTATCGTCAACACCATAGGCACAATCATCGTCTGCGTGGTCATGATAAGAAGAATGTGCAAGGTGCCGAACTGCTTCAAGCCCAAGTATCGGCGAGATCTGATGGCCATGGCCAACTTGACCATCAAGGTTAGGCAGGTAAATATGGTGGAAGCAGCAAACAATATAATGGGCAAGTTGTTCAGGATCTTTCCCAAGGGTTTATTTTGGTAAAGAAGCAAGATGGACTCGATCAGCGCCATCAAATAGCTGCCTATAGTGGCCAAGGCAATCAAGACCGACACAGAGGTCAACACCAGACCCAACTTGTACACTTCTGGAGACCGGAAGATAATTCTCACTTGAAACACCAACGAGGTCTGGATGCAGATGACCAAAAGCACAAAGATAATGTCGCTTGCAACACTGAGCTCTCGTGCAGACCTGGTGCTCATGTCGAATCCGGTGAAGTACTCGGTGACTCCGTTGAAAGGACCAAAGAGGTAGCCGATATACAACAGCGAGTGGATCACCAACAAGACGAGCGAGGCCTGGTTCAACATGAAGATGACGGTTCTCTTATTTTTGGTGATTAGCCAAAGTGCCAAGCACATCAAGCCACCACAGCCAATCCTGCAGCCATATATGATGGAGACTTGGATGTTGGAGTTGATGAAACCTTGGATGTCTTGGAAACTGATTTGCGCATCGCCAGAAATGGAGACGTACGAGAGGAGTTGTGTTTCTGGGTCGAAATCCTGTGAAATTGAGACTGACATGGATCGGTAGAGGCAACTAGTGAATTGTTATCCAGCGGTATTCAATATTTTTTCCAAAAATATTCAAAGATTAGTTGAAAACTATTCAAAAGTCATTGAATATGATAAAGATCATAAATATCATAAATATCGTTAGAATGGCCATGGTTATATACGATACTTCCAGTCACAAGGCTGTTTCAGCGAACCAAAAAATGTAGCCACATTTCAAAGCGATCTGTCCCTCAATGTGCTGTCGGACGCCTCAAGAGTACTGATAGTGTGAGTTTTGGGGGTGTTTGGAGAGTTGCGATAAGCTTGAAAATTTCCTTTTTCGGACAGGACAATAGGATGTGAAAAATTCTTATCGGCAGTGTTCAGTGGGTGATAATGGTCGGTGGGACGATTGAGCAGTTTGGAAGTGAGAAGTGAGAAGTGAGAAGTGAGAAAGTGTAAAGTGGACGATCAAATATTTCTCTCTCCTATCTGCGTAGACTATCTTTGCACCAAACTTGATTGTATCAGATATATAATAAATATAATTGATTTTGCTTCTGGACTGCAGAGAAATAGAAGTGAGAGACAGAAGTACGAGAAATGCATCTTGGGTCAGGATCTGGAAACATCAGCCCAACCTATCTTGCAAAGATATGCCACCTATAAAATTTGCATCACTTGGAGATCTTATTATGTAATAACCCGTTGGCTATATCAAGCTTTCGGTGAATGTTCTGCAGCACCCCACATTAAAGATGGGGTCGTTCGCGGAATGCTAATTTCAGGCAAGAGCAATCTTCCGGATCATCGACTGCCACATTTGTAGAAGCAGAGGCACACACGGTGATTTAGTAGAGCAACCGATGAGCCAAGGGCAAGAATGAAGTACAGTATGGTGCAGTATGCAATGGAACAGTGAAGAAGTCATAGATAGTGTTGTGGTTATTAGCTGTTTTAACTAGTTAGCATTATTTGAGAGGATGATCGATAGTAAATTGATTATTAACCAATCAACCAAATATCCAATCAGCCAATCAACCAATTAGCCAATCAACCAATTAGCCAATCAACCAATCAACCAATTAACCAATTAACCAACTACTCCACCACTTAATTCTTAATTAATTCACCTCTGACACACAATTAACTACCACGCGCCCCCTCAGTCCCGGCACTCTGTCCTAGAAGAGCAATATAAATTAGGGGCGCAACCGCAGGGCCAACAAAAATATGCCACAAAACAGCAATCATCTGAATGACTTAATTGGAGATTTGATTGCAATGATGCAGGTGTGTTGTGCTTCGTAGTGAGCTTTTCTTGTGTTTTTTGCTGTTGAGGTGAAATAGAACTTTGTAGAACTTGTTTGGGTTGTTATTTGTGCAGGCACGCATTGCTATATAAATAGTTGTAGAGAACTTGAGTCAATTGATTATAAATTAACAGTACAGTTGATACAAATTAAAGTAATTCAATTCAAAGTATTCAAAGAATAAACGATTCTACTGATCACAATATTCATTGAATAGTCATTAAGTAGTTATTAAATACTGGTCAATTACTTATTATTCATTGAGTATTTATTAAATAGTCACAAAGTGTTCACTAAGTACTTTCACTGTCACTTACCATGTCAGGGAAATATGTCGTTGGAGGATTGGCCGCCGCAGGCGCCGCCTACTATCTCTACGAAAACAAAAAACTCCAGGAGATAAACCAGCCTACGTCGTGGACCGGCACCAAGTACAACCAGTTGAAAGGCGACACCGTGGGAGCCAAAGTGGACCACAGCTTGTCCACGCTGCAGAAGACTTTGGACCAGAAGTCCGAGGAGAGCAAGCTGTGGGCCAAGGACAAGTCCAAAGAGACGGAGCAGTACTGGAAGGACAAGGGCAAGCCTTTTTTGAAGGAAAAAGCTGAGGAGACGAAAACCTATTTTGAGAAGAAGATTGACGAGGCCAATGCCCGTGTTGGCGGCGGCGGGGTCGAGCTGGCCAGGGCCAGCAGAGTGGCCTACGGCAACGCGGAGTACCTGCTCAGCGACGACCCGAACAAGAGCGCCATCTTGAAGTTGGGCGACAAGTACATCGACACCGTAAACAGCGCCCTGTTCCTGGTGCACGACGGCGTGTACTCCCTCAAGGAGGCAGTCTTTGGCAGGAGAACGCAGGCAGACGAGCTCGCGGACAAGGCGGAGAAGGCCAAGAAGGAGGCCAGCTCGTGGTTCGGTGGGGCTGTCGACAAGACGAAGGAAAAAATCAACGAGAGCAAGCCAAAGAGGGGCTGGCTCGACTTTGGCTCGACGGACAAGGAGAAGGCGGAGGCCGCCTTGGACGATGTCGCCAGAGGATACGGCGAGAACACGTCGTTCTGGGCCAAGGAGAAGGCGGAGCTGGACAAGTCGTTGGTGCAATCTGCGAAAGAGGCCACATCGGGCGCCATCAGCTCCACCAAGGCCTCCTTGGGCTCCGCCAAAGAGGTGATCGACTCCAAGTCCGCGCAGGCCCTGGACCAGGTGGCCGAGTCCACGGAACGGGCCAAGCCCTGGTTTGGGTTGAAGACCGTGGACGAGCGGGACGAGGAGAGGTTGGACAAGTTGATTGCCGAGGTGAGCAAAGGGTTTGGCGAGAATGCGTCTTTTTTCGCCAAGGAGTCGTACGACGACATTGCCAACAAGCCCGTGTTGATCCAGGAGCTCCGCAACAAGGCGAGCAAAAATTTAGAAGAGCTGAAGCTGAATCTCGATCTGCACAGAACGCACTGGTACTCGTGGGCCTCTGCCAAGGACAAGGAGTTGGAGAAGAGTGCCAAAGAGCAGTGGGAGAGTGCCAAGTCGTTCTACGACGATGTGCAGAAGCGGTTGGCGGAGAGTAACGAGAAGCTCAAAGATGTCACTGATTCTGCGATCAGCAGCACGAAGAAGGGGTTGGACTATGCGAACGAGAAGACCCAAGATGGGTTGACGGCCGCTCAGAATTGGGTGAAGAAATAGGGAGCGGTGATTTAGTTTGGTACGGATTCGAGGATCCGATCGTATAGTTAGGTTGAATAAAGCCGTTGATCGTTAATAGAGTGTAGAAAGTTATTGATCAAGATCGGAATGAGGTGAGTAAATGAGGAAAAGTAAATGAAGTGGGTGAAAATGAGGAATCATGAATGAAGAAGGGTGAAAATGAAGAGTTAAATGAAGATGAAGTAGAGTAAAAATGAAGGGGAGCAAATAAAGTAGAGTAAATCGAAGAAGAGTGAATTGAGTAGAAAATTGAAGAAGAGTGAATTGAGCAGAAAATTGAAGAGTGAAATGAGAAGAGTATAACGGAGGAGGGGTAGAAAAAAGGGGAGAGAAAAGCTATAGAAAAGAGTGAAGGTGAAGAAAAGTAGAGAAGTAGAAAAGAAGAACAGTAGAAAAGAAGAAAGAAGAAGGAACAACAGAAGAAAAGAAAGTGAGGAGTGAAAAATGAAGAAAATGAAAGAGACTAGAGAAGAGTGAGTAAGAGAAGAGAAGAAAGTGGAAAAATGAAGAATGTGAAAAAGAGTAGAGAAGAGTGAAGAGGAGAAGACGTTATTTGTGTCAAGTTGATAATAGCTCGAATCAGCTAGTTAATAAATTGATTGATAACAAACTATAAATATATTTGATTTATAATTGATTCAAGATAAATTTAAGATTACATCTTATATTTCTGTTGAATTGAGAAAACTAAACAAGATCACATCAGAAGATCAGAAGCCCAAATCATAGTGGAGAGCGAAGAGAAAAGTGGTCAAGTAGGAATAAGTAGGAGTGTGTTCCATGTAAAGTGAGATGCGTAGTGTAGAGGGGTGAAACAAGTAGTGTAAGCAAGTAGTAAATCAGTTGTTCAACGGTATCAAGTAGTGTAAGCAAGTGGTAAACTACATGATTAGCTAAACCCTAAACGAAATAACAAGAAGTGTAAGCAAACTCTGATCAAACTCTGATCAAACTCTGATCAAACTCTGATCAAACTCTGATCAAACTCTGATCAAACTCTAATCAAATTAGAAGCCAACTTTAACAAACTCTAATCAATCTCAAGCACTTAAGCTCACGGCCAAACTTTTGGCAAAGCCAGCAAAGCCCACCAGCTAACAGACAGCCTCTATACTCCAAGTGGTGCACATCCCACCCGGGTTTTTACTAACGTGCAGGTCGTGTACATATTTTCCCGTCGTTGCCCAATTTTAGTAGTGGTGAGGTGCACCAGAGGGGTTGAGACAGCGGTGGATTAAAACCGAGACGGTCAGGGTTTAGTGAGGTGGAAAAAAAGCTTTATACGAGATTGGTGTTTAAAGTGGATGTACACTTCAGATAAAAATGATAAAACACTAACAAAAATCGTACTGGCACAAACCGCACTAGATCATCCCCAAGTGGTTTAACTACAAACAGCAAACTTTGACGAGTCTCTCTTCATCTCAATCTACTGACAAGACTCAGCATTGAAGCTACCACTTTCCATGCATCTGCACTTTTACGGATCAAATTAAGGTCAAGATAGAAAAAAAAAAAGAATGATCATTTTTTTTCACCCACGCAGGCAGGTGTTTTTCCCTCCTGTGTTACCGATGAGGATGTGTGACCCAATAAACAAGGTGGCGATAAACAAGTGACGGAGAGGGAGACTTTGAGCCATTTGATACGGAGAGTCCACGGGCCCACGTTGGGATGAATTGGAACCACGCATGATGAAAAACTAGCAACAAGAGTCCATGATCCCTGATCTCCTCTTTGTTTCCCCTTTTCTCCCCTTTTTTTTTTCGCTACATAAAGCATTTAATACTGAAAGAACAGATGACCTCAGCTGACAGCTAGCAGTTTACCCGAGGGTTGGTTAGAGGTGGGTATTAATGTGAAACTAGAAAAGCGTAGTTCTGGCATAGTTCTGGCATGGCTCTGGCATAGTTCTATCTACCTGATCCCTTCCTAATCGCCTCCTACTCCCTTTCTACTAACTTTCTAATCCTTTCCTACTCCACTTCTACTCCCTTCCTTCCTTCCTCCCTCCTTTCATTCATTCCTTCCTTCCTTCCTAACCCCTTCCCACTAACCCCTTCTCCCTTTTCTAACCCCCAAAAATCCCTCACCATTCCTTCCTCACATTTTCCACCCGCACATAAAAAAGAAACAAAAAAGGCAATAAAAGCACAGGAAAAAAGTCATCACCATCATCCGTCTGCTTTTCAGACGCTTCAGAAATTTTTATTTTTTGATTTTTATTTCACCTTTTGGTATTTCTGTACGGATTCATATAAACTATTTGACGAGGTAGATATCGGAATATACGAGGTGAGGCATTGGATATAGCCAGGAAACCATACTAATACACTGTTCCGCACAGCGCCTGCATTTTCCCGACCATACGGAGACATTGGTTCGTTTAGCGCCATAATCACAGACCTGCTACCATAACAAGGAGCCACTTTGTTCAAATTGAATCGTAGAATCGAACCATTAATCAGATAAAATCACTAATCAGATAAAATAATCAATCAAAACAAAGCATTAATCAAATCACAGATTGCTACAGATTGTTACAAATCGCTGCAAATAACTACAAATAACTACAAATAACTACAAATCGCTACAAATAACCACTAATAGCCACTAATATCACCCCATCACATCACATTTCACACTATTTATTCACTATCTTCATGAATCCACTCACTCCTATATCACATTATGACTTCAAATAACAACATCTCAAACACCACGTCCAACATACGAAAAAACAAGCCGATCCCATTTCTCGAGTTGAGTGCCTCGACACTATCGAACCTTGACGAGGACTCGGTCGACTTTGAAAACGTGCTAAGTGTCTGGACAGGCTTGACGAAGTCGTCCTTGTACGTGAAAAACGGCAAAAGACTCGAAAACCTCAGCTGGAGGGTCATCAACAGGAATCTTGTCAGCAAAAACAGGGCCTCCACGCCACTGTCCACGCTATCATTGCAAATCAACTCGAACGATTTCCGCACCTTGATCCAGATATCGTCCTCCAAGACCACACGACAACCGTTTCTTGACGAACTCGACACGGCCACAAATGCACACCATGCCAAAGACCACCACCGTGTGTCGTACAACCATAAAAAAAAATCAGCATCCTCGTTGCAGAGACCTAAAAGCAGGGAGTCATACCAGTCATTATTGAACCACCAACGTAACTCGTCCAACTCGTCGAGCCATCGGTCGAGCCAGGACTTGAAGCAGCACGGCCGGTCCATCTCGCCCGCGGCACCACCTACAAAAGCGCAGCCGGCCGTGAAGAGGCCAGCGAATCCACGCCAAGTGAGCGAGATCAGCATCCAGAATGTGGGCACGGAGATCACAGAGGAGGTGTCGTCGTCGGAGGAAGATGAGGAGGGAAGTGGCCAAAGCCACGGCCAAAACCACCAAAATCACCAAAACCACCAAAACCACCACCTAAACCAAGAAGAAGAAGAAAACTTGAAGTTCCACCAGCCAGAACCGCATTTCGTGTCGCAACTCTTTAAAAAGAACTTCAACTCCAGTAAAAGCAACGAGTCCATTGTTACCGCGTCCAACGGCGACAGCAGCTCCAATAATTTGTACGAAGTGGAGGAGATCGAACGCACGAAGAAGATCAACGAGGAGCTCCAGAACGAAAAACCTCCGATGTTGCGGTCCAATACTTCGACATCGATAGTGAGAGGGTTTTCTCCGAACAATGTGAGTGTAAGTTATGTGAATATCTCCAAGGCGAAGGACGAGTTGCCGCATGTGAGCTCGTTGTTTGGAGGGAAGAAGAAGTTACAAGAGCAAGAAAAGTCGCAGCAGCAGCAGCAGCAACAACTGCAACAGCAGCAACAGCAGCAGCATCAACAACAACAACAACAACTGCAACAACAACTGCAACAACAACTGCAACAGCAGCAACAGCAGCAACAGCAGCACCTCCGCCAAACAGAACTCGACAAGTCGTCGTTACCACCTGTCTCGTCGTTGTTTGGCGGCCCTAACAAGCAGGTTGCCAGCAGGTCTCCTTCGTCCCGCACCCCGCCTGCCGCCATGCCACCGGTTTCGTCGTTGTTCGGCCAGAAACTGGACAAGAAACCGGACAAGAAACAGGAACTGCAGGCACAGCCAACTGTAGCGTCATTATTCAGTGCGAAACCGCAACCACTGCAGCACTCAAAATCACATTCCCAATCACATTCACAACCACCACAACCACCTCACCACAGCAAAAAACAGAACTTGCTCCACAACCTCGGCATGACCAGCCTCCACGGCGCCAACCTCACGCCGGCGGCGATCAAAGACCCGAACAACATGTTCTACATCGAAAGCTCGCCATCGCCGCTGGAGAGCGACCTCGTAGGCAGCATCGACAAGATCACGCTCGACGCTGCAGTAAAACCAGACCCGAAGCGCAAGCACAGCACCGTCTCGAGCTCCACGCACACCATCACACACCCGAACCACCAGCACTCCTTCAGAGCCTCGCCCACCGCCGCGACGCAGCTCCCAGAGGAGAACTCCACCATCCACCAGAGCAACACCTCGCTTTTCCAGCACCAGAGCAAGCCCAACGTGCAGTTGATCTACTCCTCCGACTCGTACAGCGACGACTCCGAGTGGTCCTCAATGTCTGATGACCAGTCGGAGAGCGGGTCCGACATCGAGGAGGCCAAGAAGACCAAGGAGCAGAAGTGGCTCGAGGAGAGCTTGAACTTTACCAAGAAGGAGGACCGGAGCAAGAAGCCGCCGATCAAGCGCAGCTTGTTGAGCGGGTTGTTCTTAAACGAGATGGTGCACGGCAAAGAGGAGGTGCTGTTGCTGCGGAGCAGCACGACGGGCGACTTGAAGGCACCAGCTGCGGCTACTACTGCTGCTGCCGCGCCGCAGCACGTGATCGAGTCCAAGTCATCGCTTGAGATCTCGTCCAGCTTCCACCACCACCAGCGGAAGGCCTCGTCGGTGACCCCTGCGCAGACCAAGATCAACGCCTTGCTGTCGGTGACGTCACCGCCGGCGAACATGCTGCTGAAGCCCGCGCTCCAGCGGCAGTCGTCCAGCCACTCCGTCACCAACGGCCACTCCGTGTACGGCACCAGTGTAGACAAGAAGCTGCTGCAGTCGTCCTTGAGCAGGATGATGTCCAAGTCGGCCTTGAACTTGACCTCGTACTTCGTAAACAGTAGAAGACCCTCCTCTGCGGGCGGCCCCAACGGCTCGGCGCACCAGTCCAACGCCCCGCCGACGGCAGCGACGTTGTTGCCGACGGCCTTGCTGACGCACATGTTCTTGCCGAACGTGCACCAGCGGGCGCGGTCCAAGTTGAGTGCCGTGGTGGAGACCCGCGACGACCACGAGCCCACGAGCAGCGGGAGTTCGAGCAGTGCTGGCCCAAGAAAGGCGAGCCAGCCGACGTTGATCCCGCAGCAGTCGCGGACGTCGTCGTTCGGCTCGGCGCTGGACTTGGGCATGCGCAACAACAACACCAGCTCCACGGGCTTGGCGGCAAACAAGGTCATCCCAGGCGAGAAATTGTCGCCTCGGTTGTCCCGCAAGTTGATGCTTGCCACGGAATTGAGCGAGAGCTTGCGGACGTCGATGCTCTCGGACAGGAAGTTGACCAGCGTGCAGTTGAGCAACGGAGTGGACGAGAGAATAGGCAATGTCAGGCACGCAGCAGAGGTTGCCAACATGGATGACAGTTCCATTTCCGATGTAGAAGATATCGAAGGGAACGGGATCTTGGACGGAGACTTCATTATCGGTTCAAGACCGATCGAGAACATTGGGCACGACAGTTTCGAAGCGAAAACCGGCAGTCATGGCGACAGTCTTGTCGGGAAGAGAGATGCAATAGACAACAGTAATAGTAATAGTAATGATAAAACTATGAGAACCATACTTCCGGTTGATAGTCAATGGGACGAAGATAACGATTTGGATTATCATACGAAGGGATGGTGAAGAAGGTTAGTTTGTTCATTACTTGGTGTATAATATGAAAGTAAACGATAATAGAATAGGATCATTTAGATATGAGAGATGTAGGGCGCCAGGCGGCCAGGCAGCCAGGCAACTGGCAAGGCAGAAGTGTCTGGTCGTGTAAACTTGATCAAGTAGAAAGCTGAAACCTGGTAGAAACTCGGTTGTACAACCAAACTAACAAACTATTGATGCAGCCCGAGTTAAAGATCGTATGATCACGAAGTGATTTGTAACTTTTCATCACTCAGATTGCTGTGTTGTTCTGGAAGTGCCTCCAAGCACAGGGAAAATTACAGTCGCATTGTTTCATCCGTCTCTGGGCGCATAGAAGAGAAAATAGGCGATGGAAAAATTGTGCCCTATCTCTTATCTAAGACGGAGCAAGGGCTTGGCATTGGGGGAGGAGAGGATAAGAGGAGATAGATGAGTGTTAGTGGGGAGTAGGTAGATGGTGAGTAGTATGTGGTGAGGAAGATATGGTGAGGATATGGTGAAGTAAGATATGAGGAAATACGACATAGAAATACGATATGGAAATACTGTATGGCAATACTATACGGAAGTACGAAATGAGGAAGCACGATATGTTTACAGAACCAGATCAGTGGTCAGTGAGTATTCACATATTCGAATCAAGTACCATATCTGAAAAGTATCTAAATTAAGAAGCGCTCAAGAAAAAGATTATTTGAAAAATTAATAAGCAGGCAAGAATTAAGCAGACAAGAATTAAGCTCGCGTAATAAATAGTAAAGATGAGTGACATTTTAAGCCTCTTTAGGCTCTTTTTTTCTAGATTAGTCTACGGTACAGGTAATTTGAGTCAGTTGTGTGGCATCTGAAACCATGGGCTCTTGTATTGCAAGAGTTCAAGCCATGCGTGCTGCTTCAAAATGGCAACTATCTTCTGCCGATACTCTGTGTTTATTTGTGTGTTGCATAATATCATTTTGGTGTAGGTGAGGGAAGGGGTGGAGAAAATTAAGAAGGACGAGAAAACAAGGAAAAGAAAAACAGACAATAGCCACAAACCGTTGGCCGATGTGATAAGTTAGGAGGGAAAAGGGAGCAGGAAATGGAATGGAATGGATTGAAATCATTAGTTGGTGAGTCGGCTAATATCCGGTCTTATAAATTGACATAATCAACTCTGGTACTGTTATTGTCATCCTTATCTCCTATCAAACTACACTCTATCTCATAATCTAAGCTATAATTTATTCTCATAATAAAAATTTCGTTCATTGTTTCTACAATTTCTCTAATCTATTTCGCTCGATTCACTATTCGATTCACTATTCGATTCACTACTCCATTCTACCGTTTTACTATTCTCTATTACTCCATTGCTACTCCATTGCTACTCCACTGCCACTCCACTGCCACTCCATTGCCACTCCACTCTACTCCATTACGCTTCTACCTATTCTCTATCCCACCACTATTCTACCCATTCATCCCCCTCTCTCCGCCTGTCCACTCACACTAAATCTTCATGACGTCGCAGCACAGCTCTTTTTCTCTCGGAACCAGTTTCAAAATGGAAATTATTGAGCAAAGGGCAAAGGGCACGAAAAAAATTAAAGAACCGCACCCAAATCCACACACCCACCTCACAATTACCTCACAATTACCTCACAAAATCCACAAAGGGCACGCAGGCCGAATCACACGCCTAATTATCCTTGAGAAAGCTCAGAGCTTTTTTCCATTCCCAATTAATTCCTTGTGCCTCTTTTCCTGCTGCTGCTCATTCGATTGTAAATAAATCATCAGAGGAGAAGAAGAATTGATATATCTATTGCTTCCTGATAAAGCAGACGATTGGCAATCTATTGTATATACCAGTGCAGTCCCATTACAGCCATTACCAGATTCACATTGCCTCCACATCACCACATTGCCACATTGCCACATCCCGCTCCAATCTTGTCCCGCCATGTCTAACCCGATCAATAGTAATTCTCCTCCAAAGCGGCGGTTGAGCCTATTCAGCTTTGGCAACAAGAAAAACAACGGCGCTCACGCCAAATCGCCTACTATAGACCAGGAAGACCCGCATTCCAACGCGGAGCCCGCCAACAATACAGACCCCGCCGCGGATAACCCGCAGTTGATGTCCCCGAACTCGCCGTTGTCCCTCACCGACGAGAACTTGAAGAATTTGAACAGCATCAACTACTTACCACCGCCTTCGATACAGCACCAGCAAAACACCCAGCAAAACACCCAGCACAACACCCAGCACATCACCCAGCTCCAGCTGAACCGCAGCTCCACAAGTTCCCACTCGGGCGCCGCAAGGGTGCCTTCAGACACCATGAGCGAGTCCTCTCTCATCTTCGAGCGCCACGTCCAGGACCCGTTCCCAGCAACGGTGCAAGGTCCCTTCGAGCAGTACAACGAGGACACACAGGATGACCACGACCAGGCCCCTGGCGCGGCGCTGATCTCGCGGAAAAACTCGCACTTCATCGCCCCGCACCTCACCAACGAGAACTTCATCCCGCTGCTGATCGACTCCACGCTGACCTTGATTCAGTCCAACACGGACCTCGACGAGGTGGACATGATCTACTCGCCGCGCCGCTCCTCGGTGCTGAACTTGAGCACCGCCTTCTGCCACTCGCCGCAGCAGCACCCACGCAGACCCTCCGTGCTGGCCAGCAACCTCTTCACCAAGAGCCCAACCTTGGAGCGGTCCGCCTCCGCCGTGAGCAGCGGGCCGTTCTCGCCGCCGCAGCAGCAGCAACCACCACAGCAGGGCGCCAAGTCGCCGCCCTTCTTGCGGGAGCGCAAGTCCACCATCTCCTTCCTCTCCTACGCAGACATGATCCAGAACGAGGACCAGGAGCAGAACATGTCCCGCAGACCGTCCATCTCGCAGACGTTGTCGTCGTCGTTCCTCGCGAGCCCCAACGCTGCCAGCTCCAGCGGCAGCGCGCAGTTCACCAAGCCCCGCAACGACTCGGTCTCCTCGCGGACTCCCTTGAGACAGCCTCTGATGTTCACCCACTCGCCGTCGTTGTCCCGGCAGACGTCGCTGCGGAATTCTTTCTTGAACAAGCTCAACACGGGCCATGGCTCTGGCGCTGGCACTAGTGCAGGCAACCTGACGGGAAACTTGAACAAGTTCACCTTGGCCCCAGACTCCCCCACCTCCGAGCTCTCGGACAACGACGAACTAATGTTGAAGAAGTCCAGCTCCCGCAACAGGACCTTGTCGAGCACCTCGTCGCACCACAGTCAGGGCCTTGCGTTCACCGCGCCTCCAACGGCCTCCTCTGTGCAGCTGAACACCCCGCAGTCGTCGCAGTCGCAGCCGCAGTCTCAGTCTCAGTCTCAGTCACAGTCGTCGCAGAACATCGACGATGTGTTGGGCTCCGACCTGCCGCACGAGATCGTCGTTTCGAGTGTTGCCGACACTTTGAGGCAGTACAAGCAGGATATACGCTCGTCATGAGTGGACTATACTGGCACTTAAACCTGTACACCCGCACTTAATCCACTTACACCTGTACACCCGCACTTAAACCCGCACTCAAACCCGCAATTACACCCACTTCCACCCACACCCATATCATGACATTCTAATTATTATGTGACTTGTTTTTCCACCGTTGTTTACCATTTTACCTCCATTTATGTCCTTGCCTTTGTTGTCTTCTTGGTTTGTCTATTCATTCCAAGCTTAAAACTTTCAATTCATGTTTCTTTTCGTACTTGGCCATTTGGGACTGATACTTTATAATGATCCGATGTGAATAAATATATTTCTGTATCAGTATACACTTGATACGTATGATCAATGGAATTTGAGTGTATTCCTACTGGAGATCATTGAATTATTACATAAAGATCATTCAACTTTTACATTGGATATCTTATGATAACTATGATTCTTTTGAAACAACCAGTTAAACTATTACTTTTGATACTTTATGATGATTCGATGGGAATTAGAGTTTGATTCCGTTGAATAGTCGTTCGAATTGTTACATAAGATACTTTATTATGTTCTACTTTAAATATAAGTGCATTTCTGTTGAAAAGAACGTTTAATTATCACCCTCAATACCTCACAATAATCCATTGCGAATACAAGTATGTTTCTGTTGAAGATGATCTAAATCATTACATATGATACCTCATTACGAATACAAGTATATTTCTGTTGAAAAATCACCTCAGCTTTCAATATTATCAAATATTGTGAAACGACCCATGTAAGTACAAGTATATGTCATAAAGTTATCAACTGTTACTTTCAAGATTTTATGACATCAAATGTAAATATAACATTATCATAAAAGATCATCCAAATACTCCAAGTAGTAATTTACAACGATCCAACTATAGAGATACTCTTCTCCTATATCACTACTTATCCAACTCAATAAGTACTCCTACACTACTTATCCAACTCAATAAGTTCTCCCACATACTTATCCAACCATGAAGTACTTCTCTACACTACTACATCATTCACCTAACTTAATAAGTACTTCGATACTTCTTATATTCTGCCCTAAGACCTATTACAATGCCAAACTCTATGCTAAATAATCTTTCCTGTTTGCAGTTCTAACAAATCTTCTCAACTGCCACTCCAAATCGGCATCCTTGTTATCTAAAGTGCCCAATCTCAACTCGAACAACCTCATCTCAAACCTCGGTCCCACCTCACTGATCTCTACTCCGTCCTTCGTTCTAACGTACACGTGCTGTCTGACACTGATGAAGTCTTCCTTGTTGACAAAAGTGATCACTCTTGGTGAGTCCGGCTTCACTCCAGGCGGGAAAAGATGCTTCAAGATGGTCTCCACCCGCTTCCCCAACTTGGACTCAAAGTTTTCAAAGATCAAATGTGGATAACTTTCACTCTGGTTGCCCGCATTCAAGATATCATGTCTCAACACTACATTGTGCAAGGTGAAGATCAGAGTTGGTCCATGTGGAAAGTGTGATATCGTTAGTGTCGTTGGGACACCTCTATGCTCATGCAACACCACCAAATCCGACACTCCTGAACTCTTACAACTCTCCACCAACGATGGCATGATATAATTACCTCTATTCAATCTGATACCCGTTGGGAAAAGCAACTTGATCTCCTTGGCAAACTGCGACAACCTGGTGGATGGGTCTCTCGACGTGGTGACAATCACCTTGGGCTCGGCTATCCCGCTCAACGCACTATATTCGTCGTCCACTTGCTCCTGGATGCTCTCGTCGTATATGAAATCCTTCTGCAACTGGTCATCTTCCGCCAACTCCTTCGACAATGGCTTCCCCGAGGCCAACGCCTGCTTCAACAGCTGCCTCTTGACGGTCTGCGCGGATTCCTGAAGCTCCACCGCCTTGCGGTATAAGTATTCTCTTCTCTCTCTTGCTTGCTTCCTGAGCATGATGCACCTTACTCTGTTCTACTTGGTCTTGGCCATATGATAAATACTGATAAAAAGGATTAAAAAAAAAAAATTATCTCATCTCAAAAAAATTTTCATAATTTTTCACGTGGTTGGTGGGATGTGCACGACCAAAGGCGATGACATTAAAGCTATCGAGCAGTCGTTCTATAGATGGGTTATAGATGGTAGATATATGGTAGATATATGGTAGATATATGGTAGATACATGGTAGATGTATGGTATGAGCTATATACATGAAAGATCTCACCTGAAACTATTGCCTCAAAACATCGTTCAATTTCCCAAAAGAAAGCACTCTCTCGATCCTGTCCGTGCCAGTAAGCAACATCACTAACCTGTCTATACCCATTCCCCACCCACCAGTAGGACTCATCCCCAACTCCATGTTCTCAACAAACTTGAAATCAGGAACTATACACTCCTCGTCTTTGAAATCCGCCTTAGACTCCTGCTGCAACTGGAAATTCTCGAGTTGCTTGAACGGATTGTTCTCTTCTTCGTATGCATTCACATATTCTCTGCCGTTGATGAAGAGCTCGAATCTCTTGGAGATCTCAAAGACACGGCCCCCAGCGTACTCCACCTTCTCCGATTTCAGCAATGCAGACATGATCGAGGGCTGGTTGTAAATAAAGGTAGGTACATTTTCCTCGCACAAAGGCTCGATGAACGTGGCTGACAACTTATCAAGGTACTGGGCAGGCGATTTCACTACAGGAGGCTCGAGGTTGATAAGCTCAAAGTACTGCTGCAACTGGTGCTGGTTCAAATCTACGGGCAAAGGCACCTTCGTCAGAGTCTCTACAGTAGGAATGAATTCCAATCGAGCAAACCTGTTGCCCTTCGATTGGATCAGCTCCAATAACTTGGAGCACGGTTCATGAGTGACAGTCAACTTGGGTTCAACGATTAAAGAGTTCAAAAGTGTTTGCAAAAGCACTTCTGTGATCTGCATCAACTCTTCCAACGATGTGAAGGTCTGGTAGAACTCACAAGTGGTGAATTCTGGATTATGGGTCCCGTCGAGCCCCTCGTTACGGAAACTCTTGCCAATCTCGTACACTTTATCGAACCCAGAGATGACCAATTTCTTCAACCACAACTCTGGAGCGACTCTCAAATAGAGAGGCACCTGTTTGTCGTCGCGGTCTTTCAAATGCACACTGGCTGTTACGAAAGGCTTGGCATTGGCTCCAGTGCCGTTGCCTGCCAACAATGGGGTTTCCACTTCTACAAAGTCCAAATCGTTGAGAAAGGACCGTATATCCTTGATCACATGCGATCTTGTCAACAAGAGGTCTCTTGATTTGCGGTTTACCAAATAATCTACAACTCTATTGGCATTTATCTTTGCCGTGTCGGTCAATTGGGGAGGTAACAGTCTCAAAGAGGGACTCAAATTGACCAACGGTTTACTCAGTTTGATCGATAGCTCGCCGACATTGGTGACCCCTGGGTACCCTGTACACGATATACTGTCACCGATCCTATGGAACGCATGAGAGTCGACAAACAGCTCTTTAGTCAACCCCATCAACTTGTTTGAAGCCACTATTTGAAGTCTGGTGAAATCTTGTTCCAAGTCGATGAACATCATACCTTTCCCAGCTTTTCTGATGTTTGTTACACGGCCGTTGACTCTATACTGGTCATTGAGCCGCTTGGAGTCTTCGGGGAATTTGTGATTCGAGAATAATTCGCGGAACCGAGGCAATCTGAGCTCGGGTATTATATCATCGGGTCTCGAAGCAGTACTGGAGATGCTGGGATAAAATAGTAGGTGGTTTTCTTTGACGTGGTTCTTTCTCAAGAGGAAGTCTCTGTCATCAACAAGCGTGGAATTGCAACGTCTTGGAACACGAGTGGCGTTTCGTATATTCAGGAGTATCGACTTTCTCAGAAACATGCTCGGGTTTTGATCGATGTTTGAACAAGCACAAGGCTTTTGGTAGTTTTTTGTGCTTTTTTAGTTTTTTTGTACTTTTTACTTTTTCAGTCCGAGCGCTCGATGAGTTGATTTTGAATTTTTGCTTGGTGTAGTGATGTAGAAAGGGGGTGGAGGGAGAGAAGGGATGGGGAAATCAACGGTGGAAGTAATATGAATTCAGTTGAATTGAGAAAGTGAATAGAAGTGATTTGGAGAGAAATGAGTTTTCAGAAGTGAATATTTGTTTTTGTTGGTCTGTACCAGGTTAGTTTCAGTTTGAAAAATTTGACAATCTCATTTTTCAGTGGGCTCAGCTTAAGCTCAACTTTAAAAATTATAAAAGTTATAAATTCCAATGGAGGTGAAAGAAAATGTGGGGATAAGATTTGGTAAAGGCAGAAAGGGAGATGAATATTGCAAAAAGGTCAAAAATATAACAGGATAATGGAAGTCTGACGTAGAAGTATACAAACACATATTTAGACGCAGATAGAAAAATATAGACAAATATAGACACATGGACATATATAGACAAATATAGACACATATAGACACATGCTTCATCTAACAACCTAAATATTCACTCGTCCTCACAAAAAAATATAGAGAAGCAAAGCCAAAGCAAAGCCAAACTGAAAAAAAATCCAAACTGAAAAATCAAAAATCAAAATTCAAAAATCAAAAAATCAAAAAAAACAACATTTGATTCAGTTTTTTTAGCGAGTGAATAAAACACGTCAATAGACTTGGAAGCACATCACCAGTGGCTTGATCGATCTGTGTAGTTGAAAGTGATCACGTTTTTGGAAAATGGTAAGTAGACGCCATTTAATGGATGGAAATTGGCAATTTCAAATAGTTTCAAACGTTGCACAAGTTGCAATCCCTCACCTCAACATACTAACTCCCACAGGACGTTGAAGCGATCGAAGACATCGACGGTGTCAGATTGACCTGGAATGCTCTTCCGAACGACAAAATCGACACCAACAGATTGGCAGTGCCTTTGGCGTCTTTATATACCCCATTGCGACCAAGAGACGACCTCCCTGTGATAGAAGGCGAGCCAATCATCTGTAGAAATTGTAAGAGCTTCGCCAACCCATACTCTCCCTTGTCGCTTTCCAAGAGATCATGGACTTGTAATTTTTGTCAGCAGGTGTGCCCGTTGCCGCCAACCGTTGTGGAAGTGCCACTGCAGTTCCGTGCCGAGTGCTCCACGGTGGAATTCATCCCTAACCACCGACCAACAAGACCGTTTGTCTTTTTGTACGTGGTGGACACCTCACTCGACCTGGAGAACTTGTCCCATTTGAAAGAAGGCATCTTGAACAGCATCAGCTTGTTGCCGCCAGAGGCCTTGGTCGGGTTCGTCACCTTTGGCAAGAACGTCAACGTGTACGAGATTGGCCAGCAGGATGCCATGAAGAGTTACAGTTTCAACGGCGCCAAGAACTACACCATCGAGGACATCCAAAAGGCCTTGGGGTTGTTGCCTACTGACTTGAGAAACCAGAACGACCAACGGGCGCAGCAGTTGAACTATATAGGGGCCCGCTTTTTGCAACCCGCCTCGATGTGCGACTATGTCATCACCAATATCTTGGAGCAATTGGTGGCCGATGCATGGCCATTGCCAAAAGCTCACAGGGCCCTCAGAGCCACTGGATCTGCGTTGAATATCGGGTTGCAGATCTTGAAGTCGTGTTTCGACAAGACCGGCGCACGGTTGATGTTGTTTGTAGGCGGTCCGTGCACCTACGGGCCCGGTTTGATCGTTGGCGACCAGTTGAAGGAGTCCATCAGAGCGCACCACGAGATCTCCAGCGACTCTGCCAAGCACTACAAGAAGGCCGTCAAGTTCTACGACACCTTGGCGGACTTGGCCACCGCGAGCGGGCACGCCGTGGACGTGTTCATCGGGTGCTACGACCAGGTTGGGTTGTACGAGATGGCCTCCATCACCGAGAAGACCGGCGGGGCCATTGTCTTGGCAGATGCTTTCACCACGGCGATCTTCAAACAGTCGTTGGCCAAGCTCTTCAACAGGGACCAGTTCGGGTTCCTCGAGTTCGGGCTCAACGGGTCCTTGGAGGTGAAGACCTCGTCCAACTTGACCATCAGCGGCATGATCGGCCACGGGGTCGCCATGAGCCACTCCAAGGACAAGAGTAAAGTGAGCGAGAACGAGATCGGCCAAGGCCACACCACCAGTTGGAAGTTGTGCACGATCTTGCCGCATTCATCGTACGGCATCTACTTCGACATCCCAAAGACCGACGCCGTGCAGCACCAGCAGAACTTCTTCATCCAGTACATCCTCTACTACCAGCACTCGTCCAACGTGCACCGGTTGAAAGTGACCACCATCGCGCGGCCGATCTTGCCCTTCGAGGCCGGGTCCAGCTTGGGTGAGTACTTCGACCAGGAGGCCGCCGCCGTGTTGATGGCGCGCAGAGCCACCAACAAGTTGATGAAAGACGAGAAGAACGACGTGATGTTGTGGTTGGACAAGAGCTTGATCGACCTTTGCAGTAGATTCGCCGAGTACCTGAAGAACACCCCGGAGACTTTCAGGTTGTCGCAGCAGTTCGCCTTGTACCCGCAGTTCATCTTCCACTTGAGGCGGTCCAACTTCATCCAGGTGTTCAACAACTCTCCGGACGAGTCCTTGTTCTACAGGCACGTGTTCAACACCGAGGACACCACCAACTCGTTGACCATGATCCAGCCCACGTTGGCCTCCTACGAGTTGAACAAGGAGCCGGAGCCGGTGTTGTTGGACTCGTTGTCCGTGAAGCCCGACAGGATCTTGTTGTTGGACACTTTCTTCCACATTTTGATCTACCACGGAGAGACCATTGCCTCGTGGAGAAGGCAGAAGTACCAAGACCAGGAAGGGTTTGAGCATTTCAAAGAGCTCTTGGAGATGCCAAGACAGGAGCTGGGCGAGTTGATCTACGACAGATTCCCCTTGCCAAGGTTCATCGATACCGAGGAAGGTGGGTCGCAGGCGAGATTCTTGTACTCCAAGTTGAATCCAACCACGAATTACAAGTCCACTACGGAGGCCATTGGCGATGCGTTGTCGGGGCTGTTTTCGATGATGTCTGGGTCTGCCACCAAAGCTGTCGGAGCTGGGGCCGTGGTGTTGACAGACGACGTCAGCTTGCAGACTTTCATGGACCATGTGCGGAATCTCGTCGTGAAGTCGGGATCCACTTGAGATAGAAAATAATTAGAAGTGAATGAAGTGAAGTAATAAGTGAGAAGTGATTGAAGTGAAAAAGAATTAAGAAGTAAGAAGTAAGAAGTAAGAAGTAAGAAGTAAGAAGTAAGAAGTAAGAAGTAAGAAGTAAGAACTAAGAACTAAGAACTAAGCAGTAAGAAATGAGAAGTAGTATAATCATTTTCGAACCTGCCTCTTTCTGGTCTACATTTGCTTCTCAACATCAGGTTTCTATCTGCTCTAAATCAGTCATATCAGCTCAACATCTACTCTACATTTGATTCTTGAATCCACAGCTCCAAATCAACTACTATCATTATAATAGCTTTGAATCAACTCCAAACCAACACTAAACCAACTTAAAATCAACTCTATATCTAGTTCATATCTATTCTAATATGGTCTACATTTTTTAACTCTGGTCTACATCTTCTCAAAATCTACTACAAATTTGCCCAAATCCACTTCGAATCTATTCTATACCAGCTCTATAAACTTTAGATCTCCTCCACAGCTCAACTCAACTCTATATCTGCTATATACTCAAATCTGCTCCAGCTGTTACTCTTCCACTCACTCCACAGTTTGAAATTTCAAAAGGCTATGGACGGCCTTTTCTTGGCTTTTTACCCGGTAAAAAAATCCAGTTAAATTTTTCACTACTCTAAAGACAAGAGGTCAAGATGGACACGAGCTCGAGCATGTCACAGTCACCTGAACCGGGAACCAAGAAGTTCAAACGGTCGTACAAGGCATGCCTCAATTGCCGGACGAGAAAGGCAAAATGCGACGGGTGGGAGATCCAACCTCCATGCTCTCGCTGCAGAAGAGAGCGGAAAGAGTGTGTATTTGCAGAGGGTAAGAGAGGAGGCCGTGCCAATGTGATCAGTGGGCAAATGAAGAAGGCCGAGTTGAAAGAGGAAGGACTCCACAAGATCCCGGGCAACGCCTCTGCCAGCGAGCTCTGGCCACAAGAGGTGAAGCTGAGGTTCCTGGCACTGGTGTCCAATGCGGGCTCTCCTTCGATTGCCGACAATACCCACTCCCAGTCTGTGCACACCACAGGCACCCATTTGCAGCACCCACGCCAGCTCCCTCCGCCCACAGCGTTGTTGCAGTCCACCAACGGCGAGGTGTTGAACCTGTACACCCGCAAGATGCTCGCGTTGGGGAACCAGATGCCGAAGAACGACCACCACGCCGACGAGCCCAGCGGCAGACAGCCCCGCTTGGACACCGCCGGCACTGGGGCCTTGCTGTTCCTCGCCAAGGCCGCAGGGAACATTGCGCGCGCGGACCAGCGAGACCGGATCAATGCCTTGGAGCGGCACTTGGCGATCCAGAGCGAGGCTCCAACGAGGTTGGGGTCGCATTCTGGGTCAGAGTCGAGTCTCGCCAGCGGGGCGAACGCGGGGAAGTCGCCGCACGACGCTAACTCGAACATCCCACCGATGATAAGACCCAGCGGGGCCCGTAGCTTGATGCCTCCGCTGGAAAACCTCCAAAGTGTGAGACCGAAACCGGAGTCCAAGTTGGCTGACACCGAGTATATTGGCCAGAACTCGATTCTCTCCGAGTCCGATGCCCGTAAATATATCCACCTCTTCTTCTCGACGATGCACCCGTTCTTCCCGCACATTCCTCCCAACCTAATGGACCCAGATGCCTTGGCTGGGTACCCGATTCTTCTCTGTGCCATCTTGACCATAAGCTCGCGGTACCATTCGCTCGACGAGCACACGGAAACGGACTTTGAGCAGCAGGATACCACCAGTAGTGACCACGTGCCCGCCCATATCGAGGTGCACGAGCGTCTCTGGGTCTATTGCCAACGGTTGATCTCGCAAACAGTGTGGGCAGAGGCCTCTACCCGTTCGATTGGCACCGTCTTTGCGTTCCTCTTGTTCACCGAGTGGAATCCGCGGGCCATCCACTGGCGGTGGTCCGACTACGCCAACTCGGACGACCCGTCGCGGCCGCAGGGCTTGGACACCAGCGAAGAAGGTGTTGCCGGGCTCGGGGCCATGCGGCGAAGTGCCAGAATGGGCTGGATGTTGATCGGGTCTGCCGTCAGATTGGCCCAGGACATGGGGTTCATGGACAACAGCTCGCGGATCTTCTTGGCGTGCCATGTAAGCGAGACGTTCGCTGCGATGAACGTGAGCAAGCGGTCCATGTTGTCCACGTCGTTGTCGGAGATCGACCTCGACAGCGACGACGAGGACGACGAGGACGACAGGCCCCGGAAACGGTCCAAGAACAAAGAGGCCGAGGAGATGGACCTGGTGTTGAAAGGTGACGAGGAGAACTTGAGGTTACGAACGGGCACCAAGTTGAAGTTCTCGCGGATCCAGAAGGCCAAGATCGAGTTGTTGCAGACGATGTCCATCTGCTACGAGACTTTATACGGAGTGAAGCCCAAGCTCGACGGCTTGACGCAGCGGGAGAACTTGCTGATCTTGAACATCTTGTCGCCGTTGTTGCAGAACTGGTACAATACGTACAAGGACTTGTTGGTGCCCACGATCAGCTCTAAGTACACCTCGCATTCGAACTCGTCGCACGCCAAGATGATCGGCAAGCCGCAGACCAAGTACACCAAGGACATCGGCAAGCAGACGGACATCGAGTCGTTGATCTTCGACTACCACTACGCCAAATTGTACATCTACTCGCTCGCCCTCACCGATTACTCCAACAACACGCAGTCGCAACCGAAGAAGTCGAGCCACTTGCGGTTGGACGAGTTGTCCAAGTCGTCCAAGTACGTGGAGATGGCGTTCAACGCTTCGAAGGAGATGTTGGCGTGCACCCAGCGGTTGCACAAGATCCGCATGTTGAAGTACATGCCGGTAAGATGGGTCACCAGAATCGTGAGAGCGGTGGCTTTTGTGGTAAAGTGCTACTTGACCATCACGGCGTCCCAGGGCTCGCATGGCAGTGTGAACAGCAGCATTATGGCCTTGTCTATTATACCTTTGAATGAGATCGTCACTATTATCCAGAAAGCGGCCATCACCTTGAGGGAGGCCTCGCCGGACGAGCTCCATCTTTGCATCAGGTACTCCACCATTTTGATGTACCTCTGTTCGGAGATGAAATCGACGATATTCACCAGGAACACGAACAATGTGAACTTTGACTATGAAACGGACTCGAATGAGTATGACAGTCAAAACCAAAGCCAGGGTCAAAACGAAAACCAAAACCAAGGCCAAGACCATGCTCTGGAATATGCTAACCCAGAGTTGGACATGCCCTATCAAGAGCCGTTTTCAGAAGCCAGGTCAAACGACCTGAAGGACGACCCGAAGGACGATCTCTTTCTGTTCCCCACAGACACCGTCTTCGACTGGTTCAACACCGACAACGGTGGAGGGATCGGTTTGGATTTCGTGGAGCCGTGGACGGAGATGATCGAGCTGCATATCAATACGAATAAAGTGGACTAGATAAGTGGACCAGATAAGTGAACTAGACAAGTAGAGCTCTATGTATAAACAAACTTAATTTAAAAATACGATAATATAAATCTAATGTTATTAAAGAAACGTTGATGCTGTTAATTGTTCGAGTCTATAAGGTGATGACTGATAAGGCCAGTTAACCAAATCAGTTATACAATAACACACTTGTCGTCAGTGGACTTGCCAGTGGATTTGTCATGCGGTTTGCCAGATTTCTCATCGGATTTACCATGGCTATGCAATCTTTTATTGAATTTACTCTTGCCGTGCTTGGATGATTTTGGCTTGGGAGACTTGGATTCGGTTGGGATTTTGGATTCGGTTGGGATTTTCGCTCCATTGGGTTTAGTTCCATTTGGAGATTTAGCTCCATTAGTTTTCACAGCCGATGGGCCAGTTGTAGAGGATATTGGCGACACTACAATAGCCGGGGCAAGGCCTAAACCAGAATTATCTACAGTTGTTTTGTCAGTTGCCGTTTTGTTCACATCCACAGTCAGTGAACTGTCCTTGGAAACCAGCGACTGCGTCTTGATCAGTTCAGAGATCTCCGAGGTTGCAAGCTCAGACCTGTACTGCTGGAGAACGTTGTGGAACGGGAACGAGTGCCGTGAATCGTCGTTCTTGTTCTGCTTACAGAAAGTGCCGTCTTCGTTCTCGTAGTACCAGTAGAACTTGTCGCCGAAATCCACATAGTCCATGCTCTCTGGAGGTGCAGAGGTGTCCTTCTTATGTGCTGGAGGTCTGGACCCGGACCGCGAGAGCGACCGTGTGAAGGAGAAATGGTGTGAATGGCGTCCGTTCTTCTCCTCCAGCTGGGAAGTCAGTTCTGCGAGCTTCGAAGATGCCAGCGGCAACGATGTCGGGGTCTGCTGCACAGTGGACTGTGTGGACACCGAGGGAGTCGCCGATGACACACTGTTCACCTGCTTGATCTCGTCCTCCTTCTTCAACGACGACACCTGCGAGAGCGTCGAGATGATGGAGTTCTTGCGGAGGTCCTTGAAATCCGCACTGCTGGACAACTTCTCGAGCAAGAGCTTGTCTTTGAAGAGCGTCGAGCTCGAACCCGCGTCCAAAGTGTCTGTTTTGGTGAGCGAGGAGTTGCTCGACTCCACCGAGTCGAACTCGTGGTCCTCAATCCTGTAGAACAAGAGGTACGGCGACTCCGAGTCCAAGATCTGCTTGAACGACTTCTCGGTGATCTTGTCGTCTGCGGAGTTCATGTCGTTGAACAACAACCACACCAGGTCGTCCTCTTTGCCCTTTTTCAGCTTGGTCAGCACATACGGCGTCTTACGGGAGGCGGCCACATAGTGGCCGCTGTCTACAGAGTTGCCGCGGTGGCACACCACGCTCTCCAACACCAACCGGAACCTGTCGAAGGACTTGTTGGTGTTCACGTTGTTGTGGTCGGTGGCCCTGTCGTCTGCTACAAAGTACGGGAGGTCGATCACGGGCGGGATGGTGAACTTCTTGCTGATTTTCTGTGTCTTGCCGCTCTCGTTGTAAATATACCGCTTCAAGCAGATCGGAACCAAGGGTCTTTTCGCCAGGTACAGCTTGCGAATCGGGTTCTGCAACTGGCCCGCGAGGCGGGCGTCCAATGCCGCAGGCGACGTGGTGCCCGAATCTGCAGGGCTGAGGTCTTCTATGAGCTCTACAGAGGCCTTGTCGTCGGACATCATCCGCGGCCGGCCTGAATTTTGCTTCAAATCGTCGGTGTCGTCCTCGCCAAAGTCCGAGTAGTACGGCAACAACTGCAAGAACATCCAAGCGGGCAATGTGACCTCCGACTCGCCATTGGGAGTGTGTGCCAACGTTGTGGAGTTGGAACGCTTGATGAGCGGGTTCGAGCGTGCACTCAGGTCCGTGGACGACCGCGTCCTGGTGATGATCTCGTTGATCTTGGACATGGAGTCGCGGCGCCGGTGGCGCGTCAGCATGGGCGAGATCGCCACAGGCGAAGAAGCGGACCGCATAAGCAGCTCTTTGCCGAGACTCGTTGCCCGCGAGTTCTCGGAGCCGTTCGAAGCGGCGCTACGGAGGTGGTCCTCTTCAGAACCCGGGGAAAAGGGCGAGGTGTTGTCGGTGGAGCGTCTTGGGAGCGAGGACACCGACTGGTACGACGATGCCCGTGCAGGGCTCGCGTTCAGCAACGACGACACCCGCATGCCCTCCACGGGAACGGGCTCCAAGACCTCGCTGGAGTAGCTGACAATGCCCAAGAACTCGTTCCGCTCCTTCAAGTCCAGGTCACTCAACAAGTCCAGGTCAACGATGGAGAAGTCGTCGTCCATGTCGTTGGTAGACAACGACACCTGGTCCTGGAAGGTGTTGTTGCTCGGCTGCGGTGAGGCCAGCGGGAAGACTGAGGTCTGGGAGGGCAGGCTGCGTTGCGGTGTGGGTAGCGAGTCCTGCGTGAGCGTGCGTCTGCGCTCGAGCACCCGCTTCACCTTGACCGAGTTATTGAAGTAGCTGTTCAAGCACTCCTCGAGGTTGATCATGTCGTCCTTCTCCTTCTTGGACAACTTGTTCATCACGCGCTTCGAGAAGAAGTTCTTCGAGGACAGCGTGCCGTCCTCCTCCTCCTGGATGGTCTGGTTCTTTAGGTCGTTGATCTGCTCCTCGGGCATGCTCAAGAAGAGCACCCGCTCGCTCATGTACTTCAAGTCGTCGTCGAGGTCCACCTTCCCGCTGTGGATGATGTCGATCTTCAACGTGAGGAGCGGCACCCGCAAGTAGTCGCACATGGTCTCGAAGCACGACACCACGTCCTGCTGCCTGTTGGAGACGGCCTCGGAGAACCCCAACGCCGCGAACACACTGCACACCACCTGGATGAGGTCCGTGGTGACGACGGCCTCGCCCGACCGCATCAAGTTGACCACAAGTCTGAGGCAGAGCTTGAACTCCGTCACCAAGCACGAGTCCTTGGTGGGGTCCGACACCAACACGGAGCAGTCGTAGTGGTCTACACGGGCGAACATGGCGAACATCAACGAGTCGAAGTAGCACAAGACGCTGTTCCAGTTGTCAATGCCGCTGAGGGCGTGCGCCGAGTGCGAGTGTTTGTAATGCAAGTTGTTGGTGATGAGCTGGTTGTCGTTGCTGAGGCACAAGAACACCAATAGCGTGTAGGCCTTGTGGACGTCCTTGGCTGCGAACTTGCTGAAGAGCACGTGGACAAGCTGGGTGTCGGTGAGCTGGTGGCTGATGTAGGAGGAGTTCGAGAGGATCTTCTTGAGTCTTAGCACTTTCTGGGTGATGTCTGCGGAGGAGTGCTCGGATTTGTACTGATTGAGGTCATGTTTCTCGACAACGTGTGATAGTCTTCGCAAGAATGAGATTAATGGGTCTTGTGGGGGCGCTTGTGGGGGCGCTTGTGGGGGCACTGATGGGGCAACTGGGGGCAGCGCTGATGGTTGCAGGGGCGCTGGTGGCTGCGACATATTGGATTGAATCTTATCCAGATCCGGTGCTTACGATTGTTCAATGTTCATACAAGAATGGCGATGAAAAACGGCGTGAGGCGATAATGGAACAAGACCGACAAAGGATGAAGAGTGGACTTGTCTTGTTCTTGGGGGTAAATGAGTTAAAACTTGCGATTGGGCGTCAAATGATGTCAACTGTTCCTGGCACGGTAATTTCACGATGATTTACACAGTATTCCACGAGATTCCACGAGACTCGCACTTGATTGATAACCGCCCTATGACTAATGAAATGAATTGATTAAGGGTTTAAAGATAAAAATAAAATAAAAAAATAAGAAAATAAAAATAAAAAAAAAAATCAAAAGGGAAATGTGAGGGAAAAATGCAACAGGATCAGAAGGTGGAGGTGAGCGAGCGAGGGAGGAAGTGAGAAATCGGCGGGATGTGGGAGGCGGGGAGTGCGTGGGATGGAGGGGGAAGGGTGAGGAAGGTGAGGAAGGTGAGGGAGATGAGGGAGGTGTGGAAGGAGAAAAGAAAGGGTAAGAGAGTGTGGAAGGTGATGAACGGTAGTGTTAAGTATGCTAGAAAAGAGTAAACGGGTAAATGGTTAGTGCTGTGCGGTGATGAGGTGAGGTAAGGTTAGTGCTGTGCTGAGGTCAGGCCAGACTAGGACCAGGTGACCCACCATTAGAAGAACTACCTCAACAGTCATCTTGATCTTTTTTACTAATGTTAGATCTTCATGTCCACACTAACGGACACTAACTCAGACAACTGATAGGCTCTTGCAGATTTACACTATCAGAATTAAATGTAGCACAGCGTGAAAGGTTAAAATTATCGCTTACCTGATTAAGATCATGAACACAATTGGGGTCAAAAAGACTAATGAAGAGTAAAAAATACGCCGCGGTACATATAAGTTATTGTGAGTTGTACTTGAGAGTGATGTGCCATGTTTTCAATAGGTATTCAGGTACAAATAGTGTGTAATAGTGTTGTATAAAAGGATTGTGTGGTGTATAACAGTGTTGTATAGTAGTGTATAATCGTGGCGTATAATCGTAGTGTATAATCGTATTGTCTAGTATTGTATGATTAGTATTAATTAGTACAAATAACAATACTAATGGTATTGTATAATAAGTATTGTGTAATCTGTACATTACAGTACATGATTATTATACAATGGTCGTGTATAAGTGCCGTGCAAGTGCGTAATGCTCTTATATAATTATTATAATCGATTTCTAGTTATAGCGTTGTAAGCTGCAGATAAGTTTGCATAGCTAAACTGCGCTGACTTATCATCGAGCTCCACATTTGATTCATTATCACAGTATCAACCTTATTAGGCTTTCGATATCCACCAACACTAATAATGACTTCCAAATTTCAGTAGCAGATCATATCGTATTTAATTGCAGTCAATAGACCTAATTACGACATAATCACATAATCACTAATTAATCACTAACCACATAGTCACCATTTAATCACTAACTACATAATCACTAATCAATCACTAAATACATAATCACTGAATAAACACTACCACTGAAATAAATACTAAACTGAAATCCCTTTTTCCTTTTTGTTGCTCCACATGATTTTTTCCTCTTGTTTCAACTTTTAGATCAACTTTCACTTCAACGCTCTGTATTGAAAATATATATTTGATACTTCTATCAACCTATTGCATATACTCTTGTTCAACTTTGTTCTACAATAGCATTCCACTGCTCATTCCACCCACTTCACACTTCCCACCTGAAGATCTCAATCACGCCAGACCCCTTAGCAATAAATTAAGACCTTTTTTTATTACATACATTTTTTTTCTGTTCCCCACAAATTAACTCCCTTTCACTTTGAAGGAACAGGTGAAGAGCGAAACAAATGGATTAAGGGACACTTGTGTGAGTAAATTAATTGCATAAATCCACACTTCAGACCAAAGCTATAGCCGCAACGCCTCCATCATGGGTAACAACACCAGCCATACATCGTCGGATTCCACAACTTCGACCGCAACTTCGTCGAATGCCAGCTCTAAACTGCACAACTCTTCGAAAAATGCAAAGAGAAGCCGTCGTCTTGCAAATGGGGTCATCGTCAGCAAACGGTCATTGCCCACGTTGACCAAGATCACGAAATTAGAACTGAAAGGTGAACTCTTCAAATACGGCACCAATAACAGCAACTTCGTTGCTGAAAATTTGTCAGATGACCTGTACAGTAGCAGTAACAATGCCAACAACAACGATGTTTCTCACCAAAAGGAGAGACAGAAGTCCGTAGTGTCCTCGCAAGGTTCCGAGGCAACAGCTCAAGACGTTTCCATTGCTAGTACAACCTCGAACTCGTCATTGTCCTCGATTTCCTCGTCGTCGATGGTGGATATGGAAGACGACAATAGGTTCCAGCACATTGAGGAGATCGACAAGGATATCCAATACGAGCATATTGAAGGAGTGGGACTCTCGGGAGGCGACAACACCAACATCAAGCCCGTGAGAGATGCAGATTCAAAGGAAGAAGTGGACGTTGTCATCAAATGGACTCCGACAGGTAACGAGAAAGAGGTTCATATCATTGGGGACTTCACCAACTGGAAGAAAAAGTTGAAATTGCACCACTCAGACAACGAGTTTAGCATTAGATTGAATCTACTGAAAGGTTTATACAAGATCCAGTTCCTCATCAACAACCGAGAGATGAAGATTAGCAATTCGTTACCAATAGCTACAGACAACGAGGGAAATATCGTAAACTGGTTCGAGGTGGTGGATGTCCCTACCTGGCAGGAGCAAGAGCAGTCGCCTTCTGATGCGAATATCTATTCCGTGAAACCACCGGACTACTTTGGCTCGGCCATCGAGGCTGGTTCCATGGAAAATAAACGTCTTGGCAAAAAAGCTCTGTCTTTGGAGAATCTTCTCACCAATGTCCATTTGTCTTCGAGTGCACCAGCCTCTGGAATGGCCACACCTTCGATAGATAGTGGAACCCAATCGGCACAACCACCGTCACAGCCACCTCAAAGAAATTTCCCATACAGTACTAACCAGAGGCATATCAGTAACCAGTCAACGATCTCCGGATACTCTCAAACTAACGACAGTTCCAGTGTAAATTCTGTATCAACGTATCACTACAAGACTCCCGATGTGCAGCAATTACAATACACCTCGGATTTACCTGAAATTTACTTCAAAGACGAGTATGCCTATCCGTATCCACCACCTTCGGAGATGGACTCGTCTTCTTCATATTTCGAGAAAATCAATTTCGACGACTACATCTCTGATAAATTGGGCTTGCCCACGCCTCCAGAGCTCCCACTGTATCTAGACTCGTTGTTGATCAATGGTGGAACTGCCAACCACGGTCACCATCATCATAAGAATAACAAGTTGAACGATTTGAATGTGGACAAGTACACCGGAGTCAATTACAGTGGGCTCGACAGTATACCTAACCACGTGATTTTGAAGCACTTGATCACCACAAACATCAAAAATAATGTCATGATGGTGACCGTGATCAACAGGTATCAGGGGAAGTACGTTTATCAGGCACTTTACTCGCCTGTAGACATTTGAGGCTGCTAAGATCTGCGGGTGTCTCTTGCAAAAGAGAGACGTTTTGTCACAGGCATTCACTAAGACAGGTACACCATTTTTTTTTTTTTCGTATTTTTGAAAGACAAGCACGAAAAAGGCTGGCATCGCACTAGTTGGTGTCAGTGCCAGCCTCATGCTCTCTATCTTCAAGAGATTTCTCGACTTGGTTTCCTAATTTTGAAATGTTCACACTCCAGCTTCACGATCCATGTTTATTTTGCTCTTTTGATATTGTCTTGACTATTGTTCTGCTCTCTAGACTTGCCATTCACTATATCGTGTAAAATTTTACTTTTCTTGCTCCAATACATGTTACATCGGTGATATGACGTAATAATCCAGGTACTAATGCCTAAAATTTGAGAGAAAAAAAAATCAAAAAAAAAATCAAAAAAAAAAACTAGAAAAAAAAGAAATTTCTATGCGAGCTTTATGCATAGTGCACTCAATCAACTCTTTTCTCGTTGACGGCAATTGGAAATGTTCTTCAAGTAAAGGTATGACAAAGAGTGGGATGTGATGGGAAACTTTAATTTTTCTATAAATAGTTAACGACTCCATGAAGAAGCATTTGTTGTTGTTTTTGCGGTTATTATGCTGGACTCACGTCAACATTTTACAAATAGTCATTTTGTGAGGAGTTCCCTTTTAGGCTACCGCACTCAGTCAATTCGCCATTTTTGTCTGAATTTAGTGTCTTGGCTTTTGGGATAGTTTAAGTTAAGGTACCAAACAATGTCTTGGGTGGAATTGTCATTTGTGGGGCTGAATGTTTTGCAAAATTTCATTTGTCGAGAACGTAAAGTCAACGTCATAGTAGCTTTGTTTCTTCTTCTTCTTCTTCTTTTTCTCTCTTTGAGTAACAGACAATCCTCATCTTCAAATTATCATATATGGTCATCTCTTATCATTGGAAGTAATAACAAATGTCCGGGAACAATAATGCTTTGAAAAATATTTTGAGGTGACAACAAGTGACTAGGGAAGAAAAAAAATAAAAATAAAGAAAAAAAAAATTCTCGAGAGAGACCTGCATGTTCCTGAGCCGTTTAACAGGGTTAGGGTCATATTCATGGGCTTAGTAAGGGAACCGAGGAGCAATTCGAAATATTCGGATCGTGTACACATCGTAAAATTTTTCAAAAAGATTCTTAAAACGGTAACTGCAAAGCAAGCAGCACGCTCAAAGAATGGCTTGCTGTTGCTGATTACGTCAAACTCACCACCACCCTCGAAATTAATCCACCATACCTCAATGTCTCGCCCTGTCTTGGAAATTATATGTTTTTTTTTCTTCCCTTCAACTCCAAACTGTAAACCTAATTTTAAAAATAGAAGTGTTGCGTTGAAAAATATGCAATGTTTTACAAAATTTAACTTTTAGTTTCCTCCTTCTGCGTGAATTTCAGCTTTTTTTCTCAATCTTGCACCTCTCCTGCAAGTCAAGATCATGCAACATTGAGTCAAATGACAGCGGATAGTGAGCTTGAGGTGGTTCTAAAAATATGGATCTCGAGTTTTTCTAAACATAAACATGTAAACATATAAACAAGAAAGACAAAAACGTTAACTCGAAGAGCACGCCCCCGCTGAATTGGAAATGATATATAATAAGCTCCAAATAACCTCTTTTTCCATTTCTCTGATTCTAGTTTTAATCAATACAATCAATTCAATAACGATCGCTTAGACATTTTTATAAAAAACCAACATTATCACAATGCAATTAACTACATTTTCCGCTGCTACCTTACTTGCTTTGGCTGCTTCCGTCAGTGCCAGCTCTGGTACCTTCACCGTCTTGAACACCCGTTCTGCTTCCCAATTCCACTTCACCAGCTGGGGTGTCGGCTCTGACGGTAAGGTCATTATTGCCTCCGAAGGTGTCACTTTGGAAGTTGAAGACAGCACCGCTGTTAAGACTTCAGACGGTAAATACTTGAAGGTTGGTAGTGACGGCTCCATCACCGTCGTTGACAGTGAAAGTGATGCCACCACAGGTTTCTCCATCGGTGCCCAATCTGGTTCTTTGATCCCATTGGACTTCAACGGTGCCAACAACTTCCTTGCTTGTAAATCTGGTGACAACTACCAACTTTTCACCTCCGAAGGTGCTGGTAGTGACTGTACCGGTATCAACTCTTACGCTACTGGTACTGATGGTGATCTTTCTCCATTCCCAGCTGCCGGTTCAAGTTCCGCTTCTTCTTCCACATCTGCCGCCCCAGCTGCTTCCGGTTACCACAACACCTCCACTGCCGTTGTCTCTGACATTGCCACCACTGTTGTCACCATCACATCTTGTCACGAGAACAAGTGTACCACCGGTCCAGTCACCACTGGTTTGACCGTTGTTACCTCCACCAAGGAAGGTGTCCAAACCGTCTACACCACCTACTGTCCATTGACCTCCACTACCCCAGTTACTGTTGCTCCATCTTCAAGTGCTCACAAGAACACCACTGCTCCAAGTGCCAGCACCTTCGAAGGTAGTGCCAACATGGTTGGTGGTGCTTCCGTCGCTGCTATCGCCGGTTTGGCCTTGGCTCTGTTGATCTAAATTTCCTTTTCGAACTAGAGTTACCCCCCCAATTTTGATTTCTTTCTTTTCTGACTATTTTTTACATTATATTTAATTGATTTTGCTAATTCCAGTCGAATCGATGTTATGACTTGGAGATATTTTTCAATCTTTTCTTAATGAAGGTTTTGCTGCCGTTAGCTTTCTTTTGTTTCTCCACAACTATATCATTCCACACATTTGTGTATTGCATGTCTAGGTACTAAAATTTGAGCAAATTTGAATTTTGCAAATTTATATAAAAAAACACCAATTATTCCGTTTAATTCTTTCAAAGTTTTGTATCTTACATTAAATTACATTACTCTTGCTATCTATTTATTTCTTTCTCTTTGAACTTTCCAATTGGCCAATCTTCTCTTTCAAGAGTTCAATTTCTTCGTTAATTCTTCTAATTTCATTAGTCAAACTTTCATTCATCTTGTCCACTTCTTCGTTTCTTTGGTTGTTGATTTTGAGAATCTCAATGTTCTTCGTCTTCATCATGTATTCGTCCTTGATGTTTCTGTTGGCGTTCATGAGCTCGGTTTTTTTCAGTGCCAACGACTTGATATACGTCTCGTTGGTGAATTTTTCCTCGTTTAACTGCTGGTAATTCGATAAAATTTGAGTATATTTGGAGGTTAGGTCTTTTTTCAACTTCTGAAGTTTGATTTGCGCCATCTTGGCTTTCTGTAGCTTGTCGTTGGATTTCTTAGAATAGGTAGCGGTTTTGATCTTGACCAATTCGTATTCTTGCTCGTATTTGTAAAGATGAATTAATTCCTTCGACTCGTAAAAACTTTGGTCACTCAATGGTTGGAAAAATTTCTTGTTGGAGATGGCTTCTGTCAATCCGGAAACACCACGCTCCAACACAAGCTGGGTCAATTGGTCCTGTTGCCTGCAGATCAATTTTACAAATGTTACTATAACTACATTGAAACCTTTCAAGATGAGAGAGTCCATCCACTTGACGAGGATTTGGGAATCTCCAAACGATTGGAAAAAATTGACCCAGAAGGCTTGTCCTGACAACAAACGTGACAACAAGAGTAGCACCTGGTCCAGTTGCAGCATCTTTGTGAGCAGCAACAAGAATTTAGGACAGTTGTCTTCCAAAGATCTTGAAAGCTGGAAGTAAAACTTGAGACTGGAGTCTGAGTCGAGCAGGCTTACGAGGTTTTCGAACTGGAAATTCAAGCAGACGATGATCTTGAACACATCGGATGTGCTGAACTCCGGGAACGACGATATTGTCTTTGCCATTTCCACAATGCTCTGGTTGGGGAGCTTGGCATTGACCGTTGCCAATTTGGACACCACAATGAGCACTGATTCAGGCAAATTGAGTCTCAGCAAGGCCAGATCTTGCTCCGAAGAGACGTCGATCTCGAGAGAGGTGAATAACTCATCATCTATATAGACACTGTTGGTCAAGCCCAAGTACAGAGCACGCCTGAGCTTGTCGTTGGACAAGTTATAGAACTCCAGTTCGATCTTCAGGAACATCAGAGGCTCCAAAGTGTACTGGATATCCTCGTAGTTGAAGAGGAGCACCTTCCAGAAGTCCAAGTCTACGGAATTGTTCTCAGTGAGGTGCGGATCTTCCAACGAGACAAGTTTCTGGTCTTCTTGATAGAGGCCTTGGTCTCTGATGAACAGTTTAAACTGGTCGATGAACTGGAGGTTTGCGATGATCATGAAGTAGGACGTGGTGTTGAATATAAGAGACTTTTGCAACTCCAATTGACGATGGTTGTGGGTTTCAGGGGGTTTGCTGCTGTTTCTTTGATGTCTTGGGGAACGCTGCGGCAATGGCGGCAGCAGCGAGTCTGCCAGTTCTTGCGATTCCAAGGGTTCCGTAGAATCTGGAACATGGGCCACGTTGTCTCTTGGAGGAAGGGATGGTGGTTGCGAACTCACATTGGCCACTTCGTCGAGTTCCACTGGTGTCTCGACGGAAGCGACCCTGTCTCTTGGCGGTAAGGCTGGTAACTCTTTGGGAGGTAGTTTTGACGACGGAATAATCTCCACTGGCGAGTCCAATTGCACGTCTTGGAACTGATCTTGGGTGTCGGTATTGTCTTGAGCCATGGCAATTCAGAATTGACCTTTTTGGATGTCTTTAAAGGGGTATTTGATCAACCTGATCGTTGCGTTCTTGTCCAACAATCGAGGTACTTATTTTTTTGCACTCTTTTTTTTTTGTTAGTGCCGATTTTTGGTGCCTGGGCTTTTTTGCCTGGATTTTTCTTTGGTCTTTGCCTGGGGTTTCTTGCCTGGACAGAGTCTGGTTTTGGTCTTTCGTCTTGTTCGGATCAGTTGGTGAAGAACGTAGAATAATCGTGTACGCACCAAACGACACTATTCCACTTTTCGGCTCCACTGGATGAGACGTTTCTGGCCTCTCAGAGGAAGTCTTACGGAAGCGCGGAGGAAAAAATCTCGCCAAGGCTGAGGCTGGCCTGGGTTTTTGTTCAGATTAGTTTAGTGAATGAACTGACTTGTTGAATTTATTGATCTGATTCATTGATCTGATTCATTGATCGTCTTCATCATGTCTTCGTCACAACATGACTCCTTCAGCTGGGTCAAAAAAATAAGACTGCTCCCAAGACGTGAAGTGAGGGCCGAGTTCAGCACCGTCACCGCACAGTTCATCGAGGCCGATAAGCTGTTGATACAGTCGTTAAGTAGTATAAACCAGAAGTTCCCGAGAAACGAGGAGAACGGGAAGGCTCTGGCAGAGGTGTCCGAGAAGTTGGACCTGTGCATTGAAGAGTTATCTTGGCTTAAGTGAGAAATAGGCCTACTGTTGCAAGTGATTGAGTTGTTACCTTGGCTTTGGCCTAACTTGCGAGTCAAGCTTTGGGGGCTGCCATACGATTTCTGCTACTGGACATGTGTCTTGCAGAGTGTTTTGTGAATTTGGCACACTTTTGATATGGAATTCGAGAACTTGGTACCCTTCTTTGGTGCCCTTCTTGGGAATTATTTCGCCTACATCACTTGAGTAATAAGTAGAGTCGTTTTGTGGTGCAATGCAGTAGAACACGAATCCGGGGTCACTTAGATGAGCTAACGATAAGAAACAAAAGTGCCGTTGAGAATTTTTTTCATTTACGGTGTGGAATTAAATAAAGACACATCCACTGAATATTGGTGATAAAATGTCATATCTTGTAGATGAAATTTGTAGAGTCTGGTAGAATGTTAGGGCGAGAGCCAGGCGAGGGCCAAGATAGTGGGTAGAAGTAAATGATAAAATAATCTATACAGCGAAGTTCTAACTACAAATTTGCAACAACACTGAAAACAAGCCATTCTCAACTCCATTCAACTTCTAGAACCCCATTCAACTTTCAACTCCATCCAACTTTCAACTCCATCCAACTCCTTCCAAACCCAATCCAGTGAGTGAAAAATTCAACCAAGTAAAAAATTCAGTGAGGCTCTGAAAAATTGAGGAAAAAAAAAGTTTGATCAAAGTTGCAAACAGTTTTGACTGACACTTGGGTATAGACATCAAGCGAGGATGACAAGATTAGGTAATAGTGAGGTAAGTAGAAGTGATAACAGTTGATTTGAAATGATATGAGCTCATTTGAAGTGAAAAAAACCAGATTTTAGTTCGATCCATACTAACGCCAACAGTTTTTGAACTCTCTGACAGAATTACTCTCCAAATCAAATGGAGAGTCTTCAGTTTATTTCACACAGAAGAGATTGACGCCAGTGAAGTCAAATGTGAAAGTGGAGTCCGACAAGATACTGCTTGTCACAGAACCGGTAGCTGACGAGACAAAATATCCAATCTTGATAAGAATCACCGACGGTAAGAAGGCCAAGTACAGCACCACAGTGCAAGTTGAGCAATTGGACGAGTTTTGGCTCCAATATACGAATGTTTTGAAGAACGGGTTGAGTGGGTTGAGGAAGAAGGATAAGAAGAAGTCGAAGAAGAAGAAGGTGTCGAAGAATTAGTGAGAACTAGTGAGAATTAGTGAGAAGAGGTGAGAAGAGGTGCGATCGGTGTATACGGCAGTGTATAGTAGGCAAGGGTCTGATATAATGCAAAGTAGTTATTGCAAATGACTGTAAGCGGGTAGGGAAGTGTAGGAAGTGTAAAGAGAGGAGTATGAGAAGACTTCGAAAAGGTTGAGAGGAAGTAAAGCCGAGTAGATCAGACCGGGAATAGAGACTGTAGAATAGAGACTTTAAAGTAGAGACTACAGAGTAGAAACTGTATAGGAGGAACAGTAGAGTAGACAATGTAGAGTAGAAATTGTAGAATAGATAACGTATAAAAGACACGGTACTGTAGGCAATGTGTAGTAGGAACCTGTACAGTCAAACCTTTAGCAACAAAACAACATTATGCAATCAAGACCACACTATACAAGCAAGTCCACACTACTGCGGAGATGACCACTTTACTGAGATCTGCCACTTACAGCTGTTTGTACAGAGCACTTTACATTACAAACACATACGATAGGATAATCATTTACATACAATTTATCATATACAAACAACTACTCCATACAGACACCATCCAGACACCATCCAGTCACCACCCAGTCGCCACACCTCCTACTCATCCTGCTCAACGATCAAATTCCCACTCGGATACACCAAATTGTTCTCGCCGATCAATTGCTGCCCATTCCCCAAGTCAAGCTCGGCACGGGGCATCACACTGATCAATTTGAAGTCATATTCATGCACATAAGCTGGACTCACCTCTACTGACCCCAGCTCCACCTCCGGATCGATCTCATGGAGCAAGAAATCCACATACAAATAGATGTCCTCGATGGTAAACGTCTTGTGGAAGACATGCTGCACTCGTTCGCCATTGGCAAACCGGATCGCTACACGAGAGATCTGTCTCTTGTCGTTGATATCGACCTGCGATTCTCTTCTTTTAAACTCCAGAGCCCTCGATCTCAAGTAATTCACCTTCTGCAACCGCAAATTCTCCCGTTCCCGGGCCCTTTGCTCTTCTTCCTGCTGTCTCTGCAACTCCCGCACCCTCTGCTCTTCTCTTCTGCGGTCCAGTTCCAACGATCTCTGGTACAGCAGGTCCTGCTCCGACCGCAAATCGCGGGCACTTTCGCGCAGTTGCACCTCTGCTCGCAAGGCCACTACCGAGGGGTTCAATCTCTCGAACACTTTGTGGAATTTCTGGATGATCTTTGGCGTGTTGATCGAGCCATCGGACTTGATGAGATTGTTACTTACACCTTGGATCTTGGCCACGAGCGACACCTGCGGCAGACTCGAGCCCTCTTCGGAGACCAAGGTGATGAGCCCCAAGAAGGGGAACCCGCTCACATTGAAGACATTGGCTACTTGGTACCCCTCGCTCTCTTTTACATTGGCCCCCCACAGGAGGATGTCGTTGTTCTTTAAAAACCTCAAAAACTGGTCGTGGAGCAACACTTGGTCGATGAAAGCGTTCTTGTCCTCATGCTCATCGCTTTGCAAGTACAAGAGCAACCATTTGCACTCCTTCTTGACCAAGTACAAGGCATTTGTGTAGGAGCATTCCAAGAAATTGGGCCTGTTGATCTCCATCAAAGAAGAGTCGCTGGCCTTGATGCCGAGGCTCAGGTCGATCGACACGGGACTATCGACCAAGGGCTTGTTATTGATGGCCTCGTCGAACTCGTAGATGAATCTGCGCGACCTCTTGACCGGGTTGGAGAGGTCTTTCTTGGCATAGTACGTGTTTGTCGTCGACAGTCGGAGCCCCAACACCTTGTTCAATATTGGAATGAGCCGTTCCGTGGTCACGCCGAGCAAGAAAACGGCCAACTTCCATGCCAAGATCAAGGGCAAGATGATGATGAACTGCACAGTGAGCACCATGTAGAAAAAAGACTTGTTGACCCAGTTGTGCAACTTGGATGGCGACCCGGATGAGTTATCGGCGTTAACAGGGAAGGAGCCAGGCAAGAGTGAGGTGTCTGAAGAAGAGGAAAACCTTGAAGAGAAGGAATCGCTGAACAAGTTCATGAATCTCGACACCACGGAGCCCGCTCTGTTGTCGTTGCCGACGCCATTGGAGCCGTTGCTGTTATTGCTCATCTCTAATCGCTCGGTGTAATTTGCTACAAAGCCGCGCTGCGATTGAGGATTCAATTGGTAGTATGCGATGATGGCAAGCTCGAGGTTCCAGTTGTTCGATGTAAGTAGACGTACCACTGTTTCCCGCGGGATGTTCTCGGAGCCGGTGATGGAATAGAATTGATTGACGATCGATTCTTGCTCCAGGGTGGGTGCTTGATCCATTCTCTTGTGCTGGTGGGACAAGATAATTTGGATCGGATTTTGATTTTTGATTTTTTTCAACAGATGACTTGAGACTGGGGCTGGGGGATATTGGGGGTTAGTTATTCGACGATTGACTGGTTCAGGTGAGGTTGATTCATGCTATTTATTAGTTGGAGTGTTGTTGTGGTTCCAGGGTATTTAGTTAGTCGGCTCAATTCGAAGGGCTTCCGGCTATTTACAAATCATGTCTGTTTGATATGCTTATTGCTTATCTGCATACTTCTTAGTTATCTACCTGCTTAATACTCTACTTACCTACTTGAAATCCCACTTACCTACTTGAAATCCTACTTACCTACCTTATCCCAATTGATGGTGCTCTTAATATTCTACTGAATATTACAACTTAATGCTCCTACGAACTCCACTCAACACTTTACTTTCTCAATTCCTACTCCATCATACTTTTCTGCCTGCTGAAGTTCCTCTCAATATTCCTACTACTCCATTTGATATTCCACTTATCTATCCTACATTCTACTTTTCTTTCGATTCACCCACTTCCGTTAGAATCACAGTGGAACTGTTCTGCAATTACTCGAACCTACTTCTCTCAAACTACTCAGAACTTCATAACCCCGGCCTTGCCTTATTTCAATTACATATTTTTTATCCACTAACCCCCCAGAACACTCACCTGCCTATAAAATTCCTTCATCTTCTCGGCAACTCTGAGAGGCACTCCCAACACCGGATTCAATGCCTCCACTTGATCCGTCTCTTCCAATTCACTACCCTCCACACACTCTGCTTCATAACTATACACAGAGGAATCTATTGCAGCACCCTCTTCACCCAAAGAATACCTATACTGAAGGCCACTCAACCCACAGAGCACATAATTGGTATGGTAGAAATCGGGGCTCTTACCCGGCTTGTCTACCAAACCCAGAAACTCTTTCGATTGGCAACATAGGAGTATATAGTTGTTAAGAGCCAGCCGCGATACGATATCGGCACCAACGACCGTGCCCAATAACGCATTCAAACCACCGACCCAATGGCTGTAACAGCCGTCTACCAATTTATTGGTCCTTCCACTGAAACCTCCTTCCAACTGCTGTTGTCGACTAGCTGTCCATGCCACCAATTGCTCAAGATTGCAGTATTTGGCCAACATTTCCAGCGGGCGGCCGAGAATACACAAGGCAGCCACTGCACAGAAAGTGTAACCACCATGAGCCTCGTCGTACGGGCCACCCCCGAACCCACCTTCGTAGGTCTGGCAACTTTGTAACCATTCCAGCACACCTTGTGTCAACTCCAAAGTCAAGATATCGAGCATCGAGGCTACAGATAGCACACAGTAGACGGCTCTTGTGTCTGATTCACCACCCAAATGCATGGCAAAACTGTTGTCGGGGGTCTTCAACGACAAGAGCCATTTGTAAATGGCGGGCCTGTCGATCTTACACCACAGGGCCGTGTCCTGGGAGAGGGCCAATGCACAGACACCAGCATACGTTGCTGCAGCATGGCCCATCTGTCCTACACCACCACCGATTCCACCACCGATGGTGTCTACGTACGAGAGAATATGCTCACTTACAGCTTTACTAGTGGTTTGGTCGATATCCGCTTTCAATAGCTTCAAAGCATTGACACACCAGTAGATGATCCAGGGATGAGATGCATCTAGCACTTTAAACCCTGAGGGCAACGGGTTGGCAAGCACTTGCACTAGGTACTCGATGTGGTCGTTTTTGAAGAGCCCTGGAAGCGGCTCGCCAACGTGCAAAGCATCGTCGTACAATTGCTTCACACGGAGCTCTACTTTGTCCTGTTCCACTGACGTCTTTGTCTCGAGAGTGTCCTTTATAATAGCGAGGTCATCTGCCATGGTGGTGAGGATGTCGAAACGGTGATGTTTTGTGGAAAACTTGTGATTTCTTTGGTCCATGCTCATCTTTGCACTTATATATCCACTATCGTGTCACTGTCTTGTCGATGGGATACCTTATTCTGTCCTCTTTGTGCTCGAATCGCCAATTGTGCAAGCCCAATGAGGTAAAAAAGAGCAAAAAGTTAAGCAAAAACTAAAAAAAAACTGAAAACTAGAAACTAAAAAGAATGAAAAATCTCAAAATCTCAAAAATGAAAATTGTCAAAATGTCAAAAACAAAAATCTCAAAACTAAAAACAAAAAAATCGATGAGTAAAAGCGCTTTAAGGGTGAAGCGGCGGGTGGAAAAGAGCACGAGATAACGCCATTCTGTGCCATGAATGACAGCGAATACGAGTCCAGATTGGACCAGATCCAGCGGGCAGTGGAAGCCACATTGTTCCAGCTCGCGGCCCACGAAATCGATACCGTAAAGCCGCAGATGATCTCTGCCATCAGCCAGTTGAGTGACCTTTTGAAACAGATGAACCACAATGGCGACCATTCCGAACAATTGAGACGGGACGCCAAGAAATTGGCCGAGTTCGTGCTCCAATTCTATAACGACTTCAAAACCAAGAAGGAAGATGCCCTTTCCAGGGACCAGCAGGCCCTCTGGATGGGCTCCAAGATCCACTCCTACCATTTAAAGGTCTTCCCGTACTTTATTGACCGCATCTTCGTCTCTTGTGACAAATCATACAGCGAGCCTGCTCTAAAAGTGCCCGAGGCACCTGTACTTTGGACGCGGCTCAACGGCCCGGCCCAAACCTTTGGGCCCATCGACTGGTCCCCTCACATCCCATTCACCACCTACGATACACATTCCGTACCAGATCTCTACCAAGACACGGCTTCTAATTGCTCCTTTGTAGCGGCGTTGCTCTCTATAGCACGTACCAAACGTATAAGCCTCGTGCACTCGGTCACACCTCGTAAAAGTTCCTCCAAATACGGCGTCAGACTCCATTTAAACGGCTGTCCAAGAACCGTCTTTGTCGACGATCAGGTGCCCAGCTTGGCGAATGCCCCAAGCAACGACTCGCTAATCGTGCGGTGCCAGTCGCAACCTGCGCTTCTATGGCCCGCCATCATCGAGAAACTGTATTTCAAGGTGTCCCCGCACGGCTACAACCACCATGGCTCGGCTTTCCATCAGGACGCCTACCTACTAACGGGCTGGATCCCCTCTGTGTTGAAGCTGAACGACGTTTCCCATGCTACTTTCAACCAGCTCTTGGAGTTTTTCAACAAGGGCTTCGTTCTCTTGGCCTTTGGCACGGGCGAGGCGTCCACGACACCGGACGGCCACCATCTCCCGGCCTCACACGACTACTCGGTGCAAGATATGTACGTAAACGGACAGGGCGAGATGGCTTTCGTGCTCCAGGACCCCTTGTTGGGGTCGTGCAATCGTAAAAGAGTGTTCACCGTGACCGACTGGTCGCTGTTCGAGAGCTTGTACGTGAACTGGGACCCGGTCTTGTTCAAATACCAACACGAGAAGTCGTTCCACGTGATCACACAGCACCCACAGAACCTCAGCAGCTTGATGTACTGCCACCAGCTCAAGCTCGCAAAGCAAAGCGCCGGTCCCCTCGAAGTGCGGCTCGTCTTGGAGAAGCACTTGAGCCATTTGGACTCCGACGAGCACCGGTATCTCAAGATCGACGCCTACAAATCCGATGGGGAGAAGCTCTGGTCCAACTCGAGACACTTGAAGATCTTGAAGGGCATCGAGAACCCGGGCAGGTTCCACAGTTGCACTGTTACCTTGCCTGCAGACATCGACACTTGCACGCTTGTAGTCTCGCACCACTGCGAGAACCCGGCCTCGTACTACTTCTCTTTGAAAGCCTTCAGCAACGAGCACTTCACCTTGGAAGAGGCTGCCAACAAGTATGGCACATTGGTGCAGTTGGGAGGTGACTGGAGTCCCACAACTGCGGCTGGTTCGCCGTTGTATAAGGACTACGTCCGCAACCCGCAGTTCGAGATGTGTTTCCCCTCGCCAGAGGACAAGCAGATCCCAGTAAACCTTGCCTTGTACTGTTCCAAGCCGGTTCCCCTCCATCTCGATGTCTTTGTCCGAGACCCGCACTCGCCTTTTGAGTTCATAACCAAATATGTGCCGCAGAACGTGGTATCGGGCACCGGACACCCGTTCTCTAACACCATTTGCCATTACCTGGACTTCATGGTGCGGACCAACACCACCTACATCTTGGTGGCCTCCACGGAGAGGCCCGTCGGAAGGGAAACGGTAAAATTCGTAGTGTCTTTGAACCATGACAATGTCAGATACCACTTGCAGAGGATCCAATCGTGGTTGGGTCTTTTCAGCAGAGAGTTGAGGTTCCTATGGACGGACTCCATTCGGTATTCTGTCGTTTTGAAAGTCACCAAGAGGTCTCAGATGAGAATTCGGGTCAGTACTGGTGCGAGAAAGCGATCAGATCCTAGACCGAGACTCAGACTGGCCTTGTACCTGGGCTCGAGCGTAGTTACAATAAGTGATTTTGACCAAGATGACGTCTATGGACATTTCCTCGCTGCCTTCTTGGAGCCAGGAGACCATAAATTGATAGTAGACAAAATTGGGAACGACCACGGCGAGTGTATAGTGGAACTGGGACTGGATTCGAGTTTTACGTTGAGCCAGTGACAATGTTGAAGCTAATATTAGATGTATATAATATATATGTTCGACTAGATCGAACTGAAGTATAAGTGTATAAATAACGTACTCTTACAGGAGCTGATTAGTAGTAGCGAATTAGTTTGTAGTGAATTAGTTTTGTAGCTGACTAGAATAGCTAAAATATTTTATAACTAAAGTGCTTTATAGCCAATTAGTTTAATAACTAAATTAGTTAAATAACTATATTAGCATCACAGCCAAATTAGTACTGTAACTAAACCAGTTTTATAGCTTATCAGTTGAATAACTAACCACTTTACAGCTATTTACTTTATAGCTTATTACCTTATAGCTAATCACTTTAGCTAATCACTTAACTAACCACTTGTCTAATCACTTAACTGACCACTTAGCTAATCATTTACTGATCCACTACTCCTACTCAAGCTCATACCCATTCTCGGTATCGTTAGCCCTCTCATACGAAACATCTCTCCAATAGTATATCAACCAGCAAATGACAGCCAACTGGATCACCTGTGGAACCTCCACCCGGGCAAGGTAGAAGTTCGGATTCACAGACAAAAACTTGGCCCTCAAGAAATACGCAAAGTCGTCAAAGGTTCTGAAGATCGGGAACGTTATCAAGTACGAAAAATAGTAAGCCACGCCAATGACCACGGCACTCGTGAGGAACCGAGGCTCTTTGCCCGAGTAGGACTTGTTGGTGGTGTAGGTGAAGTAGCAACCAGCACCGAAAATGGTTATTTTGGACAAGACAACGATCGGAGCGACGACACTTGCCTCTGTCGGGTCTACGTCTACTGCATAGGTTGGGTGGCTGATACGGCTCAAGATGGTGGTCTCCCTGTTGAGTTTGAGCTTGTAAACGAGCTCCACCACGGTGACGGAGACGAAATAGAGCGCGGTCAACACAATGGTGACCGGTTTGTACAAGGCTTTTTTACTCTGGTCCAAGGTCATGAACCCCTGCGAGAAGAGCGCCACGGCGAAATAGAAGCACACCAAGTTGATCAACCCGTCAGTGAACAAGAAGACGAAGTAGAGGAACCCGTTGGAGTAGAAGAACTGGAAGTGGATGAACAAGATCAAGTACACGAGGTAGAACACGTCGGAGAACAGTCTCAAGACCACAAACTGGGAAAGAAGACGGGACACGTTGGAGAATTTGAAGAGCTTCTTGTGGGAGGAGGCCATGTATCTGGTGTTGGCGATGTACGCCAGCAAGGTGACAATGGCAATGACGAAGTAACTCGGCAACACGGCCCCCAGCAAGGCGTCTTTGCTCTTCCAATGGTGCCTAGAGGGAGTGTACATGACAGTGTTGTTGGTGTCAGCCACTGGGGGAGCGGCTTCCCCTGGCCAGTAAGTATTGAACTCTGGGTCCAGAGCCATTGGGGTGTCCAACAAGTCCTCGGCAAAGGTCTCGAGCAAATCAAAAGTCTTGGTGCCATTGAGAACCTCGTACCTCAAGTCATCGTACGACACTTTGTCCTTTTGCTTCCTCTTGAAGGGCAACAGAGCCACCAACTCGGTGTCGTTGACCTGAATAAGCTTGTTCCAAAGGTAGATGACACTGCGCTGGGACTCATCGCTCTGGAAATCGCGGTACATGAGCAGCAACCGGATTTTCAATCCGGACCTGCCTTGCCCGAACTTGGACACCTTCTGCCCGTTGAGCACCTCATTGGGCTTCGGCTTGGAAACCGACGGATTTTCTGCACAGAAAACGCAAATTCCATAAAGAAACGTGACAAACACAATGGCCCAACGCGACAACATTCTATTGATCTTGCAATGCCAGCTTGTACCTCTCAATTGTCACTCAAGTACTGTGTGATACTACAGAACAATGAGCCTTTTCGATATCTGAGAATGAAGAAAAGTGAAACAAAAAAAAAAAAAAAAAAAATGGCGGCTTATTTGTTTGGACGCGAAATCGGGGCCTGTCAAGGAGAGCCTGTCAAGGTGAGCCATGGGGGCAGTGGGTGAAGTGATGCGTTGAGTTGGTGATTAATCGATGATAATCAGGTTTGTTGAACAGATTTGTTGAACAGATTTGCTGATTAGAGTTACTGATCACATTATGCTAATCCAATTCATGCTAATCGCTAATCAGTGATAGTTCATGCCAATCCCAATACCATTCATGCTACTAACGCGATCTCAGATTTCAAAAGTCGTGTGACTACCAGATCTCATCTTCAGATTGGTCGTGATAGCTCAACCAAGTGCTCGATCAACTCGCTCACCGCATCATGCTCTAAGCCGCCTACATCTCTATTCACCAGCTCCAATTTCGAGATCATCAATTTCCGCGACGACAGATGGTCAAAACTGCTCGACACCTGCCGTAAACAGTTGTCGTTATCCCTTATCAAAAACTCACAAACTTCCACAGCGGGCCCCTCTTCAAAGATAAACCTCATCACCCTCTCGATTTTCTCTCGGTCTAACTTCAATTTGGAAATTTGTAGCAAAAAAATTGCCAGCAGGGGTTCAATTAGGGATTCCAGTGGTTCAATTGATGGTTCAATTGGCGGTTCCAGCGATTTTAGTGAATCCAGCACTCCCCCCCTCGACACTGTATCTACACTCTCCTCCTCAATCTCATCACTACTTACCAGGTCAGAACTCAACGAATACATCGACCCATTAACACTTCTGTAATCCAAACTCGTATCATTATTGATGAAAACTATCCCATCATCCTCATGTCTACGTTTTTTAGATGAGCCCCTAGTAATTTTATTTTTCAATTTGGCTCGCCGCTTGATTTTCTTCAATTTCAAGCCATCGACCGTGTTTTGGGTGGTGGTCCTCGTTGCCGAGGGAGTCATTGTGGTGGTTCTTGTGGTTATCGACGAGACCAAAGTGCCCATCGATCTGTTCATATCAAACCCCCTCTTCAGCAGCCCCATCTTCTCCCTTCTACGGATCCATACTCGACGTCGTATACAATTGCCCACTTTGTACACGCCCTTCCAATGCTTGCTGTTGAAATGGGATCGACTGTACACGAAGCCTTGCTCGTCGACATCGCCCGCCATCAGAATGCACCACCAGGGCCACGACCACTTCCAATCCATGTCCGGGAGCGGATACAAGTTCAAGTCTGTGATGGCATTGCCGTGCACCGTCTGGTACCTGGGCGGGTCGAAGGGCGAGATCAACGAGTTCAGCGAGAACACGGGGATGCCCAAGACAAACGAGCCCCGCTGGTTCTCGATGAGCACATCGAAGTCAATCTGCCCGTCCTGGAACCTTTCGCGGTCTGTTCCAGAGAACAGGGACGATATCGACTCGGGATCTTGTAATTTGGCGATCAAAGAGTCGAGAAACTCGATCTGTGGTAGCGATCCGATGCCCTTGGCGTATTTCGGTTTGGATGCTGTTTCTTGTGGCGGTTCTAAAGCGCTGGAAATGACAATATCGGGTGCATTCATGTTGCGTGCATGGTTTTGGCGTATTGTTTACAGTAATAGTTGTACAGTCCAGCCCAGGTGTTCTTGGTGAATGTGTCTTTGAAACTGACTAACCGCTGTTTGAGTTGTGCATTTGTTTTTTTTTTAAGAGCGCCTCGGGCTGGCATTGGGGCGCGCAGGCGGGAACGGAGATGAGGCGGGAATTTAGGGGGGTATAGAGTTGATTTAGGGATATAGAGTTATTTAGGGGTATAGAGTTGATTCATGAATATGGTGTCCAGGATATGGTAGCTACAGAATATATATAGAGTATCCATATGGAATATGGTATCTACATAATATTATATGGTCTTTATAGAATGTATATAGCATCGTATAATATATATAGTATCTATAGGATATATAAGGTATCTACATAACATAATATCCATATAGAATATATATGGTATTTACATAATATATATATAGTATCTACGTAGAGAACTTATGGCGTTTAGATAAAATCTCTATAGAATCTACATAAAATAAATATAGAATCAACACAAAATATGTGCCATCTACACAAATATACACTATCTACATAATATATATAAGCTATCGATTGTTATAGTATTTTCATAAAATGTGTAGCGACTCTACCAAAATATATCGTACCTACCGAAATCTAGATGGTATCACGGAATATATGCACACAGAGTAGATATATTCACATATAATACTTCATCTGCGCAGAATATCTATTGTCTGAGACACTATATTGCACTTCCTGCTAATAGGTCTGCGCAAAAGTATGGTCATGAGCTCCTTTCAAATAGTCCTCGTTGTCCGGGAAATACTCCACCGCATACTGCAACTTGTGGTTCATCTCGCTCATTACCGGCCTGCACGACTCTGCCAACCGGAACTTCAACTCGGATCTGTACCAATGTGGGAATTGCACAGTGACGAGCATCACCCTTGGGCTGTCCGTTTGGTTGGGCATACCTGCGTGCCAAAGTCGGAAGTCACGCACTATTATCGCACCTTTAGGTAGCGAGAGCTGCACAGGACCGGTGATGTCCCTCACCAGCTCGATTTGCTCGGGACTGATGTCCTCGCCTTGCACCTGCTTCGCATGTCTGTGGGTCCCTGGCCAGAGCTCGGTGGCTCCATTTTCGGGGCTCGTCGACACCAAGTTGATGTTCACACAGATCCCGAAACAGTGGTCTTTGAACTCGAACTCGCAGTCGATATGCACCGGTTGGCGAGAAGTGGCCTTCACCGCGGTATTCGCCGAATAGAACCTCACTACAGGGTTTGGACCCAAGATACACTCCGTCACCTGGGTGACAAACTTGTTGGCAATGACATCTTCAAATAAGAATTCGGGCAATGGAACTGGCTCCTGTTGGATGTTTCCGGTGTCCTTGCCGAAATTGCGATGTGTCTTCTCGTCCAGAAAGAGTTTCTCAGCTTCCGGAACCATTCTGGCATTGAGTTTGTCCAAATTGTCCGGATTCAGGCCATTTTCAATGACAAACATTCCATCTTTCTCGAACCCCACCAAGGCTTTTTCAAGGTTATAAGAGGATATTTGCCCGGATTCCAATTCTTGCGCCGACAATCTGATGATTGCAATTGAGGGTTCTGGTACTGGCATCTTGTTTTCTACAATTACTCAATATCTACAACAACTTTGATACCCGTGAACACTCTTTCATTCTATATAAATACATTTTAAGGTTCGCCGATAAGATAAGATTTTTTTTCTTATCTCCTTATCGCGCAGGAATATTGACTAAATAGGGAAAGTGGTTGAAAAATTGACTAGAGTGAAATATTGACTAGAGTGAAATATTGACTAAAGTGAAAAATTGAGTGGAGTGAAACATCATTCAATGTCCAGAATTTTTTCCACATTGATCGCATTATCAGATTGGAGACTAGTTCCTGCCAGGAGTTGGCAGTTCTCGAACACTTGGTGTCTCTTTGCATCAAGCGGGTCCAAGAACAGGGTGCCGTTGGCCATCTTGGTGAATAAGTACCCCATCAACGAGTCGCCAGCCCCAGTTACGTTTTTGATCTCGTTGTCGGCCAACTGCACCGATGGCTTGTAGTGTTCTATATATACACCGAGCTTGTGAAGCTCGTTGGCCTCACCGTAGAATTGCTTCCCACCACGGGACACCAAGGAGAAGTCGGCCTTTTGTGGGAAAGATGCTGCCTCATGGGCATTCACCACCAATTGCACTACCAAGATACCGTTAGGCCCGTCTTTGATAACTAGGCATGGAATGTAAGGCAACAATTTAAAAGCCTGTTGCAAAGTGCCCTTCTGTAACAACCGTTTCATCGTAGCATTCTTGTTGGCCTTGGAATCGAGCTCATTGCGGAAATTCGAGTCGAGCCCCAACTTATCCAAGATGTTGAACCAGTTATCCAAATCGTCAAACTTCAGATGTGCCTCAAAGGCATCGTACATCGTGCCCAATTCTTCCACCGTCGGCGTAGCAAACTGGACTTGGTTCTGTGGCCATGTCTTGAGCGACTTCGTCTGGGCGATTTTACCGGCTTTGATGACGGAAGTAGGCTCTAAAGCCACCTGAAATCCCAGTTCCAAAGACTGCAAAAGCACAGCGTCCATGATCTCCACAGATAAGTTACTGTCTATAATCACGTTTTGAGGTCTAGCCCGTCTCAATTGCTCCAAGACATGTTCCCTTGGCAATTTTTCGACAATGTCCATGTCGGCACAAGCTACAATTAAAGACCCATCGTCTCCATGGACAGAGATATATTGGGCAGTATTGAAATCCGAAGTTTGTAGCAACCCTGTAGTGTCCATCTCTTTCAAAGAGAGCTCTTTCTTGATCTTTTCACCAGCAGAGTCGTTCCCAATAATAGAGATCAACCTTAGCTCGTTCGAGTGCTGTTCTACATTCTTAGATGCAAATGTCGAGGCCAATGCAACATTGTACCCTACACCTCCTACGGTTTGCTTGGAATCCCCCGGATTAGAGTCATTAATCTTGTATCCTGGTCTCAAGACACAAGTGAGATCTACAGCTATTGAACCAACAACGACCGAGTCACATTGCTCCGTCTGAGTTGGGGTTTTCATTTCACGGTTGAATTGGTTCAATTTGGTCGAGGGCTGGAAGTTCGACTTGCCAATGGTTCCCTACATATATGTCTTCATTAGTACTTGAATATCGTATATTTAACTTAGTCTTGATCTCAGCCTCAATCTGTAAAACCAAAAGATCTACTTACACCATTCTCCAATTTAGTCAAGTTCTTGGCAATCTCCAGAGCACATCTGGCATTGTTCAAGACAAATCCCACATTGGACTTGACACTTTGTCCCCCAGTGTCGGCATTGATCTTGCCCAACAAGAAAGGTGTTACGTCTTTGCCCTTGACTCCTAAAGATTCAGCCTCCAGCTGGGCCTCGTGAATAGCCTTGTAGATGAACTCTTTATCGAGGGCCAAATGGTCTGGAGGAGGAATGCAGACCAAATACCCGTTCCCGAGTAACATCTGGGACCCGTGGTGGAACACAGAGGCAGGCTGGTTGAAGTCAGTGAACTGGAACGGAGACAAAGTATTGGATTCCTCGCAGTAGAAGCCAGGAATATACACTTTAGATTTACGTTTAGGGTTGTAAGTGAGGATAGGAACACCTTTGGTCTCGAGGTATTCGGCAGTACGTTCGATATCCAAGATCAGTTTAGGACCACTACAAACCACCATCACTTCTGTCTTGCTCAACTCGTCCAAATCGGCACTGATGTCCATTGTGGACTCGCCGTTCTTGTGGACACCGCCCAAACCACCTGTGGCAAACACTTTGATCCCTGCCAACTTGGACAAGATCATTGTCGACGAAATGGTGGTGCCTCCAATCAATTTTTCAGCCATAACTACGCCAATATCTCTTCTCGAAGTCTTGTGCACGTCTTTAGCAGAGGCCAAGATGTCGAGATCGGAGTCTGATAAGCCTACTTTTGGGATTCCTTCGATGAAGGCCATGGTGGCAGGCACACAGCCTTGGTCTCTGATCACAGACTCCACCTCCCGGGCCATTTTGATGTTCTCAGGGAACGGTAATCCATGAGTGATGATGGTGGACTCCAATGATACCACTGGCGTTTTGTCGTTCAAAGCCTGCTTGACTTCTTCCGAAATCTGGATCGGTAACGTGCTGAATTGACGTCTGTTTACAAGACCTCTTACGGTTCTCAGTAACATGATATAGTTGCTCAATGGTCGGGCCAATGTACAGGTCTACAGGTTGTGCTGTTGGTGTTTTGAAATATTTTTAAAGAATTTTTCACCGAGTCCAAATATTTTTTCTTTCTCTGCCTATGCGCGGGGAGGAGTAAGGCCGGAGGTTATCGACTGGGGAAGGGTCGGCAGATAAGTTGCGGCAGAGGGATTACGGCAGAGAAATTGTAGCAGAGAGATCGCGGCGGGATTGTGAATGGACTGTGCATGAGATGTGATGTTGGAGGTGGAGATGGAAATGTGGGGTATGGACTGGGTAAATGAGCGAGGGGTCTGATGTAAGATTGGCAATGGTGAAGGAAATGCTCGAGAAGGCATTGTGTTTGTTGAAAGCATTGAATGGAGCAGGCAGGAGCAGGCAGGATCAGGCAGGATAAGGTAGGATAAGGTTGGGCCACATCTGCAATTATTAGACGTGGAGTTAGTTGATTGCCGAAATATTGGAAGAGGTAAAGAAAGTTGGTGGAGAGACAAGAGGGAGAAGATGGGGTTAGATAGTAGATCAAAAAATATTTTCGGATGCAGAGGCAGAAGAAGTAGTAGTGTGAGTAGGTTGGTGTGGTGTTTCATTGTGCTCTCGGAACATTCTCAGTGACTAATCACAAACTGAGAATAAACCGCCTAGTACCAGGTATCAGAACAAGTTAGAACTAGTTAGAACTAGTGCGTACAGACAGTACAAATCCTCAGTACAATTTTCACTAATTCTCCTTGCAGACTTAGTATAGAATCAGTGTAACTTTGTCCAATCTTAGTGCAATTTTAGTGCAAGCCCTTGATACAGTTTATCAATAAACAGAATTCCTGTTTTTTCACCTGTCTACTTCAAACTCAACATACAACTCCCAACATTTTATCTCGTCTAATCAAATCAAATTAGTTCAGATATACAAAATTAATAGTACATCAACGCACCCCCGCTTGCACTCCAGCTCACACCGCAGCTCAAACACAGCTTCCGGCACTAGGAAACTTCCGAACCCAACAACATCAGGCCACCAAATCACGTCCATTGCTAATCAATGCCTATGCCATCGTGCATATTCTGTGGAGGAGCGAAAAAGGAGAATCCAGATTGTGGGACATGCAAAAAAAGGAAAACCGCCATCAGCCTTAATAAGCTACATGAAAAATAGTTAGTGCGAAAAATTGAAGGAAAAAGATAAAATGCAAATTGAGAAAAAAAAAACGCATTATTGATAGTGTTTAAAAGTGATTTTCATACAGATTCAATACAGATCTAATACTGATCAATTATTAAATATTGAACAATAAGGAGATACATCTGTTTTGGAGTGAGCAATCAATCCATCAAGTAAATCCAAATAGGTGTAGCACATATTTGGCACATATCTGGCCCACTTTTCATAAATAGCTACCACCAAAACACACAATACACATTTACGACTAAATTTCAAAACCCCCGTTGACATCACCATCATCACATATTATTTGTCCCTTTTTTTGGCCATTATTTTATGTCCTTGCAAAGGTTAAAGTCTATTCCGTTCTAACACAATCAACAGAGCACCACCCATTGCACAAACTTAAGCTCTCAATCAAACTTCACTCCATCTTCACCTGAATTCCCATTTCCTGGGCGTTGATCACCGTTTTTTTGATGCCAATTTTACTCAATTTCCACAGAAAGAATAAACGAGCATTTTCTTAGTAATAAAGAAAAAAAAAAGTTTGGTGGGAAAAAAAAATCATTAATAAAAATTTGCCCTTTTTTGGCTTTTCCCTCAAGTTTTCCCAATAAACCCAACGTCAGTTTATTGTCTGTTCTCGGATACCACTCCAGAGGCACCGGTTAATAGTGAGGCACAAAGTACTGCTGTGACAGTAGCTTGTCCTCGTTTTTTCTAGCTTTTTCTTTTTTTTTTGATTCCACTTCCAGGAGAATCAAAAAAAAAAAAAAAAAAAAACTCTATAAAGAGTCATTATGTCCTCGTTCAATATTGATAATCACAACAACAACATACAGTCGGAATCGGAGCCGTTGAAACGGCAGCTGCTGGACCAATACCACCAAGAGATCATTGCTCATCACCACCTGCATCACCACCATAACCCAAAGCAAGACTCACATAGCTTTCTAATCTACAACACAGATCTGTCCGAAGGCTTCAATAGCACTAACAACCGAAATACCGCAGCCAATAACACCAGTAATCACACCTCATATCAAGACCATTTCCAGGCATCACATCATCACGATAGCCACCTCCGTCCACATCAATTCCAAGGAAAAAGCATCTCAGTAGACACAACCATGACGCTGGATACGGAAACCGTTGCAGTTGGTCCGGCGAATGCACGTGCCCGGTTCAACTCGTCGTCTGGATCGTCATCGAAATCTGCATCAGCTGCTGCCGCAGTGGCTGCCGCGTCTTCTGCAGCTCCGTTCATGTTCATGGACAACACCGACACTTCCAGCTCACCTGACACTCTTCCTTTTAGCAACATGGACATCTCCAAGAGACGACAGAACACCAACACGATATCACCACCGGACTTACGTCTAAAGAGCAGCAACAGTACCGACGATCATGATCACCCAAATGACAATCTCACGAGTAACGATAATAATAATAACAGTAATACTGGTGCCAATACCAATAATAACGACACAAACAATGCAAACAAGCCAAATGAAGAGTCTGGATTGTTGAACAATCTGGATAAGTCGGGGCTCAACATTAGCCCTATCAACAACCCGGCACTCAACTCTTTTTTCCATTTGCCCTTCGAGCTCCAGATCCAGCAATTCCCTGTAACGAATCCTCCGTTGTTCGATTTCCAACAACAGCCTTCCTATATGTACAATAACTTCTCAAATGACGGCATGGCCTCTGGGTTGGACCCGTCGCTGTATAATGACATGTTTTTCTCCAGTACTGGGGCCGCTCAGCAGCAAACACCGGTGATGGGGGTACCTTTCCACCAGGGTAACGGGTCTAATTTCGCAGCAAATGTGCCACAACAGCCTCAGCAGCCTCAACAGCCACAACCTCAACAACCACAACCTCAAATGGCTCAACTGCAGTACCCGTTTGTGCCTCAACCTCAATATACTCCGTCCCAAAGGCCGCAGCCCACTTTGAGGAGAAGAATTTCCATCTCCAATGGTCAGATTGGGCAATTGGTGCAGTTCACCCAGCAGCAGATCCTGTTGCTGAACCCGACTTACTCACCGGAACTGGTTCTGGCAGCTACTCTGCTGCTGTTGCAGAACAACGAAGTGCTGACGGAGCAACTGCTGCAGCACCAGAGACTCGTTGAGCAGCAGCAACAACTGCTGCTGCTGCAAGAGCAGCAAAACAAAGAGATTCTGGTGAAAAATGAGTCACATGGACATATCAGGCTGGCCAGTTTATCTCACGTGGTGCTGCCACCAAGTGGTGCCAACATCCCAGTAATAGCGTCTCAGATCCCACTGAAGTTGCCGAATAATGCCCCGGATGGAGCCAGAAATGTGGCTGATACTCCTTCTACGGACGACACAGATGCTAGGCTTGGACCGGGACCAGTGTCTACCTTGGAGGATTTGACAGTGGATGCGGATGGCATTCCTCAGCACCAATTATTGTACAACAACGAGGTGATTTTCAATCCGAACAACGGTCCAATTCCTGGAACGGCCGCGTGGAAGAAGCAGAAATTGTTAGAGAGGAACAGAATCGCAGCGTCGAAGTGTAGACAGAGAAAGAAGCAACAACAACAACGTTTAGAGCAAGACATCGATCTGTATGTGCGGGAAAACAAGGCGTTGAGTCAGAAATTACTGATAATGGAGAAGAGATTGGAGAAGGTGAACAGTATCATGGAGATGCATTTCCAGAAATGCCATTCTGGGGACAATTCTTTCCCGTTATTGAAGGAGTTGATCAACGACACCGAGCAGGAGTTGGCAAGAGTTAAGTTGGAAGACGACGACAGTGGAACGTCTTCAATGCCAGGGAAACCTGTTGATAATGGCAATTATGGTTTTGAGTAGTTGGTGGTAATGCAATTCTGACAACAACCTGTTTTATATATTTATCTTAATCCATCATTCAATTCTGTATTGATATAATGTATCTTATATTCTGAGATACAGTTTTTGTATCTTATATTTTTATATACAGTTTGTATTTAGTTCTGTATTGAAATGGTTCTGTATTAATATACACTTTGTATTCTTATACACAGTTTGTATTTTTGTGTAAAATTTGTATTTTAATTATCTACTTCAGCAACAGACTGTCTCCAATACCAATTCCATACCTTTTATTGTATCCTACACCACTATTCTCTATCTAGTAACCTGTTAGTAGCCTGCCCCACATCGAAATGTAGCCTTTGAGGCACCTGCCTGAAACGGCAGTCAAGGCGCAAGCGCGAGACAAAATCAAAATAAAATCAAAAAAAAAAATCAAAAATCAAAAAGCAAAAAGCAAAATCAAAACAAGAAATCAAAAGGCGGTTAAATGAGTTGAATGGAGAGAAGCCAGTTGGAAAAAAGATCAAGTTTGTTATATAAATGGGTCAAAGATGTCTTCGTATATAAATGCCAACAGGAGTTTGAACAATCGACTCAAAGACGACAATTCCAGCAGGAGGAAGTCGTCGATTTTACTGAACGAGATCTTGTCAGGGGCACCAAGTAATAATGGGATCATGTTTGACTTGCCGCCAGGGGAGAGACAGGCCAAGTTCGAAGAATGGATCAAGTTGACCACGGATAACAAGATCAACACATCGAACAGTTGGGCGGTGCTGTTGATTGACTATTTCCACGACATGGAGGTGTTTCGCGACGGCGACAACATCAATTTCCAGAAACTGAGTACCACGTTGGACGGGTGTGTCAAGGTGTACTCGTCGAGAATCGACTCGGTGATCACGGAAACGGGGAAATTGTTGAGCGGGCTCGCGACGAAGAAGGACGGCGAGGCAGATGACCAAGATCTGGACGAAAATGGCGACACGGACGTCGACGGCAAGGTGGAGAACATCTTGAATGGAGGAGCAGACGAGACGGGCAACGGCAAAGTGAAGAAGAAGTCGGACTCGACATTGAAAAAATGGCGCGAAATCAAGATGCGGTCGTTGGACCAGGAGTTGGCGATAGATCCCTTGTTCAAAAAGACCTTGGCCGAGTTTGACGAAGGCGGGGCCAAGTCGTTGTTGATGCATATGCTCACTGTAGATAAGAAGGTGCGGATAATATTCGACACTTCCACCACGGCCAGCCTGGATCTAGGTCTGGACTTGTTCCCGGGTCTGGACCTGGACCTGGAGCCCCTGCTGCCGCGCCGTAAAATCAATATAGCGAACTTGAAATCGTACTTCAACAATTCGTTCCTCGACGAGGAACTCGAGATCTGTCCGAGTCTCAACCAGTTGGAGGCTGTCGTGCACGACATCGAGAAGGCCAAGACCGTGTTGAAGGAGATCAACTATGACACTTCGTACAACATGTCTGTGTCGAGCAGGATGATGCAGGACGACGACAGCATCGGAAGCATGAACCAGGCGACGCTGGCGGTGCTCTTCAACGACGACGACGGGCTCGGCGACGCCGGCGCCGGGCCAGATTTCGACGACGACGCCGGGCCGGGCCCCGACGCGAGCGGATTTTTCGCCAGCACCACTGTAGACGACAACCCGGACGAGACGGAGCTCGACAACAAGGTGTTGAGCTATTTTGACGAGCAATTGAAATCGAACTGGGCTGGTCCTGTTCATTGGAAAGTGCGTGCCCTCAAGGGCAGCGGGTTCGACAAGCGAGTAAACACCCAGGAGTCCGACTCTGGAACGGGAGACAAGCATGATGCGAATCATGACCTCCAAAGTAGACTGAAGAGACTTCGAAAGGAGGAGTTGAAGATCGACTTCTTCCTGCTGGAGGAGATTCAAGACGAGGATATTTTCACTGTTTATAAGAATTCCAAGATCAATATGAACCTAAAAGAGGCGGAAAACTTCCATCTTTTGCCCGACGACACCTTTTTCTCGTCGAAGAACTTGATCCACTTATTCACGAAGGAAGACCAGACGTTGAAATTGTTTAAAGTGAAGAAGCAGGTGCACAATGACGATGAAATTCCGCAAGAGGAATTGCCAGATGAGAAGTTCTGGGCTCAGAATTATGATGAAGTAGGAGGAGGTGAGGGAGACCAGTCGTTTGGCAACGGAGGTGGATTGGAAGCAGGTGATGGTAGCGACGACGACGACGAGAATGACGAGGAAGGGCCGTTAGGTGTCGGAATTGGAGAGTCTCAGTTCCTGACAGGCACCCAGCAGTTGTTGGCCGGTGGAACTAACACTAAAAACAGACGGACCGTGAATTTTGCCAGAGTTGCCAAGAGAGTCGACTTGATCTTGTTGAAGGACAACATTTGGAAATCCATTGAGAAGAGGGAGAAAGTGCAAGTGAAGGAAAAGAAGGAGGAGGAAGAGGAATTGGTTCTTGGATTTAAAGATATTGTCAAGAACACGGTCAAAGTATATCCGAGTGAGCAAAAGAAGGACTTGTCTACGAGTTTTGAGTTTATAGCGTTGTTGCATCTTGCCAATGAGAAGGGGTTCACCATTGAGACTAACGAGGACCATTCCAATTTGTTCATCAAGTTGGGACTGAATGGTGGTGTATAGATAGGTAGTGTATAATAGATAGAGGATATGGACTGCGTAGGCACTGTGCGAGTAACATTGTACTTAGTATGCTTATTATATGTAGAATACTTCGAAGATCTAGTAGTATTTCTATTATAATTAGAATACTCAAAATACTAAGAAGATTTAAAAGTGTATTCAAAATACTCAGATATTAAGTACATTTATTATACTTAGTATATTTATTTTTACACTTAGTGTATTTATTACACTTAGTCTATTCACACTAAGTCTATTTAGTATAGTTAGTATATTTAGTATAGTTATAATATTTAGTTACTTAGTATACTTGGTATATTTAGTATAGTTAGTATATTTAGTATAGTTAGTATATTTAGTTACTTGGTATACTTGGTATATTTAGTATATTTAGTTACTTGGTTATTTAGTTATGTAGTATAGTTATATATTTAGTATAGTTAGTATATAAAGTATATCTAGAAAACTTGGTACTACATCTGTTGTTAGTATGTCCTTATCCAGAATCCATATCAACGTGCTCAGCTTATCCAGCTAACCCCTGCCCTCTTAACGTCTCGACTGCTTCCCATCTGACAGCCCCAGTATCATAGTAGAATATTGACTCCTACAATGGTCACATACAAATCACCAAGCCTTTCGTTGGTTCAGTTATTTTTCAATCGTTCTCGAATATTCTCAAACATTTTCATTCACTAACATTCACTTTGACTCAAATTTCACCAAAACCTCCTCTCCTTGAGCAGTTCACCACTTCAACCCCATCCTAACCCCATCCCAACCACATCCCCCTCACTCGAACCGCCCCTAAACTCATTCAACTCCAAAATTCGAAAAGAAAAAAAAGGAAAAAAAAGTTGGAAATGAAAACCAAAAAGTGGCGCTTTCCAGCGAAGTTTCAAACATCAAAGCGATACCGACATCACCACCAGCGACTGCACCGATATCTAAATATACAGTAGCAGCGCCATCAGCAGCAGCACACGCACTCGCACCTCACTATGACCATGTTACTTCACCTGTGTAAACGGAGATTGATGGTGAATCCATCGTCGGTGTTGACATCCCCCGCCCAGCGGCTCTTGTTGCGCCAGCGGGGCGCCATGCACAGCTCCATCAGACTCGCCTCCACGGCACAAGTGCAAGCCATGTTGGCCTCCAAAGAACAGATCGCCAACAGAGACTTGTCCAACGCAAGAATGCAGCTGGAGTTCTACCAGTCCTTGTTGAACAACAACTACCCGCACATTGTCGTCTCGCGGTACGAGACCCCAGGCATTGCCACATCGCCCGAATGTGCCCAGTTATATATCCAGGCTTTGCAGAAAGTGGGCAACGATGCCAAGCTGGACCAGGTCGCCCGGTCGCTCGGCATCGACGGCTCGGTCCTGGCGCCACATCTCGGCCTCGCTACCGGGCCTGGCTCCTCCTACGGCTCCAGACAGGAACCCATCCACGTGATCGTTACGGAAAGTGCCTGGACCATGGCGTCCAAGTGGTTGAAATGGTTGATCCCGTTCGGGTTGATCACCTACGGTGCCATGCAGGGCTTTAACTTCCTCATCGAAAACGGCACCATCTTGAAGAGCTCCACCAACGAGGACAAGTCCGTCGACGTCTCGGACTCCAACGTGCGGTTCTCCGACGTGTGCGGTGTGGACGAGGCCCGTGCCGAGTTGGAGGAGATCGTGGAGTTCTTGAAAGACCCTTCCAAGTTCACGGGCTTGGGCGGCAAGTTGCCCAAGGGTGTCTTGTTGACGGGGCCTCCAGGTACCGGTAAGACCTTGTTGGCCAGGGCCACCGCTGGCGAGGCGGGTGTGCCTTTCTTCTTCATGTCCGGGTCCGAGTTCGACGAGTTGTACGTCGGTGTCGGGGCCAAGAGAGTGCGGGAGTTGTTCACCCAGGCCAGGGCCAAGGCCCCGCTGATTATCTTCATCGACGAGTTGGACCTGATTGGAGGAAAACGTAACCCGAAGGACCAGGCGTACGCCAAGCAGACCTTGAACCAGTTGTTGGTCGAGTTGGACGGCTTCTCGCAGACGGAGGGCATCATCATCATCGGTGCCACCAACTTCCCGGAGTCCTTGGACAAGGCCTTGACCCGGCCGGGCAGATTCGACAAGGTGGTCAACGTGGACTTGCCAGACGTGAGAGGCAGGATCGATATTTTGAAGCACCACATGAAGAACGTGGAGTGTGCCAAGTCCGTCGACCCAACAGTGATTGCCCGTGGTACGCCAGGGCTCTCCGGTGCGGAGTTGATGAACTTGGTGAACCAGGCGGCTGTCTATGCCTCGCAACAGAACGCCTTGAGTGTGGACATGAACCATTTCGAGTGGGCAAAGGACAAAGTGTTGATGGGCGCCGCCAGGAAGACCATGGTGATGACTGAGGAGTCCAGAAGAACCACGCTGTACCACGAGGCGGGCCATCTGATCCTGGCCATGTTCACCCCAGGGGCCACTCCTTTGTACAAGGCCACCATCTTGCCCAGAGGCCGGGCCTTGGGTGTCACGTTCCAATTGCCGGAGATGGACAAGCACGACATCACCAGAAAGGAGTGCTTGGCTCGTTTGGACGTTGCCATGGGCGGGAAAGTCGCCGAGAGCATGATCTACGGGCCAGACAACACCACGAGCGGTTGTTCCTCGGATTTGCAGAATGCTACCGGTGTTGCCAGACTGATGATCACCTCGTATGGTATGTCTGATAAAATCGGACCGATCAGATTGTCCGATGAATGGGAATCGTGGTCGCCGAAGTTGAGAGACTTGGCCGACCAAGAGACAAGGGACTATTTGATCGACTCCGAGCTGAGAACCAAGAGGTTGTTGCAAGAACGGGATGTGGAGTTGAAGAGATTGGCGGAGGGCTTGTTGGAGTACGAGACCTTGAGCAGAGAAGAGATGGAGAAAGTTGTTAGAGGGGAGCCAATTGACAAGGCCAAGATAAGTTCCAACACGGTGATCAAGACAAAGCCTACGAAGGAGGAACGTAAAGTCGGTGAAGACGGCGAGGGAAAGAAGCCAATACCGCCAGTGAAAGTGGGTGCCTAGAAATTTTGAAAAGCGCAAAAAAATGAAAAAGCTAATAAAAAAAATGTTAACAGGAACAGAAAGCGTCATGGTTATGGAGCAATGTGGTAAATAGTTTTGTATAATTATGCGGCTTGTTTCTGCCCGACACTTGCTTCCTTTATCCAATTGAAACTGTTGTATATAGTATTGAACAGTGATCGTAAACGAACAAAGTTGAGCCAAAAGGGCACCTGCCGGCCTGCCAAAGCCACGCTGAAAAATTGAGTCAGGCTGAAAAAAAGTTGAGCTGACAAAGTGCGTAAAAATGCGGCTTACTACCTTTCGAGACTAGCTTACAGTTCTTGGATTTGTCAGCAACTGCGTCTCTTGAATGACTCGAACATGCCGCTTTTGCTACTAGAGATGAGATAGGAAGCGGGCCAAGCCTGAACTTAGACGTTCCCGGATAAACATCCGGAATCACTCCAAGATATTGCGAACCAAAGCCCTTGAGGGGTTTTTTGCTCACTTTTTCTGCTCAGCAAGAGTTTTTTAGTGGACCCTGATTTTTACTTGGCTATGTATTGCTCAATTGGCCAAGATGACAAGAAAATAGGAGAGTGTGTGTAAACAAAGTAGAAGTAATTGGACTGACTTGATAGTCATATAAAGATGGTCTGGTTTTGCGATACTTTCCTCTTTAATATTTTATCATATCATATACATACACTGTATCATCTACTATATAATATACTGATTGACTCACACTATAGAATATAGTATTGACTCACACTATATAATATACTGATTGACTCACACTAAACCATCATGTTCAAGCAACAAATTATCTTGAAACCAGCGCTCTCCAGTCCCTTAGCATGCTTATGGCTGAAGAGCCTCGTGTCCAATATCTCGTCGCCTGCTCGGTTCGTATCAACTGCTGTCAAAGGAGTCAGCCCTCAGACCGGAAACCAAGTCTCGAGAGCTGACAAAGAGGAGCTCGAAAAGGAGCCTGTCGAGGAAGACTTCAAGATCTACACAAAGCCAACGTTCTCACATCCACCATTCCTCAGAACGGAAATGGAGCTGATCCACTACGAGCACCGGCCTCAAACCACTCTTCGAGATTGGTATGCCAATTGGCTTGTCAGCATCTTGAGATTCAGCTTTGACCTCTTCACCGGTTACAAGCATTTCTCCACGAAGGAGGTCTTGGAAGAAGGCAAGACATATCCGCTAAGTAAAGAGAAATGGTTGACCAGAATCATCTTTTTGGAAAGCATTGCCGGTGTTCCTGGTGCCGTTGGGGGGTTCTTGAGACATTTGCACTCGATAAGGTTGTTGAGACGTGATAAACTGTGGATCGAGACGTTGATCGAGGAAAGTTACAACGAGAGAATGCATTTGTTGACCTTCATTGCCATTTCCAAACCTTCTCTTGTCACCAGATGCTTCATCAAAGCGGCCCAAGGTGTGTTCACCAATTTGTTCTTTTTCTCGTATCTTGCTACACCAACCACCTGTCATCGGTTTGTCGGTTATTTGGAGGAAGAAGCGATAAAGACGTACACCATTTGCTTGGAGGACATGGATCTGGGGTTAATTCCGGAATTCAGTGCTTTAGAGGTGCCTCCAGTTGCCAAACTGTACTGGGATATGCCACAAGACAGTACTATGAGAGACTTGATCTTGTACGTTAGAGCGGACGAGGCCAAGCATAGAGAAGTGAACCATACTTTGGCCAATTTGAGGCAAGACGGCACAGACAGAAATCCGTTTGCCTGCACCATTGTTGAAGATGGCAGAGCGCAACCGACAGCAGACTTGAGTAGTTACAAAGGCACAGGTTGGGAGAGAGAGGAGATTCTCTATGTAGATGAGAAGAAGAGACACTGATATTATTTATTGCAGCTTTTATATGATCTAACGACGATCTAAACACTCCACCTCTTGTATATATTGAGATCGTTCACGCTGCAAAGCCTATTTATTGACAATATTTATGAATACAATACGAATGACAATTTTACTGAAACTATTTAAGTAGCTACTCTTTAGAACAGTGGGACCCAAGAGAAGTATTTGAACCATTTTGGCTCTACCAATATACATTCGGCAGTGGAGATCAACTCCGATTTCCCATTTGGAAGCAATTTCTTCACGTCTCCTTCAATGACCACTTTTCTGCCCTTCACCTCTTTCACTTTACAGCTTATCAACAAATTACTGTTGGCATTTACATCTTTGATGAAGTCGATATGCAATTTCCCCGTGACACCTCTACGGGAGGGCAACTTGTTGAACCCACAGAAACATAACAGCTCGTCTACAAAGGTGGATATCAATCCATTGTGCACCTTGTTATTGAAATTCGTCACTTTGGAGCCCACATGGCAGAACATGTAAAGCTCGTTTTCATCTACACTTTGAAATCCAACTGGATCCACCAGTATTCCTTCCGGGCCGAATAATAAACCTAAAGGTACATGGTTATTGTGATGCGATCTTGGCACTAAAGTGGATTTTTTGAAGCTTTTGAATTCTTCTTTCCTCTCGAGGAATTTCTGGTACTGTGGTAATTTGGCCAACTCTTCTGCCAGAAGAATATTTTGTTCATTTGGTTTCTTGGTGTTCCAGTGCAATGAGTTTTGTTCCCACACGTCTGCGAAGGCAAAGTATCCGAGCCCGAAGCTTGCAGTAGACAAGAAGGATTTTCTGATGACGTTCATGTTAAAATGAGAAATCAATTGGGTGGATCTGATCTGGGATGCGGAAAGTACAATTGAATGAATGAATGAACTGAATTGAATTGAACTGAACTGAACTGAACTGAACTGAACTAAGCTTTGCTAATTTTGCATTTTTGATTTTGATTTTGAATATTTTTTTTTGATTTTTGATTTTTTTTGGCTTAGAATTTCGTGCGGATTTTCAACATCGTCACACCACCGTGTAAGGGGGTATTTTGGGGGTAATTATTCAGTTGTAGTGAGTTTTTGGGGTATTGGGGATAATTGGGGGAGGGGTTCTAAAATCAAATTGCTGACAAATAAAGAGCATTCAATTTTTGGTGCTTGGAATCTGGATTTGGAGTTTGGCCAGAAGTGTATTCTTAACTAGTTCAACTCAATAGGTTCTGTGATCGTATATAAAATATATATATTACAGATATATTTTATTGAACCACGAACTAATATATGCAAAGTGCACTGATTGAGTATTATATGTGTATCTCAAGCTACCAAGTATACTGGTAATAGTATTAGTGGATACACTACTAGTGAATACACTACTAGTGAATAAACTACCAGCGAATAAACTACTAGTGAATAAACTACTAGTGAATAAACTACTATTGACTACTACTGAATAAACTTTTGCTGGATACACTACCACAAGCTATACTACTACCATTCACAATCTCTCAAACTAAATCTCTTGATTCTATAAATCTATCATGTCTAAAATCTCAACTAACCAAATTGATCTTTTTGAAACACTCAGACACCCTCCATTCCAACTCTTTTATGTCCGCCGAGTCGTCTGTCTGCCTTATCACCTTGATGAGGTCATCCGATCGCAAACCTTTGTCCTTCCCATAGATAATAATATCGTTCTTGACCAGAATCTCAAAGAGCTCCAGCTGAGTCGTTGGGAAGGAATCAATGTGGATTATTCTCTTGGACTTGTCCTTCATCTGTGAAATCAAATCGAAATCAAACGCTTGAGAACCGATTTGGGACTCGTCCTGGTCATCGTATTCCTCTTTCAACGACACAGACTCTACATGCTTCACGTTGAAGTCCAAGAGACTCACAGATTCCGACGACGAGCTCGAATATAATTGGCCAATGGCACCACCTGGGTGTCGTTCGCCAAACAATATTTTCCTCAAGGCAGAGTCACTGATGTATAGCTGATTCAACAGAATACACACACTGTCCATCAAGGTCAATAACAAGGTGGTCGATATCGTTGGGGCAGTCAAGCCGTAGATATTCTCCTCTTTGAACCTCGTAGGCAACTCCAGGTAGATCAAAGAGGACACTTTCTCGTGGTTGGACAAGATGGAGTTCGGATTGCAAGTGAGCAAGATGATATTTATCTTGGAAGCGTCTAAATGGGTGAGCAATTCCACCAATTCCGAAGACGAGCCACTGGCACTGATCAATATGAGGACATCGCCGTCTCTGATAAGGCCGAGATCGCCGTGCAAGGCATCGGAAGGATGCAAAATGGACGAGTGCAACGACAAAGAGTTCAACGTTGCCACGATTTTGTTCGCTATCTTGAACGATTTGCCTATTCCCGATACCACGATCTTGTTGTGTTGCAATAAGCAGTCGTTCATCATCTTCAACGATCTTGTCAATTGCCTTTTGGACCACTCGTTGAACTGGTACTGCTTCGACACATGGCTGATCGACTCCGATTGCACAGATAGTATCTTTCTGATCAACGATAACGAGTTGTTCAAGTTGGTCTCATAGGTCTTGGCATCTGGAGGCACCAACGAAGGCACACTTGTGGTCGACATTTCACCTTGCCGTGATCAATTTTTATTCGATATGCTTTTTCACCTTTTGGCTCTTTATAATAAATCCGATATTTCGTTTTTTTTTCTTTTCCTCTCCAGGAAATTTTAAGATTTTTTTTTCGGCTGTTGACGCCACACCACAGATAAAGACGATGATTTGGATGAAAAGTGGCTTTTAGTGGTTAATTGGAGGGACTTGGAGGGACTTTGTGAGACTTGGTGGGAGTTTGTACGTGGAATGAGTGAAATGGATCTGAATAGCAATTGCAATCCAAATTTCAATTCGATTCAATTCTCTCCAATTTATAATGTTGCTCGTTTCAAGGTATTTATTTCAATTAACTGAAAATTAATAATACTCGAAGATTAGTAAGGCACACAGATTATGAAGAGATGCGTGCATCTGCTCGATATTGCAATAAGTTGCTCACGCAGAATGCGAATTTGTCGACACTCGATTTTCCCTTCCTTTTTCGCTCCAAGGTCATCTCACATCCGGGTCCCAAAGCTCTTGCTGGGTTGGGCTATTTGACTGGCACACGACCAAGCTCTTGCGAGATGAGATGAGGTTGACAGTGGGTGGGAAAGTGTAATGGTATTTGAAAACTGTTGGAATGGATGTCGGAATAAGTTTTGACACCTCTTGACAAGGACGATGTGAAACGTAAGAGTTTGAAATATATCGGGCTAATACAGACTGATCTTACGTTAGGATATGCTCTTGGGTTTCCACATCACATCAGGAACAAGTTTCTTCAGTTCACTCTCATGCCCAGTTTCTCTCAACCCAACTGTACGGCAAATATCCTTACTCTGCTTTTGCTTTCACCGACATTTACCCTTTTTCCAACTATTTCCCACTATTCCCACTATTCCCAGCTCCCTTCTTCAACCGATTCCTGCACATAACATAACTCAACTGCATAGAAAAAGCAAGTTTTACTATGTAATTTTTTTTTCTTTCCAATGCTATCCGAGCGGTTAAACGAAAAAAAAAAATGACTCGACCTTTGATATATAAGCAGATTAGTCCCAGTCATCTACCGGATAGTTAGGACAGGTTTATAACATTCAAGTGTCGCATATAATACCCCAAAGGTTGATCAAAACGTCTCAATATAGATACCCCAACGTTAATACCTTAGTAATTATACTCACAAAATGATACTATTGCAAACCCCGGTATTGTGTTTACTACTATTGGTGTCATCTACTGTTCTTGGTAGACCAATCAATAAGTTTTTGAAAAAATACCCACCAATCGTTTCATCTCCTTCCCCTTTCCAAAGAGTGTTAAGAGACGGAGAGATCCCAGACTACGTTGTCAACTTCTGTCCCTACGTTCATCTCTATTCTGAGGAAACCTACTTACCTTATGATTTCAAAAGTTTTGTCACAAATATGCATCTGGAATTTGCAAACGGGTCAATATTAAATGGTGGTGAACCACTTAACATCAATGACTTGTCCGATTTCAGTCACACTTACAACACTACAGAGATCTTTTTGACTTCGAATTCCGATTTCGACCAAGACCCAGAATGGATCACGGGCGCCAAGAATAGACCAAAGTTCTCGAATGGGGAAATCGTCAATGCACCTCTGGTGCTCATAGTTGTAGATAAGGGAAACGGATGGGTGGATGCATACTGGTTCTATTTTTACAGTTTCAATTTGGGGCCTTTTGTCATGGGGACCGGTCCATTCGGCAATCATGTCGGAGATTGGGAACATTCGTTGGTGCGGTTCTACGAGGGCGAACCACAGATAGTGTGGATGTCGCTGCATGGTGGGGGTAATGCATATTTCATCAACAATATGGAGACCTTGCATAACAGACCTGTAATATTCAGTGCCAGAGGCACACACCTGAATTATGCGTCCGTGGGACAACATTCGCATGATTTGCCCTTGCAAATATTATCTGATTTCACCGACCGTGGACCTTTGTGGGACCCAAGTCAAAATTATTACCTGTACACTTATCACAATGGGGATTTGCTGATGGCCAACGGGTCGCATCCTGGTAGAGAGGAAAAATGTGGGGACTGGTTGAAATTTGAAGGCAACTGGGGGGATCAGCAGTTGCCAAATTCCGATCCAAGACAGCATTGGTCGCCTTGGGAGTGGAGATATCTCGATGGCCCAAGGGGTCCATTGACGAAGAACTTGTTAAGAGAGTCTCCTTGTCAGCGTTCCAAGTGGTGGAATTTCAAACAGATTTGTAATGTGAGGACCTACATTAAGATGGGAGAAGGTATTGAAAGCGAAGGCAACAACTCGTGTGGCAATTTCTTCAAGAGTGTCAGGCCTTCGTGGTTGAGATGGTTTGTAAATCTTGTCACTTACAAAGGTTGGTTCTGCTGGGTGGCTGATATTATGTTTGGATGAATTAGGTTTTGGTTTGGTTTAGAATTTGTTTTTGTTTTTGTTTTTGCTTTTTAAGTTATAGGTTTCGCTCTAAATTTGCATTTGCTTAGCATTTATCGGAAAGAATGACTGTAGTTGATCTTGTCAGGGTGTTGAGATCAGCGGATTGTTGGATATAGTTCAAGTTCAACAATATTACTCATCTATTACTTATCAACTGTTCTTAAATAATTTTTCAATAAAGTTTAGCCTGCATGACTCGTTGTGCATGAAGCAAAAAAAGAAAAATCACAAAAAAAAAATTAAAAATGATATAAAAAGAGGAGATCATTTCCACATTTGTAGATTGATTTGATTTTTAACAAGGATGAGTTGGAGGGCAGTCGAAGCGTGGCTGTAAAGTTGGTGGAGGTGAAAAGGAGGATGTGTTGGGTATGGTTTGAGGAGAGAAGGGTTGGGTTTGAATTGGAGATCAGAGTTGGGGGTTAAAATAGGGGATAGTTGTTTGCTGTGTATCCCTTTTTCTGTGATCTGGCAAAGATCTAGCAGATTTAAATGCAGAAAGAGGGGATGCACTGAATTGCAATCAAGCGCAATGAAATGCAATGACAAAGCTCAGTTGGAGAAGTCAGTTGAGCAACACGAAGTATTGTAGATCAGTCAAAGTTTATTTAATTTCATGCTGCAAATGCGTCTTGTCAAAAGAATGCAGCTGTGTGCAACTAAGTTGAACTTTAATTGGAAAGCTTGAAAATAAGGCAACTATTCAATTGAAAACATTTCCTAAAACGACGAAAACAATGGGGTTTAGAGCTTAGAGAACTAGTACTAGTGCACTACATGCATTCATACGGTACTATAATTAAAAAATTAACCAAGTTTTTTAAAGGTGTCTTGGGTTCAGTGGAAAGTTTAATATCTCCTATCATGTTATCTGGATGGAATCCATGCCAACAAATTGAATTTGAAAAATTTATGGGCCACGGAAGTCAATCTGCCAAGTTGAAACGAGCTTGAAGTGATACTGAAACGCGCCGGGGTCTCCAGTGATTAGTCACCCCAATTTACGAAGGGTCTCAGTCAATGTCAATTTCTGCATGCGCTAAAAGAAGTTCGTTAGCCAAGGCTATTTCTACCCGGCACCTCTACTTATTGGCTCGTCCCAGAGAAGTACCGAGCCAGATTCAACACTGGAAACTGGCTGCATGATTTATATTACATTGAACCGATTGTTGGCCGCGTAACCAAGCATCAAATCCAGAACTTTGATGGGATAAATGACATTCTGTACTCAATTCACGTTCCACTTGCATGAAACTTTTACCTTCTAACATTTAGTTTCCGTGTAACAAAGTTGATTGCCAATCAGTAGAAAATCAGAAATTATGGGAAACTTGAAAAGAAAGGTTAATTCCCGACTCAAGTTCCCTGTGCGTGCACAATATAAATTGGGCCAGGATTTCCTCATTTACTCCAAATATCCAGTTCCCCCCTTTTCCACTATCTGCTTCTTTTATGCTTTTGTACTTACTTCGCTAATGACTGTTTCTCCGGTAATCAAGTCCCACACAACATCGTGTAACATTGTTACCCCCACCATTTGCCCACTGTTGTTCAGCAAGAAACGAACTTTGAGTATTTCGGAAATGCTAAACTACGACACGGATGACGAAACAAGCGACAATTGCACCAGTGCCGGATCCTTGTCGCCTAGATCCAGTACTTCGCTGCTGTCCTCACCTTCTTCTTCGTCATTCGGTGATTTCGAATTGGACTACGACGAGAAAGTCCCCGTGGTCATCGATTACCATGTCTTGCCAGTTTTGAAAGTGGCCAGAAGACATCACCATATCATCAGGACCAACAAAAAAAAAGCTGTTGACGTGAATGCCGTTGCCCTGGGAAAGGGTCCGAATGACCCAAAATTGACAAGATCCCAAGGTCGACCTTTTGCTAAGAACTTTAAAATGCAGTTTCTCCTCCACGACACTTTATTTCTGTTACTACAACACAATTTAAAAGGTCATGAGTTCAACTATGTCGGTTTCCAACGGGTCCCATTTGTCAGGGTCGGCATGGAGAAACAATTGATATCATTAGTTGCTCAAAAAAAGCCAAATTTGATGGAGATAACTCTAATCTTATCAGAAATCTTTGGTCCTTGTTCAAGGCATATCTCTTCTTTCGGTAAATCGTCCCACCGACCTTTGACTAAAACCGTGGTTTATTCCCCGAAATCCGATGAGGCCAGTGTGCACGACGCTTTGAGATCTTTGGTCAAACCCTTCGCCAATTCCTTGATTTTGAGCTCAGACATGGATGACCCAGGTTTTGTGTTCGTAAGAATCATGCGAAGCAATGGAGGCACTTTCCTCAAGCTGGAGTCTTTGAGAGCTCCTCACCAATACGGTTCCGAATGGCTCAAACGGAAGGTCTGTTTCCCCAGGTATAAGAGTAATATCAAAGTGCACGTATTCAAAAAAAGAGATATCCGTTGTTTTGGCACTCTGCCTGTCATCATTTACCATGATCTAAGAATTTTGTGTTGGGACTTGCAGAACCAAGAACAGGCTTATTTTATGAATAAATCGATTATGTTTATTCCATAGAGATAATTTTTACTTCGCATTGGCTGGCCAATATGTACCTTTCAATTCAAAACTCTCTATTTGATCGCCAGATCTAATTTTTAACTTACTAAACTTTACTTCAAAACAGACATTAGTATTATTCAATGACATAATCATCTTTATATATATAATTCTTTTGGAAAACAACCCATATAACTTTGTCTATTTACCTCACACAGCTTACAAGGTCTTTTCGATCTTGAGAACATCGTCAAAGGCCTTTTGGTATTTGCTCCAGACTTCATCTGGAATGTCTTGGTTCAATGGAGCTCTGCCGTGGTAAGTTTCACCGATACCAAGACTCAAACCGATGGATTTCTTTGTACCTCTTGGACCGAAAGCAGCAATGATCTCTTCAGCCTTGCTGAATTTTGATTGAATTGGAGCAGCAGTCTTGAGGTCTCCCTTTTGGTACAAGTCGTAGATCTTGACAATGGTCTTTGGGAAGGCACCACTCAAGGCATCAATGGTACCCTTGACGTTGACGGTCAAGACCGGCAACAAGACTTGACCCAAACCGGTGAAGACACTGAAGTTGTTGGCAATCACTTCTTCGTCGGCAGCAATTTGCAGATGTGTGGAAACGTTGCCGTGACTGAACTTGGCACCAACAATCTTTGGATGAGCACTCAATTTGACCAAAGTCTCTGGTTCAAAGTCGAAGCCGTTGGAAACCAGAGGGAAACAGTAGATCAAGATTGGCAAGACAGACTTGTCGGCAACCTCGTTCAACCAGCTCACGACACCGGCTTGTGGGGTACCTGGACCGAAGTAGGAGGATGGGATAACCATGGCGTATTTGGCACCGGCATCGGCCAAAGAGGCAATCTCAGCAACAGCGTCTTCGACGGAACCTTGGGTGACACCAGCACCGATGGTGAAGTCTGGGACAGCCTCGTGGACAGCCTTGACAACCTTATGACGTTCCAGTCTGGTGACATGGGTCAATTCACCGGTGGAGCCAAAGAGAATGAGACCTTTAATACCGTTGGATTGTAAGTGCTTGGCATGTTTGATTTGGGAGTCAATGTCCAAGGTGAAGTCGTCTTTTTTGAAGAAAGTTGGGGCTGGGGTATATACTCCTGGTTCTGGTGGTGAGTAACTGACGGTCATCTTGTGTAATATATGTGGATTAAATGTTTATCTATAGTGGAAGCTATAATGTACAAAAACTCAGCTAGACCAGGTGTATAGGAGAATATGTGGAGTTTAAATATTGGAAAAAAAACCCCATTGAAAAATGACGGCAAAGCTTTGTGATAGCTTCAATATGCGGTGTTTTATCCACCTTTTTTCAAACTATATCACATCGATCCACAGTAAACAAGCTGTTCCCCTTTGTTCACCCAATTAGATACCCCACAAAAACACCCACGGAATATTGATGCACACGCTTCGGTGGATCTTCCTTGAGCTTTTTTTTTCTTTTTTTTGTTCTTTTTGGAGAAATTCGTTGCGCTGCATATAAAGTGGGCTAGGACTTAACTTCGGGAGAAAGAGTGGGGCGAACTTTCCCCGGACAATGACAAGGTGGGAAGAGTGATGTTGAATAGGGGTAATGAGTTGAGAGTGTATTTGGGTTACGTGATGACTTGTTGGGGGGGATTGTTTGTTTTTGATATTTGGATCTAAAAAGTAACAAGTTCGAAAAGTATTAAGTTCAATAGAAAATAAGTTCTATGAATTGAATTGTCTTGGTGTAGACAAACCTATAATAGGCAAGATCTGTTTATTAGGCCAATTGGTGGGTCTCGCAGTGGGTCTCGTGGGTCTTTGCAGGGAGTCTGCTACGCAGTGCACTTAATGTGGAGTGCTCTTCCCACCACAGATATCTTAGGCTCCTGGTGAGACACAGCTGTCAGATTAAGGCATATATAGTGGAGTAACAATACATCAAGTGAGTGGTGAAATAAGCAAAAAGAAAAAAAAAGAAATTAAATAAGTATGGGGTAAAAGAGTGAAAGGCGAGGCAGTATTGTATGGAGAGGGTTGAAAGATTGCTGGTTGAGGGATTTATGAAAAGGGTTGTAGTTTTGGCTCGGAGTAGAATTTGTAAAGTGGGACATCGCTTATCTCTTGATGTTTGCGGATTTTGAGCTTACTATTGTACTCTAAGATGATCTCAGGTGGACGTTTTAACATCGTTACACCACCGTAGATGGGCAATATGGGTATAGTATGGGTATATAGTAGTTTAGAGAGGGAGAGATCTGGAAGTTGGACTGGAAGTTGGACTGGAAGTTGGACTGGACGTTGGACTGGACGTTGTGTATACTCGAGAGCGATTGAATTCTTCAGAATTGTACCTACCATACCCGAGTAACTAGCTACAGTAAATAATTCAAAACAGCCCCAATAAGCTATAGTATAGTCACCTATAATCTGCTGTAATATAGTCACCTATAACATACCCTACTATATTCAGATGATGCTAAACATAGTTACCACCATACTACTCTCTCTAAGATACTATACTACATTTTATTATCCTATTTACATCCCAAACGAGTTGCTGGTATATGCCATTGGCTTAATGTCCGGGTGAGGAACAGCCTCAAAAGTAGCAAGGTCCAACTCGTAATCCTTAGCATTGGTGTCGTACGTGACATTGACAACACCACCCAAATTACCAGTGGAATCACAATAATTAGGAGCACTGAACACAGTGATCAACTTCCCGTCATGTTCCAACTCGACACCCGTCATTCTCACCTCATGTGATCTGATAATACATTTCAAATTATTCTTCTCACAGAACAGCTTGGTGACATCAGGTCCAAATTGCATACCAATACCTCTCTTGGACATGGATCTTCCTTCCAGTGGCTGTGGATCCGTCCACAACAACTCCATCTCGATACCTTCGCGAGGAGGTTGCTTGTTTGGCAATCTGTTGATCTTTTTGATATCGGCTACGGTGACATTATCGTCGGAAAACAAGCCCCCATGCATCACGAGATACGATTTCCCCACCAATGTGGCGAAAGGCAATGAGTTGAACGACTCCAGGTACAATTTGAACATCTTCTCCGAGTACTTGTACTTACATTCGTCTTCAAAGCCATACACTTTGTTCATATCGTTAGTCTCGTGGTTGCCTCTGTTGATGAACAATCTCGTTGGATACAAGATCTTCAAGCAGTACAACAACAAGGCCACCTCACATGACCACGAGCCTCTATCTACAAAGTCTCCGTTGAACAAGTACGCGTGGTTGTCCGACACTTTACCGAATTTCTCAAAGATATTCAAGAGATCGTAGAATTGGCCGTGCGTGTCACCGCAGATCGTGAGCAAATCTTGCAATACGATCTCGTCCGCGTTCCTAGTGCTGTCCCCTGCCAAACTCAACTCCACCAACGAGCTTTCCTTCTTGAAAAGCTGGTTGGCCTTGGCTATTATCAGATACGCATGCTTCTTTGGGATTTTCCCACCGGTCTTGAAGATCTCAATCATCTCTTCTACATATTCCACGGTCAAATCGACCTCTACTTCGACCTCATTATTGTTTGCCTCGTCTTTGTGGACGGTTATAGGCAATTCGCGTCCTTTGTACCAACTTTCTACAATCAAACTATCGAAATCCAACGACTTGAACAAACTCAAGTCTTTGTCGTCGGAGCTGATCAGCAGCTCGAAGGCCTCTCTTTTCAAGATCTTCTTCACCTCGCTCATCAATTTCAACGACAACTTGTCGTTGGGTTGTCTGGCCAAGATATATTTCAAGTCCTTCAACAGTTCCTTGTTCTTCAAGATCAGGGCATTGGCAATACTACGACGGTAGTAGCCTTTCAAATACGTTGGGTCCAATTCGATGGATTTGGTGGAGTCTGCAATGGCCAACCCGTAGTTTTCCAACTTGATTTGCAGCTGGGCTCTGTTCGAGTAGAAAATACAGTTGTAGGGGTCCAACTCAATGGCTTTGGTATAGTTCAGGATGGCATCATCAAAGTTATTCTGTTTGAGAAACTTGTTTCCGAGGTCTTTGAACAGGAGGGCCTGATCTTTGACCACTTGATCGATTTCTGGGGTTTCTGGCATGGTGAGTTAGTCTAGGGGGGCCTGGTCTGTACCGCTGTGGTGTTTTTTTCTCAGAAGATCTCAGATAAACGTCAAATGAACTCAGATAAACCCCTGATCAATGGCGCTTTCAAGCGACAAAGGAGGCCAGAAAAGTTTGAGAAAATTTTTTATTTTGGTCGTGCAAGAAGGGTGAACTGGTGTGGAGATGTATCAGGTATCAGTGGTGGGGGTTATGGAGGGATGATGTGCAGGGGTTTTGGAGTGTATAGAGGGGAGTGAGGAAGGCAATGGGAAAGGATCAGTTTGGGAAGGAAATAAATGTGATTGTGGCTGTTTAGAGCGTTGTTATCATTGCTTTAATTGGTCATATAATATTTCTGTAGAATTTTATAACTACTAAATAACTATCAACTATTAGAACTACTAGATTATTACCAGATAACTACCAGATAACTATTTGATAATTACCAGATGATCACTGATTAACCAATAGATAATTACTAGATAATTACTGGATAATTATGACATCATTACTGGATAATTACTACATAATGACTAGATAATTACTGAATAATGACTAGATAATTACTGGATAATTACTGGATAATGACTAGATATTCCCTAGATATTCCCTAGATATTCCCTAGATAATCACTACACAATTACCAATTAATGACTAGATAATCGCTGAATAACTACTATCAAACTACTGTCACTTGCTATCTCCTGCCACTAGCTAACTACATCCACTAAACCTTCAAATCAACTCATTCAGTTCATTCAACATCAAGGTATCTTTTCTATACATACTTCGAAACTATGGCAATCCCACAAATTCACTGAACTTTTACATTTTCTACAACCACCTGAGCCTCTAAACTCTATACTCGAAATCATCTCCAGCTTGCGTTATATATCTAACCCAAGGATACAGCTGATAGTTCAATTTAGGCTCGTTGATCCTCAAATACTTGACTTGCAATCCAGACGTGGTGAAGTAAGGTATGCTGAAATTGATCTTGATCGGTTTTTTCTTAAACAACTCCATGTCCCTGGAGTCTCTTGTGGAAGGCATGAGCAATTCAGCCAACATGGAGTACTCCTTCTCACCGTTCAACGACTTGAATTTCCATCTGATCACATTCTTCTCAGGCAAATACTTGATGGAGCCTTTGTTGTACTGGAAACTTGGCGAGTCGATGTCCTCAGGTACCGGGATCAACACTTCCAAATTGTTACATACCAACTTCTTCTTGAAATTCAACTTGATCTTGACAAAGATCTCCAATCTGGTGTTGGAATGGTTCTGGAATTTATAGTCAATGAGAAACAAGGGCTTCAAAGGTGGGGACAAGATTCTATACGACATCAAATTGAACTCCCCGTCCGGAGGAATGAAGGTGATCAACTTCTCGTTCTCAAACTTGGAAAGTCTGACACATTGGTGGAACTTGATGTCCTCCAAATCGATTCCACCGCCGTTTCTACCGTTGGAGTCTCTCGCACTGTTGATGAATTTCTCGTTCAACCCCAATCTCAAGTCTGGCATTCCACTCAATTGCGACTTTACTCTGATTCTGCCCAAGATCTCCGAGGTCAAGATCTGGCCGTTGTGGTTTATCGTCATGTTGATGCTCTCGATCACGTCCAAGAACAGCTCGTTCTTCTTGTAGAAGATGCCCTCTGATCTCCAACTGATGGAGTTGGTCAACGCCACAGGTGGCATCTTCATATCGGAACCGGAGCTCGAAGCGGAGCCAGAGTTGCCTCCAACACTGCTGCCGAGTATCAATCTTTCCAAAGTGTACGATTCCTGTGTGATGTACTCTTTCAACATCTTTGGGTCTGTGATCTGGGGCAACCCAAAGTCCATGGTCTCGTCCAATAACTCGTATATTATGACGAAATTGTCCCGGATACTCTCTTCTTCTAAGCTTTTGAAATAGTTGGTCAACACTTTCAAGAGGTTGTTCAAATAGCACATCAATTGGAACACATTCTCGTTTTTCTTGGTCAACAATAAGATGTACAAGTTGTTATGCAAGAGGTAGATGTAATTGACCCCGTTGTCGTTTATTATAGGTATTGAGTTGTTATTTTGTTCTTGTTCGATGATCAAGAAGGGGAATTTCTCAATGGCCGAGTTGGGGATGTCGCCTTTGTAGTCTCTTGAAAGCAAGGGCTTACCTTTTATATCGAGGAAATGGATGGAAGAAGCCATGACGTGGTGAATGAGGGAGACTTACTGGGACTGATATTGATTGTTTTTGGTTTGGGTCTTGTTTGGTCAACTTTGAAATCGATATTTATGGTAATAATATGAGCAATGTTCTATAATACCACAAGGATATTCAATGATACCAATACCTATGATCAACTTGGATACCAATGATTTTGATAAAGGATCAAATGACAATATGAACAGTTATGTGATGAAGTAGCTAATAATATAATCAATACTTGACCCGATCACTTATCAACACAAGGGGCTCTATACACTGAGATGGTCCTTTATTGATCAATCGATTCGCGATTTCTGTTCACAATCTCGTTTCTCGATTCCTATTTCACTTTGAATTCAATTTTTATTTGGCTTTTTTGTATTTTGGTTTTTTTGCGCCTTGACTTTTGTCTATGTGCTTTTTTGGTGAGTTTTTTTGTGTTTTGCGTGTTGTTAGTGATTTTTTAATGATTTTTTTCTTTGGTCTGTTGAATTTGGGCAAGCCAAGAAGAATGAGATTGTGGTGTAGGTATAGGGTTGTAGCTAGAGTTGCTAGTTTTGAAGTTTAGTTGATGCAGTTAGGTTATTCAGTTTAGTCAGTTTGGCGTTAGTTTCGAACCAATTTATAGTCACCTACATTCACTTCAATGACCTAATGTTGTTATATTATCTGGTACTGCGTATCTATCAGTTTATCTTCTTACCTGATATATAATTTTTATAGTGAAAAATCGAGGAAAGAAAGTGAAGAGGAAAGTGAAAAATTGAGTGAGTGAAAAAATAAGTGAGTGAAAAATCTAGTGAGTGAAAAATTAAGTGAGTGAAAAGTTAAGTAAGTGAAAAATTAACTAGATAAATCTAAGTCAAACAGAATTGATGGAGATTGAAAGATGAAATGGAATTTGTAACAAATTCTGGTGATTTATTTGGATTAGCACGCTCAATGAAGTTAAACGAGATAGTGTATCACAGTAAAAGCAGAATTCCCTTCATATAAGTGAGCAGAGAGTAGAACAGTGATTAGAATTGAAGGTAGAATAGTAAGTAGAATACTAAGTAGAACAGTGATTAGAATGGTAAGTAGAATAGTGAGTAGAATAGCAACCAGAATGGTGAGTAGACCATGTAGAATACTAAGCAGTAAGTAGAACACCATCAACACTAGCAGTTCCCTGGTAATTTCAAATATATGCTACTGAAATGGACCATGGAATTCATCTATAGAGACCCCACTCAAACCCAAGCATCTTGTCATCAGGTCAAGAGACAATCTCCTCAGTCTCTTGATCTCAAATAACCGAAGCTACCCAAGAATCAAAAAACTTAAGCAAATCAATCTCCAAGTTTGAACAACAAGACACCACGGATCCTCGTTAAAGACCTCTAAGTCACAAATAACACGGTGAGTAATTAGCTAAAATCGATCTAGTTTGCACCAAAATAGGAACCCAATACAGTGTAAAATTAGGCACCAGAGTGTTGGCAAACATCTATATATACAATATTAAGAAACCTTTCCTAATAATTACATTGCAAAAAAAAAAACAATTGTTTGTGTCGCTGGAGACACCGAAAAGTAGGCCAGAAGAAAATGTCTTCCATTCTCGATGTACTATGATGCACTTTGATATGGTATATATCATGATTCAATCTGGGACAATGGACATTTGATTTGAAATAAATTCCAAATAAGGTCCAGCTCTGGTGTGATACACCGTCACCCATCATATATTGCCGCCTTAATGAACGCACCAAAACGGTTTGTTCCAAGAGAAAGGATGTTTGATACTTTTGATCGTACCACTCCGGCAAGACATGACAATTGTCCGTCATTATCATGGATCAGGAAGCTTGCAACACCACTGCAGCGTCCACCTATAGAAGACAAATTATTTGTTTGAATAACCTTATTATGGAAAAAATAATTATACTTGAATGGGTGGCACTGAGAGTTGAAACAATTGCATTTTTGTTCTGATCTTGATGTTTCGAAGTAGTTAGATTAATAGATGCAATGGGGAACCGCTGTGGTATTTATATGTGAGCGAGTGGACGAGACGCAGGTGAGAATTTTTCAAAGGAAAATTTTTAAAGGTCGTGCGAGGAGTTCCAGGGGGAGAGCGAGGAGGTAGGTCTGGAGGGGGTAGTGGCAGAGGCCTTGGGTAGTGGCAGTGGGTGAGGGCCGGATTTGGATGAGTAAGAGTAGGAGACGGGGGAAAGGGACACGAACGTGAGCATATTGCAAATTTAGGTTTAAAGAGTGAGCAGAGTCGAGCTGCTAGTGGGTGAGCAGATCTTGCAGTGGGCAAATTAGCTTATGAGTAGGAGTAAGTTGGTATATTCGGAGGAAGAAACAGCAGGTATCAAGTTGATACGATGTAGTGGGAGACCTAGCGAAGAATACGGGAAAGTGACAGCAAGCAGGAGGAAGCAGGAGGAAGCAGGAGGAAGCAGTATCAAAATATTTCTAGAAACTTAATAGGTTAGTAAAAGTTAAGTGAAGAATTAAGTAGTGTAAGTAGTGAAGATTAACTAGTAGTGAAGATTAACTAGTAGTATCTTAAGTAGTAGTAGCTTAAGTAGTAGTAGCTTAAGTAGTCTTAAGTCTAAATAAAACTAGTAGAAGTTCAAGTAGTGATAGAGTAGTGGTTTGAGTGGTTATTTGAGTAGCACATTTTTATAAAGTGAATTTAACAGCAGAACTCTGGTAGTGTATCCAAAGCATAAGCTTGAGTAGTGGAAACTTCGATAGAAACTTATAGCAGAAGCCTACAGAAGCTCAAAACTAAAAGCTTAAGCTGCTTAAGTAAGCATCTGTGAGTAAGCAAGTGCACGCCCAGCCTTTGCAAACCTCGACAACCGTGTCAGGACTCATCTGTCTTATATGGGTCGCGGTTTCTACAGAAATGACATTCTTGAATCAAAACTGAGACTTGATTCTCCAAGGAATGAAAAAACGAGAAAATCAGGCAAAAGACAGAGTGAGACTGAGAGTTGAGAGTTGAGAGTTGATTTTTCTTTACCGAGTAATAAAAATGGTGTTTGTCGAAACATGACAAAGGGGATGGAATTGGATCAGAGTTGGTATCAGACATACGTGAGTCAGGAAATCTGATGGTGTTGAATGGTGTAGTAGTCTTGAGGGGTTATGGATAAATGCGAATAAATACAATAGCACCACCGCGTTTTTAGATCACTTCTCACAGTATTACTAATACTATTATTACTATTACTATCACTGTTAATATTTTCTATTACTATACTAATACTAATACTATTACTATTACTATTACTATTACTATTATTATTACTATTATTATTACTATAATTATTTCTATACTGCTAATACTATTACTACTGCGCTAAACTACACTCACTCACTACACTCACTACACTACGCTCACTCACTAAACTCACTACACTCACTACACTACTATCTCTACCTTTATCAAATCACTTTTTCCCTCCATTTCCTCTTCTCGCACTAAAACCAAATAAGTTAAAAAAAATTTTTATTGTTTAAAAAAATTAAAAAAATAAAAAAATATTTTTTTTTTTTTTGAAGTGATAAAAAAATTTCGACTCACTAAAAGAATCTGCTTCGATCGACTTACCAAAGGATTGTATACATGTTGATGAGTATATAGAAAAGACTTGAGTAAAGTATATACCTGAACACGCGTGGCATAAGAGATACAGAGTATTGTTTTATCCGTTTTTTCCAGTCCACTATCCACAGTTTTAGTTCGTTTCCATAGCTCACCATACCCAGTCTATAGGCTCTTCCAGTCAGCGCTACACGATCGCAGGAGATATTGCAACTGTCCAGTGCCCTGATTTTCTGACTAAACACACGCCACCGAACAACACCACACCACGCCATGTCCTCATACCCTCCACATTTCCAGGACCACCAACTGCCGCCGCCCGCCCAGCAGTTCTACCGCCCACCGCCTTCCACGCAGTTACCACATCACCAACCACACAACCTGCCTCTGCAGCAGCAGCAGCAGCAGCAGCAACACTCGTCCCCACCAACACTGCCACAGCCATACCAGATGCCACACCACCCGCAGCACCGCCGATCCTCGTCGCTGGCGCACCACCTGGTCCACGCAGCGGCGCCATACGCGATCCCACACAAGGTGAGCGGCAACAACAACTCGAAATCGGCGTCGCCAATGCCGCCAATGCAGTCCGAATACTCGCAGTCATACCCGCTCTTGTCGCGGGACTTCGTCGTGAGACGCATCTCCGAGGGGGAGACGGGACGATTGAAAGAGGAGTTGAAATGCGAGGCCTGCGGCAAGGGCTACAAGCACATCTCATCGTTGGCCAAGCATCTCTGGGAGCACACGCCCGAGTGGAACGTGACGAAGAAGTTGTTGATCTCGAAACACCAGCAGGTGCAGTTGTTGGAGCTGGCCAGCATATTGTGCAGCATGACAGAGCCGCCTTTGACCCCGCGAACCTCGCCTTCGCGGTACCAAAGCGACTCCCCTGTAGAGTACGACAACGCCGTGGACCCGTCTTCCACGTCCAATGCCTCCGACTCGCCCTCTTCGTTCGAGGGCAACACCCACAGCCACTTAAACAACAGCACCGCCACCACCAACACCACCACAACGACAACGGAGATCAAGTTCCGCCATAATTCCATCTCGCAGTACCCTCCACAGGGCTTGAGCCCACCTCAGAACATAAATAACGGCGGCCAGGCCACCACGTCGGGCGGGTATCTCGATATTGTAGGCCGTAGTAACACAGAGAGAAGACGAAGCGGGTCTGTGACGAGCACGGGGTCCCATAGAGACGAGGACGGGTTGCTTGCACAGGCCAGACAGGACCCGGAGAGTGTGAAAAGCGAGCCGCACGACTCGTTCCACCACAAGAACAGTGTGTCGACGATAAATAGTGACAGGACGCTCAAGAACGGTGCTGCTGGAGAGGACCAGCGATGATATCAAGATAATACACATGATGATCGGGAAAAGTGGAGATGAAAATTACGTGAGAGAAGGTGATATGTAGATATATAACGGCCTTTTCGAGTGAAAAGTTATTGATTTATGAGAAAATTGTAGGGTAAGGTAAGTAGAGTATAAGTGATGGTACTGTAGGTATTTTGAGTGCTATAGTATCTATAACTACTACAAGTATTACAAATATCTATAAATACTATAAGTATTTATATCTACTATAGGTATTTGTGATATGAGTATCGTTGACTATTCAAGTATTTTCAAATATCTAAGTCTCTATAAGTGGGATATGTAGCCTTAAGTTATAAGGTGAGTGTCCGCAAATATCTATAGGTCCCTTCAAGTATTTAAGTATCCATCATTATTCATAAGTCTCAAAAATATCGATGTATGTTTTCATTATGCAGCTACCTATGCTTTAACTTCCATAGAAATGTTTATAGAATCTCTTTACTGCAGAATTATCTATAGAGGTATCTAAGGTATCTAAGGTATCTATGGTATCTAAGGTATCTAAGGTATCTAAGGTATCTATATGTCCTTATTTGTTATCTACGGAAACATTTCAAGGTGCCTATGCATTCTTATCTGAAAGTCTGTGAGAATACCTGGTAAGTATTCATAGGGTATAGACTCTTTGAAATGAAATCAGAATATTGGTGATGGAGATATATCATTCTGGGACTCATGAGAAGATCTATAGTATTCATACAATATTTGCAGATATCAATAAAGGTGGGATCAGATTTATAGTGGTATCTTTAACAATATTTACAGTAATATCTATGGTAATTTTCACAATAATATGCATAATAATAGTATCTATGATCACACTTATAGTAATATCTTCATAATAGCTATAGTAATATATATAGTGTTTGAAGTAATATCACATCTATAGTACTATCTTCAATTTTATCTATAGTCTTGTCTAAAGTAATATATATATAATTATATATAATTATCTATAACAATATCTATATAATATCTATATAATATCTATATAATATATATAAAATATCTATAATAATATCCATATAATATCAATAATAATATCCATATAATATCTATTATAATATCCATATAATATCAATAATAATATCTATATAATTTCTATAATAATGTCCGTAACATGTATCTACATTAATATCTAAATTGAAACTTATACAATGATCAAGCTCCAACTCATTACAACACTCATAACAATATCCATCAACACCCATAAATATCATCGTTAACTATACAAATGTCCACGCCGTGCAGATCTTTCATCTGACACCCACATCAATCACTACCTAAGAATGTTCTCCAACTAAAATTAAACACATCCAACATCAGAGCACATCCAATATCCCAACAAATAAGCACCAACCAAGCACTAACAAATCACTAACCAAGCACTAACCAAGCACTAACAAAGCACCACCCACCCAATGCCTAGCCCCCCTAGCCCCCTAGCCCCCATAATCCAAACCCTTCCCGGCAGCCCCTGATTGACACGTAAATTCTTTGTTTACGTTAATTAAAATTTTCATTTTTTAAGGCGAGCGAAAATTGATCTGGAATAAAAAGAGAAGCGAAGGACAGTGGCCAAGACAAGACGAGACTGGTGTAATAGAGGTATAAACAGTTTTAAAAAACAGAAGAAAAGGTGGAATTCGCACTTTCCAAGTTACTTTTACTTATTCAGACAATAAAATCAAAAAAAAAATGGTGATTGGCGAATCGAGATCGGAATTATTGAACTGGTTGAACGAGCTCTTGCAATTGAACTACACCAAGGTTGAACAATGTGGTACCGGGGCACTGTACTGCCAGATTATGGACTCCATCTACCAGGACGTGCCTGTTTTCAAGTTGAAGTTTGAGATGAACGGGTCCGAGTATAACTATTTGGGCAACTTCAAGCTCTTGCAGTCCTGTTTCCTAAAGCACAAGATCTCGAAACCCATCCCTGTGGAAAAATTGATCAAGTGCAAATTCCAGGACAACTTGGAGTTTTTGCAGTGGATCAAGAAGTTTTGGATGGAGAACAAGGACGAGAGTCCCTACGACCCTATTGCTCGTAGAAGTGGTGCCAAAGGGCTCAGCAATGGCAGACCCATCGGTGCCCCCACTATATCAACCTCGAGAACAGCCGTGAGATCGAGGACTCCAAGCGGGTCCACGTTGAAAAATGGTAGTAATAGTCATAGTAATAGCAGCAGCAGTATAGGGGCCCGCCGGGTGAGCTCCACGACAGGTGCTGGCACCAGCAACGGGTCTTCTTCTGCGGGCTTGATGCTGCAAGTAAAGTCTTTGAACGAAGAATTGCTGCTGTCGAGAAGAGACTTGGCCCTGGCGACGCTGGATCTCGAAGAATACAAAGCTGCGGGCGAGGGTTTGGAGACAGAGAGAAATTTCTACTTCAACAAGTTGAGGGAGATCGAGATCTTGACGCAGAGTATCCAGGAATTGATAGCCAGCAACAATTCCGAGAGCAATACCAACGAGATCAGTGTCACTGGGTTGTTGTCTCAGATAGAGGAGATCTTGTATAGCACGGAGGAGGGCTTCCAAGTGCCAGACACCGGTGTGGAGGAGCTGGAGGTGCCTGAGGAGAAGCTGGGGCTGGGGCAGATGATTCTTGATGAGGAAACTTTTTAGTGTTGTAGTGAATATAAGTGATTGAAAGAGTAGGGAGTGAGTAGTAGAGTAGTGGAGGGAGTGGGGAGTGAAGGGGAGTGGAGGGAAGTGGAAAGTGGAGGGAAGTGGAGAGAAAGAAGAGAAGTAGAGAGAATAGAGAAGTGGAGAAAGTAGAGCAACAGAAGAGAGTAATGTAATTCAGAAAATCCGAATTTTGACTAGTGTAGAGTGAAAATTGAAGTAGAAATAACTGGAGCAAGAGCAGAGCGAAGTAAGCTAGCGAAGGTGTCTGAGGTGGAATAATTTCCAGCATTTTGCATAATTTGGCTTGAGTAAACTGGCATTGCGGCGTAGCACTGGCATATCATCTGTAAAGTCATAACACCTTTATCAGCACCTCATCTCCTTGACGACTTTCAAGGCCAGATCAGACCCAGATCATTCCAGATCCGACCCAGATCCGACCCAGACCCAGATCAGCCTTATACCACTAGCCCTATATCACCGTATCTCCTATATCTAGCCCTATCTAGCCCCTATTTGATCCAGCCCCTATATAGATCAGCCCACATCTAGTCGTAATCTAAACATTTGTCCCATCCCAACTTCTCACTTAACGTATTCTAGCTTACCCATACGTCCCGCTCACACCTCCACCAGCTTTCCACCACCTCCACCAGCTTCCACCACCTCCACCAGCTCTTCAGTCCAGGCCCCTGGCTTCTCCCAAAACGGTAGTGCAAGTGAGCGAAGCGTCCCAAAGCGGAGCGAGCGAATGCCGAAAGAGGAAATCGAAAAAAGAACTGGCACAATGGACTGGATAACTTGATGATTGCGATCGTGCAAGGGAGTGAAGGTGGTCCAAGCAGGCCTACTGTCTACGACTTGTATCCACTCCATATTCTTTCCATATCCAATTACCCTTCTCTTTATTCAATTACCTCCTGCTCTTTACTCCCCTCCTGCTCTTCCATCCCCTCCTGCTCTTCACTCCCACAGCCCCTGTCCAGTGGCAACGCACTTTTCATTTTTTCAACGACTAACAAAAGTAGAGAAAAGCCAAAAGAAAAGCCAAAAGAAAAGGAGAAAAAGTAGCGCCAAAGCTAAGCAAAGCCGAAAGCCAGAGAACACTAGCAGCAGTCATCGATCATTTGAGCCAAGATGTGGATGAGACCGATGATGAGGACGTGGGCCAGTGCCAGGCCCCTAGTAAACGTTGCATTTAGACCGAAAACGGCGCATCAGCACACTCGTTTGCTCAGCGTGCAACCCTTTTTGCAATTCAGGCACACCAGCACACCGTTGCAACAGGAGAAACCGGACCAAAAGCCCCAGGAGGAGTCGAAATCGAGCGGCAACAAGCCCAATGGCAGCAAGCCGCCGCAGAGAAACAGGCAGCAGGAGATTCTCGCCACCGTGGCCACCGGGTTGACCATCGTGCTCATCGAGTTCCTCTTCAACTCCGGGCTGGAGGACGCCACACCGCTCTCGTTCCAGGACTTCAAGGTGAAGTACTTGGAAAAAGGGTTGGTCAAGAAGATCTATGTGGTCAACAAGTCGTATGTGGAGGCGGAGTTGATTTCCAAGGCAGACTACCCCGTTGCGGGCGCTGCCACAGGGGCCAGCTCTCTCTTTAGTAGCTCCCATATGGTGAGATTCACCATTGGGTCTGTAGATTTCTTCGAGGAGCAGTTGGATCTTGTCCAGGAGAACTTGGGCATCCCCCCTGCGGAACGTATCCCCGTGTCGTATGTCGAGAAGGCCAGCTGGTTGTCGTACATCGTGCCTTTTATCCCCACGCTGCTCCTCTTGGGTGGCTTGTACTGGATCACCTTCAAGATGCGCGGCTCCAAGGGGCCGGGCGCAGGTGGCGCAGGCAGCGGTGGCGCAGGTGGCGGGTTGGGTGGCTTGTTCAACGTGGGCAAGTCCAAGGCCAAGTTGTTCAACCAGGAGCACGACATCAAGGTCAAGTTCAAGGACGTTGCGGGCTGCGACGAGCTGAAGGAGGAGATCATGGAGTTTGTCCAGTTCTTGAAGAACCCTCGCAAGTACGAGCGGTTGGGGGCCAAGATCCCAAGAGGGGCGATCTTGTCGGGACCTCCAGGAACCGGTAAGACGTTGTTGGCCAAGGCCACTGCCGGCGAGGCGGGCGTCCCGTTCTTGTCCGTGTCAGGGTCTGAATTCGTAGAAATGTTTGTGGGCGTCGGGGCATCGCGGGTGCGGGACTTGTTCGAGCAGCTGCGGAAGATGCTGCCGGCGATCATCTTTGTAGACGAGATCGATGCCATCGGCAAAGAGCGTAGTAAGTCGGGGATGGGGGCCAACGACGAGAAGGAGGCCACCTTGAACCAGTTGTTGGTGGAGATGGACGGCTTCGAGAGCTCGGACCATGTCGTGGTGTTGGCTGGTACGAACCGGTCCGACATCTTGGACAAGGCCTTGTTGCGTCCTGGGAGATTCGACAGGCACATCACCATCGACAGACCCGATATCGAGGGCCGTAAGGAGATCTACAAGGTGTATTTGGCCAAAATCAAGTTGAAGGAGCCCGTCACGGAGGAGTTTGCCGGCAAATTGGCCGCGTTGACGCCCGGATTTGCCGGTGCCGACATTGCCAACGTGTGCAACGAGCTGGCGTTGTTTGCTGCGCGGAAAGATGCCGAGTTCGTCGAGGTGGGCCACTTCGAGGCGGCCATCGAGCGTGTGATTGCCGGCTTGGAGAAGAAATCCAAGGTGTTGTCGCCGGAGGAGAAGAAAACCGTGGCATATCATGAGGCTGGGCACGCCATCTGTGGCTGGTACTTGGAGTACGCAGACCCGTTGTTGAAGGTGTCCATTATCCCGCGGGGACAAGGTGCCCTTGGGTATGCGCAGTACTTGCCCGGCGACCAGTACTTGATTTCCGAGGAGCAGTTCATGCACCGGATGATCATGGCCTTAGGGGGCCGTGTGAGCGAGGAGTTGCATTTCGACTCTGTCACCACGGGGGCCTCGGATGACTTCAGCAAGGTCACCAGGATGGCCACTGCGATGATCACCCGGTTGGGGATGTCCAAGAAATTGGGCACCATCACCTTTGAGAACGACAAGAACTCGGGGGGTTACCAGGTGCACAAGCCTTTCAGTGAAAAGACAGCGGAGGCCATTGACCAGGAGATCCAGCGGATTGTAAATTTCTGCCATCAAGAGTGCACCAAGTTGTTGACAGAGAAAATCGCAGAGGTGGACAAGGTTGCCCAGTTGTTGTTGGAGAAAGAGGTGATCTCTAGAGACGACATGGTGCGGTTGTTGGGGCAGCGGCCTTTTGCTACGAAGAACGAGGCTTTTGAGAAGTATATAGAGAACGATCCGAAGTAGCGTGTACATAGATAATGAGAATAGTGAAGTGAAGTGGAATGTAGGAAGAGGGGGGTTAGAGGGGTTAGTGAGAGGGGCTAGAGGGGGCTAGAGGGGGCTAGAGGGGTTATTGAGTAAATTGTAATTAGTTAGTGATGTGGTGGTTAGTGAATAGTTACCGCGAAGATATAAAGCGGATATAGAGTAGAGAGGGAGTAGATAGTGAGTAGATGGTTATCATTGGTTGTTGATGAAAATTAATGACAAATTACAACTAGTGAGTAGTCAGGGAAGTGATAAAAAAGCTGATGAGAATGGTGAGGAAATAATGAGGAAATACTGCAAACGAAAGAGCAAACAGTGGTTACCGACTAGTTGAAAATCGAACCAATAATTGTATTTAGCGAGTACTTAAAGAATCACTGGTGAGTGGATAGTGGATAATATTTACCTAGTAGTTACTTAGTAGTAGTTACTTAGTAGTAGTTACTTAGTAGTAGTTACTGAGTAGTAGTTACTTAGTAGTTAGTAGTTACTTAGTAGTTAGTAAATAGTGAGCAGATAAAAGTATTTCATTACTATCACGATCATCTTACCATAAGGAAGCCTATTCCCACTGCTCAACCTCATCTCATCTCACACTGGCTTCCCATACACCGTGGTGTTGCGATGTTCGATACTCCGCGCAACCTCAACACCTTCCAGGGCAACTTCACTACACCAGATCACATTTGCAGTAGGCCCCATTGGCACAGTATTAGACTACATAACAACTCCCCTATATCGCGATTGCACTATACCGGAACTGTCCTATCTCACAATTGCACCAGCCCACAATTACTCCCCAAACCACACACAGCAAGCCCTACACTACCCCTTCACTACCCCTTCACTATCCCTCACAGCCCCATGTCTCACACCATCTGCCCTCCCCCTTCCTGCCCCGACGCGCGCCCAGGGCAAAACACCATACTAAGAAATTCCAATAAATTTCACAGGCCTTTCACAAAAACATCAAATTGACTGGTTTGAAGCGACGCCAGCAGCGAGGATCGGGATCCAAAAAAGCAAGCGGTACATGTGCAGAACAGAGGATAACACGCCGGCCGAGTTTGCCAACTCGTTGAGCCATTTTAAAGTGGTGAAAAAGTTGAGTGACGGCAAGTTCAGCAAGGTGGTTTTGGCAGAGACCACGCAGGAGGCGAAGGAATCGATGCCAACGGGGGAAATCCCGGTATATGTCGCGATAAAGATCATCAAGCAGCACGACAAGCCCACGATAAGCTACCAGAACTACAATTCCATGACCAAGATCCAGAACGAGATCCGTATAATGAGACTCTTGAAGAAACTGCACCATCCGAACATCCTAAAGTTGTTCAATGTGATCACCATCAACAAGGAACTCGAGAAAATGTACCAACAGAACAAAGTATACATGGTGTTGGAGTACTGTTCACAGGGCGAGTTGAGTTTCAACAAGTTGCGGTCTTTGGACACCATCATGGCCACCTTCCGCTCCATCATCAGTGCCGTAGAGTTCTTGCATTTGAACAATATCATCCATAGGGACATCAAGCCGTCCAATATCCTCATAAATGCCGATGGCCAGGTCAGGTTGTCCGACTTTGGCATTTCGTACAAGCTTTCGGGCGACGAAACTGTAGACCAATTCCAGTTGGGGGCCACTTTGGGCACGCCGTTGTTCATGGCTCCGGAGCTTTGTGCCTTCAATCTCAACGGGAACACTGGAAAGACCACCACAAAGCTGAAATTGGGCCCCAAGATCGATGTCTGGTCCGTCGGGGTCACTTTTTACTGGCTTCTTTTCCATCATTTCCCCTATTTCAGCGACAACGAGTTCAAATTGTTCAATAAAATCGTAAATGAACCTCTACAATTCCGGCCTATGGTCTCCTGCTCAGCATTCAGCAACTATACGAGCCACGAGAAGTACGGCCACGGTGAGAAGATCATGATCTTCACCAAGGCGTGCGAGTTGATCGAGAAAATGATGCACAAGTCGCCCGCCAAGCGGCTCGGCATCGACCAACTGAAGAGTTCCGACTTTGTAACGTATGATTTGAGCGATAAACACCGCAAACTGTACCTCAAGTTCAACGACCCTTACGTAAAACTGTTGCAGGGCACTCGTTCGCAGAGTTCGAGCCGCGATTCCAGTTTTGGCAGCTTGGAAAACGCCATAAACCGGTTCATGAAGCGGAAAAAGCACCATGTTCCGCCTCCGATAAAGATAAACGAGGATGTAAACACACCGGACCGTGTCCTGCGCCATGGCCAAGCGTCCAGCTCGTCGTTGTCGTCGTTGGGCAACCTTGTAGCATCGAGCTCGGGTGCAAATTTGACCAGTTCGAGCCCAGAATTCGCCTATTCTGGTCCAGAAACCGTAAATGCCGCACCAGACATCACACCATTCGTACGACAACCGAGTGACGACGACAAAGTAAGCGATCTCAACGACTCTTTCACCTCCAGCGAAGATTCTGACTTTGTCGCAAGCTCCAGCACCCACCAGATCTTTGCCGGGTTGGGCCCTGTAGACGATTCTAACCATCTCAACAACTCGTGCTTCTCGTTGCCCTTGTTCGACAACCGTCTGAGCAACAATACTATCATGACCACGAACTCCACCACCACCACGGGGACCAACCCGGCCTCTGCAGTGGATCCACGGTTCCAGTTCATGAAACCTGGTAGTGGGAAGCTCTATGGAAATGGTGGCAGTGTCCCGGTGACACCGTTGTCTCCTGTGTATAATTCTATATTGAAGTTCAATGACGTAAATAAGGATTTGGAGCTGCCTTTGAAGCCTGCAGCAAGTGGAGCGCTCACCAGATCGAAGGCTACACATAATTTATCCAAGATCACGGCATCGAAGGGGGTACAAAATTTGAACGTGCTTCTTCAAACTGGAGGCGAGGCGAGTTCCTGATGTATAATAGATATATAGATGTAATGAAGATAGTTGGATTGAGAGGTAGTAAATTGATTTAAGTGGTGCACAATATCGAAGCTAGACAGTGTTCTGATAATACTACAACATGGTAGTACAGTGAAGTTCTGCAAACTCCAACAGTCTACCCAAGTGATCATATAATAAGTTGTACAATAAAATGATATGATATAGTATTATATAGTTGTACAATAAAAAGTATAAAATATGGCGAACAGTATAGTTGTACGATATAATTATAATATATGGTAATACAATGTCACACAATAAAGTTATACATTACAGTTATACAATGTAGTTATAAAATATAGTTTTACAATATAGTTCTGAATCATACATTGGAATGCTACAGCATCCACTACAGCACCACCCAACATATTTTACACCTACACTACATCCGCCTTTACAATATAAATAACAATTACATCAACATTCAAATACAAACACAAAGTTCTCCAACGTCAATTGGAAGGTCTGAAGTCAGCATACACCAACTGGAAGCCCGGGTGCTCCTGCACGGCCCACTTGGTAGCGTCGAACACACGGTAGTGGCCCTGCTCGTACGTCGGGAACACGAGCGGTTCGCCAAGCCTCTGGAGCCAGTACACGTTGCTCCTGTGCAACTTCCAGCCCTTCTGGAACAAGGCCTCCTCCGCCAGTTTCTTCTCCAAGGGCAAGATACTGTAGTAGTAGATGAAAAACAAGGTTGCCGGGTCCACCTTGGAGATCAACTCGCGGAGCTTGCCGTTGCTCTTGATCAACATCCACGTGTTGTACAGCTTCTGGGCATCTTCAGGGTTAGGCACCACCTTGGAGGGCAAAGGAGAGAAGTCCCGGTACCCTCTGAGCAAAGTGGCACATGAGTCGATGTTTTTGGCCTGCTGCTGGTTGGGGCCCTTCCGCACGGCGACAAACGAGCTGATGATGTCCTGCAACCCTGGGGGTAGCACCAACAAGTCCTCGTCCTGGGCGATTTCCGACGAGCCCGCCGTTTGGATGGAATTTACGAGCGAGGCGGACTTTATCGTGGCAGAGAGCGACTGTTTAGCGGAGGAATCGTCGGCATGGCCGTTGGCGGCGTTTGCGGCGGCCGCGACAGAAGACGACACCATCCTGAGCACCGACTGCGGCCGCGAGCTCTCGTCCTCGGGCGTCTTGGACCTGCTCTTGGCCTCTGGCGACTCCGCCAGCAGCAGCAGCGCGCCCGAAATGGCCGCCGACCACGACATATCGGCCTTGGTTTTCCGCACAGGTGCTGGCTTCAACGTGGTAGCCACAGGAGTGTTTGTGGCGGAGGCAGCCGCGGCAAACGACGTCGTCAAGGGCGTCACTTTCCGCGAGCCCGACGTCGCCAGCGTCTGTGGTGTCCCGATGTTCGCCAGATGTGGTGTCCCGATGTTCGCGAGCGGTGGTGTGCCGATGTTCAGCTCGCTCTTCCGGTCCTTCAACTCCAGGGCATCGGCAGCAGGCAGTGATGTCGCCAGGTCCTCCTTCTGCCGCTCGCGCTCCTCTTCCTCCTCGCGCTCCTTCTGCTCCTTCAATGAGATGTTCACCTCGTTCACCAAGTCGTTCTCGTCCAAGTTCAACTCGTCGTAGATGGTGTCGTCTTCATAGAACTCTGGGTCCTGGTTCGACTCGAGGAAGTACTCGATGCCGTCCTTGATCTCCAACACCTGCGACGGGTGCAACACATCGTTCTCCAACAATCGGAGCATCTGCTCCCATTTTTCCTGGTGAAACCTGTCGATCCGCAAGAACTCGGTCACCTCGTTTTTCCGCTCCGTCTCGGCATAACTCAAGCCACTCTTCTTGCTCTTCTTGGCACTGACCTGGAACTTGTCCAACTCCAGCTCCAAGGCCTCCTCCTGCCTCTCCAACTCGGAAAGACACGAGTTCAAGAACTGGATCGTGTCATACCGTTCCTTCTGCTCAGGATCCATCTCTTTCGGCTTGGTGTTCATCAACGACTGGTCCGAGTACAGCTTCGTCTTGGAGCTTTTTTCTACGGTTTTATACTGCTCCATGGCATGTTCTACGAGTTTACGATGCTCCAAGAGCTTTTCCTTGTCTTTTATCTCATTCTGTGTCTGCCAATTCTTGATCTGTTCTCTGAATCTTTGCAATTTCTTGATTTCTTTTTTTAAATCAGACTCCAACTTTTCTTTCTGCGACGAGTTCAGCGAGTTCGAGTGCCGTTCGTATAGCCAGTCGAACACTTCCAAGCCCTCATTTATTTTCTTAAACACACGGTCGATTTCCCTGGGTATGTTAGTATAAGTTTGGGTATTGGGACTAAGAGTGAGTGAGTGAGTGAGTGAGTGGTTAGTATGGGTTGGTGGTTTGGTTGTGATATTGATGATTTATCGGTTATATGCCGTCCTCTAATGTTTTGTATCGCTTGTGATGTCAATTCTACCATAATTCTATCATAATTCCACCTTAATTCCATACAATTCCATGCAATTCCCTCTTCAATCTGCCTCGATGCCATCTATCACCTCTCTCCAATCTGAAAAACCCTCTCTAGTCCACTCCATTCCACCAAAGTCGTGCCAGAAACACATCAACCAGCCAGCCCCGTTGTCCAGATGCCATTTCCCACTCCAATCACCACATTTCACCACCATTTCCACCTCCATCTTCCCCTTCCAACTCCTTCTTCTCGTCCCCAGAAAAAAATTTTCACCTCTCTCTTCTCACTCGCCTGTGCTAATACTTACTGTTGTAGTTTCCTATGAGCCATTTTGTTCGTTCAAATTGTTCCTGTGTATAGCCCTATATGAGAGTGATCATTTACGATGTTAAATAAATACTATTACCAACTATTGTCGACTCTTTAATCGCTTTGATTTCTTTCAATCAATGATTGGATTCTTCTCTATCAATTTTTTTTTTTTTTTTTTTTTTTTGCTTTCCGAATGAGGTTCGAGGTGTGGCTGGGGAGGCTAGGGTGGCTAGGGGTCGTGCACGGTCCGCCGGATGTGGGGTGAATTGGGGGTGCATGGAGAGAGGTACATAGAAGATGGAGAGAGAATGGGGAAAAGGAAAGGATATGGATGCGGAGTGGAGAAGGGTTGGCAGAAAGTGTCAGAAGAAAGTCTAATTCCGTACTCAGTTATCTATTTTCTTGTTCTGTTACTTGTCTCACATCACTCTTCTTCACCTTTCTGCTATAGCTTATGCTAGAGGTTAAGCAGAATATATAAAAAACTCGGATTTTAGTCATATTATTGCTCTCCGATTCTACAGAAACTTGCTTGCACTCTCATATTGCCACTTTACAATGCTTTTCACTCGCTTCCCACCTTCCCTTCTGCTGCTCTTCCATTGCCCATCTCTCATCCACTCCGGCCGAACATTTGTGTAGTATTTCGTACACGACTTTTGCACATTAGTACTTCGCTTACCGGATTCGGTTACTTAGGCTTTCCAAGGTCTCTAAGTAGTGTTAAGACAATGCCAAAGTATGTTCGGTATTGCCATTTGTTCATTTCGAATTTCCACCAGACGTCAGTAAAGTACATTGTTATTGAACTATACACGATATACCGCTTTTCAAGCAATTTGCTTCATTGGTTAGGCGTTATGCCTCTATCTATTTGATTACTCTTTTAGGTAATTCAGGGAACAAACACCATACAAACAGATATAACTCTACTTCAACTTCTAGTTCAACTTCTAGTTCACCTTATTTCAACTCATTCTTCTTTCACCATCTTCACTAACTTCTAATACTTGTACCCACTACAATAACACATCCAAGTCCCCATAAACTTATTGTCCCCAAGCAAATATATCCTAATAACTTGGTCAGTTTCTCTAGTTGCGGCAACAAATAGTCACCCTTCATTGAATATTCCCACTGAATATCTACAATTGAGTCGAATTTCAAATTCTCAATAGTTGTGAGTTGGTCCAAGACTGAATCAAACAAACTGCTAGATTTACAGCCAAGTTCAATGTTGTGCTCTTGTATAAAATCTGTTAAATCTCTTACATATTTTGAAACATGTTCATGAAATTGAGATGAAACTGTATTGACTTGGATGCTTTCTCGGTCGAAACTGGTCATTATTTGCAAAGTTTCCGCTCCGGTACTCAAACTTTTCGGCAATGAACCATCATTGTAGTAGTTCTTGCTCATATTGAGCAATCTTTCCCAGCTTACGTACAAAACACCGGAGAATACAAATAGTTCAAAAACATTTCTTAAATTAGATCTATGGCCCAACACAAACGCATTCACCCAGTAGATATTTGTCTCCACGCGGTGATTGTACTTCTTTGTTATCCACTTCCAAATTGATATCTGGAAATCTGAAACGAGTCTGACAAAAGCATCATTGGCCTTATGGAAGCTTTTGACGAAATCTTGCACTGGGCTTTTGGTGTCAATTAAATCATTTGCACATTCAACTTCGTTTCTAAACTGAATCCAGCTCCAAACATACATGCAGAGAGTGTATATGATCAGTGCTGACGCTATTGTTATGTACTGTTTCAACACATGACTTTTCAATGAACGTATGAATGAGGTTGAATTCAGGTGAGACATTTTGGGGGTTATTTTGGGGGTTATTTTGGGGGTTATTTTGGGGGTAATTGTTTTAGTGGTGTTATACGGTAAACCTTGTATTTGATTGGATTTGAAGAACTCATTGAAACGGCTTGTAGTATCGGAGTAAATCTCATTCAATAATGCAATTGTGTTATTCACAGAAGAAGAATTGAGTGCCAGAAACTCGGTAGAGTTTTGTGTGGTGGTATTTGAAAATAATGCCTGGAACAGATTTTGGAAGGTGGTCAAGTTGAGCGACAAGTTTAGTGGCTCAAATTCTGATCCCACAGATACAAAGGACTTTGTGAAGTGATCCAGTTGCTCTTTCAAAGAATCGTTTTGAGCAATGAGATCGGTATGAAGTGTTGTATTTAGAGTCGTTATTGAATCCAAGAAATCTGTAGTCAAACTGTTTGAGATTGTTTCAGAGTTGTTACGAATTTGAAGCATGGTGGAGTTGATTATGGACATGTTCTCTCGCTCACAAATTTGTAGGATAGCTATTGTTCTGGAGTGGATCTTGTTCCAAACTGAGTGTGTTTGTGAAGTCGAAGTAGTTGAGTTTCTGGTAGTGATCGTTATATTTGGGTCGGACGAGGTGACGTTGTGGTTTAACAGTGCCAGGATCAAGCAATTGCTCAAGAACCAAATGCAGAAGATGAGAGTAAGAGATGAACAGGTGATATTGTTGAAAAGAGCAGTTGTGAGTCTTGCTCTTAGACCGAGATATGGCGATTTTTGGTGAAGTCGAATCGGAATGTGAGCTGTGGGAAGCATTGCAGAAGTGGGTGAAGAGAGATTGCCGATCCAATTTATGTGAGAGGTGATTTTATTTTTAAGAGGTTTCTTTTATATAGATTAGAATAGATAAATGTCTGTTTCAGAAACGTTTCAAAGATATGTACAGCAGGAGATGATCATTTAAATAGCGAGTTTCTAGAATGAATAGCCTCTGCAATAATGGTTTCTAGTATATCTTGAAGGAATATCTCTTTACTGAATAATTCTCCCAAAATAACCCCTCTATTAAATAACCCCTCTATTGAGTAACCCCTCTACCAAAATAACCCCTCTACCAAATAACCCCAAAATAAACCCCCTAATAAAACCTTGTCTCTAAGATCACCATTCTCACTACAGAACCCAGATACACAACCCAAACACTACATCTTACTCTCAATAAAACATAATATCATTAAACTTATTCAATATAAGCACTATTAAGGTGACAAAATTTATTCAAATAAAAAATGGAGATCCACATTCACACCTTCTCCTCGACATGTTCTGCCTCGCCCTTGTCCTCCCAGGAAGCATTGGTGACAGCCAATCTCTGGTGTCTGTACAATGGAGGCAAAGGTGGCACGTCTCTTCTCAAAATGTACACCTGGAAGTTTCTCACCAAGCTCTTGGTCTGGTAGTTGGCATGTTCGATGCAGCTCACGCTGAACACCTCGTCCAACTCTTCCAAAGTCAAGGACTTGGTCTCTGGCAAGAACCAGAGCACCATGAAGAAACCAACCAAATTCCAAGCGGCATACCAGCCAAAGGCACCTTGACTCTTGAACAGTTTCAAAAGCGAAGGCCACGTCAAGGACAAGATAAAGTTGAAGAACCAGCAGGTGGCCGTGGCAAAGGACATGCCCACGTCTCTGACAGACAATTGGTGACATTCTGCGGAGTATGTGAAAGGCACAGGACCTTCAGAGGTGGAATAGACAATGGTGAACAAGTAGATTCCGAGAATGATGATCGCCAAACGGCCCGGTGCCGTTTCGCCAGGGTACCAGAAGCCAAAACCGGCCATCAAAAGGAACACTGACATCAACGGGAAGGCAAACAACAACAAAGTACGCCGGCCAAACTTGTCAATGGTGAAGACAGCCGGCAAGGCGAAAACAGTGTTGAGCATACCGAACCCCCACGAGGCAATCAAGGCATTTAGCTCGGTGAAACCACCTTGAACGAAAATTGAAGAGGAATAGTAGGCAATTACATTGATTCCACAGAACTGCTGCATGAACATCACGATCCAGGACCCCAAGGCAGCATTTCTGTTTCTTCTTACGGTGAAAAGCTCTTTGAACTTCTTGAGATACGAAATCTTGTACGACTCCTCCTCCAAAAACAAAACGTACTGGTAGAAAGCGTCTCTGGCGGCCTGCACCGGGTGGTTACGCAAGATTACATACGACTCGAACAGCTCCTTGTGCTTGTCGACACCCATAAGCCACCTTGGCGACTCTGGGCACTGCCAGATCTGGGCACAGCAAAAGAGGGCCGGGATTAAAGCGGAGCCGAGCATCAAACGCCAGCCCAAACCGTCGCCAATGCCATGGCTAGGCACCCTGTAGAAGGCCAAGCACATCACATAGCCAAACATGATGCCGAAAGCGGTCCACAACTGCCACATCATCACCAAAGAGCCTCTGATACGGGCCGGTGTGCACTCTGCAGCGTACACCGGGATCGTGGCAGACTTTGGGCCGATACCAAAGCCCAAAAAGAAGCGGGCAATGAACAAATGGTACCACGTGTTGGTGAAACCTTGCCAGAAACAGGTCAAGGCCGAGATCAGACAGGTTACAAAGATGGTCCATTTACGGCCAAACTTGGCATTCATCGGGTCTGTCAACCAGCAGCCGATGCAGGAGCAACATAAATACGGAGCCGAGTTCACGAGCCCCTCCAACCACGAGTCCCGCTTGGATTCGGCCGGATTTAAGCCAAAGGCAGCCGGCCAGAACAAGTCAGCTCCGTTAATCACCGACTCGTCCATACCTTGCACGGCAGCACCCATGGAGCACACGGCAATCAAGTATATCATCTTGAAGGGCAACTTATAAGGGTGCTCAGCCTCCGTGTGCAACAGCTCCTTCTCCTCCTGCGTCAAGAACTCCATCCTGTTGAAACCGTTGGGGTTCCTGGCAATGGCAGCTGCCTTGCCGAACAACTCCTGGTCCATGTCGTACTTCCTGGCGTAATTGCGGCCCATATCCATCACTTGCAGTTGCGTGTACTGCGAGAGGATGTTCCCGCGCTCGCCGGCATCTTCCTCGTTCTCAGACTTCTCAATGTACGCCTCCGACGACGACGAGTGGTCGTCTTCGTCGTGGTCAAAGAACCCTGCGGCGGCCTGCGGCTTGGCAGCCCCACTTGGTGCGGCGGCGGGGTCGCCAGCCCCTGTTTGCTCTGTTGGTGTAGTGTTGTCAGACATATTTTGGTCAACTGAGTTGGAAGAATAGGGAAAGAATTGGGAAAAACCATTTGGATAATGAGCATTTGTTCAGGATTTCCCCTCCTTTATATACCAGTTCCAACTCCCGTGCCCGCACCGGCCTCGTTCCTTACTACCCGTCTATTGTGTGGTTTTCCCCATATTCCACTGGGTCTATTGTCAGTGTCTCTTTGCGTTTGCCCAAGGCCTGGGAGCACTACGTAATCGTGCATGTGGTCATCGCTCGCGCGGGGCAAATCTGGAGAAGGGCAAGGGGCGGGTGACGCGCGACGGTGCTTGAGTTCGAGTTTGGACGGAATTCCATCTTGGTGGGGCGTATGTGACATCGGTCCCGTCACTGACACCGTCTCCGGTGGTGCCAAGACGTCAAGTTGTCCATCTGTGTGTTATGGTCCAGTGCAATGGTCCAGTGCAATGGAGTTTAATGCAGTTGAGTCCAATTGAGCCAATGCAATTGAACGATTCCCAGTGTCGAGTGGTGACACTCGTCTTTCTCGCACGGCACAAAGTTGTGTTTTGTGTTTTAGTGTCGTGTGTCGTTTTGCTGCACATATTTTTTTGCTTAATTTGACACAGCGTTGCTACGTTGGTCTAACAACAGGTGGTCGTGCCCTTTCTAGAAGGGCAAGTCCGGAGAAAATAGATCACTGAAACAGAGTTGCTACTAGTGGGTGCCGGAATTGGTTGAATGGGAATGGTAGAGTGGAGGAATGGCAGAATGGCAGAATTGCAGAATGGCAGAATTGCAGAATTGCAGAGAAATTGAGTTTGATTCAGTTCAATTGAGTATACTGCTTCACTCGTGAGCAATCGAGAGCTCATTTAAGCATGCAAGTTATCTATTTAAGCATTTAAGTGGTCACTCAAGCTGTGATATTCTTAGGCAGTGCTTAAATCCATAATGAGGCAATAAAGTACTGCATATACTCCAGATACCAAACTCATACTCTGAATACATGTAGTGAATTGTGGAGTGCAAGCATCCCTGAACAGTGCACAGAACAGGCAAATACAGAATCAATGGAAACTCTGGTGAGATGCGACCACATTAAGTAAGCAAAGAACAAGAAGCACAATTGAGAAACACAATTGAGAAACACAATCAAAGCAAAGACAACCAAAGCAATAACGAAATAGAGTAAAAGGTAAACTCAATAAAAGTATATTCAAACGTAATACAAGTAAACAAATAGGCACAATAACTAAGCACATCTACCACAAGAAAACCGAGCAAACCGAGCAAACCGAGCAAACTGAGCAAACTGAACAAACACCAAACTCTACACCAACAACTCACAATGACTTTTCAAAAATGAAATCTGGGGTCGAAAAGGCAGAAAACACAAAAGGCAGGGCCCGGGCCAAAGACAGCTGAAGTCCGTTTCTCAGTCCGTTTCTCAGTCCGTTCCGTGTCCCATGTTGATCACACAAACTTCAATAGAATCTGATCATTGGAGTAAGTTGACTTGTGGAGTGGTTTCTTATAGTTTCTTGCCTTATTAATTATATATTAATTATAAATTGATTACTATATTACTATCTTATTACTCTTCTTACTATCTTATTACTATCTTATTATTATCTTATTATTATCTTATTACTATCTTAATACCATCCTGCTAACCACACCTTATTACCAATCACCATTACCCAATCACCATTACCCTATTACCCATACATCACCCCCAATCAAATCTATTTCTGTCCGCTCTTTAGTCCCATCTCAAATCCGTGACTTCTCCTGACCTCTAGCCCAATTTAAACTTTATCGAAACTTAATTACCTTCAATAAACTTTACGTTTTTTTACGTTTTTTTTTCTTTTTGCGTTTCTGTTGTTTCTTTTGTTTCTTTTGTTTCTTTTTATTTCCCCAGATTTTTATTTCTTTTTTTTCACTTTCTCGCTTTTCCACTTGTTTGATTTCACATTATCTTTACTCTATGCACTTACTGTACTTACTTACCCACTTCACTGACTCTTCAATTCCTCGAATATCTGCGGTATTCCTTAAAATCTCCGATCCACTAGCACAGCCTAGCAAAAGCAGGGACTCCCACTGTTTGGCTGTGTTCTATTCACTCTTGTTGAGCTCTTTCAATTGAGTTAGTAATGCTTTGTATTTCCTTGGAGTATTGTTGGGTAGTACTCATATTTTCATCCTCTCATCTTCCATTTCTTTGTCCCTTCCATAGTCTTTCCATTGCAGATACTACTAGTTTTCCTCCTACCCCACACTTTTTCAAACTGATTCTTATTTCCGATACTGATCTCCATCTTCTCATACTATTCATATTCCCCATACTTTCCATACTTTCCCTGATCTGCAGTTGCTTTTTCGCAAATTCACTTTTAATTTCCTATTATCTGATCTTCCCTTGCCTTTTGTTTGATCTTGCTATGGTGTGACTTGTTTTAGCTAATTATCTTATTTGCACCTAATCTTAGTTTTCTTTGGATTCATCGATTGCTCTTCCTTTCCTCCATTCGTTTTGCAGTCATTGCGTAATATTGCAGTAGCTTTCATGATATCTTCAAATACAATATGCCTATCTTTTATTATATTTTTAAACAATATCTCGACACAATATCTCTACACAATATCTCTACACAATATCTATTTCTACATACAATAATAGTAAATCTACAGCAAATCTACAGCAAATCTACTTGAACTATATCCCATTGCACATATACACCACTATTCTACACCATTACCCATTCTCCCATAACTACACATTGGCAAATAACTCATCGTCCGAGTCATCAAATTCATCATTCTCGTTGAAATTTGTAGATTTTTCCACTTGGTTCTCTTGGTCTCGATTCTTCACACTCTCTTGAACATCATTTACAACCTCCACTTTCTCCTTCCCATCATTCCCAGCCTCTACTTTCTCCTTCCCATCATTCAAACCCCGTGCAAACTCTTCAAGCACTGCTGTGAGCATATCATTTCTTCGAGTCACCATATAAAGATCCTCTGGCTGGATGGTTTTCCTCTTGGCATGGCTGTATAGCTGGTTAGTAACATCCGCAAGTGCAAAAGATCACCTCTCAATACTTACTTGGCAAACGACTCCAAATCTTCGCCTAAGGACACTAAATCAACGGTTTGCAAAAGTTAGTATGTCGGGAACATCGGGACACCACGTTCTATGGCACACTTACACAGTTGGTTGTAGACGAGTTCCACGAGGGAGGCTACGAATCTTGGAGTGGCATTCAATTGGTTGGTGTTCGGGTCTAGTGATTTGAGTTCCAGCTCAACGATTTTCGCCACGGTGGACCATAAGTTGGCTTTTAGATGCTGCTGGGGTTAGTATGTGGAAAAAGTGGATATAGAAGTGGGTATGAGAAGTGGGTATGAGCTATATTGAGGTGTAGTGGGGGTGGATCTGGACCAAATCTGGGCACTTTCTGAGCTAGACCTGAGCTAGACCTGAGCTGGAGCATTGCTAGATCAAATCCACCTCAAAACAATCATCAACAGTACTTTGAAAGCACCTAAACTCCGTCTAATAAGTGCCTAATAAGTGCCTAATAAGTGAAAAATGCCTGTGCCTACTACCCCCTACGTCACTTTCTCTCTCGCCACCATTCCAAATCACTCACACTAGCTGTCTCCTTCTCCTGCGATGTCAAATGCTTCATTTTTAGCTGTGTAGTATCGACCACTAGCTCTTCAATGGCCCTTCTAACGCGTAAACTCTTGTTATGGCTTTGTTTTTTTTCAGATCGATAATTCTCCACGTTATTTATCCACGTTATGTGCCCGCGTTATGTGCCCGCGTTATTTCCACAGGCTATCTCGGGCTATTTAGTGGATTTACTATGGTCAGCAATTAGATAAGAGTCGCAAAGCAGCCGAAATACAGATAAAGTTGTAATGTGGTACAGATGCATTGTCGATATGGCTAAATACAGATAGACAGTTTTGCTGATAAAGCCAAATACATGGTTAAAATATTTATTCTTGACTTTTCATAGTTAACGGAGATCGTTTTACACTCACTATTCATTTTTCACTACTATTCATTTTTCACTCACTTATTCCATCTCTTGAGCTTTTGTTGGATGAAAGCTGTTCCATTATACTTGTCACACTTGAATTTTGGCTTGCTGCTCTATTATCGTATTCGAGTTTGCACATTCTATTATCATTGACTCTTTATTGAATTCTTTTTACTAAATTCTTATTTTATTAGCATTTGGGCCATAGTTAGGCTTTAGAGTTTTCATACTTAATTTCCATACTTAATATTCCTCACTAGCCATAGTTAACCTTCCATACTTAATTTCCATACTTAATTTCCATAATCAATATTCCTCACTAGCCATACTTAATTTCCATACTTAATTTCCCATACTTGATTTCCATACTTAATTTCCATATTCAATTTCCATACTTAATTTCCATACTTAACCTTCCATATTCAATTTCCATACTTAATTTACATACTTAAGCTTCCATATTCAATTCCCATACTTAATTTCCCTTACTTAATTTCCCATACTTAATTTCCATACTTTATTCCCATACTTAAGATTCCTCACTAGCCATAGTTAAGCTTTCATACTTAATTTCCCATACTTAATTCCCATACTTAATTCCCATACTTAATTTCCATACTTAATTTCCATACTGAATTTTACCCATACTAGCAAATTTTTCACTTGCCTTCACACCTCTCATCAACCATATACCCACCATGGCCCCGTTAATTCCCCTTCCTGATGACCTCCCCCTGTTCCTAGAACCCTACCTCCCACTTCCAAACCAACCACACGTCACTCTAACCTATGCCCAGTCACTAGACTCGAGAATCTCCATAAGCGCTGGGGTCCAAACAGCCATTTCGCATCTAGAAACCAAGACAATGACCCACTACATAAGATCCAAACACGACGCCATCTTGGTGGGAATCGGCACAGTGCTTGCTGACGACCCGGGGCTCAATTGCAGGTACAATTCGCACAAGATCAGGCCTGTTGTAATAGACCCATCTTTCAAAAGCCAACCTCTCTTGCTGGGCTCGAGGTTGGTGCAGAATGTGCAAAATGGTGTTGGTTTACCACCGATAATTGTAGTCAATGACGCTTGCAACGTGGGCAACGTGCCAGACACTTGCCAAATAGTAAAATTGCCGCTTCAACTGGACGGCAGATTCGCCTGGAAAGACATTTTCGGCCGTTTGCAAGAGTTGCAGATCAATTCTGTCATGATCGAAGGTGGAGCCCTGGTGATCAACGACTTGTTGGTGAGCGATGTGGTGGATAGTTTGATAGTGACTGTGGGTCCGGTGTTCTTGGGCAGTAAAGGAGTGCAAGTTTCGCCAATAAACAAGGTGGAGTTGAGTGAAGTTGCGTGGTGGAGGGGAGTTCAAGACAGTGTTTTGGGCGCGAAGTTGAGGTGAGATGTGAAGGAATGTGGAAGTGGAGCAGTGGAGCAGTGGAGCAGTGGAGCAGTGGAGCAGTGGAGCAGTGGAGCAGTAGAACGGTAGAACAGTAGAACAGATCGGTTGTAGTTGTAGTTGTAGAAAAGTGGTAAAGCAGACAGCAGTACAACTGCTGATGATGTAGTACATTGTGGTTATGAAGATAAGACGGAGATTAATAGATTAGAAGATCAAGCAAAGACTAGGATTGAGAAAAAGAACAAGAATATAACCTTAATTAAGACGAAGATGAAGATTAAGAAGGAAAGAAGACCAAGATTGAGACCAAAAGTAGACCAAAAGTAGACCAAAAGTAGACCAAAAGTAAACTGTCAGTCTGAAAGCCGAGGCAGTCAATATGAATTGATGGAATGGTGAATGACAACCATTTTGCTGCATGAACGAAGTGTAGCCGTCACTTGAGTTGCTGAGTTTGGAACTGTTGTGAATGTGGTCAGATCAAGTCTGCTACTGAAAAGGTGATCTGAATTGTTCTTGCATCAATTCCACGAATGAGAAGAGATCATTTTTACGTCAATTCTATGATTGAAAAGGTAATATGAATAATCTTAACATCAGTTCTACAACTGAGAAGGTGATGTGAACCATTTTTATTTTGGTTATACCTTTAAGAAAGTGATATAGATCATGAAAACATCAATTCTAGGCTTGGAAGGGTAGTATAAATCACCTCAACATCAATTCTTCCTTCAAAAAGGTGATATAATTCATAATAACTTCAACCTCAATGATCCATTTATACCACTCCAAACCATCTTGACGATTATTCCAGATCACCACACTACATTTTACATCAGCTCCATCTTACTTCTGCTCCATCTTACACCAGCTACATCTTACTTCTGCTCCATCTCACTGCTGCTCCATCTTCAGTTCTTTGCTACTTCTTTCTACTTCACTTCCCTTCTTTGCTACTTCTTTCTACTTCACTTCCCTTCTTTGCTACTTCTTTCTACTTCACTTCACTTCCGCTTCACCCATCTACTCTTCATTCCTCTACAAACACTCAATCAATATGTTCCATTAGATATACAAGCCAATACATAGTCAATATCTCTATAAACAAATTCTGTAACTGGCATAACGGCCCGAAGTCTCGGATCTTCTGATGATCTTGACCACCTGGCCTCTTTTCAACCCCATGTAACGTGCCACAGGATCCTCTCTCTGGATTCTAGGAAGCTGCGACTCCTTCAACCTATATCTTTTCAACAACTCCTTCTTCTCTTCGTTCGACAATCTTATATGTTTTGGCACCAACTCGTGGTGGGTGATGTTCACGACCAAACTGCTCTCTTCAAACGTCTCTATGGTACCCTCTGTGAAAGTAGGGATCATCTTGTTGGCACTGGAGGTGATATTTTGCTGGTAGATGAACAACCCGGTGGTGAATTTCCTCTCACTCATGTTGATGATGAAGTTTCTCATGGTCTTGACACCGACAGAGGCCTCGTCACAAAACTCCACCCACAAATCGCCCAACTCAGGGAACTTCTCCTGCGCCTCTGGAGTAGGTTGTGCCTGGAAACTCATCAATTTACGCTGAGGTATGCCCATCCCATCACAAATCTTTGATCTGAACTCGTCCAAGGACATCTCAATCTCCTCCTTGGTGATGAAATATCCTCTGTCTTTTACCATTTCTTTCACCGTTTTGTACGCTCTCCATAACCGCGAGATCGTTCTGTCTGTGTCTTCCATGTTTGATGCTGATTTCGATGCTTCCTACTGCTCTTGCCAAGGCTCTCTTCACCACTGAACTGTTTGTCTTTTGGGTTAAAAAATGAAAAAGAAAATTTTCAATTTGAATTTTTTGGGGGGCCCAATTTGGAATTGGGTGGGTGTGCACTACTAATGTCTGGAGCTGACGTTGGTCCTGGAGCTGGTAGGTGTTATGCTGACCTCTGCTGTGTGCTTTGCTGCTGACAAGAGGTCTGCTTCGTTGGTTTGATAATCTGCTCACTTCCGTTTAATTTTGGTGTAATCTTGTTAGAATTTACTCTATTGTATTAGTCTAGTCTACGCTAATCTACTCTAATCTGCGCTACTAGTCTACTCTACTATACTGTTTTACTCTACTTTTCTACTCTACTTCACTATTCTACTCTACTCTACTATTCTACTCTACTTCACTATTCTACTCTACTTCATTATTCTACTCTACTTCACTATTCTAATCTACTTCACTATTCTACTCTACCCTACTATTCTACTCTACTGTACTATTCTACTCTACTTCACTATTCTACTCTACCCTACTATTCTACTACTCTACTGTACTTCACTTCAATAGTCTACTCTACTTCACTATTCTACTCTACCCTACTATTCTACTCTACTCTACTAGTCTACTCTACTTCACTATTCTACTACTCTACTGTACTTCACTTCAATAGTCTACTCTACTTCAATACTCCACTGCACTACACTCTGCTCTCCGACTGTAATCTCCTAACTTACTCTACCTCAATTCTTCTACTCTACCTCACATGTCTCTATTCCTACTTACGTCTATACTGAATCAAAACATCCCCCGACTTCTTCCAGATCCGCAGCTTTATCGTGGCCAACGTCATGTCGTACGGAATCACCTGCTCCAGACACACCAACTCCAAGAATTCGTGCGCCTTGAACCCAGGCTCGAGCAACTCGGACGGCTTCTCGTCGAGCCTGTCAATGATAAAAGCCAGGATCTTAAAAGCTCTCAACACATTGACAGCACTCAACTTATTGGACAACTTGGTGATCGGGGCCAACCCTGAAGCGGTGCCGTCGGCAGATTTCAACTCCTCAATGACAAAGTTGATCTTGTTATAGTGAACCGTGGGAAATTTACTCAACAAGAGCAGATTGCCGCACCATCTGGGCAACAACTTTTCAAAAAGAGCCAAATTGTCGCTCTTCAAGTCGTCTTCCAAGACGCCATGGAAGGAGGTCTGCTTCATGTTGTTCACAAGCTCGCTGATGATTACAGTCTTTTTCATATTCGAAGACAACTCTACAAACGGCAACTCCAACTCCCCAATATGGAGCGCAGAAGCTGTCGTGGTGGAGCCCGCGTCGTATTTGGCCCGGATCTCCTGCACTACAGCATGTGTGGAGTCCACTGGCACCTCTTTCTCCACGACAGAAGACGCAGAGGACACCGCAGGCTTGGTTACAGACTGCGACGACGAGCTTCCCGACCGGGAAGACTTGCCAAAGATGGAGAATTTACGTTTATGGTCGTCGTTGGACTGTTTTTTCGACAAGGCGGGCAACGCCTGCCCTGAAGAGGAGCCTCCAGAGGAGCCCGCGTGCGCTGCCAGTGCTGCCTGGGCCTGGGACAGTTGCAAGGCTTGCGATTTGGCAGGCTCGTCCGTGACTATCGAGTCGAGCAGGTCCAGTGGGTGTCTACTGAGATTGCCGCCGTGCTCTGGCACGTTCAAGTCCAAGGTGTGCACCGAGATTGCATCGCTGGCACCTCCTCTAAACGCCTGGTCCAGTTGCAACTCGAGTTTTACAAACTTGCGGAAGATGTTTTTGAGCACCATGCGGCCCAAATTGACCCTCGAGCCGAGCTTCTTCTCGGCAAACTCCTCTTCCGAGTACCTGCCCCGGTACTGGGCCTCCAAGGCGGGGAACTCCTCGAACAACTGGTCCAAGTAGATCTCGGTGTTGCTGAAGGAGGCCTCCTCCAAGGTGACGAAGAGCTTGCCCGCCTTGATCTCCACCTTGCACCACATGGGCAACGTCTCGTTGGTCTGGTACCTGTCGATGACCTCGTTGAATTGGTACTCCAACATCTCTGAGGAGTCGTCGCGGTGGTTCGCGCCGGCCTGGTCCCCCACACGGTCCTCTACACGGTCTATGGTCTCTACAGAACTACACTTGACCACGTCCCACACCTCGATGGAGCCACCGGAGTCCATCGTCACCACGGTGCGGCGGTTGTTGAGCAACCGGTGCTTGATCAAGCCGTTCTGGCCTTGGATCTGCTGCAACGGGTCGATGGAAATGGGCACCGTCTGCACGGCTTTCGCCGAGACCTGCCCGTTGACGATGACGAGCTGGTTGTCACAGGTGTCGCTGGCATCGTCGCCGGACTCTGGGGACTCCTGCAACACAAACTCGGTGTTGGGGCCGCCCGTGATGGCCAAAAACGGCGAAATGATCACGCTGTCGTCGTCCAACTGCAACTTCGCGAGCCCAGACCCGGTGCCTGTCACGTCGCCATCGGGGTCCATGGCGCCGTCGAGCTTGTGCAGCTCATAAGTGCCGGAGTTGTTCGACAACTGCGACACCAAGTCGTACAAGTCGTCGTTGAAGAGGTTGCCGGCCTCGAACGGGTCCGAATTGAGGCTCGTGAGCGACGCGTCGGTGGGTTCTGCGTGCCCGTGGGAGTTCCCGGTGCTGTACGAGGTCAAGTTCTTCAGCAATTTGACGGCCTGGTACGCCACGAGCTTGCTGGTGCTCGGAATGGGCCACCGGGTGATGAAGACGTTGGCGTTGTCCTGCGATGCGCAGCTGCTGGCGGCCCAGATGGAGTTGTCGCCGGTCTTCAACAGCAACACGCCGTTCCAGGCACCGTTCTGGTCGTCCTCCAGCAACAAGGACCCCGAGAGGTCCGCGATGACGGTGGAAATGCCCAAGCTGTCGTTCAACTTCCCCGTCACCACGGAGTTGTCCGCATAGTAGTAGTCGTAGTTGCAACTCTGGAGGTCTGTCTTGACCACGAGCCCGTTCTTGTCGCCCGAGTAAAACACGTTGAAGAGATCCTCGCTGTTGTTCTCGTCGTTAGGACACTCGAGCGACCACACGGACGAGTCGTGCATGTCGAACGTCCGCAAGACCCGGTTCGTGCGGAGGCACCACAACTTGACCGTGGCGTCTGCGGAGCCCGACAAGAGGTATTGGTTCTTCAACAAGAGGCTCTTGATGTTGCCCTGGTGGCCCGTGAGCCTGCGGGTGGCCCGCATTGGCGACGTCCGCAAGTCGTACAAGCGGATGCCGTGGTCGGGGCCCCCAGCACACGCCGTGTGCAGCAGCGCCGCCAACAGGTAGATGGACCCGCGCTCCGTCTCGGTGTCCCTGATGGTGGACACCAGCACACACTTCTCCAAGTCCCACGTGGTGATGCTCTGGTCCAAACTGCCGCTCAAAATGCGGCCCGGCTGCAGCTCGTGGTACGCCAAGCACTTGACGTAGTCGGTGTGGTGGCCGATGGTGGCCGCCGTGTCGGCGCTGGTGGAGTCCCAGAGCTTCACGGACAAGTCTGAGGAGCACGACACCACACGGCGCCCGTCCTGGAGCAATTTGATGTCGTTGACCCAGTCGGTGTGCAACTGCGAGTGGTTCTGCATCCTGAAACCGGCACTTTTGGGTTGGTGGAACCGAATGCCCTTACGGATATGCGCCTCCAAGACGGCCAATTCGGCGTCGTTGTCGTAGGTGGCCGCGGCGTAGTCGTGTATCGCACTGGCGCTGCCCAACCGCGCCTCGTAGTCGTCCACTGGGTACGCGATTTCGTCCATTTCCCCGCTGGCGGCCCATGTCGACACCACACCGTCTCGGCCAGCCGAGACTAGAACGTTGCGCTGGGCGGCGTACTGCAACGCATTGACCCCTAGCGAGTGGCCTTTGTGGAACTCGGTGGGGCTCAACACGTAGGACACTGATTTCGAGGATTTTCGCGAGCTCATGGCGTGTGTGGTGCAGTCTGGTGTAGTATGGTTGGGTTCAATTTTGCCTTTAGTTTTTATTTTCTCCTTAATTTTCTCCTTTTATTTTTGAGTTTTTTTCTTGAGTTTTTCTCCATTTGTTTTGCACTTTGCACTTCTCCATTTTTTTTGCTCTTTGCATTTTTTCTCCATTCTTTTCTCCATTTTTTTCTCCATTTTTTTTCTCCATTTTTTATTGTTTGGCTTTCGTTTCATCCCTTTTCATTGTTTCTCCAGACATTGACGCGCATTTAGCCGTTGGCCGTTGGCCTCCACCTGGAAGCATGATGGTAGTTGGGTTGGGTTGGTTAGGTTGGGTTAGTTGGGGTAGTTAATTTTGTTCAATAGGTTTAGTTAATTGGTTTTTTTGCTGATCTAATGATCCAGTAATCGGTCAGGTTAGTTGGTCAAGAAAGTTAGGCGAGTAAATTAGTCAAGAAAGTTAGGCGAGTGGATTATTCGAGTAAATTATTCAATTAAATTAGTCAAGTGGATCACTCAAGTAAATCATTCAACTGAGTTAGTCAAGAAAGTTAGTCAAGTGGATCACTCAAGTAAATTATTCAAGTAAATTATTCAAGTAAATGATTCAAGTAAATTATTCAAGTAAATTAATCAAGTAAATTATTCAAGTAAATTAATCAAGTAAATTAATCAAGTGTATTTATTATTCAAGTGAATTACTCAAAAAAATTACTAAAGTGAATTACTCAAACAAATTATTCAAGTAAATAATTCAATTAAATTAGTCAAGTGGATCACTCAAGTAAATTATTCAAGTAAACTCTCAAGTAACTTAGTGAAGTCAATTACCCAAGTAAATACTCAAGTAACTTAGTGAAGTCAATTACCCAAGTAAACACTCAAGTAACTTACTAAGTGAATCAACTAATTAAATTACCAACCCAAGTCTGTGAGGAAATTACTCAAAGTTAAATTCATAAATTGCTTATTGGATTGAATTATTCAATTATCATAAATTGAACTTTCAAAATAAAATTTCACGCTTTGAAAAGTCAAATCACCACGCATTGATCAATTGAATATCACTCCCTATTGAAACATTTCAGCTCCCGCAATCATAGGCTCCCGCACTCATTCAGTCAGTTCGCGCATCGATCACCTCACACACTACCAATTCACTAGTCCAATTCAATTATCACCGCACATTGGTCAAGTGACACAAACGATCAAGGCACGTTATCAAGACATAGATTACCACTTGGTTAGCTCGGCAATTGTGGCAGTGCTCAACTCAACTTGATCACGTTAACAATCACTTAATATACAATACAATTCAGCTTCATCACTTGTACTTAATCCCTTCATCACTCAATCACTATTATTCTTCAAGTCAACTACTCAATCACTTTCACTTGATCATATATTCAGTTTTTCACTGATCACTCCACGTATTCACTAACTAATCACTATCAATCTCTATCAATCACTATCAATCACTCTCCAATCTTCATGTCCCTCAAAAATATTATCGTCTCCCTCAAAGACGCCTCCCTCCGCAAATTCATCAACTACAAGTCCAAACCCTTGGTCTTCGCCAACCCCATCAACTTCCAATTGAACAAATCCGACAAATGGGCCATCCTCGGCGACGCCAAACAACCCTTCATGCAAGCCTTGGCAGGCGAATTCCTCGCAGAACCCTTTGAATCTCGCAGATACCCAGCCTTGGAAAAGTCGGTCTGGCCCACCTCCGTGATCGAGTTCTTACAATTCACCAACAACAACTACGGCAAGTCTGCCGACGGCACGGGCAACGGTGGATTCACCCATTTGGGTGCTCGATACGAGACTTTCAAAGACTTGGAAATCGATATCAAGACCGAGACCTTTATCTGCGACCTTTCGTATAATTCGTCGCATGTCGTGGACCACGACAGGTACAACCGGTTATTAGACCTGTTGTTGCTCCGTGGTTTGCAAGACAAGTTCATCAACGGCCTCAGCAACGGCCAATTCCGTAGACTGCGTATCGCCAGAGCCTTGTATAGACACACCGAGTTGTTATTGTTGGACGACCCGTTCTTGGGACTCGACCCTTCTGCCTCGCTGACGGTCTCTGAGGTGTTGAACGAGTACTCGAACGAACGTAGTATTGTGATTGGGCTTCGTATCCAAGACCCTGTGCCAGACTGGATCGACCATGTAGCGATAGTCTCTGATCTGGGCATTGTAGAAGCTGGCACGAGGCAACAAGTGCAAAGCACGCTTGACCAGCATGTTGCCCAGTACCACCACCAGCAGCAACTGAGACGAGACGCCTCTGCCAAACGGCAGCTGGTCAACAAGTTCAAGTTGGAAGAACGTCAAAAGACCAATGCCAACCGGGACAAGCTTGTGTTTGGCCTCGACCACTTGCAAGTGTCGTATTTGGACAAGACAGTGATCCGTGACTTGACCTGGAAAGTGCACCATGGCGAGAAATGGCACATCCGGGGCAACAATGGCACTGGGAAAACCACCATCTTGGCTTTGTTGACCCTCGACCACCCTCAGTCGTGGAACTCCAGCATCACCTTCTTGGGTGAGAAGCGTAAAACCGGTAAAACCAACTATTTCGATACCAATGAGCATATAGGGTTCACCTCGCCCGAACTCCATGCGCTCTTCCCTAAACAGCGTAGTGTCTTTGAGACTGTAGGCAACGGATTCATCGTGGGCAACTATTTACCACCTGAAAACCTCTCACCGGCCCAAATTGCCAAGGTCGAGTCTCTCATTGGCCAATTTGGATTCGATCCGGATACCAAGTTCAAGGATCTCAGTATAAGCGACCAGAAGATAGTCTTGTTCTTGCGAGCCATTGTAAAAGAGCCCGAGGTGTTGGTGTTGGACGAGGCGTTCAGTGCGATGACAGAAGATGCCATCGACAGGTGTAAAGAGATCATCGACAAGTGGGAGCATGGGTCTGTGTTTGTCATTGGGCATGTGAAGTCGGAGATTCCGCAATGCGACCATTATCTTCAGCTCATTGATCCTTCTGAAGGCAAGTATGAGATTGGGATATGTGATTAGAGTACTGCATGTCGATACATATAGCTAGAGGATTCTGCATTCCAAATATACCTCAAGTGTATAAGTGTATCACCTAGTGCAAGAGTACTCTAAGACTGAATATGGTTACAAGCTAGCACAGAAATACCAGACTAGGCATAAAAGGGTATAGACATAAGCTAGTTCAGTAGTACGCTTGAACTAGACAGAAGTGTATAGATGTGTTAGCTAGTTGGTACAACCACAGCTGAGACTAGACATTGAAGTATTTATAAGCTAGCTACCACACTGACAGACATTAAAGTATGTATTTATATAAACTATCACGACTGGGCAGACGACAAAAATGGATATCTGCTAGCTACCACTCGACAGACAATAAAGTATGTTTCTATATAACCCATCTACCGATAAGGTGGTGTGACGATGTTCAGAACGACCTCCACTGGGTAAGGTGTACAGTTCAAGCTAGTAGTGCAAATATGGTTCAAGTATAGTATAGCTATAGGCAAAAATAGTCCAATTATGGTCCAAATATAGTGCCAATTCCAAGACCCTCCAGTGGAGTCCACCTGGTGTCCCGATGCTCACGCCCGCCGCGCAAACTGCCCCTGTTTCCCAACCGCAACTGGGCGTAATTTCAAAAGTGAGAAAAAAAACAAATAAAAGGAGAGGCAAGGGAATTATCAGTGATTTCGAGTTGATACAACATCAGCATTTTTATTGGAAACAATTGGAAAAGATATAACTAGCGTATTGGCGCCGAGTGTTCGATATAGGAAGCATAAAGAATACGCAAAATAGTCAAAGATGGATGAAAACTACGATGTCATTGTTCTTGGTAAGTGAACTTGCACCAGTGATTAGGAGCAAATTCGATAGGAGGAGACCTGGTAGAAGGAAATGTCAAAGCGGTGGTTAGTGGTATTGAATTGCATAATGGCAACATCAGAATGTCTCTCCCATGGCGCTTACTATGGGTGCATCAAAATACCCTCGAAATACCCTCAAACCACCACCATTGAACCCCACAATCATACCACCACACCATCACTTCCCTCTCCTTGACCGCCCAACTCCATCGCCTTGCTCCCCTCTGGACCGCCCCTATTTGCTCTCGCTCATCTACTAACTAACTCTAAATTCACTGACAGGAACTGGTAAGTTGTGAGGCTTAAACGAACTGAGTGTGGTTGCTGGTGTTGCTAAGTCGTGCTGAAGGTGCAGACCTCGACTGGCGGCCAATTCCCATAAAACTCTGCTTTTCCCTAACCCCTACTAACGCTTCAGGTTTGACCGAATGTATCCTTTCTGGTCTCTTGTCTGTAGAAGGCAAGAAGGTGTTGCACATCGACAGACAGGACTTCTACGGCGGCGAGAGTGCCTCGTTGAACTTGACCCAGTTGTACAGCAAATTCAAGCCTTCCAAGACCCCGGACCTGCTGTTGGGCAGAGACAGAGACTGGTGTGTCGACTTGATCCCAAAGTTCTTGATGGCCAATGGAGAATTGACCAACATCTTGGTTGTAAGTATGGCGGCATTTTGCTGCTGTTGACTTCTTATTTCTTTCCCATACTAACACACCCAGCACACCGACGTCACCCGCTACATAGAATTCAAGCAGATCTCCGGCTCCTACGTCTACCGGTCCGGCAAGATCGCCAAGGTGCCTTCCACACAGGCGGAGGCCATCTCCTCCTCGTTGATGGGCATGTTCGAGAAGAGAAGAATGAAGAACTTTTTGGAGTACATCATCAAGTACGACGAGGACACACTGTCCACACACAAGGGCTTCAATCTCGACAAGAACTCCATGGACGAGTTGTACACGTACTACGGCTTGGAGTCCGGGACCAAGGATTTCATTGGCCACGCGATGGCATTGTGGCCGAACGACGACTACTTGAAGCAGCCCATTAGAGAGACCTATAATAGGATCATGTTGTACTTGAACTCTGTCGCCAGATACGGTAAATCGCCTTATATCTATCCATTGTACGGGTTAGGCGAGTTGCCTCAAGGCTTTGCCCGGTTGTCCGCCATCTACGGTGGTACTTATATGTTGGACACCCCAATCGACGAAGTCTTGTACACTGCTGAGGGTAAATTCGAAGGTGTCAAGACCAAAGAGGGTGTTGCAAAGGCGCCAATCGTCATTGCAGACCCGACTTACTTCCCAGAGAAGGTGTCCAAGACCGGCGACCGTGTCATCCGGGCCATGTGTATCTTGAACCACCCGATTCCGGGCACCTCGGACTCTGACTCGTTGCAAATCATCATCCCGCAGAACCAAGTGGGCAGGAAAAACGATATATACATTGCTGTAGTCTCCTCCGCACACAACGTGTGTGCCAAGGGCCACTACTTGGCCATTATCTCAACGATCATCGAGACCGACAAGCCCCACGTAGAGTTGGAGCCGGCTTTCAAGCTCATCGGCGCCACAGAGGATGTCTTGATGGGCATTGCCGACTTGTACGTTCCTAACGAGGACGGCAAGAAGGACAATGTGTTCATCTCCAAGTCGTACGACCCATCGTCGCACTTCGAGACCACCACGGATGACGTCAAGGACATCTACGAGCGGGTCGTGGGCAAGCCTTTGGTGTTGAAGCAAAGAGCCACTGCTGAGGAAGAAGAGGCTTTAGCTGGATTGTGATGTGTTTGCGAGAGTGGTTCTTTTTGATTGTATTGAATTTGATAAATGAATATTTGCGTTGATTGTAGAAGTGCTGATGTGGCACGATTCGTAAGGGTACTTGTCTTGGTTAGTGATGGTAGAATTTGATGATCCTAAACACCAAGTTGATGATCATTAGCACAAGCTGATGGTTATCTGCACCAATTTGGTGATTCTTATCCCTCAATGGACTCTCTTTCAACTTGATCTGGTATTAGTTGGCTTTCCAATGGCCGGAAGCACAGTCCTATTCATCTTCATTGGCTTCTTGGTCTTAGGTAGCTATCAACTGACTCTCAAATGGTAATTTACACCAATTAAAAATAAGTCAATCTTAGTGAGCTGAGCATTATGGCTTTATCGGAGTCTCGTTAGTCATAGCTACTTATAAGATCACTTCAAATGGTAATTCTCATCAGTGTAATCGTTTTGTGATATCAGTAAGCTGATGATTATCAGTTTGTTGGACTGTTTTTGGTCTCAGTTAATTATTTCTGACCATCAAAAGGTAGTTCTAACCAGTGGAATCACTTTTTGATATCAGAAAGTTGATGATTATTGCTTTCTGTGACTTTCTTTAGTCCCAGTTACCTGTGTCATTGTGACCAGTGATATCACTTTTGCTCTCCGCAAGTTCATTAATACTTCCTCATTGGATGTCTTTGCTCTTTTCAGCTATTCCTGACTTCAAATGGCTTCTCACTAGTGAAAGTTGATTAGTATCTTTTCTGTGGGCTCATTTGGTATTTGTAGCTATTAACCTCCAGGAGTGTTTTGACCAGCTAGGTCTCTTCTCAAACCTGTTTGATCGACTCTTGCCAAATTTCATCCACATTCCTCCATTCTACATCACCTCTTATCTCTATTACTTTATTAACTATACAACTACCAAACAAATCAGCTAGCTCAGCTTTTAGAACTTTCCTCGTCTACAACAACATCCACATCGTCCTTCGACGACTTGCCCTCAGTCGCAGGATCTGGCCCCAACTGGCTCTTGGAAGTGTGAAGCGAGATCTGGTACTCGGTCTCGACGCCACGGAAAATGGCGTTGAACAAGATCTTGAACGACTCCCTGCCCTGGTACAAAGGCACCACGACAATGTACACTGTCGACACCAACAACCAGATCATCATGATCACCACCCACTGCCTGAAGTACACCTTAGTAAAAGTCCATCCAGAGCCCATCAAGGAGACGGGCAAGATGATGTAGGCCCCAAAGAGCAAGATACTGTTCAACACGAGCGCATAGATGGAGTACTTCTTCAAGCGGTGCTTCTGCTCCTTGGACACCGTCATGGCCTGCTTCTCGCTGTCGTCAGCATCGTCTCCGGCTTGCAACGAGTCGTTGAAGTGCTCAAAATTGAAAGGTTCCAGTGGGAAGACGTACGACAAGATGACGATGTAGAAGAACGTGGAGAACAACGACACCATGTTGCCCACAAGGCACGGTGTGGACATGGCGACGGTGTCCTTGTCGATTGTTGGGTAATACGCAGCAGTGGTGCCGATCCAGCACGCAATGGCCGTCACTGTGCCCAAAGGACAGGCGATTATCATTGCCTTGGCGGACATCTTGGACCAGAAAAGCGTCAAGACGATCGCAAACACCGCTGGCGACACAATGATACCGGTGAAGGACAACAACCAGCCTACAGTTACACCTATATAGTTGAAAACCACCGAAATCACCGCCATGAACAACGAGAATCCGATCACCGACAGGTGGGTCACCCTGACCAACTGCTTACCGGAGGCCTCTGGGTTGATGTAACTTCTGTAGACGTCGTACGTGGCGATAGACGAGAAGGCAATCAACTCCGCCGAGGTGGCAGAGGTCACCGACATGAACAACATGAGCAACCCGGCCACGGCTCCACTCTTGCCCAAGATGGTGCCCATGGCATAGATCAAAGGCAAGCCCGAGTTGACCTCCAGGTCCGTCAACAGGTTCGGATACGTGAAGGACTCCGGGAGCACCAACAAGGCCCTGGCGACCAACCCCCCGCAGGTGCCCAAGGCCCATGGAATCACCAACCAGCAGCTGGCCCCCAGCACATAGCCCTGGAACACACCTTTCGGGTCAGAAGCAATCAGCTTCTGCCCATACGATGGATCGGCAAAGATACTGGAGAGCCCCGACGTCAGCACGGTGTAGGTGAGCATCAACATCGATGGGTTGTCGAAGGAGAGGTAGTTCTTGCCCGTGGCAGCTGGGAATTTCTCCTCCACTTCCACCAACAAGTCGTACATTCTGTCTGGGGAGCCGATGATGGAGGACGAGCCGAAAGTTACGAAGCACATTACACAGATGATGCCGTAGATGATTACGGTGTGGATCCAGTCCGAGATGAACGTGGCGTTCAAGCCTCCGAACAAGGTGTAGACACAGACTCCCAAGGGAAGCAAGAACGAGGCAGCTACAATATGCATTCCGCAGGCAGCATGGAACCCTTGACTGCCTCCCAATAAGAGCAAAGACGAGATCAAGATGTTTGTGGCTGCACAGTAGGCAAGGAACATCCAGTGGGCGTGTTTGCCGAACCGGACCCTCACCAATTCCGCAATGGTGTGCACACCTGGGGCGATTCTCTTCATCTGAAGAGCCAAGAAAACGAACAACAACACCTGGATGGTACCCCCAAGGGCATAGAGAAACCCTCCAGAGACCCCGTGGGTGTAGGACCATTCCGAGGAACTCAAAAGCGTCAGCGGCCAGCACCACGAGGACACCGTCAGCGAGGCTATAAGCCCGTTTTTCACCGACCGGGACAGTGTGGTCAACCGTTCCGAGCTCTGCACTTGGCCCAAGTACTTGGACAACAATCTGGTGATGGTCACCATGACAAGGGCAAACAGGGCACCCAACCCAACAGCAAACCCGTAGCCATATCTTTGTTCTAAAATGTAATCCGTCATTGCTAGTCTGTAAACTGCAACTAGAATTTTTCAACTTTGCTAAAAAATTTTCACCGGCATATATTCGATGAGAGAAATCAAATCAATATATAAGATAAAGTTTTTTCAAGCTCAGTTCCACGCAGGTGGTTCCCATGGAATGCTTATCTGATTAATACCCGTTTGGACAAGTTTCTGCATAACATTTCCCAGCTCCACCTCTATTTTGTCACCCCATCCGCCTTGCATTGACTAGAAACGGCAAATCGGGTCTAGAAAAACTAGTCGCCCGCTCGTTCACCCCGTCAGGTGAGTCTGCAGGAAAACGTTGTCCACGGGCAGAATGATCCAGGGTGGGGGGCCTGGCTTCAGCCCTGTAGCGGTGGGCACTGAAGTGCGACCGAGTTCAGCACATATCCCATGGTTCCATTGAGCTTGCTATCATGATGAGCCCAAAAAGCTGGAAAAAAAGAAACGCTGATAAGAACTTGATGATAAGAAATATAAGGTTTGGAAAAAGGACACAGTGCATGAAAAATTGTGCCCCTTTCTTTAATTTGATCGGTCGCCAAAGTGTGTTCAGTCTATACGATAGGCTGAAATAGTACGTTAGCCGTTTTAGAGGGGAGCAAACGACGGGTGGTGAAGCGTGGCTTTTCGCTGGGTGCTGTCTTGACCAAAAGGGCTTTTCAATTGATTTTTGTGGGCCGGAAATTAAGGCACTGCATCTAGTTTGTAGTAGTGTAACATGTATAGATTGTGTAACAGAAAATAAATACAACATTAAGACACTACCCACCTATCGCCGATGAAGGCCTTAAGCTACTCAATATGGTGCTTACTTAATTCTCGAGACTTGTTTCACACTGTACCAGGCCAGTTGCTCTTGGTAATCTGCCGCTGAGCATGGATTATCAGTGTTGCTTTAAGGGTACATGAATTACAATATAAATATTATATAACTCAAATTGAACTGGATCGGGATGGCAGTCATAGATTGAAACAAATACACTACCTACATAACTACATAACTACATGACTTCACTAACTACATAACTTCACTAACTACATAACTTCACTAACTACACCAACTACACCAACTATACTAATCTCACTAGCCAATAACACTAAACGAACACTCCTACCCACCATTTATTAGCCGACTCTTACCCAATTGGGCCAGGCGGAAATCGTCTGCCGAGATCATCTCACTCTTATCGCTCAGAGATAAGGAATTTTTTTTTTTCATTTTTCATTTTTCATCTTCTTATCTACAGAGACCAATTTTTGGCCTAGGATATATATTCGATGCCTCTTGAATAGAGAAAGAGATTCACGCAGCTAGCAGAATTCTCAACATTGTCCACGAACATAGCAACGAAAATGCCTTCTAAATCATTGACCATCAAATCGGGAAGATTGATCGACACCATCCACTCCACTGCGAAATGGGGGGCCAAATTCCCCTGGGGTCCAGATCCAACGGAGACTGGGGTGTGCCGTCTTGCCTTGAGCGACGAGGACAAACTGGTGAAGGACTGGTTCTACGAGGAAACCACCAAGTTGGGTTGTAAAGTGAAAATCGACCAAGTTGGCAACATGTTTGCCATTTACCCCGGCAAGAACGAGGGTCTCCCAACTTGCATGGGGTCCCATTTGGACACGCAGCCGACTGGGGGTCGTTACGACGGGATCTTGGGTGTCTTGGCGCTGTTGGAGGTGATCCGCACGTTCAAGGACAACAACTTTGTACCGAACTACCCAGTGGGCGTGATCAATTGGATGAACGAAGAAGGTGCCCGGTTCCCAATGAGTCTTATGGCCTCTTCTGTGTGGTCGGAGCAGTCCAAGTTGGAGGACATCTATGCGATGAAGTCCATCACCGACACCAAGCCCGTCACGGTGGAAGAGGAGTTGCGCAGAATCGGGTACTTGGGGGACACGCCGGCATCCTACAAGGGCAACCCAATAGCTGCCCATTTCGAATTGCATATCGAGCAAGGTCCCATTTTGGAGGAGAAGAAGAAGAAGATTGGCATTGTGAAGGGAGTGCAGGGTTACATGTGGTACAAGATCACCGTCACGGGCAAGGCCCAGCACACGGGCACCACGCCGTTGGCCAGCAGGCGGGATGCGTTGCTCGCGGCATCGCAGATGATCGCCCGAGCCAACGAGATCGGCCACAAGCACAACGGCTTGGCCTCTGTCGGAGTCATCGACGTGTTGCCAAAAGTGGCCAACGTCATTCCAGAGACGGTGAGCTTCATCTTGGACATGAGACACCCAAGTGGGGAGAAGTTGGCCGCCATGGTGAGCGACATGAGGCAAGACTTCACTCTGATAGCGGAGAAGGGAAACGGCACCAGCACGGCCAAGCCCTTGGAGATCAGTTTCGAGCATCTCCAGACGTCGGACCCTGTCATCTTCAACGACAAGTGTGTCCAGTGTGTCACGGAGTCTGCCCACGAGTTGTTTGGCGAGGACGAGTGCATCCCGATGCTCAGTGGAGCGGGCCACGACTCGTGTTCCACCAGTGCCCGTGTGCCAACGGGCTTTGTCTTTGTGCCAAGCAAAGACGGGGTCAGCCACAACCCAGAGGAGTACAGCACACCCGAGCAGTGCGAGGACGGGTTCCGGGTGTTGTTGGGGGCTGTTGTGAGATACGATGAGATGCGTGCGAATGGCGAGGTCTAGGCAGATGTTGTTGATGATGCTGGTGTTGCTGGTGTTGCTGGTGTTGGCTCACTAATGGCTCACTAATGGCTCACTAATGGCTCACTAATGGCTCACTAATGGCTCACTGGCTGATTTTATTATTTTCTATGTACATCAATTGTATTGACTATTTATAACACTGAGGTAAGCCGTGTAGATTTGCAAAGATTCTGTACTTCATAGAGTACCCACTATATAAGCTCAAATTGACTCAGATGTTGATATACTTACATTTGATCACTGTTCATTAGTATTTATTACTATTTATTAGTATTTATTACCTATTATTACTATTCATTACTATTCATTGCCATTTATTCCTATTCATTACTATTCATTGCTATTTATTACTATTTATTACTATTCATTACTATCATTACTATTTATTACGTATTATCACTATTTATTACTATTCATTACTATTCATTACTATTCATTACTATTCATTACTGTTCATCACCATTCATCACTATTCATTACTATTCACTACTATTCACTACTATTTATTACCTATTATTACTCATTACTATCCTACATCATTTCATGACGCAGACATAAAGTAAGCACGTAACACAGAATACCAGACGAGTGAAAGAATAAGAGTTCTTCTGCTTCATTGTCACCTTGACTCGACTGCTCACTTCCACCCTCAGGCACTCTCTGCCTGCAAAGTGATATTGGAGCAGGCAATTCGAGTGTTGTCGGCCAAATGGATAGTCACCGACAACCCACCAACAAAGGCAGCGTTCTCGGGACTCAACGAGATGTATCGGTCCACGTAGAAATCTGCAAAACGGTCGCTGTCGTAGATGAAACCATGCTTCCCCGATAAGTCCCCAGCCTCACAGTGGGACTCGTCTGGGGCAAGCGAGCATGGGGCAATTCCCAGGTGCGGGTTCAAATGTAATCCTGTTCCGTAGCAATCGCCGTTTGGTGGCACGGCGAACTCGTGGATGTGGTACATGAAGGGCCCACCTTCCGCTGGCAACCCGGCGAACTCGACATCCACTTGCACAAACCCTTGGCTGTCTGGGTGGAAATCGACAAAGCCTTTGATCGGGCCCTTGAACTCTGCGCGGGCAGAAGAGGTGAGTGGAGAGTCGGAGGCCTGGGGTGCTGGTGAGCCAAGCTGGACGGCAGTTAGCCATGGCACAAGGGAGACAAGGGTTTGAGTGATACTGACCATTGCTGACTAGTTACGATTGAGTGATATTCTACAACTTTGAAAACGATCGGGAACAAGACTGCTTTTATATATGTGGGATTGTGAGCTGAACAGAAAAAGTGTGGACAAACTCGGGAAGGGCACTTTGTTCGTTCACTTGTACTTCTGCAGTATATTGGCATATTGTATAAACTCAATGCATGCATCGCGTCAACCTGGGCAGCCAAGTAGTTTCATGTTGGAACTAAGCTCCAATGCAAAGTTAGTTCATTGGTTTATTCCTTGTAGTCAGTGTGATCATTGTAATCACATTCATCATAACCCCCCTCAGCCATATCTGCCCCAGATCTGTCCCTGTCGTGCCCCATTTCTCAAATCCTTAAAATAATTAATACCAGAGCAAAAGTTGACCAAACCTTATTTTCCTTATCGCGATAGCACAGGAGTGTGGTATTATTGAGGTTGAAGTGAAAAAATTGGAGGTGGTGTAGATATTGTAAGAGAACAATTGTAGAAAAAGACATGGTGAGTAGCGAAATGTGTGGTAATGTATCAATGACAATACTAACAATGGATCCGACTTTCTAGTCATCCACTTTGTACACCTTATCGGAGGACACATTGTCCAAGTTGAGCAAGTTCCGTATGAAAAGTGCCAGAGGCACGTCCATGGAACTGGTTATATGTAAGTAGGAATGAGGAGCCATCTTATTGAGCTGAATTACTGACCAAAGCACGATTTTGAAGACCAAATCGACAAGAAAACATACGAGATCAAGTCAGACGACGAAATATACACCAGTTTCGATGAATTGATCAGCGAAGTCCCAGACAACTCCCCATCCTTTATCGTGTTGTCGTATCCTTTCAAATTGCCAGATGGAAGGTTCAAGATCCCATTGGTGTTGGTTTATTATAGACCACCAACGGCTACGCAAGACAACAAGATGTTGTATGCGGCAGCTGTGGAATTGTTCAGAACCAAGGCTGGCGTTGCCAAAGTTATAGAGATCCAAGATGAAGAGGAGTTCGAGGAGATCCCAAGCCAATTGGTGTAGACGGCTGTAAAATTGGTTAAATAATACATAAGATTTGATAAAGATGGTTGATACTAGTTCGTAGAGTAGTTTAGTGATTGTAGTGATGGGTTGAAGTGGTACGGATATCATACGGTGATGGTATGCAAGATGAAGCCATTACAGCATCTCAGCACCACCACAACATCGTTACACCACCATGATTCCACTCCAAGCAGAGCGTCCCTCAGTGCGCGGTGTCCTGATGTTTCCAGGGCTGAAACCCTAACTCCATATTTCTGTTACCCAGTGCACGTCCTCTGAAAGAAAAAAAATTTTCAGCCTGGAAAAAATTTAATTTTCAATTAGAAAAAAAGAATTTTTTAATACTTTTGCAATACTCCTTTCATTTGAATAGATCAGTAAACCGATAATAATTAATTAAACAAATCAATTCAAAATGGGTCGTATGCACAGCAAGGTGTGTAGCACTTCGAGATAATGAATAAACCCAAAATTTGGACCGATCGCGGTAGTGACGAGGGTATGATTATGGATTGCAAGAGGTGGTTGTGTGATTGGAAATGTGTCCATTTACCTTAAACGAGTGATATCGTGGTATGGATATCCGATTATTTCGCCTTTGTTTTCCTCACAGTCATACAGTTTATCCTTGTCCGCCATACACTGCACGGAACCAGTTTTGTTGGGATCATGATCACTGCTGGAATATGAATTTTGATAAAAACAATAGAGAAACAAGAGGGGCATGGGTATTAGGGAGTTGAAAAGGTGAACTTTTCTGTTTTCAGTTTCGTCCCGGAACCCATGATCTTGCTCAGTTCTACTATTGATTTGAAAGAAATGAAAATTTCAAGTAGGTTTGTTGTCGTAAATCAATTTATACTAACTTTTCCATTCTTTTTTTGAATGTTAATATAGGGTAAAGGTATTTCATCATCCGCATTACCATATTCCAGAAACGCACCAGCCTGGTACAAGTCCTCTCCAGATGCTGTCGTTGAACAAATCATCAAATACGCCAGAAAAGGTTTGACTCCATCCCAAATCGGTGTCCAATTGAGAGACTCCCACGGTGTCACTCAAGCCAAGGTCATCACTGGTAACAAGATCTTGAGAATCTTGAAGTCCAACGGTTTGGCTCCAGAAATCCCAGAAGACTTGTACTTCTTGATCAAGAAGGCTGTCTCTGTCAGAAAGCACTTAGAGAGAAACAGAAAGGACAAGGACTCCAAATTCAGATTGATTTTGATCGAATCTAGAATTCACAGATTGGCCAGATACTACAGAACTGTTCAAGTTTTGCCACCAACCTGGAAATTCGAATCTGCTACTGCTTCTGCTTTAGTCAACTAGATTTTGTCCTTGTGTTATTCTATTCTTTGCCATTATATATGTTTGATGTATGTGTAGGGAAATAAATAAGTTAGGATGTATTTTGTCTAGTATAATAATTGGAGTATATAATGTATTTATGAAGTGAGATGTAGAGAAGTAAGTGACAAGTGAAGTGGAAATTGGTGTAAGTTGATGAAAATAAAGTCTACCTTTTTTCAACTATCTTAACTATTTCAACTATCTTCATTACCTTAATTACTTCAAATACCTTAACTACCTTGACTTCCTTGACTACCTTAACAAATTCAAATACCTAAAATACCTTAACTACCTTAACTACTACGAATATCTCGAATACCTTAACTACCTTAACTACTACGAATACCTCATATACTTTAACTACTCAATTACTAAATTACTCAATTACTCGAACATTCAATTGTTCTTTTTCAATTATTCAATTATCCAATCATTCAACCACTCCCTCTCCTGCTCCTTCTCCTGCTCCTACTCCCCACTGTCCAAGACTGGCTCAATAAAATCAAACTCGTCCTCGTTCAAGGCAAATAGTATTGGTGTGTAGTCGCCTATCTTGAGGCTCTTCAACGTGCTCGCATGGTCTTTGATCGGCTCAAGACTGGACACCAGTGTCTTCTTGCTGTCTGTGAGTACGGCAAACTTCAAATCTTGGTGCTTGATCTGGATTGCCTCGGACTCGCCACCGTTTAAAGGTTCTGTCTGTGTGGTGGTGTTGCCCTCCAGTTCAGAATCACTTGAGTCTCCGTAATCGGGGTTTGGAATGTCGATGTCTTCATCGCTTTGTTCACTGACAGGCACAGGTTTCGAGTTCTTCAAGAACCCACCGGACCCGTTGACAACTGTGGTGAGTTTTTGGGCAACATCCTGGATAGTCGATTCCAAGGGAGTGGAGATGAAGTAGGTGGTGGCTCCGTTCTGCAATTTCAAAGTCAAGGGTATGTCTTGGGGCATGGTGTGATATTTTACTAATTCTGTTGACTATTACTATTAACAATCACTATCAACAATTGACAATCAACTTGTAACAATTAACAATAAACAATTAACAATCAACAATTAACAAACAACAATTAGCAATCAAATCAACTATTAACAACTAACTAATTAGCTCTAACTAATAACTTAACTTCTTCTCTTTAGTGAAAAATGCACGCCACACAGTGCGCTGCTTAGCCAAATCTGCTGAGCCTCACAGAAACTTTTCACTTTTTCACTAAAAGGACTCAGCAGCGCCTGGCTTAAGCAGAGACTAGCTCCCATTAGCACCCATTAGCACCCACCAGCAGCGTATCGATGTCTCCACACCATTCACACAGCATCCTAGTGCTATACAGGACGCTTTTGCGGCATCTGCAAGCGCTTCCTGACTCGCTTCTGACCCAGGCACGTGACGTTGTCTGCACACAGTTCAAAGCTCATCGCGCCCAGACTGGAAGGCCCTTGCAGCAGAGCGTCCTACAGGCGTACGAAATGGAGAAGTTGTTGTTCCAATACCACATAGGCACCATTGGGGTGGTGCCCATCCGCGAAGCCATATCAAGACACCAACTGGTGCCCGTAGAACACAAGTTCAATGCATCGCTCAAGAAGAAGCCCTCCATTTTGGATTCGTACCCTCCAAGAGACCCTCAACGGGTGCAATTTATGCAAAACGAGCAGAGATTGGAGCGCTTGATCACCAAGTTGGTCATTCTGGACCAACTCAAAGGTAGGATCCCGAGGAAATCGCCGTTGGACCCCAACTACGTCCGGCAGATCTACGGTCGCAAGGTGATCAACATGAAGGCATCGCAGTATTTCAGCAGGTTGTTGAAGATGTACGGGCCCAATTCCGAGCCATATGAGCCCAAGTATATATATAACAGCAGTGACAGAATCCCGTTGCTCACTTTAAGGCTCCCCGTGGGCAGCATCCGGGAGATCGACAAGAGCCTAGCACACCAAGTGTACCGGCATGTGGAGTACGTAGAGGGGAACTTGACCTTGGCAGCATATAGGCAGGAGTTTGAGCCCTGGCTGAAGATGGAGGACCAGTGGGAAGCCCAAATGGCGGGAATTGCGGCCCTGCCCTCAGCGAGCGTGAAGTTTGTAGATATGTTCAGCATGGCCGAGAGGCAGATGAGTAAAGAGAACCTGACGAGACTCGAGAAAGAGGTCAAGTTACATAATCGGAGGGTGATGTTGTTAAAGTCGCAAGTGAAGCCGCATTTGCAGAGGTACCACGAGGTACAGAAGGACAACTTTGCCAAGTTACTACAGTTTATTGGGGACAATCATGTCAACGAGTATAATGAGTACCCCCACAGTCTTGACACTGTTTTGAAGAAACATGGGTTTGACAATGGACTGCGGTTCAATGTGGAGGAGTTTTGCGAGAAGTTGGATGCTGGGGAGTTTGAATGGAAGGTGGAGCCTAAACTGGGCTAGAGAGAGACCCACCTGACTTGCATCAAACACTTCACTACAATTAAACTACACTCTAATTCATACTTGGCCTACCCTTAGCCTACAGTTGATATACACCTAGCATGCATATAAGACACATTCAATCTACACTAAACTTCACTTAACCTACACTTAATCTACACTTAATCTACACTTAATCTACACTTAATCTACACTTAATCTACACTTAATCTACACTGAATCTACACTTAATCTGCACTGAATCTGCACTAAATCTGCACTAAATCGCATTGAAGTTACATTCAACATACACTAAACTGCAGTAAAGTACATTGAATTCGCTCTCAAATCATTTTCAACCTATAGACAACATGCACTTGGCTTAATTTACACTTAACCTACGTCAAATGTAGACTTATTCTACGCTTAATCTACATTAAACTTACAGTAAAACACATTGAAATACACCGACTTACACCAAATTACACCGTATTTCACTGATTACACTGAATTACACCGAATCGCACCGAATTACACCGAATTACACTTACCACACTGACTTACATCAAATTTACTCCAATCTACACTATCCATGCACTTCTCACTTATACACATACCCCTCTATACGCTTTCCCCGGACATAATTACTAACCCCCTCACCGTCCATGGCCTCGTCAGGCTCCTCGTACCCGTCATCCAAATCCAACTCCCTCGAAGGCGGCTCCACATTCACATTCTCCACAATCTCAAAATGCTCCACCAAGCCAGCCAACTCCGAACTCTTGTCCTGGTCCGCTATCGACAAGCTCGTCATGTTCTCTATTATGCTCAACATCGATTTGTCCTTGTTCCTGTTCAACTCGTCCAACAAGTCGTCGAGAAAGATGATCCCCTCCCGGATTTTGAAGAGATCTGTTCTCAAAAAGATCAGCTCCTCCGATAATTGTCTCTTGTAAAACTCGTTACTTTGGTAATGCAATTTGCAACAGTACGAGTTCTTGTAGTAGCCCTCCAAGAATTTCAACTCCTGCTTCTTGGTGTTGGACTTGATCTTGGCTGGATCGTACACGGGGCACAAAGGGTACCCACAATAGTGGTTTATAATACGTTCGTTACAAAGTTCCTCATACGCATCGCTGTTTAGTATGCTTGCCAACAACCGCAACCCGAGCTTGTCGGTATAGTTTTCCATCAATATTTCCACCAAGATGAGCACCAACCCGTTGGCCTGGCCGGGGGTCAAGAGGTGCGTCTTGTTGTTCTGCACCGTCTGAATATACGGGTTCAAAGCGGGTTCTAGTGTCTCTGTGGTGATGAGTTGATCTTGTGTTTGATCCAATGCCGACATCATCTTGAGTAGCTGAATTGTCGTTGTTTTTTTTTGCTCTTTTTTCGCCAATTCCTTCGATATCGCTCTTCTTCTCCGGCCGCCGTTCTTAAAAGCGTCCTTGATACCTATATTGACCGAGTAATCACTGTCTTTTGTCTCCTGTTCGCCTTCTCCCAGCCAACCAAATCCCAGTTTTTCCTCTTTTTGTGCGTGTCGGTGTTTTTCTCTAGTGTCTGCCCTTTGCCCTGTGGTGGGGTGCCCTTTGGGGCATTATTTTGGGGGTGATACAAGAGGTGATGGGGACGATGACTGGTGTGGATTTGTGGATTCGTGGATTGAAGCTGTATATGCGGTTACTGGTGTTGCTACTGATATTGTTTCGGGACCGTCTACAGTTGGACACTTGTTTATCTAATATTTGCTGTATTTGTAAGGTTATCACTTTATATAAAATATATTTTATATAACAAATTACTTAACTTGATCACATCATGAGATCTGGAAGTAGACCCCAACTGATGTCAGACTCATCAATTACACCAGCAGACTTCAAATCCACAATTCGCAATTTAAACTCACAAACCACCAACTCAGCTCAGCACTCACCCACTCAACTTCATCTCTTGAGCTAATATTCTCATCGCCAACTTCTTGCTGAAATATCTCACAATGGCCAAATTTCCACCAGCAAACCAGAAATTCTCATGGCCAGAGTCAGTGAAAACTCCCTTGAGCTCTCCTTCATCATTCAAACCCCATACCTCTTGCAACGTCTTGGCCAATTCCTCCCCGAAAATTCTCTCTGCTGAGGTCTTCATGTTCTTATAACCAGTAGCCAAGACGACCACTTTGACATCTTCGATCTTGGTTCCGTCACTCAACTCAAACCCATTTTCAAAGAACTTTGTGATCTCGACTCCACTTTTCAAATGAATCTTATCTTCAACAATCAACGATGACCCTCCAACATCGATATAATAACCTCCACCTCTACGATAATACTTACCTTGGAGACCTGTATAGCCGTAGCCAGAGTCCAAGCCAAACCCTTTGGCCGTCAATTTGGATATCATCTCCTTCTCTAGCTCAACGGTCTTGCGGAAACTCTGCTGTTGGATCAAGTTCAAGTACGGAACCGGCATAGACTGGGCAATGGCATCCGCAGTATCGGTTGGAGGGGCATCTTGGTCGTATAACCCTTTACAATTAAGGGCAGAGCCCCTGTCTACGTTGATGACACAAGTGGTGGATCTCTGGATCATGGTCACGTCTGCTCCCTGCTCATAAAAGTCCTGGGCGATATCGTGGGCCGAATTACAAGATCCTACAACTACAGTTCTTTCACCATTAAATTCCAAACCCGTCTTATGTTTGGAAGAATGTACCAACTTGCCCTTGAACTTCTCTTCATCTCGGAAATGAGGAATGTTGGGCTCTCCAGAATGACCAGTGGCCAAGACAAGATGTTTGGGCTTGAGTTTCACGAGTTCATTTGTGGCTTTATCTAAAACTTGAACCTCCCAAGTCTTGGTGACTTTATCGAAAACAGCTCCATTAACAATTCTATTGGTCCAATAACTCAACTCCAAAGAATCCGCGTACGCCTCGAACCAGTCTCCAAGCTTGTCCTTTGGCGTGAAAACGGGCCAAGTCTCTGGAAAGGGAATGTACGGAAGATGGTCTGCCCAGACCGGATCATGCAAGACCAAGAAAGAGTACCTGTTTCGCCAGTTATCTCCGATCCGTGGATTCAGCTCGATGATCAACGAGTCGATTCCAAGCATCTTCAAGCGAGACGCTGTAGCCAACCCACTCTGACCACCACCGACGATCAACACCACCGGCTGCTTGCCATTTTCACCGTAATTGAAGTCTTTCTTCCTCTCTTCTAGCCAGATTTTTCTACCGACATTTTGGCCATGGTTGACACCTGCTGGTCTGTTATGACCCAACCTCTCGGGATGGCCTTTGATACCTTCCAACGAAGTGTACAACGTCAACAGTTTGAGTCCTGCTTCAACAGCAACAAGTCTGAAAATGCCCTTCCCATGGCCGAAATGGGTCTTGAACTTGACAAAAACAGTGAGATGCTCAATTGGGGCATTGGCATCCAGATCGTGCAATGTTTCCAAGTAGACTCCCTCCGGGTGGTTGTAGATATCAGCTTTCCTGTCTATCTGCACATCTGAAATGCGGAAGGCAGGCTGTCTTTTGGCGAGTTCCAGCTGGATATTCTCGGAATAGTGCCATTGGTGGAATTCCCAGGACAAGGCCATATGTTCCTTCCAAGAAGCATGCGGCAATACCAACTGGTCAACCAACGCGTTGTCTTGGAAATTTTTTTCCAAGAGTCTGTTGAAATTGGCCAACCAGTCATTGGCCAAAGCTGGGAGATTCCCATTTCTGAAAGTCGATGGCAGTGCTTTTTCTGAGCCGTAGAACCTTTCATAGGGAATATCATGGTTAACGGCACCACAGGTGGCCGGAGGATGGATTTCGTCTTCCACTTTAAATGGTTTCAATGTGGTAGTAGAGGGCATTATATGTGCTAAGAGGTTTTACTAGGGTGGTTGCTGAAGTTTGTTAGTTGAATCAGTTATACTGGATACTGGGGGAGGGGGGTTAGCCATTCGAATTTATATGAAAAGAATAAGCCAACTTGACACCACGAGGTGTTGAGCGTCATGGAAGAGGAGAATTTAGACGTGGGGAGGGACTTGGTATTGGCGAGACATGGTTCAGTTAGTCTGGCATCTATTTGAACCCACTAGTCTTCGAACTAGCCTCAACATGATTTTTTGTCTGGGGGGTGTTGCCTAATCAGGAAATTGTAGGCTGCTTCTGCAGGTAAAGAGAAGCGGGTAAAAACACACAAGAGGTAGGGTGAGGTGGGTAGAGTGGGAAGTGAGCTAAGTTATGAGCTGAGTTGGGTGCAGATTTGTTGTGAATACCAATGTGGATTGTGCCACGATTTCTGGTGAACCTTTTGTTACTACCTAAACGTACGCTGACACACTAATGAACTAAGATTCGGCCTATAACGAGGACAGTAGAGCCCAAAAGTCCCATACAGACAGTATTGGGACATCTCTCGTGGCGTCTTGAGCAACTTACTACCTCTGTCACACCTTGCCTTAAATCATCCGCACCACTTGCTTGCACCTCTGTCTCGCAGGTGTGCCTTGTCACTCCAACATCATGACACCACCTGCCCACCCAACATCATGACACCACATTCTCAAACAAAAAACACAGAACTGTCCGCACAAGACAAGGTGAAGGGCGGCAATTGAACGGCGGCAATTGCAGCAGAGCAAGGCCAAGATGAGAAGTAGATCGCCAATCAAACGCAGCCGGTCGCGGTCCATGTTCAGCAACAACGGGAACCCCTCGGCGAGCCCAACGAGAGCCGGCAATGCCAACGGGTCCAACAATGTGAACTTGTGGAAATTGTTACTAGTGGAGTTGAACATCAACAGTGGCGGCAAGAAGGACGACAGTGGTGGTGGGGACGATGTGCACGGGCGTGCGAAGGAGGACTTGTCCATGGCGCAGTTGCTCAACATCGTCAGAATCCCCATCCACCTCGAGAAGTTCATGCTTTTCGGCTTGCTCTACTGCTTGAACTCGTTTCTCACGTTGATCATCATAGTGCCCTTGCGGATCCTGCTCAACACGGTGCTATTGGGCCGCAAAGTGTTCCTCTCGAAGCGGCTGGACTACATCAAGGTCAATTACGCCATCGTCAAGCGAGACGCCATCTACTTGTTCCTCGTGTGCTCGACACTCTTGATCGTGAAGAACTTGGACACCTCCAAGATCTACCACAACATCAAGAACGGCACGCTGATCAAGTTGTACGTGATGATGGGCATCCTCGAGGTGGCCGACAAGTTGTTGAGCTCCATGGGGCAGGACTTGCTCAACATCATGTTCAACTTGGGCGTCGGTAGGCATCTTTTGCAATGGCACCACTGCGTAAAATTCGTAATCATCACCTTGCTGAGTGTGGCATACCTCTCGTGCCACTCCTACGTGTTTGTCTTCCAGATCATGTCCCTCACGGTGCTGATCAACTCGTACTCCAACGCACTCCTCACCTTGATCTTGTCTGCCCAGTTCTCCGAGTTGAAGTCGTCCGTGTTCAAGAAGTTTGAGCGCGAGGGCCTCTTCCAGATCTCGTGTGCCGACCTCAGCGAGCGGTTCCAGTTGTTCATGATCTTGTTCATCATCAGCTTGAAGAACCTCAACATCGAAAACAACATCTTGTCCTTGAAGCCCAACTCGTGGTACTTGAACTCCTCGAACTACATCTACACCTGGTTCGGCATCATCATGGGGCCCACGCTCGTGGTGATCGGCTCCGAGATCATGGTGGACTGGTTGAAGCACCTCTACATCACCAAGTTCAACAAGATCAGACCTTCTATCTATGACAGGTACCTCCGTGTCTTGTCCGTAGACTACATCACTGCTTACAAGCAGGATGCAGGCAGTGCAGACAACAATCTCGACGGCATCTCGTTGGTGCGGCGTGTGGGGCTTCCCTTGTTGACGATGGTGGTGGTCTTTGTGAAGATGTCCATCATCCCGATCCTCCAGTCGGTGCAGTCCACGTGGGGGGTCTTGCTCGTGGTGGCCATCTTTGTCTCGACGTTGTTGGTGCGGCTCGTGTTGTCGTTGATCTTGTTGAAATGGTCCAACGGCGTGCTCGTGCTGCACCAGCTGCACCATAGACCGAAGCAGAAGCCCGCCGCGTCGCTCTTGCTGGACTTTGACCCGGGCATTCCGTCCACGTCCTTGGTGGAGATCGACAACTCCACCAGGAAACATCTCTACGACCTGAACGAGAAGGTGCCGGAGTCCTTGGAGGAGATGCGCAACATGAGCATCTTGAAGAAAGTGGCCAAGAAGCGGGAGCTGATGCTCAATGGGGACGAGGACGAGGACAAGTTGGACACTTTGCACGATGTGAACCGGTACGAGATGGCGTCCAAGAGGATATGGTGATGGGGGTCGTACAGAATGGTGATACGGGATAGTAATACAGAATAATAAAACAGAATAGTAAAACAGAATAGTAATACAGAATAGTAATACAGAATAGTAATACAGAATACTAGTATATAATGGTTATACTGAAGAGTGGTATAGAATAGTAGTACAGAATAGTAGTACAGAATGGTAGTACAATTAGCAGATTGATACTACAGAGTATAACTACATAATGGTACCGCAGAATAGTAATACAGAATATTAATACAAGATATTAATACAGAATAGTACAGGATAGTACAGTATAGTACAGGATAGTAATACAAAATAGTACAGAATAGTGATACAAATATTGCCACATAATGGCCATACATATTGGTGCTGTAGTAATACAGAAAAGTTATCAAGATATTATTAGAATAGTATGTAGTGATATAGATTACCTGAATGTTTGAAAGATGTTACTAGCAGAAGAATAGTAGTACAAAGTTCAGAATAGTAGTTAAATCAATAGTATCATAAAATGGCAATACAAATAGTACATAATAGTAATATGAAGATATTAGATTAGTATACACAGATACAAATGGTATTGAATTGAGACAGAATTTGATATATTTAAAAGTACATAATAAATAGTTAGCAACTAGCACATCAGGAGAGCAACTAGCACATCAGGAGACAATAGTAGCCACTTGAACATATTGGCAGTCGTTACACTGGCAGTCTGTTGAGTTATATTTACATTAAATAGCAACCAGTTCCACTATAATTAGCCAATCGCACTGAGATAAAACCAGTGAATTAGATTGTAATTAACAGTCCGTAGAACATCAGTAGTCAATTACACTGTGATTAACAGTCAATTACACATTATTAGTCAATTACAGTGTAATTAACAGTCAGCTACACTTTAGTAGTCGATTGCATATTATTACATTGCGATTAACGGTCAGTCCACATTAGCAATTACCCAGAATCAACTGCACTGGCCCAGTCCTCACTAACACCCCGTCAACTTGTGCTTCGGGAATGTATATCCCGCCTTCTCCCAACTGGTAAGATTGTAATTCTCGTACGCATTGAGGTGGCTCTGGATGTAGTCGTAAGTAGGGTAGTCCTCCGGGTCGCACGTCAACGACACAGCATTGCTCGGCTGGTACACCCGCACGTGGTCGATGCTCATAACGGAGGGAAAATCGATCGAGTTCCAGTCTATGTACGCCCAACTGTTGGAAAGACCCAAGTTCATGATCATGGACATGGGCTCCTTCGCGATACGGCGCCAGCCAATGTTCCCGTTGGGCGACAAGGCCCACGCATGCAACGTCATCGTGGGGTTGTCGCCGACAAACCACCGGATGTATCCGCTGTCGTTGTCGTTCAAGTACTCGTACGCGTACTTCTGGAACTGACCGCCGGTCTTCTCGTACCACGTGGTGTTCAACGTCGTGGTCAGCGACACCGCCTGCTGGAAGGGCCCCCCGGTGTAGGTGTTCATGCTGGTGACGGACTTGTTGTGGATCTCGATGTACTGGTAGTCCGGGATGTACCAGATGTCCATCGGGGCAATCTGCAACGACTGCGACAGTACGCCCACTTTCAAGTTGCTGTCCAGCTCCACCTCGATGATGTCGATCTCCGGCGCACCTCTTGCGGTGCCCGTGTTGGGGTGGTCCTCGCCCGGACAGGTGCACGCGTTCAACTTCTGGCCCGGCAAGTACGAGATGCCGTCCGGGGACGACTGGTTCGGCGTGATGCCCGCATCACACGAGTCGTACGAGTAGGGCCAGGTGCCCTCCGTGGTGGCCAAGTACCCTGGCCTGCCGATGTTGCCCATGGACCACAAGCCGGGCCACAAGCCGGACACGTTGCCCTTGTTGGGGAACTTGGCACTCACCTCCATGATGCCCTGAGTGAAGCAGAGCTTGTTCCACGAGTGGAGCAGCCCCGAGCGGTAGAACAAGTCGTGCTGCTTGATCAGGTCCAACCGGAACTGTACCGTGCCCTCCGTGGTGGTCACCAGGTCCGGGTCGTACCACTCCAAGTCCTTCGTCAGCGCGTAGTTCAAGTCTGGCGCGTACCAGAACTGGTCGTCGCCCTCGTAAAACGTGCGGCCCTCCTTGTTGAACTCGTCGCTGAACACCAACTGCCACTCGGACCCGTCCTTCAGCTTCCTGGTCTGCGCCGACTTGGGTGTGTCGGGGTCCACCAAGGACGTGCGGATCGCCGACAACTGCGGGTACGAGTACTCCGAGAGCACCGTGTACGTCTTTTCCACCGGCTTGTAGTGCACGGTGATCCCCGAGTACGTGAGAACGGGCAACACCACGAACAACAGCACGGCCCCCACTACGAGGAAGAGCAACCCAAAGAGCCCACCGAGAGAGCGGCGGTCGATGTTCTTGATGTCGTGCATGAACCTGTTCTTGTCATACTCCAGGTCCAGGATGGGGTCCGGGTTGTGCAAGTAGTCATCGGGCTCCTTCTCTTCGATGTGCAAGGGGAAGCTGGACAGAGGGTACCCTCCAAAGGGCGACACATCCGGGTCATGAGTGAGGAACGGGTCGCTGGCAGCAGCGGAGTTCTTCTGCGCGCCCGGTAGAAGACTCTGCCGCGAGGAAGACGACACCGACCGTGTCGCAGAGTTGATATAGGAAGGGTACCGGTCGAACTCCGACGGCTGGATGGGGATGTGGCTCTTGGAGAGCAACTCTGCGGAGGACGAGTCCTGCGGCGACGAGTCGTAGTCTGTGGCGCCAACGCCGCTGCCCGACTCGTTGATCACGTTCTCAAACGAGTTGAACGGGTTCTCATTGGCGTGGATGAAGTTTAAGTCCTCCTCTGTGGAGCCCTCCGAAGAAGGGGTGCTCGTTCTGGCGTGGTTGCCCGTGAGGTTTCTTATTGGGGGAGCCATTCTGTATGTAGGGGCTGTATGGGGTTATGGGGAGAATCTTTGCTGGGCGGTTCGGAGCAAAGTATTAAGGTGGTGGGGAAGGGAGTGATGAGTGATGGGGAATTCGAAAGCGCGATAGTGATAACGCTGCTGGTATTGATAGCGCTGTTGGTATTGATAGCGCTGTTAGTGTTTCTTATACTCGTTGGAACTGCTTAATACTCCTTATTACTCCTCAATAAACAGTACTTCAACAACAATCATATATCAATAATGTGATCAATTTATAATAATACAGTGGTATGGTAATTCGTGGTAATTCGTGGTAATTCGTGGTAATTCGTGGTTCGTGTCAGTGATCGTAATCCAATACAATGTAATACAATTCTTTTCCTGTCCAATGCAATACGATTCACTTAAAATACAATAATTAAAGTCCAATCCTTTTATCCAATTATCCCTCACTATCCAAATAAATTATCTCCAAAAACTTTTTTATATATATATATACAATTTAAACCCGCTCAGAGCTCTCACTTGGCCACATCACATTTGTCTCTATCCTCCTATTTGCTTCACCATTATTGTGCGGTGTTTGTCATCTGCTGCAGGTAAAAAGAGTAAATCCTTTTACTGCCTTCCCAGTTTATTTTTGCTTTTTAGTTCGATTTTTTCTGTGCCCTTTTTTTTCTCCACTTGCGCACAATTTGCCCTCCCCAAGGGTCAAACTAGAACTAACCGTGCGTGTGGCCGGATTCAGATTGACAATACTGTCCCAGATCTGGTTCGCTGCTGTACCCTAAAATACACGCAGGTTTTCAAAACGTGAAAAATAATACCTATTGTCCCTTGGCAATGAGTAGAAGATATATGTCTGAAAACCGACGCATGCTTTTTTTAGAGACATGGCCATATGCCAGTCTGTTTCACTGAGAACACGCTGATCTTTTACTACGATGGCCTAAAAATCTGCCTCTAAATCTGCTTCCAATTCTAATTCCAAATCTACTTCTACGAGCTCGTCCATCCCCCTACTCCTCTAAAGCTGTGTATGAAAAGTATCTGGTCATTTCTTTCTGCCCTACTCAACTAAAATGAAAAAATGAAAAAACAAACAAATAAAAACTTTAATCTCCTCAGCATAGGCGCGGCAAGAACAGGTCAATATTGACTCCAATAGGGTGCACTTTTAACCTATATTCCAGTCTTCGTGTGGCATTCGCTATTGTTTAGTTCTTTGCTCAATTTCGTGCTTCTCCTTCCTTCCTCCTGATTCGTTTTCTAATTATAGCCTTCACAATACACGCTACTGAACAAAGTTTACGAGCCAACTTTTGGTTTTTCTTGGTTTTGTCTTTTTTTGTCTTTTTTTGTCTAGTTTGGTCTTTTCATTTTTTTTTTACTACCCATTCTTATCTCCCAAGTAACCCCTGCCTTGTTTCTTTACCGCCGTTACCACCAATAGCATGGCGTCTCAATTGAAAGCCAAATACTCTCAATTATGGAAGAGTTGCATAACTCATCCCTTGACCACCGAATTGTCCAAAGGCGAGTTGTCCTTAGATAAATTATACGTCTATTTGGATCAGGACTTCAAGTTTTTCCATTATTTTGTAAGACTCTTGGCCAAGGCCATTTCCATCGGCAACGAGTTGTCGGAAAACGTGGTGTTGGGCAAGCAGATGGGATTTATCTGCTCCGATGAAAACGCCTATTTTGTAGACTCGATCAAGAGTTTAAGCGACAAGATCTCGGCGCCTACCAAGGCATCCTTCGCCAATTCTGAAAAGGCTTTAACCTTGGCCTCTGTCTCTGCATATAATGATTATATGCTCAATTTGATAGAGAGTGACAAGACAACTTTTGAGCAAGTGGTGACAGTGCTATTTGTGATGGAGCAAGTTTACTTGGAATGGGCCAATGAAGGCTTGAAATCGAGACCGGAAGGTTTGAGCTGGTTGTATAATGATTGGATCATACTACATACGGGGGAAGATTTCGAGAGGTGGTGTTGGTTTTTGAACGATTTGGTGAGCAAGTACTACACATGTCCAAGAGATGGGACAGCAAGACTGAAGATGGAGGAATGTTTTGAGAGGACGTTGGATTACGAGCTCAAATTTTTCCAAGACTGTTATGATTACGGGGAGTGAGGTGTTTGATACGGTGATACGACTAAATATGGGACTGAGTGATGGGTTGTTTAGTTATAGATTAGATAGTTAAGTCACCATATAATGATGTAGTGCTGATAAGGTTTCGTGGGTAACTCATAGTGAACAAATAAATCATACTGAATTATAGTGAATAATTAAAGTCAATAAATAGACAGAGTAAATAGATTCTGGCGAGTAAATAATTTATGGTGCATAATTAATTTGAAATGGGTAGATAAATTGCATTGAATTGATATAGTATAGTGACTGATTAATCGCTAATGAATATTTAGTTGACAGCGAATAATTACTTTGCAGTGAATAAATGAGTTATCTTGAACAGATGAATTATCCTGAGCAAAGAAATTATCTCAAACAAATACTGTATGGCTAATGGATGAAGTATAGGGATAAAATAAATCACGCAGAATAAATAGATTTTACTGCAGGAATAAATCTCAGTGTATATAATAAATAAATTATAAGTGAATAAATAAATTATAAATGAATAAATAAATTAGCAAATAATAAATTATACTATCAAATACTAGACGAGCTGAGGCTAAATCAACACACTAAACAAGATACCTAAAAATATACAATGTTTAGAACAAAACGACTTGATAGTCAAAAACTCCGCCAAATACCTTTGTCAACTGAAAGAGCGCTGTTGATAAGCAAAAGATCAAATTGAATCCATACGTTATAATCTGTTGCACTGTTGCACTGTCGCACCATAATCGGTTGTCTAATAAACTATGGCAGAATAAATCACATAACCAAAACGAATTACCAACAAAATAATATCTTTCGTTTGATTATAAGATAGAGTGGCGGTCAGGGCATCAATATCTCAATAAGCGCTTCAAACTCTTCTACTACACCTTACTTCTTCCACACCCCATCTTCTCTTCCTTTCCCTCCCTTTTCTCGCCTCGCCTGATTTTTTCCAATTCTTCAAATGCTCTGATTTTTTAAAATTTTTTCCCAAATTTTTCAACTCCCACACCAAAGCCAACGGCAGTCCAACACCAGCAGTACCCACGATGTCGCTCTCCAGATCGCTGTTCTTCTTCTCGAAGAACTCGTCAATACTATCGCTGATCTCCAAGCAGAACATCTTCAACAAAAACTTTTCCTTGTCAACTCATCACTCTGCGAAGAGCTCCATTTCAACCACTAAGATTTTCCCAAATATAATCAATAATCACCACCGGGCATCTTTTGTTGAGTTGGTGAATGGGAGAAGGAATTTTTCGAGTGTGAGAGGCAGATGGAATAGTGCGAATGCTAGTGCGAATACCGGTGCTAATGCCACTACCAATGCCACCACTATTGCCAACACCGCTGCCAAGGCAGGCTCCAAATGGCCTGTCAATTCACACAAATACGTCGGCTACTTGTGTCTCGGGACCTCTGTCTTGGTGTTTGGCATCGTCATCCTTGGTGGCTTGACCAGATTGACCGAGTCCGGCTTGAGTATCACCGAATGGAAACCCATCACCGGGCTGATCCCTCCGCTCAACCAGGAAGACTGGGAAGAAGAGTTCAGAAAATACCAGGACTCGCCGGAATTCAAGCAGTTGAACTCCCACATCACTCTTGACGAGTTCAAGTTCATCTTCTTCATGGAATGGTCCCACCGTTTGCTCGGCAGGACCATCGGAATGGTGTTTGTGTTGCCTTCTTTGTACTTCATTGCCCGCAGGAAAGTCAGCAAGACCGTGCTGGCCCAGTTGTTGGGCATCTGTGCCGGCCTCGGGTTCCAAGGCTTCATCGGCTGGTGGATGGTGGAGAGTGGTCTTGATGCGCAGCAGTTGGAGGAGAGAAGGTCCAAGCCAACGGTGTCGCAGTACAGATTGACCCTGCATCTTGGCACCCTGTTCTTGATCTACTCTGCCATGGTATACACCGGCTTGCAAGTGTTGAAGAACTTCAAGATCATGAAAAACCCGGAACTCTACGTGACCATGTTCAAGCAGATCAACTCCAAGTCGTTGAAACCGTTCAAGAGAATGACCAAAGTGTTGCTGGCATTGACTTTCATCACTGCGATGTCAGGTGGCTTGGTGGCCGGCTTGGACGCGGGGTTGATCTACAACACTTTCCCACACATGGGCGACGATTACCTTCCTTCCACCAACGAATTGTTCTCCAAAGTGTACTCGAGAACGGACTCCGACTTGATCTGGAGAAACTTCTTGGAAAATCCAACGCTTGTCCAGTTGAACCACCGTATTTTTGCCTTGACCACCTTCTTTTCCATCTTGGGTGTCCACCTTTACTCGCACCGCATCAAGACTCTCATTCCTAAAAACGCCTACAAGACTTTGAACATCGCCATGGGTGTTGCCATGATGCAGGTGAGCTTGGGAATATGCACTTTGCTCTGGCTTGTCCCTGTAGACTTGGCAGCAGCTCACCAGGCCGGTGCCTTGGGCTTGTTAACCACAATGGTTGTCTTGTTGCAGCAGTTGAGGAGACCAACCATGGCCAACCTGCTGATCTTGAAAAGATTTTTGACCCAAAGGAAGTAGCCGTGCTATATACGCAACTTTAACCATGTAAATAGACCCTTATATAGCCATCCCTCTTATATATACAACCTTATAGACTAAAAACTATTCCCATGCTAGAGCTTTCGGTAGTGCACGTCGACCCAATTATCGTTCTCCAAAAAAAATTATTCAGCTTTTTTTTTTTTTTTGAAGAACGAACAAAGTTGAAGAATCAAGAGAAGACAGTGAATTGAGGATAGAGATAACGAGATAAGGGTGGAAGATGTTATATTTTTCATTTTTCAAAACCTTGGTCGACCAAGAGGTATGTTTGGGAGGATGTTTCCGTGTGTGATTGGATGGACGATACTAACGGGTATGAATGCAGGTGACAGTAGAAGTAAGTGAGGAGTTTGTGAGAGGAGTGGAAGTGGAATAAGAAAATGGAAAGAATGGAAAGAATGGAATAAGATGATAGAATGAATGGAATTGATGGAAGCAATGTAATAAGAAGACGGAAGGAATAGAAAGAATGGAATCAGAAAAAAAATGGATTAAAAATGGAATCAGATAATGGAATAAGAATGCCAACAGATACTAAGGAAACCATTCGAAAACCAACAGACAACATTTTCTCTCTCTTTACATTTCAAATACTAACAATTCCACCTGTTTAGCTCAAAAATGATATAGAAATCAAGGGCACATTGAAGTCCGTAGATCAGTTCTTGAACTTGAAATTAGACAACATCACAACAATAAATGCAGCCGATAAATACCCACATTTGATGGCAGTGAAGTCATTGTTCATAAGAGGTTCCACCATCAGATACATATACTTGAACCCGGCCACTGTAGACACGAATCTTTTGCAAGATGCAACCAGAAGAGAAGCGTTGGCCAGTTCGGGAAATAAGATCGGAAGGTAGGGTGCTGAGTGTTTTTATGTACTATTAGTGAATCATAATAAATGACATTTTTTTTTAATCATTGGTAGAGGAGTGGATTATTCAACATAGTGCAACATTGGTATCTTTGTCTCTTGTTGAGCGTTTGAACTATGATATGACTTTGTGAATCATTGAGAAGTTGAATCATTCTGGTTCCAATAAATATTTTTACTAATCTGGACCAAATGTATAGTATAAATGTCTTCAACCTGATCAGTAAGAAAACGAGAATTGATCTCGATCAAGAATTTGAACGAGTCTTTTTGGACAAGCAAGATTTCTACGAGATGGAATCGAAGGACAAATTGATGGGTTACATTAAATATAAGAAACGAATTGTATAATATAAAAATAGTCTAGATACTGTATGTGTCTGCTTGTTTGAACTAGATCGAGTTCAACGTATTCAGTTTAATTGAATTGAGTTAATAAAAGTGAGTTGATAAAATTGATAAATTGAGTTCAGTATAACTCACTTTTTTCAATCACCACAAAAACATCAATTACATCTGAAAATCAATACAACCCCCTTAATCTCCACCCCAAAATTATCATTTACACCATTTTTTCCCTCAGCCCACCTACAATCACCACTCACAAACTCAAACAAAAAAATCTATTAGTCAATTATATACGTTTTATCTTATTTTTTCTCTACCAGCTTCTACCCTTGATCTCCTTCAACTCCTCCTCAGTCTTGACAGTTCCGTTGGTGAAGTAACCGGAAGCAATCTTGGCATCGATCTCCACTCTGGAGTCTGGTGGGATCATGTGGTCAGGAATTGGAACTCTCTCGACAATCTCAATGCCTGTCTCTACAATGGCATCGTACTTCATATTGGACATACTCAACATCCTGTCAATCTTTGTTATTCCCAACCAGTGCAAGATATCTGGCATCAAGTTTTGGAATCTCATGTCCTTAACACCGGCAATGCATTCAGTTCTGTGGAAGTATTGGTCGGCAGTGTCTCCAAGACTCTTTCTGGCATTGTACACCAAATATTTGGTGATCTCTCCCAAGGATCTTCCCTCCTTTCTGAAGTACACCACACATCCGACACCACCTTGTTGAGCTTGCTTGGCAGCCTCGATGATACCAAAGATCAAGTATGGACGACATGTACAAAGATCAGAGCCAAAGACATCAGAAGAGTTACATTCGTCGTGGATTCTCAAGGCAACCTTCTTGTCTGGGTTGGACAAGTAGTCTGGGTTACCGAAAATGTATGCAGTCAAGCCTCCGATAGGTGGTAAGAAGGTCTTCAAGTCAGGTCTGGTGATCAATTCTGGGTACATACCGTTGGTGTCTTCGAACAAGGCTCTTCTCAAGGTGGCCTCGGAGATGTTGAATCTCTTGGCCACGCCTGGCAAGTACCAGACTGGCTCAACGGCCACCTTGACAATCTTCAAGTCTCCGTTTTTGTTGAGACAAACCTCTCCGTCAACTGGCAAGTCACCGTTTTCAACAGCCTCTTTCAACTCGTACATTTGCAAGTTGGCCTTGGTGATGGCAATGGTTGGCTTGATCTCAACGTTTTCCTTTTCAGAGACATCGGCAAATAACCAAGGAGCCAAGTGTCCAAATGGGTCCATGGCCACGATCTTGTCTGTGCCAGTCCATTGTGGCTGTTGCAAGAATTTGTGTGGTGGTTCAGAGCCAGTGTAGTCGGCCTTGTGGTTTTCTTTCAAGTTGTTGGAAGCGACGGCCAAAGCGTGGTAGATGGAGTAAGGGCCAGCGTGGGCACCGATGGCATTGTGTTTCAACAAGCCGTCACGGTGTCTCGAGGCGACAATTGGACCTCTGACTTTGGCGTCGGAAGCGCCCATCTTCAATGGGATGGTCTTCAAGTTGGCATCAGTGGAGTTGGTGGTCAAGGCAATGTTTGGACCGAAGATGTGATTGAGCTCGGAGAAGTCCATTGGGGCCTCGTCTTTCAACTGTATCTTGGAGTGGTCATGTTTGTGCAACAAACAGTCGGTAGGTTGAAATGTGCTTACAGCAGCTGGAGCCATTGTGTAAGTATTTGTGTGGTTTCTAAGGTATTAAAGTATTTAGGTGGAGAGAAAGCGATGGAGAACACTTAATCGAATTAATAAATGATGTTTAATAATGATCAGAGACAAGATTACAAAAACCACTGCTCTAGGGTCTATATTTATACCAATTCATCCCGACCCACAGCTCAATCCTTCGAGCTCCTGTCTCTGCTTATCGCACCTAAAAAAAGCAAAACACTCTCACTTCTCCTGCTTAAACCGATTTTGACGCACATAGATAACGCACGGGGAAAAGGGGTGGAGGCAGAAATCGCCGGCGGAGTTCGCGGGAATTGGCGGGAATTTGCACGACTCTTGGGTTGCTCCGTCGGGGGTACTAAGGTGGGGAGGGACAAGGTGTTTGTGGGAGGTGGTGGTTTTAGAAATGGGAAAATAAGTATTGATTGAAGACAAAGAATGGTACATAGAAACTAAATCCAACGGTGGTTTCCAAGGGGTGTGGAAATGCGACTCAATTATCGGTTGTAACCGCAGCACTAGTGGTCTCGGTGTGCTCGGTGATCTTTTCACCTTCTTTGGCAACCTCACTACTTTTTCCCTTCAGCTCATCGGCATCTCCGCTCGGCTTGTTGCCTTTATACTGGTCGTTCTTATCGGTCTCCACGCCAAAGATTCTATACAAGAACTCGTAGGTCTCTTTTTTGCTCACCATCAAGTTGACGTTCACCTTCCCCTTCCACAACGGCAAGAACAAGTCCTCCTCGTGCTCGCCTCTTTGCACACTGATGAAGCAACAGCCCTCATCTACCTCTTTGATCAGTTCCACAAACTTGTTGTCGGTGCCTGCCTCTTGCAATTTGGCAAGGTTTGGGAACAGCTCTTGCAACAACACTTTCAACAAGTCCAAGTTGCACTCGAAGATTCTCGTTGGGTTCAAAAACTGCTTGATCAACTGTACACTCTCCGTCTGGGCTCTCCAAGGACAGGTGCTTGGCTTTTGGTCGGTTCTCTGGGTGACGAACAATTTGGTACCTGTGTGCACGATCTTCAACTTGGACTCGTTGTTCACGATCAACTTCTTGATGCTTGGGGCAACGTAGTAGATGGTTCTGATCGGCTCACCGGAGGCGTTTCTCACCAAGGTACAGTCCTTAGGGAACGTGTCTTTGAAGTCAAAAAATTCCCAACACTTGGCCAATTGCTCTTGGTCGGCATCAAGGAAGATAAATGGCTCTTCATTGGCATCTCTCGGTAATTTTTCCTTCCTCTGAGGCACCCGCTTGATTGGTTCCCCCGCAGAGTCCTTTGATTTTTTCTCTTGCACCAGTTCCTCCGCAACGGTTTCCGAGGCACTTCTCTTGTTGGAGTCAATTTTTTCAAACACAGTGATGAAAAATCCACCGGTGTTTTGCAAATGAGGGTACACTCTAATACAGTTCTGCAATTGGAACTTGGCAGCTTCTTCGTCCGAAGGTGGGAAACACGACGTTGGGATCTCTGGGGCAGCACTCGAGTCGGCAACGATCTCCATGCTCTTGTTGAAAACTTTCCACTGGCTTACCCCTGGTCTTCTTTCCAAATTAGGCAATCTGTCATCGCAGTTGACCAATCTGATCTGGTCGCCCCATTTCCGCAAGGCAGCAGCAACAACGGCCTCGTTCTCGATTGGCGACAACGAGCAGGTCGAGTACACCAATCTGCCACCCGGCTTCAACATCTGCAAACCTCTGTTCAAGATATTCAATTGCAATGGGTGCAATCCCAAGGCATCTCCAGGCCCCCATTTGGACCAGACGTTGACATTTTTTCTCATGGTACCGTCCCCGGAACATGGGACATCACACAAGATCCTGTCGAACTTCAAGAACTCGCCTTGCGGGTCCAACTTGATCTTTGGGAACATCTGGGCGTCATGGTTGACAACAATGAAGTTGGCAGAGTTCAATCTCTTGATCTGGTGCACCAACATATGCGATCTCTTGTAGTCGGAGTCGTTGGCAATGACAAACCCAGTTGGGGGCTGTTCGTCCTCGGTGGAGCTGTGCAAGGCCTCCACCAATTGCGCGGTCTTGGAACCTGGGGCTGCGCACATGTCCAATACATGGTGGTGTGGTTCAACGTCTAAGACCAAAGGTGGGATCATGGACACGGCCTCTTGTCTGGAAATGTTACCAACCTCGGTCTCAATGACCAAGAATCTTTGCGTCTTGGCAAACAATTCGTTTTTTCTGATCACATTTTTTGGTAAGTCGATTTGCCAGCCCAATGAGTCCGGGTACCATGGTAAATTGCTTGGTGGTTTATAGTTTTCCACATCAGTTAACTCGATGTTTTTCAAAGTTGGCAAGTGTTTCTCGGTGAAGATGGTTTTCAATTCGTCCGCATGCTTTCTTGATCCCGTGATACGGAAGGTCAAGGGCAAATGCGTCTGCAAATGACTCTTGAAGCTGTCCCATTCGCTCTCTGGTATCAATTCTTGTTGCTTATAGTACGATTCCCATTTGGCATTCTCTTTTGGAGTGTCTTTCCAGTCAGAACGGTCGTTGTCTCTGCTGCGAGGTTTTCCGCCTCTTCTTCCGCCTCTTCTTCCCATGATGCTTACACGCTTTAACAAGTTGTGTCTGAGTATGGTGAGGAACTGTGATCGATATAAAGGTTAACACTGTATCAGAGCCAGACTGAAAAATTTGTCTAAAAATTTTTTTAATTTTTCACTGATGAGTTGACTAAAAAGGGAAACTGGGGCGTGCCATGAGGAAAAGAGGAACGGTACTTATTGAAGAAGCGGATGAGACATGTGGAGATTGAGCTGGGTACGTTGGTATTGATTTACTTATGTATGGTGGGTGGTACTGATTCACTGGTGAAGGTCTTAGTTATGTTGGACTCCAGTTAAACTTGAGATCTTATTGCTTAATTATGCTTCCACCCACCTTTGTCAACCGCATCCCACCCAACGGTATTTCTCTTATCACCTTTTCTTTTTCACGACTTTTCCCATCGGCAGATTCAAAAAGGAGAGGCCAAATCTAGAGTCTAAATTAGGCTTTTTTTAAACTTTCATAACATTTAATACAGGGAATAATAAGATGAAATGGTTGTGAAACAATTGTAAAATGATTACGAAATAATTATGAATTAATTTTGAACTACAAATAAATTGGATTCTCAATTTCTGAAATAGATACTTATATTAAATTTATTATATAGCTTGAACTCAATCAATTGACAATCTATTTCTTTTCTTCGTCCTTCTTGTCAGAAGATTCTTCCTTCTTCTCATCACCGCTCAACAATGATCCGACACCGTATTGGTTGGCGTACTTCTTGACGGTTTCGTTTTGTTCGGCCTTTTGAACGTAACCTTCCAATTTTTCTTCACCACCTACTTTGTCGGCGTATTTCTTGAAGGTTTCTTCACCAACAGCAGCTTCAACTTTGTCTAATAAACCCATTTTGTATTGTATTTGTTTTGTATGTTAATATATAATATATATAATAAAGTGAGAAAGAGAAAAGGAATTCAAAATGTAGATTTGAACAAGTGATTTGGTGGGGTATTTATAGTTTCAACAATTCACAAAACAGATCAACACTGAAATCTCACCTGTACAACAAATGATCTGTGTGGGCTTTTTTACTCGCGTGTGAGTTTGTGTTTGTCTGTATGTTGTGGCCCGTTTCCTTGTAACTTTTTTCACTCTATGCCGTTTCTATCACTATCTCCTGCGTAATTTGTTCGATTCTGCCCGGTGTCTCTTTGCCTTTTCCTCTCCAAAAGCGGGTTTTTCGTGCCTTTACCACATTTTTCTCTTTCTAGAAAGATGTTTGTAGCACTTATTATGAAGGTTGGTGCAGGAATAAAAGCACGCAGATTTCAGTGAAATTTCAGGTGTTGTTGACTTCTGATGCACGAGAGAAAGAGAGAGTCAGACACCAAGGTTGACACCATTGGGCGGGCTGAATTCGAACACGAGCTAAATTCAAATACGTGTCAAATGAGGGCCAATGTCCAATGTCATACCTCCACACTTATCATCATACATTCCCGGTCTCTGTTACAATTTCATTTCAAATTAGATTTTACCTTCTACATATACCGTCTTCCTTATTGTTCATCGGGCAGTATCGTAAATTATTACCTCACGTCTCGGTGACTGTCGAGTATTTTGAAATTCCGGTCGCGCCTCTGTTTCCAATTGGAATTCTTGACCACAACACCTCTTTGATATGCTGCACACGTGACAACTTCGCTATCGTTCTATTATTCTATTACATGAGAGGAAACGGAATTGGGATCGCGTACACGACAACACACATCTTGAATCTTCTATTTTTATTTTACACTATTTGCAATCTCCTAAGTCTATTTAAACGGAACCGTAATTTGGGGAAGCGAAACTGGTGGAATTCTCATCCTCGGCATCGTCAGCTTCTTCGTTGTAAAGGAAAAATTGAACAAAAATCATAAAGTCTAAGAATAACGTACCCAAACTGCCTGCCAACCATGAACTATTGATCAAGAGGTACTCTTTTGAAGTGTTGACACTCAAGATACTGACAACGTAGGTCAAATTACCTAAACATGCAAATAAGAAAAACATAAACGATATTCCATCGCACGATTTTCTCTTGAAGTTCAACAAGATTTGTGGAACTCTGGAACCCAAGTACAATGCGGCACATAACCAGCCAAAGAACTGAGCCAACGGCTCGAATTTCAATACAGGTTCCTGGCCTTGGTCTGGGGAGTCTGGGTTTTTGCCCCTGTTGCTGATGTAGTAACCCGCTATTCCCGATATCAAGACGAGAACAACCATCAAGGAGTTGTAGAAGATCAGTCTCGAGTTATTTTTCAAAGTATACTCTTCACCGTTGGTGTCGATAAAGCTTTCCATGTCTTCTTCATTGCTGTAGATGTCGTCGTCTTCTGCGTCGTCGTCTTCCTCATGACTCAACACTTGTTCCAAGAGATTGTCATGCTCGTTCAACGGGTTGGCTGGACTCAAATGGATGGGATCCACTTTCCTGTGGTTACCATAGACAAGACATTGCCACAACAAGACAATGTCTGCCAATGTATAATAGATCAGCAAGATGATCATCGTAGGTAATACGCCTTGCATTATGGCACCCAACACGTTGAACACGTCCCCGGCAAGCCATAGTACAACAAACAATAAACTCAATCCTTCAGACGACTTCCTGATAAAGTTCTCATAAATCTGTGGAGCAAACACAATAATCCAGCAGGCCAACGAGATGGAGCCTGTTATTCCACTGACGGCTTGTGCGTCTATTCCTAAAGGTGGAGGAGGAGCCATGATGCATATAATGGTGATTTTGGCAACTATTACAACGATTCAATATACTACTGCCTTGGGCTGCTCTTATCCAATTATCCTTAATTTGCTTGTCTGCTCTTTTTTCTCTTGCTTTATCTGTGTGCAGTTTTCGATGAAAAATTTTTTTTTGCTTTTTTTTAGATGATGGTGTGACGATGTTGCAACGATAGTGGGTTAGTGTTTTTTTTCTGGCTTCTCTTGCATGAAGGTGATAGGCGGAGAGTGATGGAAAGTTGACTAGGAAGTAGGGGGAGCGGAGAGAGGGGGTTGTGGAGAAGTAGGGGGAGCGGAAAGAGGAGGTGAAGGAGAGAGACAGGGGTATACAATTGAGTTGATAGAATTTGTGTTTAGTATGGTACGTTCTAGTGTAGCGTCTGAATACGTGATTCTGTTTTTCGGCGAGCTTGACTCTGCACTAGTCAATTTTTCACTAGTCAATAGTTTGGCTAATCTGAATATAATTGACCTATATTGATTATTTGCCTACTTGTACAAAATATACTTGATCAATAGCTTAACTCTACAAAATGCCTGTTGCTTAATTCTCAGCGAACATCAGCCAAAGTATATTAGGACAGTCTCGCGTCCATTATTTCCAATACTGGTACAGTCGATACATCTACACAAATAGTGAATTATATGATAAAAGGTGACAAAAAAATACCATAAAATCAAACCCGATGTTAGCAATAAAATATTCAAAAGAGTAAACGGCTTCAAAGGCTCAAAAGAACAAATGATCGGGCAAAACAAACAAAATTACATGTTTCTGAGCCTTTTAGCCAATGACAATATCATCTATGTCATCCTCGCCGAACTACTACAAGCCTCTCCCACCTCATTATTCCTTCTTTGCGTCACTGACAGTCTCGTTTCTATTTACCAAATCGTATTTCCCAATGAACTTGACTTTACTCTTCACAACTGACCACAGTTTTTTCAGTTGCACAGGCACGGAAGGATGACTGATCAAGCCATCAATTTGCACCTCTAATTTACTGAAATAACTTCTAATATAGATGGAATTCATGTATCTCAACTTGATAAACAAGGTGTAGATCAGAACATTGACCCAGTTTCTCCAGAAATAAAGCGACTTGATGAAAATCACAACAAGATTCAAGATCTCGATCAAACTTGAGAGTTTGACCAATTTTTCATTATAACTTCTGACAAACCAGTCAATGGATGAGCCCAACTTGTTCAAAATCAGTTCTTGCTTGGTGAAGGACTTCTTCAAGATTGGCAATGCCAACGATTTGAAGTAGTTCAACGAATGGAACACTGCAAAGATCAAGAATGGCAATATGCTCAATGAATATTGTACTGGACTCAAGAGCAAGAGACCCAGAATGACAAAGTATTGGAAATTGTCATCGTGGATCAACTTTGGCAATTGGAATTGGGTATAGGTTTGATACAAGATGATGCCGAAACTCTCCAAGACCGAAAGGTACAAGATTCTGTAGGACAAGGCGTTGAACCAGGAGGTTGTGAAGAACTTGAACGAGGTGATGTAGAAGAAACCGGCCAAGAGCGTGGTCAAATGGCCGACAAACCAAGCGAATTGAGTTGTCTGGTGGTGTTAAAAGTGATGTTAGTAATAAAGTGCAACAAGACGTGGTTTCTAGTAAGAGTATAACAAGAGTTGTACTCCACCACGTATAAGAATTAGCACATCCCATGCCATTACTTACTTTAACCAATTCGATGATTTGAGCTGAAACTGGCTTGGAATCGTCAACTGGTGTGGACTTTGTCTCTGCAGCAGGAACAGGATCCTTTTTAAGTGGTGTGGAAGTGCTCATGGTTCAAAATAATGCGTATCGATAGCTCAGTTCTTGGTCAATTCAATTTATTCTAATTAACCGCTCTTATAAAGCAAATCTTTCTCTGCGTGTCTTTAAATAAAAAAAAAACTGTCCCGTGATCTAAAATTGTCTTGCGTTGGAATAGCAAAGATAAGTTGTGTGTTGCTGGAGCGAAGGGTAGAATAGAGACGGTTGTGCAATTGTGGTCGGAACAAATGTTGTGTATGTGGAAAGTGTATGTGGAAAGTGTGTGAATTTTGCGTAGAATCTTGAGTGTCTTAAATGGAATTCGATTTAATTTGACACACTGCCTGAATTAACTCTCTAGACATATGGGGGAGTGTCTGGAACAGTTGTCAAGAGGTTGAAATTCTGAGTCACTGGCGGATTAATAGGATTATTTTTGTATTGTCTTGTCTATTGTGTAATACTGAATATAATGTAGTATATTCTAATGTAGTAAAGTCTGATGTAGTGTGATTTACTAAATGTACTAAGTGTACTAAGTGTACTAAATGTACTAAGAGCACTAAATGTACCAAGTGTACTAAATGTACTAAATGTACTAAATTTACTAAATTTACTAAATGTTTTAAATGTACCGAATGTACCAAATGCACTAAGTATGCTAAATCAACTGGTACAGGGAATGAAGTTCGTAAATTTCTCTAAAACAGTTTCAAGAACTTAGTTCATCCTTAACGTCGTCACACCATAGAACATCTACGGCCTCAATCACAACGAATATAAGTAAATTTAAGTAAATATAAGCAAATTAGCCAAGATCTATACATATACACAAACATATATATAAAACCTTTGAAGAGACATAAACCAATAAGTATAATGTATATAGATACGAGATACAACTATACATATCATATATATAAAGAGAGACACACACAACGAAAAAAGAAAATCAAAACTTCGAGAGATTCAGTGGCTGGGAACAGTTGCTTCCAACATCTTAGATACCTCTCATGAACCCTTTACGTGTCTTTTGGTGAGTTTGCGATGACGAAGATTCTTGACGAGTACGTTGTTGTAACTCTAAACTTCTCTTCTTGTCTTCTAACAGCTTGATATTCATCAACAATTTATCCTTCATCTCCTTATGCTTGGAGAACAATTCACTTTCTTGACTTTGCAACTTCTTCTCCTTTGCTGTGACTTTACTTTGGAAAATGGCCTTCAAATCCAGCTCCATCTTGGCCAATTTGGCCTCGTGCAAGGCTCTTTCTTCCTCTTGTCTGGTGGAAGGATCAAATTCTCTAAAGACAGAGTTATCCTGCTGAATGCCCAAGTTCTTCAACTTCTCGGATCTATATTTCTCATACAACACCTTGGTGGTGGTTTCTTGCAACTCGCCCATAAAGTTTCTGATCAACAATTGACGCAATTTGATAAAGTCGCAGTGGTTCTCGTTCTCAACCTCAATCACACCCCATGGGTAGCTACGTCCTCTGACACGCCTTCCGTCAGGTGTGCTGACCTCTGCAGTGGAGCCGACAATGGCAAATGGCACTCTGGACATGATCTCCTGCGTGTTCAATATCGTCTCATCGTCGTCGACCTCGTATTGAGGAGGTGTGAAGATCTTGATTCCTTGGTTATTGATGTCGTCCATGATTCTCTGCTTGAACTCGTAGATCTCCTCCTCGGTCAAAGTGTCGGACTTGGCGATGATTGGCACCAAGTTGGCCTTCTCGTGCACCTCTTTCATCAATTTGATGTCCAAAGGCTTCAACGAATGGCCGGTAGGCTCGATGAAATAGAGCAAAGCATGGACCCTGTTATCTACGATGGTCTGTCTGTTGACCTTGTTCTCTTGTTCTAAGAATGTGTTGAATCTTGAGTCGAGTTCTTCAACGATCGGCTTCCACGAGTTTGTGTTGTTCACCAGTTCGCCGAAACCTGGGGCATCGATGACGGTCAAGTGCAATTTGACTCCGTTCTCCTCGATATCGGCAGAGACAGTCTCAATGTTGACGTCGTTGGTGATCAAGGCACCGTTATCGAGTTGCTGTTGCGATTGCGAGATCACTGAGACCCCGTTTTTACCAGTATTGGACTCAGGATACAACTCGCGGTTGAATAAAGTATTGATCAATGTCGATTTACCCAACCCGCTCTCACCTACAACCATGATATTCAAATTGAAACCTCTTCTTATCGACTTTCTGTGCCATTGTTTTGGTAAATTGGCAAATCCAACGTACCCTTGTAATTTACGACGGATGATTTTCAAGTCCTGTTTTGGGGGAAAATTTTTTTCATCATCTTGCTGGGTTGTTTCTTGAGTCAAGGGAGTCACTTCCTTGGCAGCGGTGCCGTTGGTGCCGTTTTCGTCTGGCGTTACGTTGGTATCTACCGAGTCTTCAACAGAATCGTTGAATTCTTCTGGTTTTTCTGTTGGGATTTCTTGGTTGGAGACTAGGAAACGCGTTAGTAAGGAGGATCAAATGGGAGGAAAAAGGGAGCTGGAGACAAAAGAACTGGGCCGATGGTGAAACAGTTGAGAATGATGGCGAAGATGATGGTGCAAATCGTATGTGGCTGAAGCAAGGCGCCTTTGCACATCTTTACAGCGCCCAATTCAAAACAACTCAAACCATATCATCGATCCCCATTCCACCAATGGACAGGATCAAAATCCTCAGCACGAGGGAAAATGAAATTTCAAAATACCCTTAAATAATCAACATACTTTCACTCATTTCGACGACCTGAGTAATTTCTTATATCAACAATTGAATATCGTGAAACGGGACGGACTCTATATACTCAAATATACAAAATCTATCACTACTCTGTTCGATAACTTATCAATTCTTAATTGATTCACAATTTTGTATTTGTGGTTTTGTTTGTTGTTCGTTTTTTTTTTTTTTTCTCTCTCTAATTTTTCTCCTAACTTTTTGTTTTGCTTACTGCTTTTTTACCGCTTGGTTTTTGTTTTACCTGTGGGATTTTTCTGGCTTTTTTCAGGCTTTTTTCAGGATTTTCGATTTGGCCAAAATGTTCAGGAACGAAATTCGAGAAACGCGTCGGGCGGTGTTTGGGGCGCTTTGCACGACTTGGGGCTTTTCAGAGGAATCTGGGTTGGGAGACGCGTGGGAGGGCCTAGGCTTCTGATAGGGGCATGAGGAGTAGGTGGTTGATTAGAGGTCCGAGACATAGATAGGCGGCTGTTGTTTGGTGGTTTCAAATGTTAGAGAAGGTGTTAGAGAAGGTGTTAGATTTTTTCAGTTAGAGTTTGCAGTTATTATTACAGTTATTACCACAGTTATTAAAGGTTTAGTTAGTGGATTTTTACAGTCAGTGAATTTTTTCACTATCTAAAACTCCTATAGTTTAACTTCACTCGATTTCTCTTCAGGTTCTCTTCAAGTTCCATCATTGGACATCACACCCTATCGGTCTAATATCTCTTTAAAATATCTTCAGTCTTCTGCTACACTACTTTACAACTCTAATTTCCTACTTTACCGCTTCACCAAATTACCACTTTACCACTCTCCTCTCCTACTCAACACTGTGATACATCGCTAATTTAACGCACCTCAGATTTTTCACTCAGATTTTTTCTCGTTCTTCACTCACTTATTAAATCCCAGCCAACTATTGTCCTGCTTCATCCACTTCCCACCCACACTCTGTGCTCGAAATGACCTCCACATACTCAAAAGAAATAACAGATTTGATCAACGAAGCTTCCAAATTATATGCTTCCAAAAATTACGACCTCTCCTCGCTGAAATACGGCGAGGCGTGCGAAAAATACTCTGATGAAAATGACGGTGAAGAAGACATCGAGTTGCTCTTCTTGTATGGGAAGTCCTTGTTCCAAAGTGGCGTCTCCAAATCTGAAGCTTTTGGAGGTGCAGGTGCCCCTAGCGGTGCCAACGAGAACAGCGAAGCTGCTGACAGGGATGGAGCCGACAATGACGACGAGGAAGTCAGCGATTCAGGCAATTTCCAATTCAACGAGACTTTAGCTGAAGAGGAGGACGAAGAAGAAGATGGAAAGACACTGGAGATTCAAGGGGAAGAGGACGATGAAGCCGACGCGGAACAGAAACTGGACAATGACGATGACGATGACAATGGTCCTGAAGAAGAAGAACAAACAGACTTTGAATTGCTGTGGGATATACTAGACTTGACTAGATCGTTGTTGGAAAGCAAATTATCCAACACTAAGGAGGAAGACATTCCAAAGCAAACTCCGTATGTAAAAGCAGACGAGGACAAATCCGTCTATGTGAAGGATTTGGAAAAGTTATCGGAGACCTACGACTTATTAGGCGAAGTGTCCTTGGAACTGGAGAACTTCCCTCAGGCGGCCATTGATTTGGAGAAATCGTTGGAATTAAGACTCAAATTGTACGAGCCTTTGTCGCAGTCGATCTCAGAGAGCCACTATAAATTGTCTTTGGCTTTAGAGTTTTGTATCGAGCAAGAAGATTCCAGAGCCAAGGCAGCTGATCATTTGTCGAAAGCGCTTGAAATTGTGAAACAACAGCCCGAGAAGGATGAAGAGTTGATCCAAGATTTGCAAGTAAGACTTGGTGATTTGCAAAAGGACCCTGCTGAGGAGTTGCAACTGGAGAAGGAACGGATCATTAAGGGGATCTTGGGCGAGAAGACAGGCGATGAACCTGAAAGCGGGTTGGCATCTTCCTCGAAACTGCCACTGGTCAACGACTTGACCAGCATGGTAGTGAAGAAGAAGAGAAAACCAAGCAATAAGATGACCCCGGGTGGTGTTAAGAAGCAAAAGCAGTAGTGGGTTTTGCTGGGGAAAAGAATTTTTGGTGATAATTGAGAAAATATTTATGTATAAACTGTATTAGGTTGATTGATATTGTATTTTTTTGTGGTGTGAAATTTTAGTTGATATATTAATTGATATGTTGATTAAATATCAATTGATATAAAATAATAATAATCTATAGTCTATATACATCGAATCGAGATATAAGGGATAGATTATATAACTGAAATTGTGTATATTGTGTAGATATATTTATGATAAATTTATAGATGTATTCTGTACATATTTTATATGAATATATTATGTCTATATATTTGATTATTATATCACTATACACACATATATATATATATGGATATATATTTTATATGTGATGTATAAATTGTAGTAATAAGCTTCACGAAATAATTATTCCAACAAAATATCATATAAAATATATCAGAGGTATTCGGTAGATCCAAACAATGATATCATCTACATAATATTATCTACGTAATATTATCTATACAGTATCATCAACCACATTAACACCTCCTCATTGTTTATAAAAACATCTAAACACTCCCATTATGCACCATCAACTCACCCAACTCACCCCCTCTCCCCCCATCTCATCTCCTAATATTATCCCTTTATTTCCCCATAAAAAAATCAAACCAGAAAAATTAAACTCAAAACTGAAAACTGAAAAATTTCAGAATATCAACTGATTTTAGCGATCTAAATTTTTTTTGATTTTATTAAATTTTTTTTTTTTTTTAGCTTTTTCTCTCATCTCATCACTCGAATTAGCCGCTGTTCAAGTCGAGAATGACCACAACTTGTACCAACACATCAGCAAACATGCCTTCCAAGAGACCCGGAGACCACGAGAAAGACGATTCCAATAAAAAAATCGACACCACGAATCAAAACGAGCCTGTCAGTGACGAAGTCATCAAGTCGTATTTCAATGCCAAGATCTTTGAAGACAAAGAGTTCCAGGAGACGTTGAAAAAAGATATTCTGGACTCGCAGCCTTACAGATGGGGCACCATCAAATCGCTCATGGACGATGACTTGTTGAGATCCGTCAGAAAGGAGATCTTGAGCGAGATCCACTTCACCAAGAAGGAAACCGATATTTACAAAGTATATCAAAGTGGAGACCTTGCCAATTTATCAGGATTGGATTGGGACGATCTCTCCAGATTGCCTTCGTTGTTCAAGTTGCGTTCCGCCATTTACTCGCAGCAGTTCAGAGACTTCATCTCGCATGTCACTGGGTGCGGGAAGTTGAGTGGTGTCAAGACCGATATGTCTGTCAACACATACACCAAAGGATGCCACTTATTGACCCACGACGATGTCATTGGATCCAGAAGAGTCAGTTTCATCTTGTATTTACCAGAGCCAGACCGTGTTTGGAAGCCTCACTACGGCGGATCCTTGAGGTTGTTCGATTCCATCGTACCAGACGTCCCTAGACCTGACTATTACTGTAAATTGACCCCACAATTCAACCAAATTGCCTTTTTCACCGTGCAACCGGGCTTGTCCTTCCACGACGTTGAAGAAGTGAGGGTCGACAAGCAAAGATTGTCCATTCAAGGTTGGTTCCACATCCCTCAGAAGGGCGAGGACGGGTTTATCCCAGGGGAGCAGGAGAGAACCGAGGCGAGAAGCACTTTACAACAGTTAGAATCCAAGGAGTTGAGAGAGTACGATTTCCCAAAGACCATCAGGAACGAGTTCCAATCCGAGGAGGTCAAAGTGTATCAAGATTTGGAGAATTTGAGGTTGGACGCCGGGGATGTCGAGTATCTTGGTAAATTCATGAACAGCAGCTTGTTGACGGACGAGTCTATCAGTAAACTTAACGATATTTTTGTAGAAGAGTCGGTTGTCGACATCCACCAGTTCTTGAATGACGAGTATTCCGCGTTATTGCAACAAATGGTTAAGAAATTCGAGTTGAACGAGTATCCAAAGATGCCAACCACTCAAGAAGAGGTGAAGTTTCCTTGGAAACAGAGCATCCCGCCTCATAAACAGAAATATCTTTACATTGACGGCCGTCACGAACAGGATATCAGTAACTCCACCACGATAAACCAAGTGAACAATATACTCCCACAGGAGTTGCCCAATTTCAGCATGCTTAAGCAGCTTATAGAGGCCCAAAAGGCTGCTGTGGAGAACAGCGATCAAGATAAAGATACCGGCCTTGACTTGGCATCGAAATTATCTGAACTTGCATCGTTTCTCAAGTCGATCTCGTTCAGAAAATGGATAGTGTCAGTTACTGGGTTAGTGGTAGTGAAGGACCAAATCTTGATTAGAAGGTTCAGGCCAGGGCAGGATTTCATCTTGGCCACGCAACTAGATAAGGCGGAAAACGACAAGTTGATGGACTCGATCTTGGAGGCCACATTGAACTTGACACCATCTAAAGGATGGGAGTCTGGAGAATTGGGTGGTTACGAGTTGTGTATGTTGGTCGACGAGGACGAGAAGGACAACGATCTGGCTATTTATAAGAAGATCGACAATGACGATAGTTTGTTGTATACGTCGCAGGCATGCTGGAATAAGTTTAGTTTGATGCTCCGTGACTCCAGTGTCTTGAAGTTTATCAAGTACGTATCTTTCAATGCTAATGGATCCAGATTCGATATCAATTGTCAATGGGACTGTCTTGAAGTGGACGAGGGGGATGGTGAGGATTAGTAGATAAGTAGTGAATATAGATGAATAATGATGAAGAGATATAGTGGGAGATTGTAGAGAAGGGTGAAGGTACGGGGCGAAGGTAGAGCTACATAATTGATAAATTAGACCAATACAAATTACGTACCCATGACGCAAGTTATTCACATCACAAGAAACCCCGAACAATTATTGATGGCCATTTTGAACTACTCGAAATACGAGCTAATGGTCATTTTGAAAATACAATGCATATGTTATGCATCATTTAAAATATCCCAATACGTATTGGTGGACGTTATAAACCACTCCAAAACGCATCAATGGACATTACAAACTACCCAATGCTTAGTTCATACATCATACAAAATACCCCATTGCCAATTTTATACCCCATTGCCAATTTTATACACCTTTCAAAACCCCCATTACGTACCGATAAATAACCCATGGAGCCTAGTTCACCACTATAAGAAAAAGTAAATCCACTGCTCCCCGATAAGCTCTGTTCATTCTCAGCTGCGGGGACACATATTCAAGACACAGACAACCTTGGCATGTTTGTATCATTCTCTCCTCAAAACGCATGTTTGCCCTCAATCATGCATGCTCTTCTATTACACCTCCACATGCCCTTCGGTATCTCCTGCGTTTTCCGAAAAGAAGCACAGAGAAGCACAGAGGCAGTAGAGGCAAAAAGAGAATAGTAAGAAAATTCAGACAATAAGATTAAGATACGAGGATAAGAGGAACATTACAGCTAAGTCATGAGGCAGTTATTTTCTGGGCCTACGTTTGCATTTTTCTAGACTCTTCAGTTGTCATCAAGTGTATTTTCAAAACCGCTATTTTTTAACAGCTACCCCAGTTACCTCAAACAGCTACATTTCCTTCTCAGCTAATTTTCACTTTTCACTTTTTTCTTCTTCAGCTAATAATCAATTTTAGTTGGTGATTTTTCATTTTTATGTTTTTTTATTTTTTTATTTTTATTTCATTTTTAGTTAATTTTTGGTAGTTCATTTTTATTTTCATTTTTATTTTCAATTTTATTTTCATTTATTTCCATTTATTTCAAACGTTCCATTCCATCGCAAGTCCTACTTTGACCCCTTTTTTTTGCACTGATCAATATCCCTCCCACCGCCAAGGTCCACACACTCACAACAATGGTCAAAGACACACTGTATTACGACTTATTAGGAGTCAGTCCGGATGCCACCGATGCCGAAATCAAGAAGGCATACAGGAAAATGGCTCTTAAGTATCACCCAGACAAAAACCCAGGTGAAGACGCCCAGGCAAAGTTCCAGGACATCGGCCAACTGTACCAGGTCTTGAAAGACCCGGCTTTGAGAAAGAACTACGACGAGTTCGGTAAGGAGAGCTCTGTTCCCGAGGAGGGTTTCACAGATCCAAATGAGTTTTTCGCAACGGTGTTTGGAGGCGAGGCTTTCGAAGACTGGATCGGTGAGTTGACCATGATCAAGGACATGACTGCTGCCGGTGATATCTTAGAAGCCGAGGGCACTCCAGAGGGCGAGAGCCTGGCTCTGGGTCCCGAGTCTGCGTCCACCGACGTTGGCCAACACACAGGCACTCAAACACCACTGGCCGATGGTGACACAAGCGAAATCAAGCAAAAGATAGAGAATTTAGACACGAAGAAAAAACTCAGTGCCGAGCAGAAGGAGAAATTGCTGAAGTTGAAAGAGGAGCAAAAGATCGCCAAGCAGAAGAAAGTCGACGTATTAGCGGAGAAGTTGTTGTCGAGAATCAACTACCTCCTCGACGACCCGGTCTCGTCGAGTTCGTTGAAAAGGAAGAACGACTTGGAATTCAATAAACCGTTGTTGACCAAATTTTATAGCGAGCTCTGGAAGGAGATCGACGATATGAAAATGCAATCGTTTGGCTTGCAAATGGTGCATTTGATAGGTAAGATTTATCTTTTCAAGGCTTCGGCGTTCATGAAATCGCAGAAGGCCGTGACCGGGAAGTTCTCCAAGATTTTCACCTCTGTAAAGCAAAAGACCACCAGCGCCAAAAGTTATATAAACATCGTCTCCAGTGCGCTAGATGCCAAGTCCACCATGGAAGACTATCTGAGGTTTGACGAGGCCGAGATGAACGAGTACGAGAAGCAGGAGATGGCCCGGACCATGACAGGGAAGGTGTTGGCGACCGTGTGGTCGACTTCCCAGTACGAGATCACCTCCACGTTGAACAAGGTGTGCGACAAGTTGTTGAACGACAAGACAGTGGATGTCTCGGTGAGAATCCTGAGGGCCAAGGTGTTGACCATGATTGGACGCGAGTTCAGGGGTACCATTAGAGACGCGGAAGAAGACGAGGAGGCCAGAATGTTCGAGGAGTTGATGTACGAGGCCAAGAACAAGAAGCCTCCTAGCAAGAGGAAGGCCCGCAACCAAAAGAACGAGTCTCCATTTGCGTATGTGGATGACGATGGGAACTTGAGAAGAAAGATTTAGTGCTGTAGAGAGGAAGATCTAAGTTTCCATACATGGCAACTTTGCCAAGAGACTGTTTTAATACTGTGTTATCGTTGTATTTGTATACGTTTGTGTTCAACCCCAATTCTAATTAATAATATCTAGAACTTCCATTGTCCGCGTTCTTGCAATAAACCGTTTATCATTACTATGTAGCTACCCCTTCATGTCCCTGAAGACCCAAACATGGAGGCCCACTCGTCAAACTCCTTCAAGTTTTCCTTGGAAACGGAAGGCTTGATGAATTTCAACGAGGCCTCGAAATCTATCAAACTCACAGGCCGGATCTCGTTCTTGTTGGTGAGCAACAACTTGTCTCCCAACAGCCGCAAGGGCCCCATGGCAGCATCTTTCGCCAACGCCGTGATGTCACTGCCGGAATAGCCGTCGGTCAAGTCGATCAACGCGTCCACGTCGGCGTCGCTCAACGTGTGCGTCTGGTAGCTCAACAACTTGGTGAATTGCAGCCGCCTGGTCTCCAGCTCGGGCAACGGAATGTACTGTCTGCGCACAAAACGACGCCTGGCCGCCTCGTCGATGGCCCAGGGCAAGTTGGTCAGGGCAAGCACCAAGACCCGCTGCAAGTCTTCGCCAGTGTCTCTCCCCAGGGCCGCCTTGGTCAAGTCGGACCACTGCACCAAGAACTCGTTCTTGATCCTACGCGAGGATTCGTTTTCGCCCTCGTTGTTTCTCGACGAGAGCAACGAGTCGATCTCGTCGACGAAAATGATGGAGGGGGCAAGTTTCTTCAGCAATTGGAATAAGGCCCGCACCAACTTCTCGGACTCCCCGAGGTATTTGGACGTCAAGGAGGAGGCCGCGATGGAGAAGAAGGTCGATTTCGACTCCGTGGCCACGGCACGGGCAAGCATCGTCTTACCCGTGCCGGGAGGCCCGAACAAGAGCATTCCCCTCGCGGGTTCCCGCAACCCACTGAACAAGTCCGGCCTCAAGAACGGATACACCACGGTCTCTTTCAACGAGAACTTGGCACTTTCCAACCCGGCAATGTCGTCCCAATGCACCTCGTCGCCGTGCACCACGATCTCGTTCAAGATCTGCTTCGCCGCCATCGGGTCCACACCTTTCAACGACTTGATCAACTTGTCGTCCTCGCTCTCCGACCGCTTGTCCACGTTTTCCAACGTCTCGGTGTCCTTCTCTATGGAGTCCTCCGACGTGTCTTCGTCCGAGGCAGCACGGGTCTTGCGTGCTGCGGGTCTTGCAGGCTTCAGCGCCAGCACCGTGCGCTTCGTGGGTGAAACCGAGGGTCTCGGCCTGGAATTGGACCGTGGCTGCTCGCTTCTCGCTGAGGGTCTTGGCCTGGAGTTGGACCGTGGCTGCTCGCTTCTCGCTGAGGGTCTCTCCTTCGGTTTCGGCCTGTTGATCACGAATCTGGGTATTTGCGGCTGTTTGTAGAGATACGGGCCCGACTGTTGCAGCGGCGGCTTGCTGGTGGCGGTGTTGGTCGGTGTCGGATACGATTTGGTCACTTTTAATGTGGAATGCAAGTTCTGGCTCAAGTCTTCCAAGCTCTCGTTGCTTTTGTCCATGACCAAGCCTCTGTTCTGCCTGGAACTGTGCCCTGTGGACTCCAACAGTTGAAGGGTCTCGTGTCTGGACAACTGTCTGGTGTCGAAAGTGCTGAAATTCTCAAACTCGTCCACGGAGATGTTGCCGGCGGCCTGCAACTTCTTTGCCTGTGCGTTTATACTGGCGGAGGGGGCCCAATTGGTGACTTTGTCCTCGTTCCCCCACGACAAAGAGGCGGCTTTTTGCGCATTTTGCTTTGCCGCAGCATTCTGGTGTGTGGAGAGCGACGATGAGGCGGACGACGAGCCGCCGTTGCGTAAACTGGTCATCATGGGCTTCTTTTTCTGCTGCGAATACTTCATGGGCTGTGGATTGTTGGACCTCAAGGTCGGGACATTCAACCTGGACACGCCGTTGGACGCGAGCGAGTTGGACGGCGACTTGGTCTGCTGCTGTTGGTAATGGTGGACGGTGTCCATCTTCAATTGTAGCCTATCCAAGTTGTCGTCGCACTTGACTTTCAAAATCATAATCTCATCTAACAAATTGATCTCCTCCGCAGTCAACGAGGCGCTTCTGATGTCTTTGTCGAGCGCGTCGAGCTTGTATCGCAACGAGGTGTGCAACGACTTCCATCCTTGCAACAGTTCCGCGTACCGCTTCGTCTCTTCCAAGGAGATGTTGGACAAGGAGCAATTGGCGATATCGTTGTAGAGCTCCAATAACTTTGACGACAACGGCAGTTTGTCTTTTTTCCGTGAGAACATGGTGCCTAACGTGCTAGCGAGTATGGTGGTGTGCAATAGGAGGGTTTTTCCAATTCCTTTGCAATGCTTACAACACTTCTAACGCTCTTGCAGTGCAACTCTTAAAGGGATAAAGAAGAAGAATTCGCTTCAAAAAAAATAAAGTGAAATTGGAATCAAAAAAACAAAAACAGTGCAAAAGCTTTAGGCGGAAGGAAAAAGAGATGTAGGAGAGGTAAACAGGGGCAGAAAAGGTGCCAAGGTGGGTTGGCTTAGAGTGGTGGGTGATGTGTGATAGTGGTAGCGATAGTGATAGTGATAGTGATAGTGATAGTGTGTTGGTGTTGTTATTTATAGTTTTGGGTGAATCAGGTCTAATTGTGCTCCGATTGTGCTTTAATTATGGTCTGCTGGTCTAATGTTTGCTCTAAGCTCCCCTGCCCAGCACTGTCTCATCTACTTGGGTCTTCCCTGCCTGTAAAGAAAAATTATAGAGGCTTCCCATTATTTCAGGTAGCAGCAGAAAAACGCAAATTTACTAAATAGGGAAATTCATCACAGCCTTGGAGTAGCCGAACAGAAGCAGCAGCGGTGCTGATGGCGATGGGCAGAGTAGGGCAGAGGTAGTGCAGCGGGGATCTTACTTGATGGAAGTATCAAAAGTGCCTGGTAGCGCAAGAGAGGCGCAAAATATTGCAATATTAGGATTAATAGAGATTAGCACAAGATTAGCACCAGATAAACATCACTATATTTTTAGCTGGTGTGCTTCTACTACGACGATAGTTCTGTGGTCTTGCAGCTCTTATATATATGCAGTTGCCAATAACACAGGCCATACAACCAAAGAGAACAGAATCAAACAAAAAAACTTTTTACATGTCTTGATCATACGGGACACAGTGTTGTCTAAGGCAAGTCACCATATTCTTTAATAATCATATTTCTTCTATCCGAAATGTTGTCAACAATTCCCACACATTAGAACAGTTCCCATCGATCGGTGGAATTGTAAATTCCCTAAATTAATAGCGGAATCAACCCCATCGACGACATAGCGGGACATTCATTTTCAAACTAGGAAATTGCCAAATTATCCGGAGGTCAACTTTCTGAAGAAATAAAAAGAACAAGTGAAAACATGTTTGAAATTTGCAATACCATTTTTTTTTATATGAAAAAAAGGTGAAAATTTTTACCCTGCCCAATGGTCGTTCATTTTGCACTCAAAACTGGGTTACTCTAGATCTCTTAGGTCGCAGAGGGGTGAGTGAGATGGGGGTGAGTGTGATTGGAATACTGGTAAACGTGATTACAATGAAACATTTCACTATGTCAGTGTTTTCGTCCAGCATCTGATCCAATTTCTTTGCCAATCTTTCTTCACGTCGTCTTTCTTTACTTCGTCTTTCCTTTCTTCGTATGTCTTTACTCAGTCTTTGTATTCATTTCGTCTTTAGAGTTAATAATTCCCCTCTACTTTCAAACTATGCTCAATTTTTAACGCAAACCAACTGAATATGCAAGTTCCCGATATTCCTTACCTCCCTTTTCCCACCTGCTCTCTCGCCTCTTTCCCAATCCACTCACCCACTCTCCATCTCACCATTCTACTCCTCCACCCACTTCTCATCTCTTCGCGCTCACTTAACTATTTACGTGTCGATTTTTGAGAATGAAAAAAAAAAACACTGAGAAAAAGTAAGCCTCATCGTGGAGGCTACACTTAGACCCTTTGTGATGATCCTGGGGTGAAAACAATATCTATTGACAGCAAATTCATAGACTAAGATGTCCACAAGTATGGCCCAGTCAAAGCCCGTGGAGGACTCAAAGAAAAATGCCAATTCCGATCCACTTCCCAACGAAAAGCCTCAAGATGTCATGAGCCGATCTCTGCTGGGTGCTACCATATTGATTCTAGGACAGATCTTCACTAAATTGATGACGTTTCTGATCAACCAAATGCTCATAAGATTTGTTTCCGCACACATATTTGGAATCACAAGTTTCATGGAAGTGATATCGTCGGGGGCTTTGTTTTACTGTAGAGAAGCAATAAGGTTGACATGTCAAAGAATAAATGGGGAGAATACCGTTGGGGCAACTAGACAGATTATAAATTTATCAATGATCCCAATTGTCCTCGGTATACCGGTGATGCTGTTATTCATATACACACAGGCACCAGATATCGTGGATTATAAATACCACCGATTGTCTTATCTAATCTTGTACATTTCAACCATGGTGGAACTCAGCTCAGAGCCCTTCTACAACTTAAATCAATTCAACATGAATTTCACTTTACGTACAAAGATTGAAAGTTTCAGTCTAGTTTTGAAGTGTCTTGTCCACTTCCTGGCAATATTATACTTGATCAAACTCCAATTCACCGATAATGGGTATTTCATCTTACTGTTTACCGTTGCTCAATTGGCTTATTCCCTCACTTTATTGATCTCGTATGGAAGAAAGTATTTATACAGTGACGAAAATTCGGTCAATTTCAAATTACGTAAATTGAGCACCAACGATTCTTACTTCGACAAGAATATGATCAAGTATTGGTCGAGTCTCGTAAAACAATTGGCTTTCAAATATCTGTTAACTGAAGGTGACAGATTTGTCATTAATTATCTCTGTTCAACAGAGGAACAAGGTATATTTGCTTTGATCACTAATTATGGTTCTTTGATAGCAAGATTATTATTTGCTCCTGTAGAAGAGACTTTAAGAGTGTCCTTGACCAAGATTTTTTCAACTTCGGATCAGCATTCAAAATCACAGTTAGACAAAAAGCTACAAACGATATCAATGATCTCGCAAATATTGAAATTTTACCATTATTTGATCTTGATTATCGTCATTTTCGCACCATTGAACTCTGCCTTCATACTAAACTTGCTCGTTGGATCCAAATGGACTTCTTCGAATGCATTACTTTACTCCACGTTCAAAGCGTATTGGATCTACATTCCATTTCTTGCCGTTAATGGACTATTAGAAGCTACTTTTTACTCTGTCACTACTTCGTCCAGTCAAATCAACAACTACTCAAAAATGATGATTATATTTTCGATAACATACTTCGTCGCATTGGATATTTTGATAAGACGTTTAAACATGTCATTATTAGGTTTAATTATTGCAAATATCTTGAACATGTCATTGAGAATTTTGTACTGTTCCAGAATTTTACACCAATTTTTGAAAAAAGATCATAACCTCAGCGTTTGGTTATTAGTATCTGATAAAAAATATATGTATGCAACTTTGAGTGCAATTGCTGTTTACCTTTTACATTTGAGGTTAGTTGGCTCGGAGGTCGTCACTTTCACCCAGTTTATCTACAGTTCAGTTCTCGGTTTTACCTTACTTTGTTCGTTTGTTTTCATAGAGAGGGAACTTTTACTTCGGACGGTGAAAAAATTATTCAGTAAAATTAAAAAAGATTGATTCTATTTACATATTATTCACATGTCCACATGCATCGTTTCAGTAGAACCACAATCACAGCAAATTCAAAATGTCATGGTTATTGTCACCTCGTTCCCTTGCTTCGAAGGGGTTCATTACTTTTCTAAGCGACTTTAAATGGAAAGAGAAAAATAATGTTAGCGCAAGCAATCAGAGATTTTATGTATGGTGAAATAAATAATAGCAATGCTTTAATTATTATTCAACAACATTGTGTAGACGTAACAAGGCGTTCGAGTGCAAATAGCAATCTCTGTATTCGGTTATTTCATTTTTGGAATCACTCCTCGATCAACTGAGTAATATAAAAAGGGGGAGGTTTCCTGCTCTTACTAAATATTTTGATATACTTTTATCACTTCATTTAAATAGTATTTTTAATCGAAGAACAACTCAAGCAACTTTAAAACAAATTCAAAAATGTCAGACGCTGGAAGAAAGAATTTCACCGATAAAGCCAGTGAGGCCATCAAGCCAGACTCTGAGAAGTCGTATGCTGAACAAATCAAAGAACAAGCCACTGATCTTTTTGACCAAGGTGCTAAGAATACCCAACCTGAGGACTCCAAGTCTGCCACCCAAAAGTTGAGTGACCTGATCAGTGGTGGTAGCAAGAATTAAACAGGCTGTTTTAAGATGCGGCAGTATTATTCAATTATTTTTTATGTATAGGCCAATTAAACGACACCCTTTTTAATTGCAACTATGTAAGTAGCAATGATTGTTCATTAACCCCCTTTCGCCTGTTCGACTTGAAACCTAATTCCAAAAAAGGAAATTTCGCTTAGACAGTCGAAGTATCTGTCAAATTCGTCGAGTTTCCTTCCAAACAAATTCAACATTTGGAATTTGAATTCGTTAAAAATGGCTCCTCGAGAATTGTTGAAAGACTTGAGGCGATGCAAATTTGGTGTTATACAGTCGTCCACTAAGATATTATAGTTCACAGTATTTTTCAAGTAAAACCTCATCCTTGCCTCTTTTTGCTTTCTCAAGATGTTGTGATCTTCTGTTTTCCAAAAGAGCTCTAATGCCTGTAAACTCATAAAAACTAATTTCAACATAACTGAAAGTCTGTCTGGATTGTAGAATGAGAGTCTTGTCAAGGATGTTCTGTGTTTCACGAGATCTTCTGGTTTCAAATCAATAATTTCATGGGACACAAATTGCAAATTTTTCAAAGGCTTCAAACCATTCAAAAACTCAAGAATCTCAAATTTACCGTATTTATAGCAGTCTTTGTGACAGGTTTTACACTCAAACTTGATGTGTAATGCCAAAGATTCCAACCCTTTCAAGTATCGAGCGAGTTTGCTGAGCATTGAGTCTCTCAATTCAAGCCTATCACATTTTTCATCGTAATAAAAAAGAGTATTTGACAATTCCAAGTTTTTCAATTGATTCAAGTCCACAAGGTTGACTAACGTTTCCAAATCTCCTTCTTCTAGTAGTATTTTTTCTAACGTAAGTGATTCCAAGTCCAACTTTCTCTGATTAGCAAGTTGGTTCAAAACTTGAAACCACAGCCTGGAGTATGTCTCATCCGTCTTCTTCGAAGCTCTCTCATCGAATTGTTTTGTTGGACTGATGAGTTGGGGTTGGCTTGTAGGTGTAACTGGTAGTGTTTTCGTTTTGGTGCTAAACGCTTTGGAGCACGATGTTGGCGTAGTTGGCGAGCCAATGTTTTTGATTCGTTCTTTGAAGCTTAATTTTCTTACCAGCGAAGCTGACTGATCTACCGGTGTTATTGGAATGTTATTCGTGAACGAAATTTGAGTTGATACAGCTTTGCCATCGCAAACATCATTCGAATTGGATCCCATATTATTGGGAGAGAACCCCCGGCTGAAGTTAGCACCAATACTCAATGTTTTTAAATTTTTTAACACTTCTCCCCATAACAAGAGACTACTTAGCAACTGGATACTATCTTTGTCTTCATTTTCGTCCAAAGAGATGATCAAGTTCTCAACTTTTGGAAAAAGCAATACCAAATTATCGTAACTATTCAATTTGTCGTCTTTAACTTTCAGAAATCCAACACAAAGAGTTTTGACACGATTTCTGGTTTCCATTTTAAATGCCTGGAATTTCAGAATTGGTAATTTTGGCCATATGAGAACTTTCAAACTCGCAAGTAATGGTGCCGTCAAGTACCAAGAATCATTCAAAGTGAAATTCCCATTATCACTGGACCAATCCAAATCAGCAAAACAGACAATTTGCTCCACCATATTACAAATGGAAGGATCGCCCAATCTCACGATGTCAAGGCAGTCCATAAATTGATCCCCAGTAATAAAGGTCGCCGCTTTGGAAGCTTCCCATTTAGCACTTCTCAGTTCAGTGAGATTCTCCATCACAACGAGCCTCCTGTATAGCCTTTTTCTAGCAGAGTTCAAGAATTTGCTCTGAGACTTCATCAAGGAAATAACGGTTTCCTGGTCTAAGAACAGGACGACGATTTCTAATATGTGATCTGAGAGGTCTAAGACGTTGGCTGGTTGAAAGGGGAATGTTTTTGTTAAAAAGTCATCAATTGTGTGAGATATTGAGCTGATGGAGCCTTGATTCAATGAGTTAAGAGAATCACAGAATGAAAATGGTCTTGGAGAACTGGTCTGGTCTCGGCTAACCATCTCGGAATATTCTTCGTCGTCAAACCGCGAATTAGTCATTTCTCTGAGAAAAGCCCCTCGATGTAGAGATGTCACCTAATTGATAATTTGCTCAGGTGATATCAAGCATTGAACTTGAACCAATATCATGACTCGATCACTTACATATATATATATATATAAAAGCAAACCCTGTGTTGGTGAACGGTATTGAATCTGTTTCAAACCTCATTCAATAAGTCTCCAGGTCATACTGAAATCTATTCCATCAAAGCATCAAACAAGTTTCAGAATGTGAGAAAAAATTCTGAAGACTGAGTTTTTTCATTTTGCGAAAGATTTATAAAACTACAAGTCTTTCTGTTAAAAGATCAACATTATATAACATAAGATAATTTGAATTTATAACCAGATAAAAAATTAAATAAATGCGCCCTATAATGCAAACACTATTTACTCTTTATAATATTTATATATATAGTTCTAATATGATGAAGAGTGTTCATTAATTTAATCAACTTCCTCGACAGTTGGTCCGTCAGCACCTGGAGCTTCAGCACCGGCACCTGGGAATCCACCTGGGGCACCACCTGGAGCGGCTCCTGGAGCACCACCAGCTTGGTAGAATTTGGTGATGATTGGGTTGGCGGTTTGTTCCAATTCCTTTTGCTTGTCACTGTATTCTTCAGTTGTGGCGGTTTGGTTTTCGTCCAACCAAGAGATGGTTTCTTCGATGGTCTTGGTCAAAGATTCTCTCTCAGCGGCTTCAACCTTTTCTTCGAAAGCCTTTTCAGAAACAGTGTTCTTCAAGGAGTAAGCGTAAGATTCCAAAGCGTTCTTAGCAGCGATTCTGGAAGCTTCCTTTTCATCTTCTTCCTTGTATTTTTCAGCTTCGGAAACCATTCTTTCGATATCTTCCTTGGACAATCTACCCTTGTCGTTGGTGATGGTAATTTGTTGAGTCTTACCAGTACCCTTTTCAACGGCAGAGACGTTCAAGATACCATTGGAGTCCAAGTCGAAGGTAACTTCGATTTGTGGAACACCTCTTGGGGCTGGTGGGATACCAGACAATTCGAATTTACCCAACAAGTTGTTGTCCTTGGTTCTGGCTCTTTCACCTTCAAAGACTTGGATCAAGACACCTGGTTGGTTGTCAGCGTAGGTGGAGAAGGTTTCGGATTTCTTGGTTGGGATGGTGGAGTTTCTTGGGATCAATTTGGTCATAACACCACCGGCGGTTTCGATACCCAAAGACAATGGGGCGACATCCAACAACAACAACTCTTGGGTCTTGGAAGAAGTGTCACCGGACAAGATGGCGGCTTGGACAGCGGCACCGTAGGCAACGGCTTCATCTGGGTTGATGGATCTGTTTGGCTCTTTACCGTTGAAGAAGTCAGAAACCAATTTTTGGACCTTTGGAATTCTGGTGGAACCACCGACCAAGACCAATTCGTTGACTTGAGACTTGTCGAATTTGGCATCCTTCAAGACTTTTTCAACTGGATCCAAAGTGGATCTGAACAAATCTTGACACAATTCTTCGAATCTAGCTCTGGTGATGGAGGTGTAGAAGTCGATACCTTCGAACAAGGAGTCGATTTCGATGGAGGTTTGAGCGGAGGAAGACAAGGTTCTCTTAGCACGTTCACAAGCGGTTCTCAATCTTCTCAAGGCTCTTTGGTTAGTGGACAAGTCCTTCTTGTTCTTTCTCTTGAATTCGTTGATGAAGTGGTTGACCAATCTGTTGTCGAAATCTTCACCACCCAAGTGAGTGTCACCAGCGGTGGACTTGACTTCGAAGATACCGTCTTCGATAGACAAAAGGGAAACATCAAAGGTTCCTCCTCCCAAGTCAAAGATCAAGACATTCTTTTCACCATCTTCTCTCTTGTCCAAACCGTAGGCAATAGCAGCGGCGGTTGGTTCGTTGATGATTCTCATAACGTTCAAACCGGCAATCAAACCAGCATCCTTGGTGGCTTGTCTTTGGGAGTCGTTGAAGTAGGCTGGGACGGTGACGACGGCATCGGCAACGGTGGTACCCAAGAAAGATTCAGCGGTCTCTTTCATCTTGGTCAAAACCATGGCGGAGATTTCTTCTGGGGTGAAGACCTTGGTTTCACCTTTGAACTCAACTTGGATTTGTGGCTTGCCTCCCTTGTCAACAACCTTGAATGGGAAGTGCTTGATATCACCTTGAACTTCGGCATCTTCGAATTTTCTACCGATCAAACGCTTAGCGTCAAAGACGGTGTTGGCTGGGTTCATAGCGGCTTGGTTCTTGGCGGCATCACCGATCAATCTTTCGCTGTCAGTGAAGGCGACGAAAGATGGGGTGGTTCTGTTACCTTGGTCATTAGCAATGATCTCAACTCTGTCATTGGCGAAATGAGCAACACAGGAATATGTTGTTCCTAAATCAATACCAACAGCTACCATTTTGTGATATTTCTATTTATTCTATTAATTTGATATTATTATTAATTCCGTTAAACGAATAAAATGATAATAAAATAAGAATTGATATTTAAAAGTTGGAAATTTCATTCGAAAACGAGGTGCCCCTTTGGCATTTAAATACCCCTTGGATTTTTTGGACATCGTCGAAGATCAGCTTAACGAGTGAAAAATTGTGCTTGCAGAGTTTTTGTTCTATCCAGTTCTATGAAATTTCCTGTTTTGTGCCCATTAGGAGGGGATGGACGACGTTTTTGATCTTCTAGAAATTTCTTCGAGTTTTTCCGTGGAAATGGAGTGTGCACGACCCGAGGTGTGGTGGGAGTGTGGTGAGATAGAGTGATAATTTGGTGTAGAGAGAAGGTTTGGTTTTGATCTTGATCTGCGATTTAAATTCTGATTGAGATACCTTGTGTGGAGTCTAATTATCACACTTCGCTTTAAATATTTGCTCATCTTTCAGTTTTTCTATTTCTACTTATCTACAATTTCTCAGCTTTCACCACTTCTCTGTCCCTTAATTTACCGTTATTTTCAATTTACTTAGTTAGATATTATATAGATTATTGACTATATAGATTATTCTCTATATAAATTATCTATTATATAAATTATTTTCTGTATTTTTGCACTTAGTTCCTTGTGAGTTCATATTGAAATCCACGTGCTATTTGCAATAACACACACTCGATGTCTTTTTTTGTTGTCAAGTCAACTATTTATTACCAGATCTTGTAACTATCAGCTCTCATATCACAATTCTGCTCACTCCCCATCACACCTCTGCCACCATACCCCATCACTAAGCATCCCACTCCCACTCACACAATCCCATCCCTATTAAGAACAATGAAAAATTTCAAAGTAAAAAAAATAATTTTTCACTCATCGGAAAAACAAGTCCAAGAAACCTGAGAAGTGATCTGGGCTTGAGTTGTTGGAGACTGCTTGAGTGACTATATATATAAATGAGTGAAACAGAGAGTAAAGTGGCCAGCGAGGCTTCGCCAGCAGTAGAAGGCACTACTGTAGAAAGCACAACTGCTTCTACTGCCTCCCCGGATAATGGCTCTCTGCAACAAAAACGCAAAGATTTGAACATACCGGAAGGAATGTCAAAGAAACAGTGGAAGAAACAACAGAAGAAATTAAGATGGGAAGAAACCAAGGAAGAATTCAAACTGCAGAGACGTGAAAAGAAGAAACTGCAAAGACTGCAGAGGAAGAAGTATATCAAGGAGCTCATTGAAAATGGTGAGGAGTTGCCAAAGAAGGAAAAAATATACAAGAAGGAAGAGCAGAAACCACCAATTGCCAAGATCTTGATCGACTGTGAGTTTGACGACTTGATGAGTGATAAGGAGGTGTTATCACTTTCTTCCCAAATCACCAGGAGCTATGCTGCCAACAGAAGAACGTTGCAACCTGTGGAGTTGGAGATTTCCAGTTTCAACAAGAGATTGAGACAGAGATTTGACTCCGACTTACCACAATACCATCAATGGGGTGATAATAACATCAAATTTCACGAGGAAAATGTTGAGCAGCTTGTTCAAAAGGATGGCAACAGTGACATGTCGAATTTTGTCTACTTGACAGCTGACACGGAGGAAAAATTAGAAACGTTGAAGCCGGGCATGACTTATATCTTGGGAGGTATTGTAGATAAGGGGAGATACAAAAATCTATGTTTGGACAAGGCAGTAAAATTGGGGATCCCAGTCAAGAGATTGCCTATAGATGAGTTCATCCAGTTGAGTGGTAGACGAGTATTGGCTACGTCGCACGTGTTCGAGCTTTTGGTGAAATGGTTTGAATTGGAGGATTGGAAAGAACTGTTTGAAGCAGTATTGCCCGAGAGAAAATTGGTCAAGACCAAAGACGGCCAGGAAGAGCAACTGCTGGAACTGGAGAATCAATCTGAACAGGAAGAAAAAAGCAACTAATTAAGTCGAACGCTATTTTCCGATGAAGTGGAAATCTGCATAGCCCTTCCATGCGTGATGAACTTTATTTCTTTTTCCTTCCATTCTTCCCTCTTCTCCGCTAAGATCTGCCCACTGTATAGAGAAAAGGAAAAAACAAACCGTTAATTACGTTCAGGTCCAGCTCGGGCAAGGAGAAGAAAAAAAAATGGAGAGTTGAGAAAAAATTAGAACAAATAAAAGCAAAAGTGAGTGTAATAAATTAGAATTCATATTGTAATTAGGAGAGCTTCAGAGTAGATATTGTGAATCCAATAGATCAAGTTGATAGAAATGTCTGATAAGTATACGGTAAGTGTGATTGGAGAGTGATTGGAGATTAATTGGAGTGAAAAGAGTGGTAGGGAAACACTCTTGACGGGATTTCAACTGGCGTTTAACACTATAGTACCGCTGTAGAGGTCCCTGACCAATCCGATTTTTAGCATTCGCAACAAACAAAGCAAGCAATACTAACACCCTTTCTGTCTCTTCCAGGCACCACCAAACCCACCACCATCATACGACCATAACCAGAACCAAGGCGGAGGCTCCGCCGCAGAATTCTACAACAGTGGAGGCAACCAAGGGTCATATGCTGGGAATCAGTACAATAGTGGTTACCCACAGAACGACAACACCACAAGAGGCTATGCTCCACAAGGTGCTCCACAAGGGTATGGACAGCAACAGGGCTACGGATACCAACAGGGCGGATATGGCCAACAACAAGGAGGTTACGGGTACCAGCAGGGTTACTACCAGCCGCAACAACAGCCGGTCTATGTGCAACAACAGCGGCCTCAACAGGGAAACAACCAGGACTGTCTTACTGCCTGTTTGCTGGGTATGTGTCTCTGTTGTACATTAGATATGTTGTTCTAGATATTTATAGAAAGCATATGTTATTATGGAAGCACCTTGCCATTTTGGATATATTTAGTGACCAAATTGACCTTTTGGACCATTTGATTCCCCAAGACAGGAGACCAGTTCGTGATAAGGTGACCGACTGATGAGTAATTTGGAGAGTTTTATGTAGAGGGAGCGATTTCTGTACGACCCAAGATGGGAGACAACCAGCGATGATGCTTTATTGATTATATAGTTACAAAATATTAAATATGCACACTATTAGCGGAGTAGAGTAAGCCTTATTGTGTAGGAGATGTAGATGGGGAAGTGTGGGAATGGACATGATTTGAGATATGAATGGACGTTGGGTGGATTGGAAGTTGATTAGAAGTGATATAGAGAGAGATATGGGGGAAATCTGGTGAGAATTGGTGAACATTGGTGAATATATGGCAGCATAGAGGTGAGTTTTATTGAAGTGAGCACTGAAAGTGAACACTACTAATGAGCACCAAATCAGCACTATATAGGTCTACATTATCGCAAACTAACACTACAGATATGTTTAACTCTATCCTGGCTTATAGAGGATCTAGACATTCCATATAACTCTACACTCTAAACCTTAAGTCCATACTGTAAATGCCACCTGTCCACTAAAGGTCTGTGGATGCTTTTCACGATAAGACAGAATTGTAAGCTCGAAATTACGCACCACAAGAATTACACCACAAGAATTACACCAGATCCAGATCACAGATTTCCACCCTGCATATCCATCACCTCAATGGCACTTCACATACGGCTGCTCTGTTCCCTTCTGCCTTAAAATTTGCTCTGTCTTTATTTTAGTTTCCATTTTGTCCTTTTTACTTTCTGATCTAAATTTCGTTTCCATCTTGCCTTTCAATCTCTATTTTGTCTACATTATAATATATATCATATAATAGTTAGAACAAATAGGAATCGTAAACAAGTAAAAGCGCAATACATTTTATTATATGGAAAGCTATATCTGAACGAAAGCTATATCTGAACTTTCATTACTTCAAACTGGTTTTTTTCCAATATAATCAAAACTATTACCATCATTTCCATCCATTCTTGAACTTCTACTAATAAGTAATTAATTATTATAAACAAACCTTGTCTAATCTTACCCTCTATTTTGTGCTTTCTAGATATCTTTCCCTCTGTTTTGTGCTTTCTATTTTCTATCTTTCCCTCTGTTTTGTGCTTTCTCTCTATCTATCTTTCCCTCTTCCTTTTCCCTCTTTTCCCTCTTTTCCCTCTTTTTCTTCTTTCTCCCTCTCTACTTTTCCCGATCTTTTTCCTAATCTCCATTCCTGCCCAATCTCCATTCTCTGCCCTATTATCTCCTTCTCTCAATACTTCCCCCTCCATTCCTGCCCATCTTTTTCACCCTTTTTAATTACCGATTTATTACCGCTACCACACGCCATGACGCTGAAGACCAACCTCATGAGTCCTCTGAGTGGCGCCACACGGGCCAAGATCACAGACAATGCCATTGTGATCACCGAGCAGCAACTTCAAGCACATCCAGACGACGAAAGCTCCCTCTTGTGCTCCGCATGTGGCTCATTCCGCAATGAAGACACCAACGGTATGTCCCTCTTTTTACACAACAACAAGTTCTTGTTCGCAGTATCGGAAACCTTTGCTAACCGCCGTGCTCCAGAGACGCTCATCCCCTTCTCGGACATTTTATGGCTGCAACCGTACGGCGACGACGCCAGTGAGTTGGAGATCGACTACGTCAAGATCACCAAGGCCAACAAATACACGCTCCGAAACATCAAGGTGCACGTGGAAAACGAGCCGTTGGCGATGCCCGCCGGGTGGGACTTGGCGGAGTTCGTCCGCGAGAGGGCGTACCCGCACATCAAGTACCACCAGTTGAAGATAATGGTGCTCATCAACCCACACGGAGGCCAAGGCCGCGCCGTGGAGTACTTCAACCACCATTGTAAACCCACCTTGGACAAGGCCCATGTGAGCTACGACTTTGTGCAGACAGAGTACTACGGCCATGCGGTAGAGATCGCCCGCAACTTGGACTTGCAACTGTACGACGCCATAGTGTGCCTGTCCGGGGATGGCATCCCGCACGAGGTGATCAACGGGTTGTACCTCCGCGAGGATCGGGTCGCGCTGTTTGCCAAGTTGATCATCTCGCAGTTCCCCTGCGGGTCTGGGAACGCCATGGCGGTGTCCTGCTTCGGCACCGTCAAGCTGGACGAGCTGACGTTGCTGTTTTTGAAGAGCAGTGTCGTGAGGACGGACGCCATGGCCGTCACGCAGGGTGTGGGCGCCGCCCAAAAGACCAAGTTGTCCTTCTTAAGCCAGACCTACGGTGTCATTGCAGACAGTGACATCGGCACCGAGTGGCTCCGGTGGATGGGCGCCGTCCGCTTCGATCTCGGTGTCGCCGTCAAGGTGTTTCAGCGGGCCAAGTACCCATGCGAGGTCTACGTGAAGTACCTGGCCAAGGAGAAGCACGCTGTGTTGCAGCACTACGAGCAGCACGTGGGTGGGAGCAGTAAACTGGACCCGGTCAGCGAGAAGTCGTTCGCGTTACAGTATCCACCGTTGGACGAGCCCGTCCCGCACGACTGGGAAGCCTTCGACGAGGACTCCGCGGCGCATTTGGGTATCTTCTACGTCGGAAAGATGCCCATGATGGCCAACGAGGTGCAGTTTTTCCCGCTGCTGTTGCCCAACGACGGCACCATGGACCTCGTGGTGACGGACGCCCGCACCAAGTTGTTCCGCACCGCAGAGGCGTTGTTGTCCTTGGACAAGGGCACCCATGTGTTGAGCGAGCACATCCAGCACTCCAAGATTTTGGCGTACCGGTTGAGCCCAAAGATCCGCCATAGTTATATATCTGTAGACGGTGAGACGTTTCCGTTCGAGCCGTTCCAGGTGGAGGTGGTGCCTGGGTTGTTGAAGGTGCTGATGGCCAACGGAGGGTACCAGGAGACGGGGTTCGCCAAGACGGCGAGGTCGTAGATATTGCGTAGATATTGAATAGAGATAGGTAATAGAAGTAAAGTAGAATAGGCAAGTAACGTAGGAGGGGGTCGAATTCGTGATGTAGGAAAGTGGGAAAGTGGGAAAGTGGAAAGTGGAAAGTGGAAAGTGGAAAGTAGGAAAGTAGGAAAGTAGTAAAGTGGTAAAGTAGGAAAGTAGGAAAGTAGTAAAGTGGTGAAGTGGTAAAGTGGTAAAGTGGTAAAGTGGTAAAGTTGGAAAGTAGTAAAGTAGTAAAGTGGTGAAGTGGTAAAGTGGTAAAGTGGTAAAGTAGTAAAGTAGTAAAGTAGTAAAGTGGTAAAGTGGTAAAGTGGTAAAGTAGTAAAATAGTAAAGTAGGAAAGTGGTAAAGTAGGAAAGTAGTAAAGTAGGAAAGTAGTAAAGTAGTAAAGTGGTGAAGTGGTAAAGTGGTAAAGTGGTAAAGTGGTAAAGTGGTAAAGTGAAAAAGTAGTTAAGTAGTAAAGTAGTAAAGTAGTAAAGTGGTAAACGAGTTGACTATGGTAGAGTAGATAATTACAGCATGGTTGAGTAGTACAGCACTACAGAATTGTAAACTAGTGAACAGGAGAGTAGTAGACTGGTACATCACACTAGAGTAGTAAACAGGAAAGTAGAAAAGTGCACTAGAGTAAACTAGTGGAACTTACAATAAAGTCAACTAGTAGAACAGTAATTAGTAAAGTAGAGCAGGGCATTAGAGTAGAATAGAACAGTAAAGTATAACAGTTCTCAAAGTAAAATAGAACAGTGCAATAGAGCAGTGCAATAAAACAGTGCAATAGAGCAGTGCAATAGAACAGTGCAATAGGGTAATCTAATAGAAGGTGGGTACTGTAAGTATAGTAGACAGTCAGTACAGCAACTTGACAAATGCTCTGGAAAACCACAAGATAGTGCAGACCAGAAGTGCTGCAACTCACATCACATCACTTCACCATTTCTAACCCTCATTTCTAACCCCCTTCTCCCATTTCTAACCCCCTTCTCCCATTTCTAACCCCCCTCCCCATCTCCATCCCATCAGTAGTGCACGCCCTCCCAATCCCCAGCCCATTTCCACCTCACCAAAAAATTTTTTGCCTGAATTTTTTTCATTTTTTTGTTGAAAAAATTTATTCAATTGAGCTGGCGGATCAAGTTGAATTCCAGCGAATTGTAGAACCAGAAAGCAGTCAAAGATGTCGGGACAAGACCAGAATGTGGACAAATTAGGCGAGAACTTGCAGAACACGCAGCTCGGATCCAACGAGACCCCTCGTTTCAACCCAAACAACGCTTCGTCGTTCCAACCGCAACAGTACAACCAGTACCTGCAGTACAACCAGTACTCGCAACAACAACAGCAGGCGCCACCTCAGCAACAGCAGTACAATCAGTACCAACAATACAACCAATACAACCAATACCAGCAGTACCCTCAACAGGGCGGTCAACAACAGTACCAGAGCAACAGAGGAGGCTACAACAATTACAACAACAACAGAGGAGGCTACAACAACTACAACAACAACTACAATAACTACAACAACGCCGGTTACAACAGCAACTATGGAGGCGGATACCAGCAGCCTCTGGACAACGAACCTAAAGCCATGACTTTGGAGGATTTCCAGAAACTGAAGCTGGAAAAGCAGCTGGCTTTGAACAAGAAGCCCGTTGCCAAGAAGACGTTGAAGTTGGACACCTCGTCTTCTGGTATCAAGATTGGCACGAAGAAGGCAGAAAAGGCACCAACCGCCACCCCGGCACCGGAAAAGGCGGAGAAGACCGCCTCCCCAGCACCAGAGAAGGCAGCCACCCCGACTCCAGCGGAAAAAGCCGCACCAGTTGAAAAAGCCGCTACTCCAGCACCAGCTGAAGAAACCGCACCAGCTGTCAGTGCCAGTGCCAGTGCCAGTGCCAGTGCCACTCCAACTCCAGCCGCCACTCCAGCCCCAGCCGCATCCGACGCCAAGAAAGAGACCAGCGCCAAAAAAGAAACCAAAACTGCCGACTCCATCGTCAAGGAACAAGAGGAAGAAGTGGACGAGGAAGTGGTCAAGGACTTGTTCGGGGGAAAGGACCACGTCTCGATCATCTTCATGGGCCACGTCGACGCAGGGAAGTCCACCATGGGTGGAAACATCTTGTACTTGACCGGGTCCGTCGACAAGCGTACCGTGGATAAGTACGAAAGAGAGCTGAAAGACGCCGGTAGACAGGGTTGGTACTTGTCGTGGGTGATGGACACCAACAAGGAGGAAAGAGCCGACGGTAAGACCATCGAGGTGGGCAAGGCCTACTTCGAGACCGACAAGAGACGGTACACCATCTTGGACGCCCCAGGGCACAAGATGTACGTCAGCGAGATGATCGGAGGTGCCTCGCAGGCCGACGTTGGGATCTTGGTGATCTCCGCACGGAAAGGTGAGTACGAGACCGGGTTCGAGAAGGGTGGCCAGACGAGAGAGCATGCGTTGTTGGCCAAGACCCAGGGTGTCAACAAGATCATTGTCGTGGTCAACAAGATGGACGATGCCACGGTGAAGTGGTCCAAGGCCAGATACGACGAGTGTACCTCCAAGTTGACGCAGTACTTGAAGGGCATCGGGTACCAGAAGGACGACATTGTGGTGATGCCGGTGTCTGGATACAGCGGGGCCGGCTTGAAAGATCGTGTCAACCCTAAAGAGTGTCCTTGGTACACTGGTCCGTCGTTGTTGGAGTACTTGGACAACATGAAGACCGAGAGCCGTCTCATCAACGGGCCATTCATGTTGCCGATCTCCGGGAAAATGAAGGACATGGGCACTGTGGTTGAGGGAAAGATCGAGTCGGGCCATATCAAGACCGGGTCCAAGTTGGTGCTCATGCCTAACAAGACCAGCGTCGAGGTGTTGACCATCTACAACGAGACCGAGCTGGAGGCGGATGCCGCCTACTGTGGAGAGCAAGTGAGAATGAGATTGAAGGGTGTCGAGGAGGAAGACGTGTCCAATGGGTACGTGTTGACCTCGCCAACGCACCCGGTGAAGACCGTCACCCGGTTCCAGCTGCAAATCGCCATCATCGAGTTGCAGTCCATCTTGTCCAGCGGGTTCTCGTGTGTCATGCACGTGCACACGCTGATCGAGGAGGTCACCATCACGCAGTTGTTGCACAAGTTCAAGAAGGGCACCAACAAGGTCTCCAAGGAGCCTCCAGCGTTTGCCAAGAAGGGCATGAAGATCGTTGCTGTCTTGGAAACCAACGAGCCTGTGTGTGTCGAGAGATATGCCGACTACCCACAGTTGGGTAGATTCACCTTGAGAGACCAGGGTACGACTATTGCCATCGGTAAGATCACCAAGTTGTTGTAAGACTGTATAGGAATTGATCAATAAACATGTATTTGTTAGTCGTTTATAGGTGTTGTTTTTAGTTAGTTCGAGCTAGTTCGAGTTAGTTCGAGTTAGTTCGAGTTGGTTCGAGTTAGTTCGAGTTAGTTCGAGTTGGTTCGAGTTAGTTCGAGTTAGTTCGAGTTAGTTCGAGTTAGTTCGAGTTGGTTCGAGTTAGTTGGAGTTAGTTGGAGTTAGTTGGAGTTAGTTGGAGTTAGTTCAAATGAGTTCAAATGAGTTCAAATTAGTTAAATTAGTTCAAACTACTTCTCATTAGTTCACATTAGTTCAAATTCGTTCTCATTAGTTCAAATTACTTCTCATTTGTTCAAATTAGTTCAAATTACTTCTCATTAGTTCAAATTACTTCTCATTACTTCATATTTTACAAGTCCTTTGATCAGCATCCAGGGCACCATCCTGGACTCACCTAACGTCATTCGGCACCATAATTCTCTCCACCCTCTACCCAACCAACATCAACTCATGGCCTTCCCCCATTCTGTAGTCTGGTGTCCCGATGTTGTCAACTATAGACAGAGACTCGCTCATCTGGTGTCCTGATGTTCTTAACTATGAAGCTTTTCAGCCTCGACTTAAAAAGTGTTGAAAAATTCAGAGGCAAGCGACAAGTTTGAAAGTAACAAACTACAAGCACTGATCGGAGTCAGAAATGGAATTGAACGGATTTGTGGCGAGCCCACACCAAGTGGCAGGCCATCTGGGCACCTTGAGCAACGAGGACGGGTCGATATTCGCCAAGCTCACCACGCAACAAGAGATCGACTTCTACAACAAGCAGCTCATCGAGGACACCCAAGATGGGGCAAGCCGGGAGCTAGGCAGCCGATTGAGGGACTGGATGCCCGAGTATATCGGGGTGTTGGAGCAAGGCATCACCAAGGAGTTGGAGGCTGCCACAAAGATTGATCCCGAGACGAAAGAGAAGCTGCTGAGCCAGGTGCAACTGGTGGGTGCTCTGCACAAGTCAAAGTACATTTTACTAGAAAATCTATTGCAAGGCTACAAGAGGCCAAGTATCATGGACATCAAGTTGGGGGATCTCTTGTACGACTCGAAGCTGAGTGCCGACAAGAGACTGCGGATGATCAAGGTCAGCGAGTCAACCACTAGTGGGAGCATGAAGTTCCGCATCTGCGGCATGAAGATCTTGGAACCTGCAAGAGGCCCGCAAGAGTTGGCCAGTGACCATTTCACGAGAGAGGACGGATACTTGGTGGTGAACAAGTTATACGGGAGGTCGTTGAGAGCGGGAAACGTCGTGGAGGGACTCAAATTGTTCTTCCAAAGCAATTTCTTGGACAAAGAGTGCCAGATGGAGTTGCTCAAGATGTTCCACATCAGGTTGCAGATGTTGTACAACTGCCTATTGGACCTGAAGATCGAAGTGATCAGTGGGAGTTTGTTGTTTGTGTACGAGAACGAAGTTGGCAAATGGCAGGACGCCGATGTGGGCCATGAGATTATATACTCGAGGACGATCTCGGAGGAGGACGAGGAGGAGGACGAGGGCGAAGAGGAGATGAGTAAATTGAGCAGTTTGCATTTTATCGATTTTGCGCATGCGAAGGAAGCGGACCAGGCAGATGAACGGATCATCGGTGGGGTGGAGAATTTGATAAAGGTGTTAGAGGATATAATAGAGGAGACGGAAGGTGAGTGAGGTGCGCGAAGGTGAGTGAGGCGAATGTTCGCATATCGTATAGGGTCGTATAGATAGTGGGGGTACTAATGTACTGTGCTAGTGAACAATTGCACTGAAAAATTGCACTGAAAAATTGCAGTGAAAAACTGCAGTAAAAAATTGTAGTAAAAAGTTGTAGTGAAAAATTTCTATAATTAACTTTCACTAAAGCCGGGGAGAGTATTAAATGGGTAGAGTATTAAATAGGTAGAGTATTAAATAGGTGGGAAGTCAATGAGTAGAAGTGGTTAAATGATCAAATAATTGAATCATCAAATGACTAAATGATTGAGTGAGATGACTAGATCACTACACCAGATATCTACTCAACATCCTGCCTGACTCAGCAACGCTGTCTGTCCCAATATCGCGTTTCAATCACCTCCACCTATATTTAGCTTCACAGCCTCTTAACGAACCGTACATCAAATTAAACCCAAAACAGTAAAAACCAGAGCGCACCATTTGTTTTGACAAGATATTTCCAACTGTAAAACATGGTGATTTAAAGGAAAAACAAAAAGTTAGTAACACAAATAGGACGAAAAAGAGGAAAATTTTTTTTCTCTTTAAAGTGCTGGAAGGAACGAACAGGAACTTTTTCCTCTATTTTTTGACTTTTTTTTTTTTTTTTTTTTGCAAAAAAACCTCTTGCTTCAATAGTTAAAAGGAAAAAAAAAAGGTGTATTTTTTTTTTTGGCCTGTTTAAAAGATTCTTCCACGAAGCGGTAACTATCGACAGGAAATATATAACGAGTACCGACAAGATGAGTAACAACAATGTAAGTAGAGTTGGAGAGTGATGGAGGAGAAGAAGAGTGATGAAAAAAAAAAGTGGGCGAACGATCACCTTTTTCAACTTGTATTTCAATTCATGTCTGTGTAACTAACATTTATTCCTCTTTGCCCCTATGTTTAGTACGGTTATGGAAACACAAATCCATACGAAGAGAACTACGAGTTGCAAAACCAGCAAAATCTGGACGACTCCGATGACTTGATCAAGTTCATGCATCAGATATCCGACATCAATAACGATTTGGACAACTACAACCAAATAATCCAAACCATCAGCAAGAGACAACAGTCGCTCTTGACACAAATCAGCGAAGAGGAGGAGAATTTCACAAGAAAGCAATTGGACCAATTGATCAGCGAGCTGAACTCGTTGCAATTGTCCTTGAAGTCCAAGATCAAGAACCTGCAACAGTTGCTGATCGGTGACTCCAACAAAGTGGCCCAGGCCGAAAACGCCAGAGAGACCTTTTTAAGATTGATTCAAGAGTACAGAATCAAAGAGGCCAATTACAGAGACCAAAATAGAATCGTTGCCGAGAGACAGTATAGAATCGTTAAGCCAGAAGCTTCCGACGAGGAGGTGAAAGAACTGATTGAAGATGTCGGAGGCCAACAGATCTTTTCGACTCTGTTATTGAACGCCAACAGACGTGGTGAGGCCAAGACACTGTTACAAGAGGTACAGCAGAGACACCGTGAGTTGCAAAAATTGGAGAAGACCATGCTGGAGTTGACCCAATTGTTCCACGACATGGAGGAGTTGGTTCTGCAACAGGACGAGCAAATCGACGAAGTACACGAGCAAGTCCAACTGGCTCAAGCCGACATCGAACAAGGTTTGGGCCACACAGAGAAAGGTTTGGTCAGTTTGAAGAAGGCCAGAAGAAAGAGATGTTGGTGCTTATTGATTTGTATTATTATTATCTGTATCATCGTTGCTGCTGTCGTAGGAGGTGTTGTCGGTTCCAAAAACTAGAGTCGGCCAGTTTTCATTTCAATTTTTTATCATCCGAAGAAAACGAAATCAAAAATTAAAAAAGAGTTTAAACTAGAGAAAGTATATGATGATATTATGAAGATGAAGATATGTGATCATTAATTTTTTCAAGAATTATATCCATAAAGAGTTCCATATCTGTCATATACATATATATATATATCCTATCATATATATATACAGGTATATCCAGTCACATTTTCCCCCAAAGACTCATCCACCATGTTGTGTGTGTGTGAGCCACGATCTTATGTGTTTGTGTCTACTTGTGTTTGTTTTGTTTTGTTTTGTTGTTTGTTTTTGATTTTAATTTTACCCTGTTTGTTTGTTTTGTCTCGTCCATCCTTTGTTTAATTTTCTTTCTTATTGTTCTCATTTTTAATACTCTTGTTTGAAAATGACTTTTCATCTGGAACCCCCAAAAACCTCGAGTGGGTCTTTGTGATTTTTTGTGATTTTTTCTTTCTTCCATTATTTTTTTTTATTATTGTCTTAGATGGCAGATTTATCATTCCATTATAATATAATTGAGATTATTATAAACAGAGGGTATGAGGAGTAGTTAGGAGCATGAAGTGAAGTAGGAGAATCTAGGAATAATTGAGGAATAATTTGGAAAGTAAGGTATTTGAATGAGAAGAATACGGCTAACACAATGAAGAACAAAAAAACACAGAACTGAGAACATTGAAAATGTCTGAAAAATACACTAATGGAAATGAGATAGTGAAAATGTCTATAACATCAACACGAGAATGTCTATAACACAAACAAAAACAACATGTCTAAACAATGTATCACAATTAGTCTGTTTGATTTACGAAGATTCGTTCTTTTTTTTTTGTTCTTTCTTTGTTCCTTCTTCGTTCCTTCTTCTTAAATATAGGAGATTGATAAAAGTCCTCATAAAGATATTGAAATAATTGTTTGAAACAAATTAAAATCTAAATAGGGTGGAGAAATCCTTGCAACGTTCTCAAAGAGAACATTTCATTGATGTTCCAACGTTGAAAACTTTGGCACAAGGCCAAAAATTTTCCTAGTTTCTCAAAGACCACTTTTCCAATACGAATATTGAACCGGTAATTGGGAAGGCAAAAATATTGGGTTTTGGGTTTGAAGAAGGTAGAAAGATTCAGAATGGAAGGAGGCCACGAAACATCGAGGAAGCAAATTAATGGAGAATGATCACTATCATTGAGACATTAATTATGTCCCTGATGTGATGGGCCACAGAAATTATCTGATAAACGTGACATCTGCAGATTGATTCATGTATTCCCTTCCTTTCTCTTGGTAAAAGACAAGTAGAAATAAAAGAGCTTCAGTTTTTTTTTTTTTCACTTTTATATAAAATTTTTTTGTGAAAAATCCATAGGGTCGTGTGTTGCTGTCCAAGCACACCCAAATGTCCAGTTTAGACAGTTGCACACTACCAGGTACCCTTTCGGAACGGTCAGGGTTTCGACGACTAGCTTAGCAATCTAGAATTAATCGAATGCATGGCATGACTGTCTCTCAGTACAGCCACTGTTTTCGGAGGTCATCTCATGCTTTTCTCATTGGCACACACTAGTCTATGTTTGTATACAGGTTTGGGCTTTAAAGCATTGACTTCTGTAGAGCTTGTATGTGTGTGAGATTGGCCTGTGTAGAACGTAGATATGAGTCATTCATGGATTCTAATTTCAGCTACTCACCAATTGTAATTCTAGAAAATTCACAAGTGACCCAAGAGTTAATTAAGGTCTGGACTTAAAGTGGCTCTATAATTTCCTAAGATATAGCACTTTGTCGGAAGAGAAATTCAGCCATCGGCCGAGGTCAATAAACAGTAATCTGTCTGAAAAGTTCTCCTGTACAATTGCTGTGTCATGACGTCGACCTTTGAGCGATTTTCAGTATGTGTGTAATTCTGTGTTTTGATGTTATACATTTTTTTTCCAATCATCTGTAGGTAATTCTTCTATAATAGGTAACAAATAAATCAAATTTCAAACACTTTATATAAGACAAAAGAGTACCCTTGGTGGATGAAAAATTGCAGTGAAACGAGAGGTATATTGAATTGAATTAAATAGAATATATTACGAGACAATTATTACATAGTTGATTATACTTAGCTGATCATACATAACAGATCATACATAACTGATTGTACATAACTGATTGTACTCAATACTACATCCAATACCACTGTTACAGCAGGACAATATACACAAGATCACCTCTGCCCACTTAGTCACCCTGGGGTTACCGAGGAAATTCAATTTACAACTGCACAAACTCCTTATCTTTACTTTTCCATTTTTTTTTTTGTTATCGAGGCACATTCTAAAAAATAGGGCTTGAGAGTGACGATCATTGAAGAACAGAGTACACTCAACGGCCAAATAGTGGACCATTCCAATTAAAACAATTGAAATAGAATCGATTGATAATCAAAAGTCAATCAAAGTATAATTCAATTAAACTACAATTTAAGTACAATCAAAGTACAAGTACCATTCAATCCATACAATCAAGTAGTACATCCAGTTACAAGCATATTTGTCTCCCACACACTATTCACTAAACAAGACCCAAATTTAAAACACGCGTTCAGATTTAGGAAAAATTCCACCACAAAAATAATTTGTTTTTTCCCAAAGAAAATCGAACAAAAAAGATAAAGAGGTGAAGAAATAATTAGTTTCCCACAACTTCATTCTTCCGGAGACATCGATTTGAGCCATCCATTCAAGTGTATTTGATCTTGTGCAATCAGCGCCGCATCGCCATCACGAGTGTATTTGAATTGATACGAACTTGATACCAAACTCTTGGTTAGTTATACCCATTCCTCCAGTTTTTTGTCAGGTCCGCCCATAGCATACGCCCAAGGAGTCATGACAACAGAAATTGGTAATATGAATCGAAACAATTTGCCTCCAGCAGGCACAATAACAAGTGGCAGTGGAATAGTTCACGACAATGCGACAAATGCCACCAATGCAACCAATTCCACCGCTACCAACGACCACAATCCAGCGCCAGCCGCTGGCGTCTCAGCTTACAATTACAACTCCGACTATATTCCGCGGACAACCTTCCCAACAGCCGCCACCACGGGCGACCAATTGTTGAACCAGCGCAAGAAATCCGCTTCCCCACCCGTAATAAACAGGAAAGTATCCAGTAAAGCCACTAGTGCCGTAGAAGACGACAGCGACGAGGAGTCGCGGCTGCTGCTGCAGAGACTGAAGCAGCACAAAGTCAAGACCCACCAGACCTTGTTGTCCACACAGTCCCCGGAAGGCATCGCGGCAGCGTCGCTGATCACGCCTAACAGACTCGCACAGTTGTTGATCCAGACGGGTCCCTTGCCCATCAGACACATCACCAAGCACTTGTCGCAGCAGATCCCAGACTTTGCCCTTCTCTCGTTGTCCAAGCAGAGAAGATTGATCATGGCCGCGTTGGAGATGGGCGACGAGGCCACCGGGTGTGTTTTCGAGAAGGTAGGCTGGGGCCAGTGGGCCACAAAGAAGATCTCGTCGCTGGAGTTGCTCGAGTACAACCAGACCAAGCTAAAGCAGCAGCTGGAGCAGCAGGACCGGCAGCCGGACTTGTTGTCGCCACGGAGACAGAGCTCCATTTCCAGCTCGCCGCCCGTGAGAAGACAGTCCATCACCAACCAGCTGAGCGACCCGCACAGCTTGAAGATGCCGTACAACCCTGCCTCGTTGGACGAGCTGGTGATCGAGAGCTCGAGCTCGTTGAACACCTCGGACTCGGACCAGGACGAGGACTTGGAAGATGTATTTGGCGATGACGACGAGTTGTTCAAGTTGGAAAACAACAGCCTGACCAACGTGCGGTTCTCTTCCAGAGTGTTAAACTCGTTGAACCTGCAGCAGCAACTGCAGACGCAGCAGCACCACCACCAGTCTCCGCAAAGAAGATCGTTTTCGCTGGCACAAGGACAACAACAGGGACAAAGCCAACAGCCGAGCCAACGCCGCGGCTCTTCTTCGCATGGAATCAGAAAGCCAAGACAGCAACTGAAATCGAGATTGAACTCTTTCGACTACTACGAACTGAAATTCGACGGACAGTCCATCGACGGTGTCCTAGATCTGGCACTGGTGCCGGAATCAATTATGATCCGTAAGAAACCTCGTTCCTCTTTCAGCGAGTCGTATCTCCGCTCGACACCTACACCGTCGTTGAAAATATCTTCCGAGGAGAACTTACCACTCTCATCCTCCTCGCCTCCTCCACCTTCCGACCTCAAGATGGAGCTCGAGTCTCAACCCCAGCAACCAGACACCGACGAAGAGGACTGGCAGAGTATCGGGGCTGACAAATTGAGTGCCGCATACACTTTGTTGATGATCAATAAGAAAGATTGAGGTGGTGAGAGTTATTCATTAGAAGTTTTCAGTTCTTTTTGTTTTTCTTCGGGTATTTTATTATGGCTTTCAATTATTGGCCTTTAATTATTGGCTTTCAATTATTGGTTTTCATTCACTGGCTTTCGTTTAATGGTGTTCTATTGTGTGTCTTACTCTTGGTTTCTTATTTCTTGGTAGGTTCTTGTGGTTTTGTTTTGTGGTTTCTTCTTTTCTCAGATGTGTGTGCTTTTTGTTGGTTATCTTATATGAGGTTAATGTCTTTTAGTGTGAGCAAGCATTTTGCTATTATTTTATCTCTTGATCTTTGATCCATTTTATTTTTATATTTACTTTTAGGTTATTTTGATTACCTTTTTTGTACACTTTCAATTCGATTCGATTACTCATTTTGACTGTTTTACTCTGTTTATTGGTGGCCCTTATACTTCTACAATCATATTTTCCAAGTGACTCGAAGCTCGAAGCTCGAAGCTTGATATGCAAAGTAATGTTCAGCTCAGTAATCTTTGTTCGGTGCGATACAATCATTGTTTTAGCATCTTTGCATGTAAATAACATCTCTTGTCCTTTTATTCAAAACATATATATATCACGGTATAAGTTTATTTTGAAATATTTTATTTAATACCAATAATACTTATATTAATAATAAAGAAACAAAATTGAGTAGAAAACAAACAGAATTGTTCATCAGTCCATTTCTCAATTGGCTAATCTATCATCACCTATCAGTCTCTTTATATCTCTCAATCAAAAATTATAAAACTAATATTTTGGAGGTGATTTAGGCCAATTCTGGGAAGGAAGTCTTTTCACTGACAAGACTTGTCTTTGCAGCACCTCTGGAAGAAGCACCTCTACCACGGTTGGAGCTCTTACCTCTGACTGGACCTTTACCTCTGGCACCACCTCTTGGGGCATTGTTGAAAGATCTTGGTTCTGGAGCAACTTCGTCACTGAATTTGGCATCAAAGTCTACGAAGGTCTTTTCCTTCTTGGCCTTGGACTTGTTCTTCTTGTTCAGGGAACCTTCGAAGAATTTTTGCAGTTCCTTGATCAAGACTTCAGCGTTAGCGTCAGCTTCAACAACCTTCTTCTTTGAAGCACCCAAAGCAGCTTGTTGTAATTTCAATTCTTGGAAGTATTCTTCAGAAGATTTCAAGTTCTTGGCTTCCTCGCTCAGGTTTCCGCTCTCGTCAGCAGCCAATTCTTTTTGGGCATCCAATTCAGCAGCAACTTCGGTCTCCAATTGCTTGTTGTCATCACCCCAACCTTGTTTAAGTTTCTTAGAAGAGTCGGTCTTACCAGATCTGGATTTACGGTCGAGGGCAGCACCTTTACCACCTTTGGCAGTGGCAGCTGGTGGGGTGACAGAACGGTTGTCGGCCTTGGTTTTCAAAGCAGCCTCGTTACCGGTGGCCTTTGGCTTGTTCTTGTTGGCCTTGTTGATGTTGGCAGATGGTGGAGGAACATCTTGTTTCTTAGAAGAGGTGGTCTTCTTGACGATTTCCTTTGGTGGCAAGGCGACAACAGTGTCGTCTTCAACGTCGTTACCTAAAAGGTCGAAAAGATTCTGAATGAAGGTCAGAAGGGTTAGTATAAAATTTGAGTGGGTTGTTGGGGTTTTTTTTGGCTAGAATTGGCTGGACAGATGGTAAAAGTTGCTGAAAAATTACTGAAAAATTGAAAAACTGGAAAATTGAAAAATTGAAAAGTTCAGTGAAAAAAAAATCTATGGGTGATGATTTTTAAGGTGGTGAAAAACCGGTCATATTTTTTTGAGGTATTGGCGGGAGAACAAACATTGTGGGGAGGGAATTGGTGACCTTGAGTGGAACCTGAAGATATGAATATGAATGCGGGTTGAATGAGTTGGTCTTGAAGTTTCGCTCATGATTTGTAATCGAATTGAATCGATGATGACTTTTTTGTGACAAACTTGAAATTGTGGCACCTTGGTAAATCATCGAATAGCTTCAATAGCTTCACCTCATTTATAAAACATGATATTGTACCAAAAGCTCAGCGGTTGGCTCTTTTGACTTTCCACCTATAAGAATTACTCTATCTGAACTTTCTTGACTCGTTTCGCCTCTATCCAATGTGTACCAACACTCGCTCCTATGATCCAGTTTCCCTTCATCCATCCCCCCTGTCAACTCCAATGAGGGTCCATATAAGCCAAAATGCCAATTGAAACACTCCCAAAACGGGCCCTGCTCCTCACAGAAAGCTAAGATTGCTTCTACATACCTTGTTGTTCATCTTTACGGTTATGTATTCTTGTTAATATGAACTCTTGTATTTGGCAGTGTAAGTGAAATTGAGTTTGATTTTTCAACCTGCTCAAGCAAAAAAAAGAACAAGGCAAGATTCAACGAAAAATTGGAAAAAATTTTTTCGCAGATGAGTGAAGAGTCGTGCACGAGACGAGCAAGCGGGAGTATCTGCGGGTAAACAGGACAATAAGACAGGGTAAAAACTGTCACTGGGACGAGAGGATGCAGAGGCGGATGGGAGAGTGATGGGGGTGGAGGGGTGGAGGGGTGAAGTGGGAGTGAACGGGTGAACGGTTGAAGTGGAATAACTTGCACGTTATGTATTGCAAATGGGCATTACGTTTACTTGTTTGTACCTGTTTTTTGCCAGGATCGGAGTCGTCACTGGCTTCGTCGTCTCTCTTCACTGCCAATCTCCAGTTTTCATTGAGGGAAAAGGGCAAAAAAAAGGGAGAACTCACGCAGAGGCAAGGGCCGAGTGAGAGGTTGAAGCAGTAGATTATCCCACCAGGTGAATAGACAGTGAGGCAATGAAGCAACTCCAGCATCCCAAAATACATTCCACTTACCAAAATCAATCTTATTTATTGCTCTTCCCCCTCCCTCTATTTGAAATATGCTAAATGCTGAAGTGCATGGGCAGAAAAAGGGCCAGATGAAAAGACATATAAAATATTACATACATAACAAAACTCAACTCAAATCTCTTTAATTCACACGTTTTTATTTAAGATAAACCGCTCCGACTCTGGCCAAGAACGTCTTTATAGCAGCACGCAACTCCACAGGAGCACTCTTGTCCAAAATTTGCAACACCAAGTCGTACATAGCAGGACAGTTCTTGATAAAGTCCTGCTCGTTCAACTCGTCGTAGCCTTGGAGAATCTCAACAACGACAGGTCTCCAAGTGGTGATGTTTCTCTGTTGCTGGACCTCGTCCAACACTACGTATCTCTCGATGATGGTGATGCACATTGGGATCAATTTCGACGAGATCTCGGCACGCGCCTCTGCAGAGACCTTCTCGGTATCACAGTACAATCTGAACATTATACTGATGTAAACCAGCGACGACGAGCTTTCCTGTTTCAACAAGTTTGGCAATCTCTCGATGACACCCGAGTTCCACAATCTCACCCGCAAGTTGTAATCGTCGTTGAACTCCTTTGAGAATTTGTAACTCTTCTCCAATAAGGCCGCCAACGAGATCAAGTTGGTCAATGGGATGAGCGAGTAAAAAGCGTCGTCCTCGAACAACTCGCTCACGGTCTCGATCATCAACAATTGCAAGACGCATTTGACTACGATGGTGGATTTTTCGCGAGACTTCTGCAACCGCTCGCCCTCTCTCAAGCTTCTTGTCTTGGCCGCGGCCGGAGATGGGCCGTTGCTGTGGTGGTTGCTGACGTCGTAACTGCTCTCGCCTGCGCCGATCGCCTCGGGGTCTTGTCCTTGTGTCTCCTGGTAGGACCCGTTGTTCAAGGGATCCGCTTTGAACAACTCCCTCGCCGTGGTCAACTCGAACAACTGGTCGAACGAGTCGGTGATCTTGTCCCAGTGGTGCTGGCTGAACTTGGACATGTTCTGCTTGATCAACTGCTGGAGACACGAGCGACCGATCCTTGCGATGGTGTCGTTCTCCTGGCAGATGCACGACACCAACAAGCTCAAGTAGCCGTCCAACTGGTTGTTCAAGGTGTCGAAGTAGTGGGTGAAGAGCGCGATCATGTTGCGCAACAGCTGGATCAACGTGGTGGAGAGCCACACGGACATGTCGTCGTTGCTGTTGAACTGGTTGATCTCCCACCGCTTGCTCAAGACGCCGAAGATTGGGAACAACAACTGGTTGCAGATCTTGTACCAGAACTCGGACTCGAAGTGGCCGCCGTAGTTGACCAAGGAGTCGAACATGAAGTTCAACAGCTCGGAGCGCACCTCGAGATCCTCGCCGGTCATGATCACGTCGTGGTAGCCGTACAACACGGGGAACCACAACGTGGTGAACACGTCCTTGTCGTCGCCCGTCTCCTTGGTCAACCGACGCTCCTCCGGGGTGCCGAAACTCAACTTGGACACCTTCTGCATCAACTGCTTCAAGATGGACAACGCGTGCAACGAGCTCTTCTGGAACCGCTGGTTCTTCAGCAACTCCGTGAAGCAGGCGACCAAGTGGTGAAAGCCGCCTTGCAAGTACACGTCGTCGAACTGCGTCTTGTTGATGCCGCCGGTGATCGCCATCACCTTGCTGACGATGCGCTCGGAGTCGTCCTTGGCGCCCACTGTGAACGTGTCGAACATGGTGATCCACCCGCTCTTGATCTTCGGCGTGTTCACCTGGATCATGTAGTTCAACGACTCCAAGACCCGCTCCTTGATCTCCAAGGAGTCGTTGTTCTGGATGATGTGTGCGAAGGGCTTCAAGAACTCCTTCTGGAACTTGAAGTGCGACAACTCCTCGATCTCGAAGAACCGCATCGAGAGCTGTCTTAAGGAGTCCAAGGCGAACAAGACGATAACGCGGTTGTTGTGGCAGCCAAAGTTGTTGAACAGCTGGCCCATGATGGCCCACAACTGCGACCACTGCACCCGGATACGGTCCATGTTATAATAGCACACGTCCACCATCTTCTGCAACGAGAACATGCGCGGGCTCTCGCTCTGGCCCGAGCTCTCGATCTCCTCGCTGGACACCTCCGTCAACAGCTTGACAAAGTCAATGATGGCGTCGCCCACCAAGTGGTTAGACGTGCTGAACACCTTGTCGATGGCCACTTCCAAGTCCGTGGAGGTCAAGCCCGGCACCACTGACGGGTTCAACTGCTGGTTCTGGTGGTGCTCGAAGGCGATCTGCGACGGGGTCTGCCGCTTGGCAGTAAGCGACGCGGAGAAGGAGCTGAAGAACGACTGCCCTGCGGCACTGCCGTTGGTGCGGGCGCTCTCGATGGAGGACCGGTTGGCCAAGCGCGCCGTGGCGATGTCCGGCACCGAGAACGAGTCGATGCCCTGTGCCAACAACTGGATGCGCTCGATCTGCGAGATGGAGATCAAGATCTCCTTCCACGACGACCGCAACACGTTTCCCTCGGAGATGGCCACCTCCAAGAGCAGGTAGATGGCCAACATGTTCTTGGAGTCCATCTCCTCCAAGTTGTTCAAGTTGGCAAACTGCACCAAGGCCCCGATGAACGAGGTGCGCGCGTAGTCGAGCTCGAACATACACGAGATGTGGATTGACAACTTGATGCCCTCGAGGCAGATCTTGCTGGTGTCCTCGTCGTTGTATTCTTTGAACGGCGGCGTGAGCCCGGCCAAGATGGACATCCACATGGTGTCGAAGATGGAGCGCACGTGCTCCAGGTGCGGCGACAGCACGAAGAACCGCACCTTGCCGCCGTCCTTCGACACGCGGCCCAACGTGCGCACCAACTGCTCCGTCTTGGTGGACATCTCCCGCGAGGCCTGGATGTACTGCTCCTTGGTGGCGTCTCTGGAGCCGAAGAAGCCGGAGCTCTGCGACACGTTGAGGTCACCGGCGATCAAGGCCTGGTGCTGCTCGCTCTTCAACTTGATCTCGTTGTTCTGGATCTCCTCGTAGATCTTCACCAAGTAGTCCTGCGGCAAGTCCTGGCCGTCGTCGATGCCCGCGTTGTTCTTGATGAACTCGTCCACGGTCATCCGGCTCTTCACCTGTGGTGAGTGCTGGTCCGTGTTCAACATGATCACCGAGTACGCCAAGATGTACGCCGTGTCAGCGTTGGCAAACGTGTTCGGGTTGTTGTCCACGTACCGCTCCGCGAACTTCAACATGAACCGGTCGATCTTCTGCGACTCGCCCGGCAACCGGAACTTCTGCAAGAACACGCGCATCGCGTCGACAAACGTCATGCCGGTGAAGTCCATCGACTCCACGAACAGGTGCATGATGGCGATGTTCTTCTCGTCGCCCTCGCCCAAGAACTCGCCCAACACGGTCTTGTTGATGCCGTAGTCGCCCTCCAACAAGAAGCGCGCAATGCTCTCCGCGGAGTCGTTCTCGATGAACTTGTCCCGGATCAAGGTCTGGATGCCGCGCTTTGGCTTGAAGTTGAACTGCCGGACCCCCTCCAACAACAGCTTCTTCTTCAGCTTCGAGGTCTCGAACTGCAACGGCCTGTTGTCGGTGTTGTCACTGGTCTCGTCCTGCAAGCTGGTGCTCGAGTTGTTCGAGTAGAACGCGGACGCGGACTCCAAGTCGGGGGTCTGCTGAATGTTGTTCATCGACACGTTACGCGACCGCGAGGGCGTGGCGCTGGTGTTGTGGTTGAACTTCTTGGTCCAGGAGGACAACGAGCGCAAGAAGGCCACGATGCAGTCGATGGAGCTCATCTTCAAGGCGTAGTCTACAGGGAACGGGAGGTTGTTCGAGTTGGGGGCCGCGGTGGACGAGCCGAGCCTGTTTATCGACAACAAGGGCAAGGTGGTCAAGTCGTAGGTGGCCAAAGGCTTGGTCAAGCTCTCGCGGTAGTGCACCTTCTGCGTCGGGGTCACCTCCGCACGGGTCAAAGACAACTTGGTGAGGTAGTCCACCACGGACTCGGTGATGTTGGGCATTGCGGAGTCGCAGTCGTAGTTCAAGTAGATCTCGATGACGGCCTTCGGGTTGTCGCAGAGCCTCTGCACGATGGAGAGCCAGTACCGCTTCTGGTGCGGCGTGGAGGTCTTCATCTCCAGCACGGGGAAGTAGATCTCGGTGAAGAATACGGGGATCTCGCGCTTGAACTCGGAGCGCAAGTCCGATAAGAGGATCCAGAAGATCTCCAACGAGATCTCAAACACCGGGGTCAACGAGGAGGCCGAGTTGCGCGAGAGCGTGAGGCAGATGTACTGCCTGACGGCGTCGATCAAGCGGGTCTCCTCCAGCGAGGTGGCACTGGTGATGACCACGTCGTTGCTGGTGAAGCACTTCAAGTGCTGCTTCAAGATGTTGTAGATGATGTGCAAGGACAACAACTTAGACCGGATCGGGTGGGACCGCATGTCGAGCAACTCGTGGTCCAAGGACTTAACGGAGAGCTTGGACATGGCGCGGAACAACAAGAAGGCGTCCTTCACCTCCACGTTTTCGTCATCGTCCAGGCCCTTGTTGGCCTCCTCGACACGCTGGTCGTCGTCGGCGTTCTCAAAGGTGTTCAACGTGACGGGTGGCTCGATGTGCACGACGCCGTTGCCGTTGCCGTTCGTGGCCGCTGCGGAGGAGATGATGGAGCCCCGCTTGGAAATAGGCGACACCTTGTTGATGCGCTCGAACACCTCGCTCACGATCTGCGTCAACGACAGCTGCGCCACGTTTTGGTTGGCCAGCGAGAGCGACAAGATGAAGATGTTGTAGATCTGTCTCACGGCACGCAACAAGGTGCCGCCGTGGGCGGGCAAGTTCTCGTTCAAGGCGCCCAGCATCAAGCCCCGCACCACTTGTAACTCGACCCGCTCGTTGGTGCCCTCGCCTTCGAAACAGTCGGCAATGGTCTCGATGGCGGCGTCGATCAAGTTGGCCCTTGCCGGTGTCGTGGAGTCGTCGTCGGTTAAGTTGACAAGCAGCACTTCGGAGGGCTCGTCGAAGACGTTGAAGTTGAAGCTCTTGCCCAAACACTCCAAGGCCTCGAGCTTGATGTCGACGTTGGCCGACTGCGAGGCCAACCGCAAGGGCTCGAAGATGTCCTTTGTCTCTGGGAAGATGCCGGACTCCAACTTCTCCAAGGCCGCGGCACAGCTTTTCTGGAGCTTGGGCTGTTTCTTCATCTCTCTGGAGTGGCTGGTGATTTTCTCCAAGGCCACTTTGAGGAAGCCAATGGACGCGTGGGTGTTGATCGTGGAGCTGTGGGAGATGACGGAGTGGCTTCTGCTGGGTCTGTTTGGCAGGAGGTGGTGTGTGGAGTCGTGGACTGGGGTGTCGTGGACTGAGGGGTCGTTAACTGGGTCAATTGGATTGGTGTTTTGACCGTTTACTGCATTGGATGAGTTTTTCTGATCATTTGATGGATTACCTGAATTCTGATCAGTTACTGGATCACCTGAATTCTGATCACTTACTGGATCGCCTGAATTCTGATCACTTACCGTTGGATTAACCGCTGGATCATTAGCACCTGAATCTTGATCACTCACCAGAGCACTCAGATCAGCAATTGAATCAGTCCCGTTCTCTCCATTTTCTCCATTTACTTCTCCCTTCGTGCTATTCTCGCCATCCCCTGTTCCCGTCCCTACAACTGCATCCCCGTTATTCTCTGTCTCCTTTTCTGTCTCCTTTTCTGTCCCCTTTGCATTCACATTCTCTTTGGAATCGGTCCCGCCATTTGGCAATTGCTCCGCAGGCGGCGACGGAAGCGCCTTATCGACTGATTCGTCAATATTGGTATCAGTAGACATGGATTTTATCGTTTTCGACTCGATCGTATAGCTATCTCTTGATACTTCAACCCTCTATAACGGCGGTCGAATCTGGTTTATAAAAGAAAAATAAATCGGGAAATGTGTTCAGTTTTTCTTTTTTCCTGCTCTTTTACGTCCTCTACTCTTTTTCCTACTCTTTTTCCTTAATCTTTTTCCTTACCGTTTTTCTTTACTCTTTAAATTACGTCTTACTTTTCCTCTTTATTTTTCCCTCCTGTACGTCTTTTACTGTACTTTTCCCCTATTTTTCCTCTTCTTTCCCTCCTTATTTTTTGTCTAAGCACTGATCAATGGGGGTGAGATGGAATTGGGTCTTGTTTATTTAAGAATGATTATAAGCGAGGAATGAATGAAAATGGATCGAAAGAATGAATAGTAGAATGACTATAGAATGGCTATAGAATGACTATAGAATGAGTAAAAGAACAAATGATGCGAATTGAGTAAGACTGATTCGAATAAGTAGAACTATCACAACAAATCGATCAATCCACTTCTTATAATCCACTAAATCCTAATTATAATCCACTAAATCCTGTACCCTAATTCTCGATTCACAAATCTTGCTCCTGTTTTTTTTGAACCGACTCCAAGTGAACAAACAGCCTTTTTGTCCTCACCTGCTAAGAAAAGAGGCCAAGTTATTTTTTTCGTGCCTTTCGGCTGCCGAGCCTTGGCCTGCGGTGCACGACCGCCGGAGGGGTTATGTGAAGGTTATGGGAAGGCTATGGGAAGGTGAGAATGGATCCAGTGGTAGCACTTGGCAATTGGAAATTGGTGGATTCAAGTCAATTGGCATGTATATTATATGTTCATGATATCAAACTCATCTCTGGATGTCTTTAGATATTATGATCGGCTTTAATCAAATTTTATCGCTATTTTATATCTAAACCACTGCATTCTGTGACAAGATATATATTTAATATATTGTTTGAGAGCATTTTGGAGCCTATCAAGATTAACTAGTGCTCTCTGTGACAAGATATATATTTAATATAACGTTTTAGAGCATTTTGGAGCCTATCAAGATTAACTAGTGCTTTCTGTGACAAGATGTATATTTAATATGACGTTTTAGAGCATTTTTGGAGCCTATCAAGATTAACCACAAGTAACACCAGGATTACACTCAACTACATCAAATTGGACCCATTTCTATCCAATCTTACCCAGTTCTATCCAATCTTACCCAATTCTACCCAATCCTACAGATTTTCCCCACTCTACAGCATACTGGACAAATCGACTTCATTCTTTTTACACAACTATTTAATATCCAAAACCCAAATAACCCCACCATGCTGGGTTGTTGTATCTGTTGTGGACCCCACTCTCAAGATACTCAATCTCCTCCGGAGTAAGTGGCACCAAGTACTTGATCGACTTGATTCTGTCCGGGTTCAAAGACTTTGGAATAACGGTACGGCCACTCTTGATATGGTAACTGTACAAGATCTCGTTGATCGAGTAGTCAGAGTACTTCTCCTTCAACAACTTGTTGGCTCTAACGTTCTTCAACAATGGAGCTCCGATTCCTCCTCCTCCCAATGGAGAATAAGCCTCAACGACAATCTTGTGCTCTTTGCAGAACTCGGTAAGCTCCGTCTGTGGGAATTCTGGGTGACACTCGATCTGGTTGACAACTGGAGGGATCTCGGCAACTTTGAACAACTGCTTCAATCTCTTGATTGGGAAGTTGGACACACCAATGGACTTGACCTTGTTGGTGGTCTTCTTGATGTGCTCGATCTGCTTATAAGTGGTCAAGTAGTCTTCGTGGTAAAGAATCTTGGCCTCTCCGTTTTCGTCCAATGGGGCCTTTGGATAGCCGTCTTTGCCGTTGTCCAAGGCAACAGGCCAGTGCTGCAACAACAAGTCAACGTAGTCAAGGCCCATCTCTTTCAAAGAACGTTCCAAACTCTCCTCGGCCTTGTTCCACATAGTTGGCCAGACTTTGGTGGTGATGAACAAGTCTTCACGCTTGACAATGCCTCTGGCGAAAACGTCTTTCAAGGCTTCCCCAATAAATGGCTCTGTCTCGTAGAACCAGGCAGTATCGATGTGTCTTACACCGGACTCAATGGCAGCGATAACGGCAGCTGTGACCTTAGGATTGTTGCTCTCGTCTTCGTTGTAAGTACCCAAGCCATAGGCTGGGATCTTGTTCCCGTCGTTAAGTTCAAAGACAATGTCCTTTAAGTACTGTTTTTCCCCCATTTTTGTTCAATTGTGTGTATTAATAGATAGTCAAGTGTATCTGCTTCAATTGCAACTATGAAAACCCCTTTAAACAACCTCCAATTAATCCAGATCTCCACCTTCTTATATATGCTGGCCCCCCACGTCTGCCACCCCACGTTATCGACACTCGGTAATTGGCGCAAAAAATAGACTCTTTAGGTGGATTTTGAACTTTTCACTTTGCCCCGGATTTGAACCCCACACTTTTTTTTTTTTTTTTCAGATGTTGCATCGCAACAACTACGGACCGGTGTCATTCGAGATAATGTGGATGGGGTTTATTTTCAGAGGGGTGCGGGTTTTTGTGGACCAACGACTGGGTTACCCCTTGAAGTTCTTGAAGATTTCCACATTACCCCGAGCCAGTGTCTGACGTTGCAAGTGGGCTTTGAGATGTTAGTGTGGACTCTTTTGTGGAAATGGCATATAGCAAATAAGAATCAACGTCATTCAATTCGCAGATTTGATTCAAAATCTTTCACTATGCCTTATTTCTCCATCTTTGCGGTCATTTGATAAGGTTTAACGAACAGTTCCAACAGGGTTCTAACAAAGTTTTTACGCTCAATCCATGTCTAAAGTTAAACTCACACTTATAATAACGAAAAGTTGCTTACGCTCGTAATAATGAAAAGTTAAACTCACACTTTTGACAAAATCGAATTTTCGATTCATGTCCAGTTTGGCTTTAACGAAATAACTTTAATCATAGCCTAACTAGACACTTTAGGGTGCTATACACAACGAATTTATGCCAATAATTTACTACTCTACTCAATTTACTCAATTTACTCAATCTACTCAATCTACTCAATCTACTCAATCTACTCAATCTACTCAATCTACTCAATCTACTCAATCTACTCAATCTACATCCTAGTCATAATCAAAAAACTTTATATAGAGCCCCTATAGATTCCCTATGGTCCCTGGTCCCTCCTATAAAGTCAACACCTCCTGGATAAATTTGCTCCCCAGAACCTCTTCCTTATACTTATTAGCCATCAAATCTTTCAACAGTCCAACCATTTCAGCATCTTGCTTCAAATCCTTGGCCTGGTTCTTCCACTCGATCAAGATCTGCTTCAACAACCTATTACCCTCCAAGATCTCCTCCGTACTGCATTTAGTCCTTTTGCTGTCTGTGTAATTGTCATTGTACTCATCTAACTCTGAAGCCTTTCTCTTGGCCATCGAGATGATCTTTTGTGGGAATTTGACAATCTCTGCAACATGCACACCAAAAGACTGGTCTGAAATCCCTGGCTCCACCTTGTACAAGAGAGTGATTTCATCTTCCGCGTTCAGCTGATTCGAGTTCACCAACAGATCGTCGATGTGTGCTACAACGTGTAGATTATTTACAGTCTTGACCTTGTCGGCCAATTTAGTGATCTCGTGGAAATGGGTCGCAAACAAGGCAAACGATTTGATCTTAGAAGAGATATGTTCGCTTATGGACCAAGCCAATCCGAAACCATCGTATGTGGAGGTTCCTCTACCTAACTCGTCGACAATGATCAAGGAATTGTGGGTCGCCGATTGGAGAATCGATGACATCTCCAACATTTCGGTCATAAAGGTGGAAGCACCTTTCAATTGAGAGTCAGATGCTCCTACTCTGGCCAATATAGAGTCAAATATACAGAATTCCGAGCCTTCATCACAAGGAATGAAGCAGCCGATCTGACACATCAACGAGATAACCCCGATTTGTCGAATATAGGTAGATTTACCACCCATATTTGGGCCTGTTATGAGGTGGAACTCTTTTTCATCTTTAACAAACTCCACATCATTGGCAATGAAGGTCATCTCTTCCTGGTTTTCCAAGATTGGATGTCTGGAGTTTTTCAAGATCAATTTACGGTCGGGAGCGTCCAAGTCGTAGATTTTGCTAGGCCTTGTGTATTGGATAGGAGCAAAGCAAGAGACGTGGGCAAACGCTACCAAGACGTCCAAAGTGGAGATGGAGATGGACAATTTGATGAAGATAGGCGAGTACGTGGAGGAGATGTCGATAATCTCCTTGATCAAGTTGCTGGACAATTTGTCGTACTCCAGCTGGATCTCCAAGACTCTCGAGCACAAGTCTTGCAACCTGGAAGTGGTGAAGAAGACACCAGCCTTCACCGTTTGCAACTCCTTGTACTTCTTGTTACCTCTCAAGACGGAACTGTCGGTTCTGGTCAACCTGAAACACCAACCGTGGGACTGGTGGTTTTCGAGTTTCAATTTCTTGTCCATCTCCATACCCAAGTCGTCGGCAGCGTTCAGGTGTTCCTGCTTGATCTTGTTGCGGACCAGTTTCAACTGGCCGTCCAACTCCATCAAGTTCGGGTCGAATTCCGGGTTCACCTGCACCAAGTTCAACTGGGAGGCCGAGGTGGCATTGTCCAAGGACTCCAAGTCGATGGTGCTCTCGATCAACTCTTGGAACTTGACCAACTGGGTGGAGTGCTCCGAGATAGGGCCGATCCAGGTCTCGTTGAAGAGCCTGACCAAGTTCTCGTCGGCACTGTCGTTGTCCTGGATGCCGTTTTGGAGCAAGTCCAACAACTCCGGGATCTTCAAGGCAAACTGGTAGAGTCTTATTACGTCGTTGAGGCTGGATTTACTGCTACTTTTCTTCGAGATCTTCTTTACTAGCTTCAACAAGTCTGGGACTTGCTTCAATACTTGTTCCTGCAAGCAGGTCCTCAAGATGGACTCGTTCATCAAGAACTCTACGATGTTCAACCGGTTTTCTATCTCATTTTTTCTCACCAACGGCTGTTTCAACCACTGCGAGAGTAACCGGGTGCCGCCTATGCTTTTACAATGGTTCAACAACCCGAACAAGGACACGTTCTTGTTGGTGAGGTCGTTTTTGTCGAACAAGTTCAACAGCTTCACTGCGGAATAGTCCAATTTCAAGAAATTGGAGGGCTGGTAGTTCTGCAAGACCCAGATGTCTTCGTCGGATGAAGACATCAAGAGTTGCAAGTAGCTGACCAAGGCATTGGCACACGCATGGGCAATGGCCAACGACGACAAGGAAGGTGTGGCAAGGGCAAGGTCGTCCGAAGTCAATCTGATCAAATCCTGCTCGATATTCTTGATATTGAACTCTGCCAGCTTCGTGTAAGAGACGGTGATGTTGCATCTGTCGACGACTTGGCACAATTTTAAGTGGTCCGGGTCATCCTCGTTGGCTGGCTGCGCAAGGAGCACCTCGTTGATGCCCAACTGGATCAAGACACTCTCCAAATTCGAGTAGATCTCGTTGTCGACAAACTCGGTCATGCCGATGATCTTGTTGTTCTGGTCGACATAGCTGAGCCCGATCCGCTTGCTGCCGTCCTGGACCAGCACTTTCAAGCTGGCGATCATGGGCAACGCCGCCATGTCTGAACTGGAGATGTACTCGTCGATCTCGATCAAATTCCCAGGCGACCCGCTCTTGAGGAGCTTCCATTTCTTGTCATAGAACTCAATCTTGAAGCCCAAGTCAAACACAATCATCTTGACCAAGTTGACTAGAACTGCTGGCGAGAGTGTGACGTACTTGATCTCGCGCCCGTTGTAATGGTGTGTCTTGATTACCGTGGAGGTCTTGTACACCAACTCGGCCACGAGCTCTGCGTCGTCTTGCAACACAGTGAAGTAGTCTTGCTTGTCTACGACTCTGACAAGCTTGTCGGGTTTGGCCTCGAAATTCTTGGTAAAAGTCTTGTAAAAAGACGACTCGTCGTTGGAGTCGCTGAACTTGAGTTCGGGTCTGACACTGGACATATTTGGTGATACGATTTGTGCTGGTGGCGACTCGTGCTCTGGCTTTGACTGGCTTTGGTTTTGCCTCTGTCTCCTTTTTTTATTTTTTTTTTTTTTAATTTTCTTATTTTTTTTTTCATTGCTTAGACGCGATAAACTTAGCGAAAGACGCGTGGAGATGCGATAAGTGAGCGGTGGGATGGGAGTGGGATAGTTAGTAGATGGGGTGTGCTTTGTGTGAGGATTGTGTGTTAATTGTGTGTTAATTGGGTGTTAATTGTGTGCGATGAGTGAGAATATGAGTTCAAAGTGCAGAGGTTGACATTGGCACAGCTGATAGTGCTGGCAGTGGTGCAAAAGGAGTATAATTGTGATGGTGTTGTGATGTTGCGGTGTTTTTCTGGTGGTGTGACGATGTTCCCGCACACTGAATAATATCGTATCTTGTTAATTGTTGGATGTGATTAGTGGATGTGATTAGTTGATGTGATTAAGATGTGATTAGTAGATGTGATTAGTATATGTGATTAGTAGATGTGATTAGTAGATATGATTCAGATGTGATTCTTGTCTGTATTCCTGTCTACATTGGTACTTGTCTTTCTTGAATCCACCCTTCCTGTATTCGTCACTAAGCCCATTTAATATACTCCATATACATTTTCACATAGTATTCGTAATAAAATAGAATTGAATATCGCCTATAAAATATATCACCAAAAAAGAACTGAAGTATCACTGCCACATCGATCAACATGCCTAAGGAAAAAGAACAAAAGGGGATAAAAAAAGGAGATAAAAAAAGTAGATAAAAGGCCAAATGATGAAAAGGGGTGTTCAAAAAGGGATCATAAAAAGGGGGAATGTAGAGTAAAGTGAAGAAATGATGAGGTGGTGATGAAGTAAAAGTAATGATAAAATGAAACTTATGATGAAGTAGTGGTAAGGTAGAAGAAATGATAAAGTAGAAGTAACGATGAGGCAATGATGAGGCAATGATCAAGTAACGATTAGTAGTTATTGCAAATAATCAACGCATATTAATGCATATTAATGATTGCAATAATTAATCCAACAAGACTCAATAATCAACGCAATAATGCAATAATGCAACGCATAATGCAACCACGCAATAACGCAATAACAAAAGAAGCATATCAAAAACTGCACATTTCAATAATCACCCCGATGCATCCTTCGCATCCTTCGCATCCCTCACAAAATTTCCACCTCCTCTAAACTACCCTCCTCAACTTTCTCACCTGTCTCCTCGGCAGTCCCATTGACCCCCCACAAAGGTGCCAAGTCCTCGCCAGCCCCGTTGAAAATCAACAAGTTCGGAGTAGGCGAGTGGACCCCAGCCAAGGCGTCCTTCGTGGCAAAAGCCAACAATCTCTTCTTCAACTGGCCAGGGGTGATTGAGGCAGTGCCGAATTCCGAGTCTGCTTCCGGATAGAGCGACAAGAAGTAGGTCAACAAGCCCACCACATGAGGTGAGGCCATCGATGTGCCAGACATCGAGGCCGTGGCCTCTGGGTACCCGGTGTACGTCGAGAGGATGTTGACTCCAGGCCCGAACACATCGACACACTTGCCGTAGTTGGAGAAGTAGGCCCTGTAGTCGTACAACGAGGACAGCCCGACGGTGACGGCGAGCTCGGCACTGGCTGGCGAGGAGTAGCAGGCATCGTCGTTCTCATTGCCCGCGGCGACACCAAAGTGGATACCCGCCTTGACAGCTGCGTTCACCGCCAGGTCCAAGGCCGGCGAGCGGCCCCCACCCAAGGACATGTTGGCCGTGGAGCCCTTGAATCCCGGGCTGCCCTTCTTCAACAGGGCCAAGTGCGAGTTGGCCACGAACTCCACGCCTTTGATGACGTCGGTCATGGTGCCGGAGCCGTCCCAGCCCAACACCTTGACCGCGACCAAGTTGGCCTTCTTGGCGATGCCGTAGTCCTGCGAGGCAATGGTGCCGGCACAGTGCGTCCCGTGGCCGTGGTCGTCTCTGTCCTCCGTCTCGGCTGGAATTGTCTTGCCCCACGAGGCCCTGCCCTCAAACTGGTTGTGCTCGGTGTAAATGCCGGTGTCGATGACGTACAGCGTGACCCCCTCGCCGCCTTGGTCATCGTACGAGTACGTGTACGTCTGCGAGAAGTCCAACAGGTCTCTGGTGGATATGCGGGCCAACCCCCAAGGTGCCCCGGTCTCCACGGCGAACTCGCTCGCATGCACTTTCTGGTTCTGCTCGATGGAGCCCACCAAGGGACTCAGCTGGACCAACTCGAGCAAGGGCTGTGGAATGGTACCGAAATAGCCGTGCACCTCGTTGCCGATGCGGAAGGAGTCGAAATGCGCTAAGAGAGACTCATCGAATTGGGCCAACTTGTGCTTGAGCCACAGCAAATGGCCGTCGGTTTCCTCAGAGGAGAGCTGGTTTTTGAAACTGACAATGTAGGACCCTTCGATGAGATCGTTTTTCTTCCTGGTGTCGCTGAAAATGGCCACTTTGGCCTGGTCCTTTGTGGAGAACACGATCTGGTCAAGCGTCTTGTCGAAACTTGGAAGAACCAGCTTGACCCGGTCTTCGATCAAAGGTATGATTGCACTTGAGGCAACCGAAGCTGCAAGGGTCGATGAGATTAGGGTGGTGAATTTCATCGAAGTGACTATTGAAAAAGTGGTGTGAGTCTAGATGTGCAATATATCCAGAGCAATATTGTATCCAGAATTATTATATCCAGTACTTCTCCCCACGCGTGCCAAAATGTGGATTTCTTATCTTTAAATGCAATTTCTTATCGCACAATTTCAGGCACCTGGAAAAAGAAAAGAGCACACTTTTTCTTATCAGTTGGGGCAGCCGATGTGGGGAAAGAGACACGACTAGTTGGACTGTGGAATTTTGTAGTGCACTACTTCGCGAGAAAATGATATTGGATTGGATTGGATTGGATTGGATTGGATTGGATTCGTATTGGATTGGATTCGTATTGGATGGGTATTGAATAGATATTCACATTGATAGATATACATATCCATATTGTTATTGTTATTGAATTGGCTACGTTGTCCCTGTGATGTCAACTGTCAAAATCCAAATAACACCCATCATCGCTGACTACGATGACAAAATCAGCTCAGGCATTCGCGAGAAGCGCATTCTGATATTCACAAACGACACTCTGACCCGGATCTCGCACTTACAGGACTACATTGCCCTTCTCCACACATCACACCAGCTCGATCTGCCCTTCAGCTCCAAAGTGCCATGGAATTTGGCTGCCGATACCAAGTCTGCCTCACAATGGACCATCAAAGATGAACTCATAGTGGCCAGTGTGCTATTGGCATTGGACTACGAGAGGTTGGCCTCGCAGGTGGTGCTGGACGTGGTCTCCTCCACGACTACCGACCCTGAGAAACTATGGAAAGTGTCCAACAACTGGTTGAAACATGCCTTAACTATGGTGAAATTTCTCGTCGACTCGCAGCTCTACAACGACAAACTCAACACCACCAGCTTGAACTTCTTGCATCTTTTGACCCACTTATTTGAATCCTCCATCCAGATGAGCTTGCTCATGAAATCCAACTTCACCAACATCTCAAAGCTCAAACAAAACGACTGGAATTTCGAGATCGACACGTTGAATCACGTGATCTACTTGAGAGTGTGTATCTTCATTGCCGATGAACTTGGCATATGCGAGCAACTCTTGACAACGTTACCGGTTTATAAAGCGATGTTGGACCCGGTGAGGCTGCAGAAGTGGTTCATCAAAATCTATATCGCATACTATACTGGCTTGGCCAACTACGAGAAAGATCTGGTCGGCTTGAGCATAGGCATAGTCAACTATATAAAGAAGAGTTTACTACAGAACGAGGACTCCGAAGAGGCGGGAAAGAACTCCAAATTCAAGCGGAAGATGATCACAAAGTTCACCAGCAGCAGCAGCAGCAGCGGTCAAAGCTCGGAAAAGCAGTTGATCAAGGAGATCACCTCCACAAAAGATATCAAATTGAACTCCAAATTGACCAGACACCTACCGGGAAACTATGTCGCAGACTTGACCAATCTCGTGAAATTGATCAACTTGATCAACTTGAAGCTCTTGAAGGAGAACGACAATATCAAGTTCCAAGCAGTGAGCAGCGTAGATGATGTCGTAGCGGAGCTCGCGTCGCAGCCTTTGGGCAGGAAGATACCTCTTTCCATCGACGACGTTCCTGATTTCTTGAAGAACGGCACTGCCAAGGCCACGAAGGACTATATGGGCAGTGGGTCTTATTTTTAGAGCTATTTCTCGACATGTAAGGACATTTATCCATTTGTATAATATATGAAACAAAAGCTATTCTATACTAGGCACCATCGATATAAAAACCAGAAACAAACAACACCACACCTAGCAATCATCTTCGATCTCGATCTCACCGCAGAGATCCAACTTCCTGCTAGATGACCCCACATAAATCTTGTAAACCCCTCTTTGGATGATCCATTGTTGAGAAGGAGTGTCCCACACCGAGAGATCTCTTCTTGTGAGCTCGAACTTCACTTTCCCTTCCTCGCCAGCTCCTAGCTTGATCTTATCGAAGCCCCTCAATTGGCGTGGGGGTGACGACATGATCGTGCAAGGAAGTTCGACGTAGAGCTGAGCAACGTATGAGCCCTTACATGATCCGTCGTTCTTGACCAAGGCCTCGACGGAGTACAAAACTTCCCATAATGCCGGATTACCACCGAGACCTCCGCCTGCTAAATGAGGCTCGTTGAACTGGTCTGGGGTGTAACCTTTCGGATACTCGAATTCGTCTGTCGATACGATCTTGTCGTTGAAGAGGTAAGGGTATATGAAACCAGGAACCGGATCAAACTCCTCGTGTGGGAACAAGGCGTCTTCTGGATCACAAGTGTCGTCTTCGCACATTTTAAAGATCGGCAAGTACGGCTTTGGAGGAGGTAAATACTCTGTTGGTGGCTGCTCTTCGGTGATCTTCAAATCGCACAAGGTGAAAGAGGTGTAGGACAATCCAAAACCGAACTCGAAACGAGGTTTGAGATTATGTTTATCGAAGAATCTGTAATCTAGGTAAATGTCATGATCAAAGGTGTCTTCCACAGTGCCTTGGGGGCTCAACTCCGTGTTGATCTTAACATAATGCTCGTCTCTCTTGGCTATAGTAAATGGAAGATGGCCAGATGGGTTAACGTCTCCAAATAGCACATCAGCCAACGCCTGGCCTACAAACTGGCCCAACGGTGCAGTATACAAGACGGAGACAACATTTTCATTTTCGATCCATCTTTCCATGTTCACCGGGCCCACTGAGTTTACGATAACTACAGTTTTACGACACCTCTCTGCAATATGTTCTATCAACTCGTCACCATTATGCCATAGAGAAAGGTTCTTTCTGTCACCATAATTGCCATCCACTTGGATATAGCCTTCACCCGAATCTGCACTTACAAATACGAGTGCCATATCAGCATAATCTGCTATCTCGTCTACATTCTCAAACTGGTACAGATCTGTAGTGAAATCAACAACCATTCCTTGCTTTATGGCTTTTCTGGAAACTGCCTCGTACGGAGTAATCACATACGGATTGTTGACTGCACTAGATCCCCAGCCAGAAGTAAGTACTCCATCTACACATCTCTGGTCTTTACAATTGAAACCCTTGGCATCAGGTCCAGCAGCGACTCCTGCAATCATTAAGCGCCTTATGCCGTCATCTCGAGAGATTGGAAGACTTTTGCCGTTGTTCTTCAACAACACAATAGCTTCTCGGGCGACATTTAGTGCTGTCTCTTCCGTTAGAGATGTGCGAGTCTCAATATGCCAATTGACTTGAATTATTGGGCCGTAGTGCTGATATGGGAACTCCTGGCCATAGGTATGGAAGGTCCACGAAGAGAAATTCGGCTCTTCTATCTCTTCTAAGTCTCGATTGATTTGGAAGAAAGGAGCCAAGATTCTCACTGCCATGTCGTTCAACCTTGCCTGGGAAATGGTCTGGTTGTACACAGCTCTGGTTAAGAGCGGTCCCCAATACGATTTACCGGACAACCAGTTGTCGAACACTTCTCCGGGCATTGTCATGTCAAGACCAGCTAGACAGGAGTAAACTCCAGAGTGTTGTGCGCCCCAATCGGAAATGACGAACCCTTGGAATCCCATTTCGTCCTTCAATAACCCATTTAGTAAGGCAGAATTTTCACAGGCATAGGTGTTGTTCAAGCGGTTGTACGAGCACATGACCGCCCCGACACCGGCGTGAACAGCGTCGGCAAAGGGCCACAGATAAACCTCATGCATTGCTCTGTCGCCAATATTACTGCTGATGGAAGCCACCAATCCGTTGTCCCACTCGCTGACCTGTCTGAAGGTCTCCTGCTCATTGCCGATGAACTGCCTCGCACAGGCCACCAAGCCTTCCTCTTGAATTGCTTCTATAGTGTACTTTCCCATTATACCTTGCAAATACGGATCACTTCCGAAGCTCTCCCAGTTTCTTCCGCCTTGCAGCTTGAGACCGATCGGACCGATAGTAGGGCCTAGTAAGATGTCGACACCTTTCTTTTTATGTTCGGAAGCCATAGCTTTCCCTCTCAAGAAGGCCAAGCCGTGGTTGAAAGTACTTCCCGTGGCGAGACCTGAGGGGAATCCCGTGACGAAATCAGTGAATCTGACGCCGTTTGAGCCGTCCTGAAGGCAGAAAGGCGGAACAAGAGAGTTGCCGCCCGTGTTGCCTGCGCAGGGACCGGACCCCCATCCCGTGCCTGTGGTCAAATTGACTTTCTCGGTGATGGACATTCTTTCTACGAGTTTTCTTGCTTTTTCGATGGCGCCCTGCCAAGTATTAGGGAGGCGACCACTGAGCGCTGGTGAGGGTTAGTAATGGTAGGAGTAGAGAATGCAGAGAGCAGAGATTTCGGGAGATTTCTGGAGATTTGTGAAGATTTGTGAAGATTAGTGAAGCTTCCACAGTTTTGCTCAGATTTGTTCATCGTCGCTCATCTTTGTACAGTTTGCTCATCTTCACTTTGCACTTTGCACTTTGCACTTGCAATCTGCACTTCCACTCTGCACAGCTGTTATCAAGGTCTACTAACGCGAGGGATAAAAAGGCTTGCTGATGAACCCATAGTTCTTGCTGTAATCTTCATCGAAGGGCTCGAATTTGAGCGGCTGGTTCAGGTGGCCGCGGCGGTGAAGTTCTGGGAATTCCAGCGCGTGCACTAGGCCGTGCACTTGAAGCAAGGCAAGCGCCCAACACATAATTACCATCATACTGCTTAGTCCCATGCTCGATCAGTTGTCGTTGACTTAACAGCGGTTAAGTGAAAGGGGGCTAAAAAGGGGGGTTTATGAGCAAATTACAAAATGCAAAAAGTGCGAAAAAATAAAAAAATGCAAAAAAGTGCAAAAAAATGCAGACAAAATCCTAAAACCCGCAAAACCACAGTCGGGGCCCGGCGATACGCCCAGCATATCGCCGCGTTTTTCGGCTTACTCAAAAATAAACTCCTTTAAATTGGATCTTGATTATATTTAAGTGAGAGAAAATAAGGATAAAATATAAGGATAAAAAATAAGGATAAGGAGCGGATAAGGATCAGGATAATAAGAATAATTGGGACAATTGGGATAACAATATTGTAAGAGAACCACTTTAGTACATCAATCGAATACATATCCATCCTATCACCGTTTAATATATATAGTATGTCCAAAATCAATATCGCTATCGACCGCGGCGGGACCTTCACCGATGTCATCGCCTTCATCGAAGGCCAGGAAACCTATGTGTTCAAGCTCTTGTCGGTGGATCCTTCCAATTACGCAGACGCCAACATCGAGGGGATTCGCCGGGTGTTGGAACACGCCACGGGCAAGTCGTATCCGCGTGGAGAACCCTTGGACACCAGCTTGATCGGCTCGTTGAAGTTGGGCACCACGGTGGCCACCAATGCGCTCTTGGAGCGGAAGGGCGAGCGGTGTGCCTTGGTGACGACAAAGGGGTTCAAAGACGCCTTGGTCATCGGCAACCAGACCAGACCACACATATTCGACTTGCTGATCACGAGACCCGACGTTTTGTACGACTGTGTCGTTGAGATCGACGAAAGGGTCACCCTAGAGGACTACGCCGAGGACCCGGACCAGGTGGTGACCGCCGTTGAGGGCGGTGCTGGCGGCGAGTTGGTGAAGGGATTGTCCGGGGAAACTGTCCGCGTGCTCCAGAGACCCGATGAGCACAGTATCAGGTCCACTTTGCAGCTTTTGTACGACTCGGGCATCCGTTCCATCGGCGTGTGTCTCTTGCACAGCTACACGTTCGATGCCCACGAGCGTTTGGTCGGGGCCATTGCTCGCGAGATCGGGTTCCCCCACGTGTCGTTGTCCTCGGAGTTGATCCCCATGATCAAGTTCGTGCCGCGGGCCAACTCCTCCGTCGCGGACGCCTACCTCACGCCGGAGATCAAGAAGTACTTGCTGAGTTTCCAGAGCGGGTTGAAGGAGGGGCTCCAGTCGGTGGCAGAGCACAAGACCACGGGGGTGCGCTGCCAGTTCATGAAGTCCGACGGTGGCATGGTAGACTCGTCCAAGTTCTCGGGCTTGCGGGCGATTTTGTCGGGTCCCGCGGGCGGCGTGGTTGGCTTGGCGGAGACCTGCTACGACCCGGAAAACGGCATCCCCATCATCGGGTTGGACGTTGGCGGCACCAGCACGGATTGCTCGCGGTTCGCGGGCAAATACGAGCACGTTTTCGAGACCACGACGGCGGGGATCACCGTACAGTCGCCGCAGTTGGACATCAACACCATCGCTGCCGGCGGCGGCTCGCGGTTGTTCTTCCAGAACGGCTTGATGCGCGTGGGGCCCGAGTCCGCGGGGCTGCACCCGGGGCCTGTGTGCTACCGCAAGGGTGGGTACTTGACGGTCACCGACGCCAACGTGGTGTTGGGGCGGTTGGTGCCCGAGTTTTTCCCCAAGATCTTCGGGCCCTTGGAGAACGAGAGCTTGGACGTGGCGGGAGCGAGGGCACTGTTGGCACTGTTAGCGCTGGAGATCAATCTGGAGTCGCCTGAGGGGCAGCAGATGTCCGTGGAGCAGGTCGCCGAAGGGTTTTTGAACGTGGCCAACGAGCTGATGGCGCGGCCGATCCGCACGTTGACGGAGGCCCGTGGCCACGTGTTGAAGAACCACCGCTTGGTGTCCTTTGGCGGCGGCGGTGGCCAGTGCTGCTGCTTCGTGGCCTTCGACAAGTTGCACATCGACACCGTGTTGATCCACCGGTACTCGTCGGTGCTTTCCGCGTACGGCATGGCTTTGGCGGACGTGGTGGAGGAAGTGCAGGAGCCGTCCTCGCTGGTGTTGGGTGCCGAATCCGCTGCCGATGTGGAGCTGGTGTTCGCCAGCTTGACGCTGAAGCTGTTTGCCAACTTGCAAGAGCAAGGTTTCAGCGAGCAGGACGTCTGCTACGAGCGGTACCTCAATTTGCGGTACAGGGGAACCGAGTCGTCGATCATGACCGCAGAAAACGGGGCCCTGGAGGGCCATTCCGGGTACCGTGCTACGTTCGAGGCCTCGCACAGACAAGAGTTCGGCTTTGTCTTCGACGACAAGGACGTGGTCATCGACGACATCCGTGTGCGTGCCATTGGCAAGTCGTACAAACCTGTATTCCAGTCTGTAGATGTCCAGTTGAAGCTGTTGCAGCAGCTGGACAAGGTAAATCGTGTAGGAAAAGAGTCGCTGGCCTTTGTCAAGCAGACGTTTTTCGCTGGTGACTACCGCGAGACCCCTGTTTACCGGTTGGAGGACTTGCCCGTCGGGTCCCAGGTTAGTGGGCCTGCCATCATCGCC